>CM068961.1:44867093-44886343 GCA_035128595.1 Eptatretus atami
ATACAGAGGGTCTTACCTTCAACTTCGACTGCCGTAAGACCAGTGGCATGAAGGGGGTGTTATTGAATTGAGGTTTGGTGAAGTGGATTGTTGGTGGATTGAAAAAGATTGAAAGTAGCAGAGGGGGGAAGACATCACAACGAGGAGACACAGACTAACCCCAATGCATCTTCCCAAACCCCTCAATAAGAGGCAAACATCTACGTACCACATAAACTAATGAAATAACTCATTCTTGGGAATTCTTCGTGTCCATGAATGCTCTCCCCGGAGTACATTTCTTACATATACCTTCAAGAAGGTTATATATATATAAATATATATATATATATATATAATAATGGATAAGTATATATATAATATATGTAGAAAGTATCAACATAAGATCATTATATAATATATATGTAATATTAGGCGACAAGACAGACATGACATGTATATAATAATAAATATATATATAATATATTATATATATATATATATATATATATATAATATATATATATATGATATTCGAATAGGAGTGTGATGAGTACTCCCCTGATCCCCATTGGACACAGTCCGACACACTCACACGTTTCAATTTGCGTGGCCGATCACATCATGTGCCTTCTGTTTGAATGGTTTGCATTAGCAGAACAATTGTCTGCGTGGCAGATGGACGGTTGCTCTGTGTGGATTAAGCGGTTTTACCATGTGAGACGTAATCTGCGGCGTTACTCACCATAACAGTCAAGATGTGGTGTGTGTGTGTGTGTGGTGTGTGTGTGTGTTGTGTGTGTGTGTGTGTGTGTGTGTGTGTGTGTGTGTATACACATACATATACTAGGTTTCAAAGTTTGGAGGCCCTTTCTGCTTTCTATGATAGTAGGGGCAGTTTAGAAAACTTTTGAATACACTTCTTCTCAAATTATTTTTTCGAAATAAGCAACCACTTTCTTTGGAATACACATTTGTGGTTCTGTTCGTGCATTCACACAATTAGTTTTACCACTGCCACCGAAGGTGAAGGAGGTTATGTTTTCACCCCTTTCTCTCTCTGTCTGTTTGTTACTTGCAAAATCGAAGATTTTTCAAGTATATTGGTTAGTCGATTTTGTTATTCTGTCTGTCTGTCTGTCTGTCTGTCTGTCTGTCTGTCTGTCGCTTACAGGTCACAATTTTCAACCGATCTTCACGAAACTTCATCACTTGGTCGAGTTGGTTATAAGAAAGAAACCTATTGTTTTTGAGGTCAAAAGGTCAAAAGGTCAACATAGGCCAAAGGTCAACAACCTCGGTGAGACTGCCAAAATCCTCAAATTTCATCCGATTGACTTGAAATTAGAAGAGGATTTATATTTCACGTCACTGTATTCAACTAGCCAATTATTTTTGAGGTCAACATCGACCAAAAGGTCAACATGGGCCGAATTTCTAAAATCCTCATTTTTCATCCGATTGACTTGAAATTTGAAGAGGATTTTTTTTCCAGTCACTGAATTCAATCAGCCAATTATTTTTGAGCTCAACATGGACCAAAAGGTCAACATAGTCCCAAGGTCAACAACTAAAGAGGTTTTTCTAAAATCCTCAATATTCATCTCATTGACTTGAAATTTGAAGAGGATTTGCATATCATGTCAATGAATTCAACCACCAATTATTTTCGAGGTCAACGTAGGCCAAAAGAACAACATAGGCCAAAAGAACAACATAGGCCGACTTTCTAAAATTGTCAAAGTTCATCTGATTGATTTGAAATTTGAAGAGGATTTATATTTCAGGACACTTAAATCAACCACCAATTATTATCGAGGTCAAATTTGTTTCATGGATTTTGCAAGTGTCATGCTCTGCACGACATCTTCTTTTTGTTTTTCTGTTTGTTTGGGTGCAGGATATCTCAAAAAGCTGTGGACAGATCCGGATGAAATTTTGTGGACATGTTGGGTGTGTGACAGGGACGAACTGATTATATTTTTGTGAAGATCCAGATCCGGATCTGGCTACTCGAATTTTAAGTGATTCTTCACCATTGAGAGATCGGGCGAAACCGATATATAGCACGATATCTTAAAAAGTTGTGGACGTATTCAGCCGAAATTGGTGGACACATTGGGTGTGTTGCAAGGACTAATTGATTCGATTTTGGTGAAGATCCGAATCCGAATCCAGATCTGGATATGAGAATTATTTAATTTTTTAAGTGATTCTTCACCATTGGGAGATATGGCCAAAAACGATATATAGCATGATATTTCAAAAATGTAATGGGCCCGATATGTTCTCATGGATCAGGCATTGCGAGGTGGAGGTATGCGCTCTACCGAGTGGCCTTCTATTTCATTAATGTTATTATTTCATTCTATTCCCATGCACTTGAATGTTAATTTAACTTTGGTTTCTATTTCCCCTTCAATTTTCACTTGTTTCAATTTTATTATGGAACGTCAAGGCCATAATCACTTCACTTTGAGTGGTTTTGTTTAAAATTAGGGTGTACTATTTACAAAACTCGAGTGCAACTTGTAGAGTTGTCCATCAGAAACCCAAATTTGGCCAATTGTTCATCCAGTATGGTTGGCCTGTACCTTGAACACTCTACCTTTAGAATTGCCTGGCATTGGAATTTAGTGACAGCTTGTTTTTGACATCATCCCAGAAATAATCAGGTGTGGAAAAAGTGAACAGCTTAATTTTGTTCTTGAATTTCGTTCAATCATGGAAATTGTCATGTATGAAGGTATGGTAAAATGTCTTTATATTTAACTAAATACCTCAAATGTTTCTACATCTCTTTTTTTATTTTATTTTTTCCTCCCAAAGTGGAAGCTTTTCCTCATGGACCTCAAAATATTTTTTGTGCAAAATTTGCAATCGACTTGCCCTCTTGGATACCACAGGGGTTTTTTTCACTTTTGTACCAGGAAATAGAATAAATCAAGGCTATACAGAGAGTGTAGAGGGAAGATTACGGATTATAAACACAATTCGTGCTGCTCTTACAGTTGCAATGGGATGTGTGTTGTCTGCTGTCGTGCTGCTTGAAGTAAAATAGTTAACTGTCTTCACGCTATCTCTTTGAGGTCGTCATTCATCTTATATATTATTTCCGAGTTTGTGGTTTCGTGTCGCGCTATCTTCGACTTTGTTCCGCGCTCGAGTAACGTGATATTCGGCTTACATTATCTCAAAGACCATATGAGGTGCATGGTACAAAAAAAAGTAAATAAAATGGTTCTGAAACAGTGAAATCGTATTCCACTTACTGCATTAAAGTAAAATTACTACTGATACTCTGCATCAGTTCCTTTCTCAAACACACCCACCCCAACATGTCGCGCAGAGCGCGGGTTATGCTAGTTCACTTTAATTTAAAAGAATGCTCTCAAATAATTGTAGTTTGTTTTGGTAACTGGCTTATCATTGTTATTTCCTCAATTCCAAAAGATGGAGGCCATAACCTGTGACTCTTGCTCGTGTTTGGAATTGCCAGTAAAATTATGAACGTTCTCTTAATGGCCTGTGGTCTCACGTGCAAGAAAAGTTTTTGGGCAATCCAAAAACAACGGGGTGTTGAAAGTATTATAATAACAAGATGCTCGCAATAGTCCAGGATGCACCAAAGAAGTATAATGAGGTGTTTATCAATACAAATAAAAAGACTTTAAAATATTTTCTTGCTGACTATGTAACATTTGCGTTGTAAAACCTGATCTTGGCATGTTTTGCATTATTCGAGTATCTCATCCGTATAACTTTTTGAACGCCCCGACGTATCCGTCCAAAATCTGTTTGCGCGAGTTGTTGCACTTTCCGCTATTTCGTCAGCATTTCTTGGCCAAGTTGCATTTGCCTTTTGCATGTGCAGTATTTGTTAAAGATGATTCCTTTGATGGTGTACAATAATAACCGTTGTATACGCAGTGTAACGAGCAGTTTACCCTTTCTCATTGAACATCATCTTTTGTGTATTTCATTCACCTTGGCAAAGTTTTGATCACATAACTTAATTGTGAGGTGCCCACTCTTGGTTTGGATAATATTTGACTCCTTTTTTCATCTTCGGCACCACTCTTAACCCTTCATATATTATGGGACATCCTTAGCTAAACTACCCATATCATTGTATGCCTTTCCTGTGGTGCAGCCATTTGTCTCAGTTACAACATGTTTGATGTTTTGATTGGCCAGAAATTTGATAATCATTTGATTGTTCCACCTTCTTTCTTGTGTCATGCTACCATCTTGATTTTCACTCAATGCAATGTACAGGAAACGTGTGATTATAGGTATTGGTTACCTATACCATACCTACGATTCCCTCAAATATTATTAATTTGGATCCATTACTCTGCCTTTCAAAAATAAAAGTTCAGGTTAAATTTTACCGACCCTCGTAATATACGGATTTAAATTAACGTCAATACCTTGCAACCCATGGTTGAGGATTTCTGGAAATTCCTATTTCATGTTTGTAACAGCAATTTTACCTTTTGTGAATGGTCATGCATACCATTTTAACCATTTTTAGCTTATCTAGAATTTACATTCCAGATGAGGTATTGTCATCGCGCTCCGTCCGTCCATCCGTCCGTCTCCTTTTTCGACTTCTCCGGCCAAACTGCAGGGCTGATCTGGCTGAAATTTTGTAGCAACGTTCCTCTCCTGGCTGGTAACAGGAATTGCAAAGCTTGTTCTGGTCACATGACTTTAAGTAGGTGAAAATCGCCGACTTATTAAAAAAAATTAAAAAATCTTCTCCAGACCCACCAGTCAGAATGATACCAAATTTGGGTTGCAACATTAGGCCAGGATAGGGATGGTAAATTGCGGAGGCCATGCCGATCACATGACCGTAAGTGTGTCAAAATGTTCGACCATCAATTTTGGGGAAAATCGCATAAATTCCTTAAAAAGCTTCTTCTCCAGACCCACCAGTCAGAATGATAGCACCAAATTTGGGTTGCAACATTAGGCCAGGATAGGGATGGTAAATTGCGGAGGCCATGCCGATCACATGACCGTAAGTGTGTCAAAATGTTCGACCATCAATTTTGGGGAAAATCGCATAAATTCCTTAAAAAGCTTCTTCTCCAGACCCACCAGTCAGAATGCTACCAAATTTGGGTTGCAACATTAGGCCAGGATAGGGATGGTAAATTGCGGAGGCCATGCCGATCACATGACCGTAAGTGTGTCAAAATGTTCGACCATCAATTTTGGGGAAATCGCATAAATTCTTAAAAAGCTTCTTCTCCAGACCCACCAGTCAGAATGATACCAAATTTGGGTTGCAACATTAGGCCAGGATAGGGATGATAAATTGTGGAGCCATGCGATCACATGACCGGAAGTGTGTCAAAATGGCGGTCCTGCAAATTCCTTCCAAAATATTCTTCTCCTGACCCACCAGTCAGAATGATACCAAATTTGGGTTGCAACATTAGGCCAGGATAGGGATGATAAATTGCGGCAGGCATGCCGATCACAATGACGGTGTCAAAATGGCGGTCCTGTAAATTCCTTCCAAAATCTTCTTCTCCTGATCCACCAGTCAGAATGCTACCAAATTTGTGTTCCAACATTAGGATAGGGTCCTGATATTAAATCGCGGAGGTTTGCTGATCACGTGACCGGAAGTGTGTCCAAATGGCCGACTTAGTCAATTTTTGTGAAAATCGCATTGATTCCTTCAAAAATCTTCTTCTCCCGACCCACCAGTCAAAATCCTACCCAATTTGGGTCACAACATTAGGACATGGTCCTAATGAAAAATTGTGGAGGCCATGCTAATCACTTGACCAGAAGTGTGTTAAAATGGCCGACTTGGTGAACTTTTGGGAAAATCCCATTAATTCCTTTAAAAAATCTTCTTCTACAGACCCACCAATCAAAATGCCACCAAATTTGGGTTGAAACATTAGGACAGGGTCATGATGTTAAATTGCGGAGGTCATGCCAATCACATGACCGAAAGTGTGTCAAAATGGCGGACTTAGTATAATTTTTGGAAAATCATGTAAATTCCTTCAAAAATCTTCCTCGCCATACCCACCAATCAGAATTCGACCAAATATTGGTTACAACATTCGGCCAGGGCCCAGATAAGCTATAAGTACAGTGGTCCTATTTTTTTTTTTTATTCCATGATTTTGTACTTGTGGCTTCAATTCTGTTTGAAAAGTTATCTGTCTAGCAAACTATTTGTTTATTTATATGATGATCCATATGAAATCAATGCTTCTTAATTTATTTCTCAGTGAATATAATTCCATTTACAGTGAAAAGTACAGGGAATATGCATGCATGTGTGGCAAATTTGAAGTTATTTTTCCCCATAGTCTCTGTCCACTGCAATTCACTTTAATGAGCACATCAAGCCAACTCTTGTTTTCCGGTGTCACTGAAGTTGCAGGCCGACCACTTTGAGGCTTGTCATCGATATCTGATTCCCTGCTATTGAAACGCTTCGCCCAACGTCTAACGGTGCTCACATCAATATGGTAGTCACCGTACACGTTCTTTAAATGCCTATGAATATCAACTGGAGGAACCTCTTCTACGAAGAAATTCAATAAATGTTCTCTGCTTCGTACACACATCTAGTGGGGCAGCCATTTTGAAAGAGTGGTGTGATGTTGCCACGAGACCGATCACAGTGCCGCTCAACTCAAAATAGGCGGGAGATACACACCTTTCATTGTGAACTCGCGGAGCTTTCCTACGATTCCTTGGTTTTGAACTGAAAAATAAAAGGCATTGCTTTCGGACCGACCCTCGTATATTTCTTTTAGTTAGGGAATTTTTGCAAATTGTATTGACCATCTGTGAAAAAATTGCTTACCAAAAAATTTCTTCACTAACGTATTCATCTAGGGTTCTACTAACACCTATCAATTAGTGCAAACCCAAATCCTTGTGGAAAATTCTGGGAGCCAATCAAAGTTCGGGTGCTCAGAGGGCCTGCGTGAAAAATCGGAAAATTAACTTTTGCCAAATATTGACTTGTGGGATGTCTAACTAGGGGTTTTTGGGGTGCTGAATTGATTCCAACCATTATTTTTGAGAAAAAAACACTCCTTATCATATAAAATGTATTTTATTGACATTTTTAACAGAACTGTGCTCAATGGAAATGTTGCTTCGTCAGCTTTTACAACCTTATTCATCAAACTCCCAGTATCTTCCTCACTCCTCTTGTCACCAGCTGGTTTATGTTCAGGCAAGAGTTACCATGACAGATGCCGCAAGCAGAAATACACTTGACTCCTTGCTTTTACAGCAGCACCTGAGTGAGCTGCAGTCCCCCGCACAGTTGCAGCTGGCAAACGTCAGGAGGTAGTCTGGTGCAATGGGGTCTGTAGAAGGGACTGGTGCATATCTTTTCTCAGTGAGTTGCCATCCATAGTCCCGGGCATCCAACGATGGACTTTGCAGCATCAGCCAGTCTCTAGTCTGGAGGTAAGCTCAGAGATTGCTGTGCGCAGCTCCTGTTGTGGGGGGAGTTTCTCAGGTTTTATGCCTCCAGTAGCAGCTCGCTTGCTGAAGATGTCGAATCTCAAGTCTTCCAAGTCTTTAAAGGATTCCCATGGAACATGAGCATGAAAAGATCACAGCCTGCTTTAATGATATCACCTTTCTCAGCTTGGATGTCCATAAACACGTCCATTGCCCTCTCTGCTTCATCAGTCTTGCAGAGCTTGCTTAGCAAAGTTGGTTTGCTAAACCCAAAAATTGCAGACACTGTATCGCAGCCAGAGAAGCTGTGCAAGAAGATGAGATACCTCCGCTATATCTCTGGAGGGCCTCCCGGATCTTTCCGACATGGTAAGATGTTTCTTTGGCTGTCGTGAGGAAATCGGATGGTCTGCAACATGATGAATCAGCATAACCAGGACGTCTGTGTCCCCAGCCCTCACCTTGACAGGGGATTCTCTTGCCTCATCTAGAGCTGCGCGGACGATGGAGGTGTCGGCATCATCAGAGCATTGCTGTACACTGATTCCATTCCTACTAAATGTCTCAGCAAGGAGCAGAACGAGCTGGGCTTTGTTGTTCTTGTTATCAAGGAACTTTTCTCTTGCAATGATGATTTGAGATCCAGACGAATCTGAATGTCACAGCATGCATTCTTTGTTCGTCTCAAGGTCATGGTCCTTGGTGGAGCTGCCATATCCGTCAAAGACCACCGTTATCCGGAGGCGATGGCTCCCCATGGACTTCACAAACCGGAGGTAGCTCTCGCAACATCCTTCCAAGTAAGGTTAGCCTCCACTTGACATTGTGCAGGAGCCACCACCATCAACCACGAGGCTTGTGCAGGGGGGTGTTCGACAGGTGCCACACATGCCTTCAGGGACCTTGCAAGGGCAGCCTTGTCTGGCTTTCGCAACTTTTGATTTTTGTAAACAGAGACATCGGTTTTGGCGTCAACTCAAAGCGCAGAGCTTCTTTGGTCTTGACTTCACGCTCACTGATGACAATGAAGCGGTTGAATAGCTTCAGTGAGTCAATGACCAGCTTCTCGCCATTGACTTTGGCTCCTTGTCCATACTGTCCTAAAAAATAAGACATTTTTTTTGTAAACAACAGACAGGACATGAAATTTTGACACAAAACAGACAGAACACACATACAGTGATGTGTTTTAACATTAATAGGTCCACTCTACGTTGAATATATTAACTCTATTGAGTCCGGTACACAATAATTTTATAGCTAAAAGCTCTTAGCTAACGTAGCTAACACAGAGAATTCTACTGAGCATGAGCACAAGTATAACCAACAATATAGCAGTGGTTTCAAAAATGTTGTATGCTCTGTTTCAGCACAATTTGAACAATCTGAATCAATTGAGCCAAATTACCGCAAAACACAGTCTGAGATATCTAAAAATGTATCATATCAATATTTTACGGCCAGGGATTCATTTTTCCTCAAATCTAATGGTTGGAATCAATTCAGCACCCCAAAAAACCCCTAGTTAGACATCCCACAAGCCAATATTGGCAAAAGTTAATTTTTCCGATTTTTTCGCGCAGGCTCCCTGAGCACCCGAACTTTGATTGGCTCCCCAGAATTTTCCACAAGGATTTGGGTTTGCACTAATTGATTGGTGTTAGTAGACACCTAGATGAATACGTTAGTGAAGAAATTTTTTGGTAAGCAATTTTTTCACAGATGGTCAATACAATTTGCTAAAATTCCCTAACTATTTGTTTGGTGAAATATTATACATACTTAAGTAAATAATTATATGTGACAACTAACTGTCAGTGCTGTGCAGTAAATTGATTAAATAGTTTGATAATACAAGCTTGAAAGCAATTATGATAAGCTCAACTCGCCATGCTTTCCGCCCAACTCCAGGACAGCCATCAGCAGTAGCACCAGAAGGCAGTGGGCTCATCATGCAAACCACCCACCCAGGCATGGTACTGCCTGGAGTGATGTGGCAGAACCTGCATGGCCATGGTCCTTCCATGGTCGTTCAGTACCGTATCCGTGTCACCTGTGATGAAAATTACTTTGGCTCCAACTGCACGCGGCTCTGCAAGCCACAGAATGACTACTTTGGGCATTACACCTGCGATACTCAAGGAAACAAGATCTGCCGTGAAGGGTGGACAGGTGCCGGTTGTAAAAATGGTAAGGAAGTCAGATATTGGTCCAAGAGAATGAGGGTGAAAGAGGGAGATAAAAGCTGTATTGGAAACATTGGACACTGTGTGATGTTTGATGAGTTTTCAGACATTTACTGTTCATCGTGGCCTGGTAAAATAATGCTGCACCTTTTTATGTGACGTGTTTGTGTTCGGTAACCTTGCCAATGAGGGGCCACTGTGCCGAAGGGCGATTGTGTTTCCCTCAAGTACCGATGTGGAAGCTCACAGGTGCAGTTTATTGTCAAAATGGCATGAAGCAGACACTCCCCACTGTTTATCATGCTGGTGGTAAATATGCATGTATGTTGGCTGTTAATTTAGTGCCTCTAACCTATGGCACGTATCCCTCCCCACCTGCGTGCCTCTAACCCTGCCAGCAATCTGCCGCCAAGGCTGCAGTACGGAACACGGATCTTGTGACGTCCCAGGAGATTGCAAGTGAGTAACACATTTCCCTATCGCTTAGCAATCGAGCATGCTGAACACACCACAGGCTAAAGACAGGTGCCAGGTGTCGTGAAGTGCAGATGCATTTGAGCCATAGCTCTTTTTCTTGCACTTAAGAAGCACATACATTGATGCATCATCAATTCTGATACGTTTTCTTTTGACGATTCCCAGCATCTTTCAACTGTTTTGAGTCGATTACATGCTTATGGACAATCCTTGGAAGGAATTTCCGATTTTGTGTTATTATACGAGTTTCCTTGTCGGGAACATCGATGTAGGAGGAGGCCAATAGGCCCGTACAATCCTGCGATATGATTGCTAATTTCTGGTTGTTTGTCCGTGTTTTTAAATGCTGAGCATCGAGCAAAGAAGTAGCATGTACCATTTTATTATTTGGTATAACTCAAACTGTCGACCTGAGGGAGGGGCGGGGTGGTTGGGGGGTTATTCCTTGGTGGGAGGTTCGAACTGTCGACCTACCTCTTATCCTCAGAGCAGATGCTCTCATCATTGTGCCACTGAGGCTAGTTATTCTTATCATTACCTCCACCACCCAAGGTGGACGGAGGTTATGTTTTCACCCCTGTCTGTCTTTGTGTTTCTGTTTGTCTGCTCGACTGAGAGAAGGATGTCTCAAAAAGTTGTGGACGGATTCAGACGAAGTTGGGTATGTAACGAGGACAAATTGATTAGGTTTTGGTGAAGATCCAGATCCGGATCTGGCTACGAGAAATTTTTTTTTAATGAGTCTTGAGCATTGAGAGATGGAGCCAAAAACGATAGAAAGCAGGATATCTCAAAAAGTTGTGGACAGATTCAGACAAAACCTGGGGGACACATTGGGTGTGTGACAAGGATGAATTGATTAGATTTTGGTGAAGATCTGACCGAGAATTTTTGAACTGATTATTCACTATTGAGTGATTGAGCTAAAAATGACGTACAGTACAGTATAACACGACATCTCCAAAAGTTTTGGACGGATTCGAACGAAACCTGGTGGACATGTTGGGTGTGTTACAAGGACAAATTGATTCGATTTTGCCGAAGATTCAAGTTCGAATGTGGATTCGAGAATTTTTTTTTTACTTTCCAAGAAATTCTTCACCATTGAGAGTAGGGGACAAAAATGATACATAGCATGATTTTTTTCAAAAAGTTGTGGACGAGTTACGACAAAACTTGGTGGATGAGTTGGGTAGGTGACAGGAAGAGTTACGCCAAAACTTGGTGGATGAGTTGGGTAGGTGACAGGAACAATCTGATTAGATTTTAGTTCAGGTCCAGATCCAGATCCGGCCTATCAGTTGGATACAAAACATAAACTGTTCAGCCTGGCGGGGGTATGTGCTCGACTGAGTGCTGTACTAGTTTGGTAATGTTTTGTTGTTTCATCCTTCTGTGATCCTGGGCCATGGTATGCAAATATGGAAGGAAACTTTTGTTTTTGTCTTGGCTTGCTTTTCTAAGTGTCCTTCCCCTCCCCACCCTCACCCCCACCCATATATATATATATATATTTATATATATATACATAATCATCACTTGGCATGATTTCAGCCAAACACAGCTAATGATCTTGGTGGTAATGACGTAAATTCCTGGGCAGTCTGGGTACCGTCAACGCCATATTGTGATGTCTCGTTTCTCTCTGTACACAGCGGGGCAATTGGGGAGAAATTTTCCTCCCCCCATGGAATGGCAACCGATGGGGTTTATGCATGCTCTATCCTCTAAATGCTGACCGTCAAGTTAGGAAGCAGCATGTACCATGTTTAATGTCTTTGGTATGACTCGGCCTGGGTCAGGTTCGATCCATTGACGTCCCAGCCTAAGAGCGGACGCTCTAACCATTATTCCACTGACTGGTTTTCATGAAAAGGCACTATATGACAATTTTATTATTTATCTTCATTCGAAGTACTGTATTTCTTGGAATGGATCGTATTGGATTTGTTGAAGGTGATGAATATGTAACAATCGGTGTAGTAGGGCTCTAAATAGCCATATGATCATATGCCACAAATAGAAAAGAGGAAATGGGAGAGAAGGGATGGAAAGGAAGGACGTTTTGTTCTGTGGGAATGTGTCCTAATTTTTATAACATCTGTTTGGATGATTGAATACTTTTGACAGTAACCTCATCTCCAATACGCTCTGCTGTAAAGGCATCTTCATTTTATTCTCTATTCTCTTTCGGGCATTGCCTTTATTACCAAGAACATTTTAATGCACATCCAAAGTTTCCTCGAGACCGTTAAGAATCAACCGTAAAGCGTGGTTTGGTACCGAATGTAAATCGAACCAGGCAGGGTGGGCAGGTTATGCTCTCCCTGAAGGTCATTAATGAGCCGGTTGGATTTTGTACCAGCGATCCACAACAATTTAGCAGTTTTCCTGAGACTTTCTATGTTTTCAGAAGTGTAGAATCCAAATCCTTATCCCTTGTTTGTCACCAGGTGGATTTTAATGCGCAACATTTGGTATGTTTGGTATGTCAGTGGAGTGTCATCACAGCTTGGTTGCCGCTGCACCCCATTTGGAATATAAAATTTTCTATTGTAAATGTCTGGCATTCTTCACTTTTTGCTTCTTTTAAACTAACAATGGAGGATACATTGTTGTTGATTTTTATGCTGACGGTGAAACAAAGAAGCTTACAGTTCATCGTACTGTTTTATTATCCATTGTGTTATGAAAATGCACAACTTGTACCTCTAATTCACATTTTTTTTTTCGTAAATCGTCCGCAGTACTAAGTTTCGCAAGCACATGTTAATTAAATTAATGCATAACTTGTTTCTGTTCCCATTTGACCTCTTTCCCTTAACCATGATACTTCTTTATGGAGTGCTCACTCTAAACATTTGCATCTGTGTTTTGTTTTGTCACGTTGGAACACATGGCACAAACATTTATGTATTGCAAGCACATGTGACTGTGGAAGTTTGCATGTGTGTATATGCTGATGCCTGATTGTGCGTTTTGTGTAGGTGTTCGTACGGCTGGCAAGGCACGTACTGTGACCGGTGCACCACCTATCCTGGGTGTGTCCATGGGACGTGCCAGAAACCTTGGGACTGCAACTGCAATGTTAACTGGGGCGGCATGATGTGCGACAAAGGTGAGCAAGCAGCCATCCTTGCTCACTTTCCACTCTTTCCTTGTTTTCAGTCGTCCGCCATCACTCTTGGAATTTGTGGCAGCTACAGCCATGGCTATTTTGACACGGGCTATGTTAGCAGCCTGTCCTGGGATACGGTTTCCAATTTTAGATTGACTTGGAAAGCTGGGGTATCTGAATTGTTCTCATTGTTTTGCTCTTCATCTTTATCCATTTTTTTTTTTAAATCGCTTGATTAAAGAAAGGTTTAACGAGGACCCCCATGAATGCATCCACACACCCTAACGACCTTCAGGAATCCTTTCAGGCTGTTTATTTATCTTTCCTTTAGATCTGAACTACTGTGGGACTCGCAACCTGTGCCTGAATGGTGGCACATGCATCAATACACAGCCTGATGATTACATGTGCCGCTGTCCAGATGGTTACTCTGGCAAAACCTGCAAGATTGGTAAGGCCAAAGTTGGTGCCATTGGGCTGTCAGGGGGTTTTATTTAGACTTTCACAATCCTTGGACAGAAGAGATGTTATTTATGGGGGAAGAGGTTGTGTGGAAGGAGTCTTGTGGATGGCTTTCATGACAGCCGCAGTTAAGTGTGTGGGTAAGTAGGGAAATGCACCGAAGTGGGAGGATGTCTGATGGGGCATCGTAAGACGAGCCTGGAGATACTTGGCTATCAGTTTGAACCTCCTGGCTGTGACCCGCATGTGGTTATGCTCAACTGCCCTGACATCACAAATTTTTCTTATTTTATTTTTTGCCTGGACCATTTATAGACAAGGGGTAAGAAAAGATGTAGATGGTATGGGGAAGCAGGGTCTGTTTTGCCTGACTTCCTGACATCCTCTCCCCATCCCTTTTTACCCAGCATTCCTTGTTACTGTTTTTGGTTTTGGTTCTTTGCTGGGCTGCTTTTAGCCGTCACGTAGCCTTCCTTTGTCCGTTTTGAAATTCCCACTTCATTGTATCATTCACCCCGATGCGTTTCACTTCCCTCTGTTTATTTATTTTATTTCTCATGAAATACTTTTCAGTCGATTTTTATTTTTTTCCCATTTTGTTTGAACCTTGTTATAGTATATTATTCCAATGCAAGGGATTTTGAGCTTGTAAGATTCATTTTTGTTCTGCCAAGCCCCCTAACCTTTATCCAGTATGTATGAAGTTTGGGTTGTTCTGTGACACAACTCAGGATTTAACTAGTCGTTGCTCGGTAAAATGCTTAATTACTGGTTTTGTTGATCTGGTTGTTTAATTTGGTGATATTTTTCTCTCAATTTATCTATTTTGATTCGCACCCGATCCTCTGATCTGACACTCAGTCGCAGTGGAAAAGGCTTGCCTGTCAAGCCCCTGTGCCAATGGAGGTTCCTGTACAGACACTCCTCAGGGTTTTGAATGCAGTTGCCCTTCAAGCTGGACTGGCCCTGCCTGCACCCAGGGTATCTTTTCTTTCTTGTTTGTTCTTGGTGTGCGTGCGTGCGTGTGTAACAGTTTCAGTTATTTTCATTTTTGTGGTGCTATTCCCCATTAAACGTCTGTGGCAAGCAATAAGTGTGCAATATAGGGAGATAATTCAAATTTCTGTGAAAATCAATTTAATATCACAGTTAACTTTAAGTGTATCTAATAAATTAGGAAATTGAAAAAGTTTTATTTTTGCGATACATACAGCATTATATTATGATATGCTAGTAATGTCCACTTCCCACAAAGAAAATATGCAGGAAACAGTTTGTGGATTTTTGTGCGGTAATAATAATAATAATAAATTTATTAAAGTAATCAACACCATTTGCATTGATGTAAATTACAAGAAACCCTGATTTTAAAAGAAAGTTTCAAATTAGAGAATATGTGAAATTAGTTTTCAGCAGCTTGTAACCTCACTTTGAAGGTCGATGAGTGGGTTCAAAATGGTGCCAAGGAATCAACTTTCAACAGAACAGCGTGTGATGATCCAAACTCCGTGAGAAGAAGGGAACACTATGAATAAAATAACAGAACAGCTGAAGATGTCCTACAATGGAGTGTGATGTACACTTTGCAACACCTAAAATAACTGGCTCGGTCCAAGATAAGAAAAGGCGAGGAAGGCCCAGAAGAACCTCCCTAAAGGCGCTGTCACACCTTGACGATTTAGCCAGCAATGGCAACGTATAAAAATGTATGTAAAACGTTGGCGTACGCTGAAATTTTGATGTTTTTTTTAAAGTTTTGGTCGTATTCATAACGTGTTGGTCGTATGCATAACATAATAGTAACGGGACAGAACGTTTCGTTGTCTTATAGATAACTTATACCAACGAATGCTTAGCCTGTTGTCGGCGTCACAACCTATGCCCAACGATAGTTTAACTTAGGCATAGCGTGCTGCACGTATCGCCGACGAACTCGTGGCTAGCCTGTTAAAACCTGCCGCACGCCATTTAAATCATAACCCTGAGAATTGGAAGTCAACATCACAGTCACACCTTGACGATTTAGCCAGCGTATGCGACCTATGAAAAATGTGTCTAAAACCTGGCACACGTAAATACGGTATGGGTAAGTTGTGTATACGTTAAGAGCACGCTGAAAAACGATGAAGTAGCTTTCATATTTCGTGGTACGTCTAGTACGTCGTGAAATTTCAAGCATGCTGAAAATTTACGACGTACTCGCCGTATGGCTCACACTTCGGCTACGCTGGGAATAAGTTGTGGCACGATATGCGATCGTTGACACACGTCACACAAGTTCCTTGTAAGTTACTCATAAGTCGAAACACGTCGAGGTAATGTTTAGCATATCCAAAACTTATTTTCTCCGTCAAGGCACATTTTCTTTTTTTCTCCTTGGCTCCGTGAAGGCACGTGATGAAATACTTGAAGTTGTTCTTGTTGTTGTTGTTTTTGATTATTTTTTTTTAGTCTCACGAATTTTAAAATATATTTAGACATTTGCTTTTAAGTTTCGACGTCGACGTGACAATATCCTCAAACAGAAAATATTCACAGAGGAGGAACTAAGAATAAGACATGAGCAAACTGAAGAGGCAATCGGACGTGAGTAACGGCACGTGACATATCGGAAGTTATTGTTGTTTTTTTTTTTAAACGCTGCCAATACGCCATTATAGGTAGCTGTAAATTAGAAACACGTTCAGTAAGTTCTGTGGTCGTCCGGAAGACGTCAATCAAATACGTCTACATACGTCAATATGCGTTGGAGGTACGTTACACATAGGTTCAAAGCACGTTACTCATAGTTAAAATAAGTTTGGTACACTAACATTACCTGACGTGTTTCGACTTATGAGTAACTTACAAGTAACTGCCTCGTCGTGTGGCAACGATCGCATAACGTGCCTCGACGTGTGTCACGATCGTAACGGCCTCGACGTGTGTCAACGATCGTGTACGTGCCTACAACACTTCATAGGTTATAAATAAGTTCGGGTAGCTAATCATTACCTCGACGTGTTTCGACTTATGAGTAACTTACAAGTAACGTGTGTTAACGATTGCATAACGTGCCTACAACTTATGGCCAGCGTAGCGGAACGTGTTAGTCATACGCTGGCATACGTCTAAAATTTCAAGCATGCTAAAATTTGAGGACAACCGCAAAGTACAATGATGAAAGCCAGCTACTACAACGTATGGCAGTGTTTTTCAGCTGCTCTTAACGTATACAAACTTACCCATAACGTATCTACGTGTGCCGGCGTTTTAGCCCAATTTTGCATACGTCAGGCATACATTGGCTAAATCGCAAGGTGTGCAGAGCCTTGAGGCAAGACAAGCACTTGAAGTTGCTCAACTTACACAAGAGAAGAAAATCAAGTCAGCAGCTGACAAATGAAATGATATCAGGCCTGTATATTAACATCTCATCCAGCACTGTGCTCAGAAGGCTGATTGTAGCGGGTCTCCATGGCAGAGTTGCAGCAGAGAAACCACTGCTGAGACTGCACAATAAGGCAACACCAAGATTGGGTGACTGAACAATGTAATTGGGTACTTTGGTCTGATGAATCTAAGATTTAACTTTTTGGATCGAAGAGACACCATTTGTACGCCGAAGACCTGGACAACATTACAACATGCAATGTTTGCAGGCTACTGTTAAACACGGCAGAGGCTGCATGACTGTCTGGGGTTTTATCTCTTCTTTCAGTGCAGGAAAACTTGTTAAAATCAATGGGATACTTACAAACAAATATTACAAGCAGATACTGCAGCACCATGTAATTCCAAGTGCAAACCATTTAATCGGAAGAGGTTTCATGCTGCAAGAAGAAAATGATCCAAAACACACTTCCCATATAGTAAAACAGTATTTGGAGAACAAGGGTACAGCTGCTGTGCTCCAAGTGTTAGAATGGCCACCCCAGAGTCTGGACATGAATCACGTCAAGGCCATATGGGATTACCTGGAAACAGAGAAGAACAAGAGGAACCCAACTGATCGAACAGAACCGTGGAATGTACTACAGGACGATGTGGCACAATATTCCTATAAGAGTGCTTTAGTCATTCAGGAAGCATGGGTAAAAGGGTGATGGCACTCAAGAAGGAAAAGGGTGGGGACACAATGTATTGACTGATACTATACAATGACACCGTTCTTGTTATTTCCTGAAGCACTTTGTTTCACGTGCATTTATAAAGGGTATTAATTTACAATAACAAACACATTGACCGTTATCACTGAATATTTAATGAATTTACTCTAACGTATTGGAATAACCAAACCTTTGCTGTGTGTGCGTGCGTGCGTGCGTGCACCCGGATTGGAAAAAAAAATGGAAACACCAATGTAAAGTCACTTAATAGGGCATTGGGCCACCACCTGTATGTGCCATGGCATAGAGTCCACCAGTGTAGAATTCTGCAAGAGGGATGCAGCACCATTCTGCCATGAGAAAGTTAATCAACTCACACCTTTTTGATGCAGGTGGATAGCGCTGTCTCAGGCGTCGTTCCTGAATATCCCATAAATGCACAATTGGGTTCTGATATGGTGACTGGGAAGGCCATGACATATGGATGATATCAATGCCACACTCATCAAATCTTTGGGCGACCATACGTGCTCTCTGGATGGGGGCATTGTCATCGTGGAAGACACCCCTCCTGGCAGGAAAGAAATGCTGCAAAATGTGGTGAAGATGATCACTCAGTACCATTAAGTAGTGATTGGCATTGACCTTGCCTTCCTCGAGAATGACTGCACCCAAACCATGCCAGGAAATTGCACCCCATAACATTACAGGACCAACAGAACCCTTCACTGTTGGAATCAAGCACTCAGGGTTGTGGAGTTCATTAGGTTGGCGCCACACGTGCACTCGTCCGTTTGTCGAGACCAGGGTGAAGGATGATTCATCAAACCAGATCACATTTCTCCACTGCTCAGTTGTCCATTTTCTGTGCTCTTTGCACCACTGGACTCACAAACATGCATTTCTAGGTGTGATCGAGTGCTTTGTGCACTGCAACCCAACTATGGTATCCTGCTCTGTGGAGTTTTCGGTTGACCATTTTTGATGAAACTGGCTGCTCACGCCCCAGGTTGAAATATACAATCAGTTGATCTGTAGTTGCTTGCCTGCTTTGCCATGCACTTCAAATTAAATTAATGCATGGACATCATGATCCTGGAGTATGCACATCCACCCACTCTTCTTTGCTGATTATGTCTTTCCCTCGGAGTTCCATAACAACACCTCAGACACCGTTGCTTGTCAAATATCAGCAAGGTGAGCCGTCTTTGTTACTCGAGCTCCTGCCAAGCATGCCCCAACAATCACCCCTCTTTCAAAGTCACTGAGGTCTCCTCTTGCAGCGATGCTAGCCATAATTATAAGCAACCACACCTGTGCAGAATTTTCATACATGACCCGAAGCATGCTGGAATGTTATTTGCTGAATGAACACATGGGTCACACCTGTGTGCAAGCTGTTGCTTTCAATATACTTGCTGTCCCTCATTTATCCAGGTGTTCAAATTATTTGTCCACTACATATATATGTGTATA
>CM068961.1:44892263-44906672 GCA_035128595.1 Eptatretus atami
CATTCCCCATCATTGCATGGTCATATGTTTATATTTAGTCCACTTGTTTTTCTTTTGCTTTTTATTATCTCATGAAGCACAAATTGGCTTCTCGTGGTTTCGTTTTTGGCTGTTTGGCTTGTTTAAGGAACCATGCAATTTGTATGATATTTGCATTGTCTGTGTTTGTTAGTTCATAAAATCGTTTCAATTTGCAGTCCAATAATCATTGCCAGCTTTGCTCTAATTAAACTCAAGGAAATCACAAGTTTTGGTGCAAATTCACTAAACAACCTGCGTTGCCTCGCAGGTGAAAGCGCTTGCCACGGTTACTGCCTGAGTGGGGGAACCTGTAAGGTGAGCTTGCTTTCAGAATGGCTCTCGATTTGTTAACTGCATGGAGTGGTTGATGGTTATGTTTAGTTTGGTTTCTGCCTGTCGTTTTGCATTTTCCTCCCGCCTTCCAACATTCCGCTTCTTTCCCACTCCCCAGCTGTCGCAAAGGGGCCCAGAATGCATTTGTCCTGAGGGATTTCTCGGTGTACATTGCGAGATTACGCCAAATGCTTGTGCCAGCCTGCAGTGTCCATATGGCATGCACTGTCTGATACAGTCAGATACCCTTCCACGCTGCGTCTGCCCACCAGACTCGGAGCACCGTTGCCAGGTGAGGATGAAGTGTTCAAATATGCTGTGTGTCAACCCGCCTCCCCTACCACCCAAACAAAAATCATACGTGCTATCACATGTTAAACACCCACTAATCACAAGACACAGCTCCCTTCATATAAATGACTTAGATTTTCACCGAAGTTGTATTTGCTGTTTTTAATGGTGCATCTTTCCATTAAATGATGCAGAGTAAATAGATTCTCATGATGGAATCTTGTCATTTCCGTTTGTTCAAATTTGCCTTCTCGTTGCACTTTAATTTGCCCTGCAGCATGAATGAATAGAATTTCAGGATTTTATAAATGAGATTTTGGGCTTTGCACCTGTGGATTTCGGACCAAACAGTATGTCGCAGTAAACAGCTGTTTGAACTGCTTTACCTGCACAACCATGTAGTGTATTAATTTGCCCCCGTGAATATATTTTTCCAAATTTCATCAAAATTTTGTCGTCATTTGTGTGTGTCTATACATGTGTATCGAGTCGATAAAGCCAGTGGAATCAAGTCGATAAACTGATGGATTGATGTGATGTGGTGTTTTTTTTTATTGATAGAATGCAAGCATGATGCGCAAAATGGTGTGTGCAAGTGAGGGTGAGGGATTCGAATCCCAACCCAGCTATAAACTGTCATCTCGGTGTTTCACAGACAGGGTGATTCTTCATAAAAGTTATATAGTTTCTCTTTACGAGTTTCAAAGCAAATCATATTATATTTGACGAGTGAGGTACCTGACCGTGCTTTGCACGGGAGGGGCGGTACAGCCACTGGACAGCCAGTTTGTGAAAGATGGGCAAAAAAAAAATGACGAAACTACAAATGCCGAATCTGTGAAAGTCACGGGTGGAACCGCACACATGATTTCCTCATTCTGCTTTAAACTCAATCTCTCTATATTTTCATTCCACATAGCATCACTCCAATCACAAGTTCATACTATACCGTTAATATAACAAAATACCAATGTTGCAAACACTCGTGAGGTAAACGTATAAAAACGCCATTCTGAGGTTACATCAGGATCGGGGACAGCTTGGTACGGATCGAAAGTCAAAATCTCATTGTATTGAGGTATTTATGATACCTCACACTCACCTTAGGACACCGGCTGGGATCCTAAAACGTTTCACAGAAGATTTGGCGGGGCTCGCCCCAAAACTGAGGGAGTAGTTCAGGGTCAGACAGACAGACACACTCCAGCTTTATATTATACTAGCAATACAATCCGTCGCTTCGCCGGCGGGTCAATAAAGTGTCGGGGGGGGGGGCGGTGGGTGGAAAGAGGGAGAGGGGGAGTGGGGTGAAAGAGGGAGAGAGGGGAGAGACAGACACACAGGCAGAGACAGCGAGAAGGTGACAGAGATGTGGGAGAGAGTGATGCATTTTATGAGGGGTAGCAAGGAAAGCACAGAGTGAGAGAAAAGGGTAGGGGAGAGGAGGGGAAAAAGACAGGTGAGGGGTATAGGTGGGGTTTGCAAAGAGAATGATATGTGACGCTTAATGACCAAACATGAAAGAAAAAAAAACGTGTCAGAACAGCTGTACACACAAGGACACAAGAGAGTTTGTAAAGTAATCCGCTGGCACATCTGCAAAGAAGTCATGGACTTAGGGTAGCTGGTTCATGGTTTCAGTACCCACAAGCTCATTGGTGGACTTGGTATTCCAACGCTGGCGGTGTGCAAAGGAAATTGATCATGTACTCGTTTATGGTCGCTGGAGGATTTTCCAGAACTGCAGGGTCCAGCCGGAGTGCTCAGTTCTTCAATACCGACCACAGGCTTGTTGTAGCAACTCTGAAGTTGCAGCTTAAATCCAGGAGAATGGTACCATCCCAGCCGAGGCTGGATGTTGGCAAGCTCAAGGATGAGAGGGCAGCTGAGGAGTTTGCGAGAGCTGAGTGGGGATTTGGGGGGTCTGGGTGCTTTGGGGATCCTGAAGAGTTGTGGAGTTCCTTCAAGACACCGTCATTGATGTTGCCTGTCGATGTCTTAGAACTCACCGTAGGGCAAAGAGGAATTTTGTCTCTCAAGGGACACTGGATACCATTGGCCAGAGTCGCAGGGCCAGGCTGAATGGCAGAGCTGAGCTGTTCAGACAGTGATTCTCGTCCTGCTTACAGGGGAATTCACGCATTGCGTTTCTCCAAGCTCGTCCCTCCGTGTCCTTCAGTTAGAGCAGAGGGTGGTCGGCTCTTGACAGAGGAGTTGAAGAGAAGTCCCGCTCTGCTGGTTACTTTGAGGCGCTGTACCAGGCTGATCCACCAGCTGTTGAGTTGGATATCAGGGTGTTTACAATCCCTATTGCTGACCCTCCAATCAACTGTGGTCCACTTTTTGTTGTGGAACAGGACGGCTGGGATGAACCGGTTGAAAGGGGTAAAGCTCCGGGGATCTGTGCATCCATGCTGAACTTTTCAAGGCTGGTGGAAATGCTGTACTCATGTGATGCATGAGGTTCTGTGCTCTGCCTGGAACACAGGTATCATCCCAACTGACTGGAAGAGGGGCCTTGTTGTCCCTCTTTGGAAAGGAAAGGGTGATCGCTCGGACGGCAACAACTACCGAGGGGTGACGCTGCTCTCAGTGCCGGGCAAGGTCTTTGCTCAGATAATTCTTGAAAGGGTTTGCCACCATTGCTTGAGCACAGCGCCAGAGCGTCAGGCTTTACACCAAAGAGCTCAAGATTCACCGTATCCTTGCTTTCGGGTCCTCACCGAACGCAGAGAGAGTTTCGGCAGGGGCTGCTTGCAGCCTATGTTGATCTCTGCAAAGTGTTTGATTCAGTGAATCGGGATGTTCTCTGGAGGATTTTTGTTCTTGTGGGGTGCCAACAAAACTGATCAATCTGATGTCTGAACTATACACTGGTACTGAGAGTGCTGTGAGATGTGGTGATACCATCTCTGACTTATTTTCAGTTGTACTGGAGTTTGTCAGGGGTGTATGCTGGCCCCGACACTTTTTAGCACTTGTATGGACTGGGTTTTGGGGAGGATGTCGAGAGATCAAGGTGCGGTGCATCATTTGGGAATGTCAAGATCTCTTACCTTGATTTCACAGATGATGCAGTCATCTTTGTGAGACTCTAAATATCCTTTTGGGGGCTAGAGGTGCTGAATGAGGAGTCAGAACTGCTGGGATTACAGTTTCCTGGGTCAAAACTAAGATCCAGGCTATCAGTGACATCTTGGATGCTGCTATCCTGTCTGTACCTGTTTGTGGCGAGGATGTTGAGGTCATAGAGAGATTCACTTACCTTGGCAGTGATATTCATGTCTCTGCTGGCTGTGAGCAAGAGCTCAATAGACGTATGGGTCGGGCCTGGGGAGTCATGGATTCACTGGATCATGCGGTGTGGCGCTGCCAGTACCTGTGCGAGAGGATGAAAGTCCGAGTCTTCAGGTCGTTGGTGCTTCCGGGCTTGCTCTATGGTTGTGAGACTTGGACTCTGACCTGGGATCTGAGATGAAATCTTAATTCCTTTGGTACCAGGTCTCTTCTGAGAATCCTTGGCTGTCGCTGGTCGTACTTTTTGTCCAACGAGCGGTATCTGAGAGAGACTCAAATGAGATTTGTTACCTGCATAGTCCGTGAGTGTCAGCTGTGGCTGCAGGGACATGTGGCTCCTTTTCATGACGCTGATCCTGCTCAACAGATTCTCTCAGCGACAGAGCCTCGTGAGTGGAGGAGGCTAATGGGCCAACCACGTTCCTCTTGGTTGCAGCAGGTTGATCAACATCTCAAGGAGATGGGGATGGGCCAGGCATCTACCTGGGGGATGGCCAGATGGAGGCCCTTAGAGTACCGGCGGAAAGTCGACACAGTGACGCCCTGCTCAGATGCATGCTCCCATATCTGACCTGACCTGACATCTGCAAAAATTTTGATATTCCAGTTCCAGAAAATTTGTGGGAAAATGAACCAAAAGCAATCACTGAAAACATTGAAGTACCGCTCACATACGACCTCATGATCCCATCGGGCATGAACATCGAAAACAAAGCATTGCGACCAGATATCATACTTAGGTGCAAAAAATGCGAAGAAGGCATTGCTAATTGAGGTGTTTATACCAGTGATTTTTGGACTAACGATGCAGAAATCACGAAAATGACCAAATATCTACACGAAAGTGAAAAGATCCTGGAAGCTGAAGAATGCCATAGTTGACCCAGTGATGAAGAAGAACCTCACAGAGAATTAAAATCATCTGGGAATATCACGGCAAAACTACAGTTGGAAGCCTTTCTGGGCTCAGTAACGATCCTGAAGAGAGCCCTCGGCACAAAACTTTGAAAACAGAAAACTTCCCAGCTCAGTCCATGAATCGTGACCCCTTACCGAAATGAAGGTGGATACTTTGAGCCCACCCTGGGAGGACTCCATTCCACATTCTGAAACCCCATATGTGCGCACACACACACACACGCATTGCACGCACGCACACACGCACGCAACACACACACACACGACACACACACCCACACACACACACACGCATCCGCACGACACACACACGCACATGCACACACACACACACACACACACACACACACACACATCTTGCTTTTTATTAGTACAGATAGATAATACCCGATTTCCAAGCCGTTCGCCATATGAATGTGTTTTTCTGAATTACAGAACTAAATTCTTTCCACCCATCACATGACGATGTGTTGTGTGTGTGTGTGTGTGTGTCTGTTGTGTGTGTGTGTGTGTGTGTGTGTGTGTGTGTGTTGTTCATAAAGCATGACATATTCTCTCTACTAACTCCCCTAACCCCACCCCTCTTCTCCCTTTGTCCCACATCTTGCTCCACCCCTCCTAAGACAGTGCAGCACCCTCCTCCCACATCTCTCCTCTCTCTCTCTCTCTCTCTCTCTCTCTCTCTCTCTCTCTCTCTCTCTCTGTCTCTCTCTCTGTCTCTGTCTCTCTCTGTCTCTTCTCTCTCTCTCTCTGTCTCTCTCTCTCTCTCTCTCTCCTCTCTCTCTCTCTCTCTCTTCTCTCTCTCTCTCTCTCTCTCTCTCTCTCCTCTCTCTCTCTCTCTCTCTCTGTCTCTCTCTCTGTCTCTCTCTCTGTTCTCTCTCTCTCTCTGTCTCTCTCTCTCTGTCTCTTCTCTCTCTCTCTCTCTCTCTCTCTCTCTCTCTCTCTCTCTCTCTCTCTCTCTGTCTTCTCTCCTCTCTCTGTCTCTCTCTCTCTCTCTCTCTGCTCTCTCTCTCTCCTCTGTCTTCTCTCTCTCTCTCTCTCTCTCTCTCTCTTCTCTCTCTCTGCTCTGTCTCTCTGTCTCTGTCTCTGTCTCTCTCTCTCTGTCTCTCTCTCTCTCTCTCTCTCTCTGTCTCTGTCTCTCTCTCTGTTCTCTCTCTCTCTCTCTCTCTCTCTCTCTCTCTCTCTCTCTCTCTCTCTGTCTCTGTCTCTGTCTCTTCCTGTCTCTGTCTCTTCTCTGTCTCTGTTCTCTGTCTCTGTCTCTGTCTCTGTCTCTCTCTCTCTGTCTCTCTGTCTCTTTCTTCTCTCTGTCTCTCTCTCTCTCTGTCTCCTGTCTCTCTGTCTCTCTGTCTCTCTCTCTCTCTGTCTCTCTGTCTCTCTGCTCTCTCTGTCTCTCTGTTCTCTCTGTCTCTCTGTCTCTCTCTGTCTCTCTCTCTCTTCTCTCTCTCTCTCTCTCTCTCTTCTCTCTCTCTCTCTCCTCTCTCTCTCTCTCTCTCTGTCTCTCTCTCTGCTCATCTGTCTCTGTCTCTGTCTCTTCTCTGTCTCTGTCTCTTCTCTGTCTCTGTCTCTGCTCTCTCTTCTCTATCTCTCTTTCTCTCTCTCTCTCTCTCTCTCTCTCTCTCTCTCTCTCTCTCTCCTCCCTCTCTCCCCTCTCTCTCCTCTCTCTCTGTCTCAAGATGTGTCTGGACGGTAGTTATGCCCAGACAGTGGTTATCTCCACACGTGTCCAGATGGTAATTATTTCCAGACATGTCTGTGTCGGAGTGGTGACCTGTCCAGGTTTGTGTCCAATACCAAGGAGACTATTTAAGCAGCACAAACGCTCTGTATAGAGAATGGTCCCAGTGGATGGATGGATGGATGGATGCACGGTGGTTATGTCCAGACGGTTGTTATCTCCGGATGTGTCTGGATGGTGGTTATGTCCAGATGGTGGTTATCTATGCACATGTCTGGACAGTGGTTATGTCTGGTTGGTGGTTATGTCCAGATGGTGGTCATCTCCGGATGTGTCTGGATGGTGGTTATGTCTGAATGGTGGTTATGTTTGGACAATGGTTATCTCCGGGCATGTCTGGATGGTGGTTATGTCCGGATGGTGGTTATCTATGCATGTGTCTGGACAGTGGTTATATCTGGATGGTGGTTATGTCCAGATGGTGATCATCTCTGGATTTGTCTGTATGGTGGTTATGTCTGAATGGTGGTTATCTCCAGATGGTGGTTATGTCCAGACGGACCCTCCCCTCACACTGCCTTACCTTGCCCTCCCTTTCATTGCTGCCGTTTTCCATTCCACTGCCACTCACGCTCCCTTTCCCCTCCCTCACGCTGCCTTTCCCTCCCCTCACACTACTGCCTTTCCCTCCCTCACACTGCCTTTCCCTCCCCTCCACTGCCTTTTCCTCCCTCATGCTGCCTTCCCTCCCCTCACGCTGCCCTTTCCTCCCCTCACGCTGCCTTCTCCCCTCACACTGCCCTTTCCCTCCCCTCACACGTGCCTTTCCCTCCCCTCACACTGCCTTTCCATTCCCTCCCCTCACGCTTGTTTTCCCATTTCCTTCCTGTTCCCTCCTCTTTCCCTCACGCTGCCTCCCTCCCTTCACATTGCTTCCTCCCCCTCACACTGCCCCATCCCCTTACACTGCCTCTTGTGTGCTGCCTTCCCCTCTACTCGTGTTGCCTTCCCCTCTCCTCACGCAGCCTCCCCCTCCCCCATGCAGCCTTCCCCTCTCTTTGCACTGCCTTCTTCTCCCGTCCCCCTCACATGACCTCCCCCTCTTTCCTCACACTCCCCTTCCCCTAACAGCAATGAATCGCCAAATCACAGCAGGATATCTCTGAGGGGTACGCATGCTCACTCTAAGCTGTCTCGTCAGGGTTGGATCCCGACCTCAGCTATAAAGTGTCACCCAGAAGTTTCACAGGCAGGGTGATTCATCAATGCATGTGCCGTCTTTTGGATGGATGTTAAACTGGGCATCACATCTGCCGGAATCCTCCCCTCTCCTCCTCCTCCTCTCCCTCTCCCCTCCGCATCTTCCCCCTTCCCCTCTCTCCCTCCCCTCCATTCCCCCACCCCTCTTCTCCCTCTCATCCCTCTGCCTCTCTCACCCCCATCTCACCCTATCCCTCTCTTTCAAACCCCTATCCCTCTCTCTCCTACTCCTCTCCTCCCACCCCTATCTCTCTTTCCCTGACCCCAGTCTCTCTCCAACCCCTACCCTCCTCTCTCACACCCCTACTAGTACTGCAGCATAGCAAACCAATTGTTCGATTTTTCATGAAAGCACCAAAATTGGTACATATGTTGACGAATGTATTCTGAACAATTCTGGATATGAGCCACTCGAGATTTTGCCTTGGTCAGCTTTGGTGGCCATTTTCCAAAATGGCCGCCATTCTACTTTAACAACATGGGATATCTGCATTGTTATTCTCTTTGTAGGTTTCTCAGAGATGATAAATACTCCATGTGATGTGCATTTACAAAGGAAAACAATACAAATGTCATTTGTGTTGATTTATTATATTTCCAACCATTGTATTGGGGAAAAATGATCATTTTTATGGGAAATACATTTTCGCACACAGCATCAGTGACAGGGTCAGAAGTATTTTGTTGTGGTGGTGTGTGTGTGGTGGTGGAATCCACCGTCGGATTCAAGTTCGAACGTAGACACCGACGTCGTCGTCTTGTCGGTGATGGTAGCCCAGGCACTACGATGCGTGGATGAACTCTGGATTGCCTTTGAGACGGGCAAGAACTACCGCTACATCCCTGCCATGAAATAGCTGCCTCCCTCGGTCCACAGAGGGCACGTGCCCCCTGTCTTCCACGCCATGACCGGATGTGACATGGTATCAGCATTCGTGGGCATGGGAAGAAATCTGCCTGGGCCACATGTGAACTCGTTTCCAGAACTGACAGATTCTCTGTGACCCTGACCACCACGCGCAGTCAACATCCAGGATGACACAATGCACTGCATTGAAAGGTTTGTGGTGCTCCTCTATGACCGCACCAGTCCATATACGGACGTCAACGAGGCCAGAAAGAAACTCTTTGCCAAGAGGAACTCCGTCCAGCGCATCCCACCTACCTACGATGCTTTAGAACAGCATGTGAAGAGATCAGTCTTCCAGGGTGGCTATGTCTGGGCAGGTCTTGGTCCCTCAACCCGTGCTTCCATCACCAACAAGCTGGGGCTGCGGCAAACAGAGGATGGTCCTACGACCGCTCTGGACCACACTCCCTGAGGCTTCAAAAAGCTGCTCGAGCTGGTGTCGTGCGGCTGCAAAAAAAAGGCTGTAGAAACCGCTGCAAATGCAAGAAGGCTAATCTGCAATGCACTGGACTGTGTGCTGTGAAGGAGAATGCCAGTAGACAGACGCAGTAGACACAGACTGAGATATCGGCCTAGCTTAGAATGTGCAAATGCAAAGTCCATTGCTTGTAAAAGTGTTTGACTTCTTGATCCAGAGCCAGTACACTTGAGCTCAGAAACATCATATTGTACTAGACTTATGTATGGTGTACCATGTGTCCTGGTAATTGTAGTAGACAGAAACCGTAGCCGCTTCAAAGTGAAGTGTGCAAATATTTGACTACATTTTCTGAGTTTGTCATTATCATGATTATCAGTTCCCTTTTCAAAATAGAGTAAAGTATGTAATCTATAATGCAATTTTTGTTGATTCCAACCATTGAAATGTGAAATATCATTTGACTCTTGTTCTCCAGCAATAATGGTGGACTTTTCAGCGAAAAGTTTCAGGAAGCAGCAATTTACAAATCAAATAATGGCTTTTTTACCGAAATACTGGCTCGTAATATTTGAATCGCCTTTTCATGGTCAATTTCTGAATTTTACACTTTCCTTATATCTACACCAATAACAAAATAAGAAAATAAGGGCATATAGCCAATTCGCTAAAGTAGAAATGGCGGCCATTTTGGAAAATGGTCGCCGAAGCTGACCAAGGCACAATCTCGGTAGCTCCATATCTAGAATTGTTCGGAATACATTATTCTACATGTGTACCAATTTTGGTTCTTTTATGCAAATTTGAACAATTGATCTGAAATATCAGACTACACTGCAGGACTATACCCCTCTCCCTCCCACCCCTATCCCTCTCGCTTTCTCCCTGACCCTTTCCCTCTCTCCGACCCCTCTCCCTCTCTCCCTCTCCACCTTTTCCTCCTTCCTCTCTCCCTCCCTTCCCTCCCTTCCTCCCCTCCCTCCTCTCTCCCTCATCATCTATCCTTCCCCTCCCTCCTCTCCCTCTCTCCACTCTCTTTATCTCCCCCCCCCACCCCCGCTGTAATGTTTCAATCCAGGCGAGAGTGACGGGTTATATTTGCTAATATCTAATATATAAAACTCTTTCTAATCACTGACTCACTCACTGACTGATATTAAAGATGATCGGTACCTTGCGGGTGATGTAGAAAGCTGAAATTTTGCTTGTCGATGGACATTGAAGCCGGTACACCTGAAGAATTGACAGAATCATTGGACAACATCCATAAATGACAATACACAAAAAACTGAAAATAAATAAATGAAAAATCAAATGCAGCTGAGCGACCCAAGACAATGCAGAAGCACGGTTCGTATTCCTACACAATGTGTAAAGCACACCCACTCGTTTGTGTACATGTATGTATAGTGTAATGTATATGTATATTTATATATATATATATATATATATATATATATATATAATAATAAATATATAGAGTAAAGTGCTTGGTTGTTCGTTTCAGTAAAAGTACCCGTGCTCTCAATGGAACATCGATTAGACAGACTACGTTTCCGCCTGTGTTGGGTCCCGCGGTGCCGTGCGGCTGGTGTCTCGGGAGGTGTCTCATCCGCTGAAAATGTGCAATTTTATTCTTACAGGACATCGTTTTGTTTTACCTTTTTGTGCGATCTCCTTTTCATATAATCCACCCCTCACTTCAATATCGATACAGATATATAAACGATAAGGTCCATCCGACCAGGTGTTTGCCATGATCTGGCTGTGAAGGCATAGATTCCATAGAGCATAGATCGACACTTTTGTGCCTTGATATATATATATTTTTCAATTGAATTTTGCTAATTTTCCACTTGAATTCCTCTTTCAAAGAAGTCTGCCTCAAGGTCAATCTTTGTGTTTGTCGTTTTTATGTATTTTATGTGTGTGTACGTATATAATATATATATATTATATACACTGTGTTATCATAACGGAACTTGGTGTGTGTGTGTGTGGGTTGTTTGTTGGTTTTTGGTATCTACATATGTGGGTTTCAGAATGTGGAATGGAGGCCTCCCAGGGTGGGCTCAAAGTATCCACCTTCATTTCGGTAAGGGGTCACGTTTCATGGATCAAGCTGTGAAGTTTTGTTTTCAAAGTTTTGTGCCAAGGGTTCTCTTCAGGATCGTCACTGAGCCCAGAACGGCTTCCAACTGTAGTTTGTTTGTGGTTATATTCCTCGGGATGGTTTATAATATCTCTGTGAGGTTCTTTGTCATCATTGGTCCAACTTTGGCATTCTTCAGCTTCCAGGATCTTTTCCCTTCATGCTTGAAGTCTTGGTATTTGATCATTTACTTGATTTCTGCATCCCTCCCCCCTCTCACCCTACACCTGCCTCCTCTCTCTCTCCCTCTTTCTCCCCCCACCCCCTTTATTTTTTGAGAGAGTGCAGAGCAAGGTAGTTGGGAACACGAATGGTTCATTGTTTTATTGACTCTGATGTCCCAGCATCTAATGCAGCACAAAGAAATCTGTGAGATAGAGGATAAAATATTAAAAGTGCTGCTGTGCAAACTTGCATATGAAATGTAATAGCATATTTTCCATGAAAGCACAGCCTCCGACTTTAAAAACCTGCATACCAGGCCTATTTAGTCAAAGACTAAGTCATAGACTCTCCACCTCACCCACCGTTATCATCTTGTTGCCCTCAGGAAGTAGATCTTTGTGAACCAAATCCTTGCCAAAATGGTGGCCTGTGCTCTCCTCTGGGAGGTGACTATGTGTGCCGATGCTCAGACGACTATGAAGGGAAGAATTGTTCTGTCCCACATGATCGGTGCCAGTCTGCTTCCTGCAAAGGTGATTCTAACCTTGAGTGTCTGTTGAGGGGTTTCTTGGTCGTGCTAACTACATTACATGCTTGGTGAGCTTTGTCGTGCCAGATGAATACCCATACCATATTCTTCTCCCACAGTTATTGACAGCTGCACATTGGTCGTTCCCTCAGGCAATGGGCCAGTTACCATTGTCTCGTCCACGGTCTGTGGGCAGCATGGCCACTGTGTAAGCCTTCCTGGTGCAAACTTCTCCTGTGTCTGTGATCTTGGCTTTACTGGCTCACGCTGCCACGAAAGTAAGAACCGTGCTTTGTTTTAAATAATTATTCATTTCTACAGCATTATCACCTTTGGCACCGAAGGTGGATTGAAGTTGTTTTCACCCCTGTCTGTTTGTTTTTTTTGTTTTTTTTTGTATACCTTGTCGAGGCTCGTGTGAGAGCTAACACACAGCGTACAGCAAGGGGGGCATGAGACAAGAGGGGAGGGAGTGGGAAGGACAAAACAGTGGGGAACAGAGACGTTAGGAGATCTGTGGAAGGAGAGGGATGGGGCGGGAACATGGGAATACAAGATGGACATACAGGGGCTTTCAGGAAGGAAAGCAGGAATTTGAAGGAGTGGGCTTGGGTGGATTATCGGGGTAGAAAAGATCGAGATTTGGATGGGGATTATAAGAGGTGGTGGTGAACAGCTGTTTTGAAGGCCTGGAGGGAAAGAATGGATTGAATAGAGTGAGGAGTTTATTCCAAAGGCGGAAAAAAGAGGAATGAAAGAGTGAAGGTGAGCAGTGATTCGTGATTTTGGTAGTTTTACCAGAAGGGGGTTGTTGGCAGACCTTGAACGCCCTGTGGAAATGTGGTGGGGACAAATCGCAGACAGCAGGGGGGGGACGAGGCTGGAGAGGCAGACGGTAGAAGACAGAAAGACCACCGACCAACCTGCGGTGAGAGAGTGAGAGGCCCAAAGACTCAGCCTCATCACGGGAGATGCCAATGACTCAGCCTTGTTTGTTTGTTTGTCTGTCTATCTGTCTGTCTGTCTCTGCCCGTCTTCTTCTGTCTGTTTGTGAGCAGGATATCTCACAAAGTTACGGACAAATTCAAACAAAACTTGGTGGAGAGGTTGGGTGTGTGACAAGGACTTATTGATGAGATTTTAGTGAAGATCTGGATCCAGATCCGGATACGAGAATTTTTTTTAATTTCCTAAGTGATTCTTCACCATTGAGAGATGGGGCCAAAAGTGATATACAGCACGATATCTCAAAACGTGATGAGTCCATTCGGACAAAGCTTGGTGGATGAGTTGCTTAGATGACAAGAACAAGCCGATTAGATTTTGGTTCAGGTCCACATGCAGATCCGGCCGATACAAAACATAAACTTTTCAGCTTGTTGGAGGTATGCGCTCCATGGAGTGCCATTCTCGTTTGTATTGCCAGAGTTTTCCTTCATTCTCTTCCTTCTCCATTCCCTGCCCTCCACTTCTGCCCCCCCCCCCCACATGCTCGTTTCAATCCCATTTGTCCCATCCCACCCACCTTCCTACATCTTAATTTCAGGTCAGGTCAGGTATGGGGGTATGTGCCGGAGCAGCGTGTCGCTGCATCCACTTTACACCGGTACTCCAGGGGGCCTCCATCTGGCCATCCCCCAGGCAGATGCCTGGTCCATCCCCATCTCCTTGAGATGCTGATCAAACTGCTGAAACCACGAGGAATATGGTGAGCCCATTGGCCTCCCCCACTCACAAGGATCCCTCAGTGAGAGATTTTGGTGAGCAGGATCAGTGTCATGAAAAAGAGCCACATGTCCATATAGCCACAGCTGATACTCATGGACTATGCAGGTAACAAATCTCATTTGAGTCTCTCTCAGCAACCGCTCTTTGGACACAAAGTCCTACCAGCGATAGCCAGGGATTCTCCGAAGAGACCTTGTACCAAAGGAATTAAGTTGCTGTCTCAGATCCCTGGTCAGACTCCAAGTCTCACATCTGAAGAGCAAGACTGGAAGCACCAAGGACCTGAAAACTCAGACTTTCGTCATCCTGCACAGGTACCGACAGCGCCACACCCCATGATCCAGTGAATCCACAATTCCCCAGGCTTGACCCAGATGTCTATTGACCTCTGGCTCACAGCCAGCAGAGACATGACTATCACTGCTAAGGTAGGCGAATCTCTCCGTGACCTCAACGTCCTCACCATAAACAGGCACAGACAAGATAGCAGCATCCAAGATGTCATTGAAAACCTGGATCTTAGTTTTGACCCAGGCAGGGGCGTATCTCCGGAAAATAGTGCCTATGGCAAGCACTGAAATTGCGACCCTGTCCAAACATCTGACACCCATCTTTTAGATAACTTTACCATAATATCAGCTGAAAAATACAACCCAAGCTCGTTAATCTTTTAATAAACAAATTATGGCACTACATGAAAATTACAACTGCA
>CM068961.1:44906697-44928249 GCA_035128595.1 Eptatretus atami
GCAACCTTCCTTGCTCTTCACTGATGCAAATTGTTCTAGATTGCTCAAATGCAGTTTTTTCCGTTTCTTCTTTTCTACACTCAGCGAGCCAAGAATCACAGGAGTCGCTTGACCCAGGAGCTCTTCAAATACGAAATATTAGTTTTAACTTGCTGATGATCTCTCACAGCTGGTATGGAAGCTGTGATGGTTAGCATTATCTGAAAAGCATTGCGAAGACGGGAAGACCTCTCACTCCATACTGAACGAATTTAAGAGCCTTGCAGGTCTTGATATTTTCCATGTTGCGCCGACTTGATAGAAACATCTGCAATCCAAAATTTTCTTCATTATAGCGCTATCCACAAACATCAGAGCTGTACAATTCGCCCAAATTTTCACACTTCTTCTTAGGTTGTTACTGTCGGGCGCCGTAACAACAGTCCCCTCGACATCGAGAGGAACCCAACTTGGCGTCGGTATTTCGTGCAAACAGAGCGAACCTTTCATCCATTTCTCTTGGAAGACGGTTAAGTGTTCCCTTTCATGACTCTTTCACTTTCCTTCTTGGGCTAGTTAACTCCAGCGATCTGCTCGAGTTTCATCAGCATTCGTTTCTTCACCGTTCTACGTCTTTTCAACTTCATTTCCATTCTGACAGATGACGAGTCCTCTCAGTGGCGCCCCCTTCAAGTGGCGCCCAGGGCATGTGCCATACCTGCCCTACCTTCGTTATGCCACTGGACCAGGAAACCCATAATCCCAGTGGCTCTGACTCCTCATCATGCACCTCGAAAGCCTCCGAAAATAATCGCCAGAGTTCCACAAAGATACGCCATCATGTGAGAAATCAAGTGTCGGAGTCTTGACATTCCCAAATGATTTGCACCGCAGTTGATTTCCTCCAAATACCTCCCCAGAATCCAGTCCGTCCAAGCACTGAAAAGTTTGGAGGGCCCAGTACACACCCCGACGAACTCCAGTAACAACTGGAAATAAGTCGCGAAGGTAACACCACATTCATACACTTCAGTACCGAGTATAGTTCAGAATCCGATTGATCAGTTTTTGTTGTCACCTCACGAAGACCAAGAATCCTCCAGAGCGGCATCCTGATCACTGAATCGAATGCTTTGCAGATATTCAACAATCCGGCAGCGAAGCAGCCCTGCCGAAACCTCTCGTCTGCGTTCGTGAGCCTCAGAGGGCAAGGATATGTCATTCATTGACCTCTTTGGTGTTAAATGCCTGACTGCTCTGTGCTGGGCTCAAGCAGATGTGCCAAATCCAATCAAGAATTATCCGAGCAAAACACTTGCCCGCACTGAGAATAGCTCATCCCTCGTTCGTTGTTGCAGTTCTGGCGACCACCCTTCCCTTTCCAGAGAGGTGATAACCAAGCCCCCCTTCCAGTCAGTTGGAATGTGCCTTGTTCCAGAGAGCACAGGAACTGCATGCAACGACATTGACGTACGCATTGCCCACGAACCTTGCGAAGCATGGGATGCCACAGATCCCAAGATTTTACGCCCATTTCAAACCCTTTTCCACAAAACGGAAGTGGAATCACAGTTGATGTGCGAAACATCAAGTATAGGGATGGAAACATCCATGGACATCCAACCAACAGCGGTGGATCAGCGTGGTACAGCCACCTCAATACCGGCCCAGCGAGGCCTTTACTTCGAACTCCCTCTTCAACACAGCCCACCACCCTCTCTCTAACTGCAGTACACCGAAGGGAGGTCTAGAAGAACGCAATGTTCAAATTCCCGTAAGCAAGACGGAGAATCACTTTAGACCACTGGTTTGCCGACCCCTCACAGATCCTACGCACATAGGCCTCCTTGTCCACCCCTCAGCGCACGTACCAGTTACGCCTCAACTCCTGAACCAGCTCCAGCTCTGCCCATTGCCTGCCCTGCGAACTCTGCTCGTCAATGGTATCCAGCTGTACCTTGAGAGACAAAATATTCTCTCGCCCTACGGTGAGTTCCAACACATTCCACCGGCAACGGCAAGGATGGTCTTGAAGCACTCCACAGCTCTCAGATTCCCCAAAGCATCCAGACCCCCCGCCCCAAAATCCCCACTCACATTGTCGCAAACTCCTCAGCTACCCCTCTTCATCCTTGAGCTAGCAACATCAGCCTAGGCTGATAGGTACCATCTCCTGGATTAAGCTGCAACTTCGAGTTGCTACAACAAGCCTGTGTCGTATTGAAAAGAACTGAGCACTCCGGCTGGACCCTTGCATTCTGGATCATCCTCCAGTGAGTCATCAATGAGACCTGGTCAATCTCCTTTGTCACCACCAAGCACCATTGAATACCAGTCCAGCGTGGCTCTGGTGTCGACCGAAACATGAAACCGGCACCCTAAGTCCAGGACTTCTTGAAAAGTTCAAGGAACTTAGTGCTATTTCTGGTTCACAGCTCCAGACCCATGGGACAACACATGTTGCGTTCATGCAAAACATGCAAAGAGCACTGCTATCTGTTCTTCAGATCACGCTGCCAAATAGGTATATTGCACTTTATATTCATAATAAAAGTGTTCAGTTTAAAAAGAAAAAATCCTCAGCATCTTGTGTGATATGTTTCCCATGTAATAAAATTTGCTCATCTATCAATAAAAGATTGGTTACCGGCACAGTTTTGCATAACATGTGCAAACACAAATTTGTTTTGAGCAACAGAAAGGTATTTTGCAACAATTTGCCCTAAATTGGCAAATTTGGCAAAAGGTATTCTTCTGCCGAACAACTAATCAATCTCTTTAACGGCGTTTACCAATATGGCATTAAATGCATGCAAACCAACAACTTCCTTGAGCCTGTCTTGGTTTCACAACGGTGTTCTTCTACTGATAATGAAAGAATTTTGAGCTTATTCACTCCCACAAATCTAAGAATTTGGAACTGAGCAATTGTTGAATGCAAAAAGCAGCAGTTGTAAGGAAGCCAGTTGAGCCACAGAAAAACGATCCAAACAAAGGGCCCAACATTGTAAAGAGCCGTATTAAGCCACATGATTCTTTTATTTGATGAACTATTAGTATTATTTGTTGTTTTTTTTATTAATTGGCTTTGAAGTCAAATACCAAGGGAAAAGAAATTAATCCGAACTGATTAAGAAATTACTTTGAGTGATGAACAGTTGAGAGTTACCAGCCAACTGCTTAATGGTAGGAGTCCGCTCTGGAATCGGCGATGCATTTCGACTCTGGCTGGGAAAGTTTCATACCAAAGATTTTAAAATGATACTTCGCTGCGTCCTTCGCTGAGCTTGAGCGTTCATATGCTTAAGAGTGCGACCATACTGTATAACTGTGTTGTTCGTCTTTCGGCTGCTCCCGTTTAGGGCGCCACAGCGGATGCATCCGTATATCCCATATGATTTTGGCACCAGTTTTTTTACGGCCGGATTGCCCTTCCTGACGCAACCCTGTCGCCTTTACGACACGGGATAAGATTGGTTTCGCACATGATTCGGCGCCCACACCCTCTGCATAGCGCGGCCAGCGCAGACTCCCGTCTTCAAGCGATGCCATCCAACCAACCTCAGTAGCCGGATACAGGCGCACGCCCTAGCTGTGAACATACTTATAACATAACTATAAGTTGGTAAAATAGCACAGGAATGATGAGCCTCATGACTTCCTCTTTGTGTCAAAATTACTTGTCGAGGGAACTCAGATAATTCGGACCAGGCCATCTTGGTGGTACCCTATGGTATTGTTCAAGATTATTATTATTATTTGGTACATTGTTATTGTTCTTTCTGCTACCCGTTTTTGCCACTTTTTATTTGCTTTTGAAATTGTTTTCTCTGCAACAATTGAGCGATTAACACAAACTTTCAACATAGTTTGATTCACCCATGAAATTTTTTAAACGACAACTATGGAACTGCATAGGGAATTGGTATGCAGCATGTTGGATATTCCAGCAAAAAGTTGTGACATCTTCTCTGAAACCGCGAACTAAAAATTGAAAACTTGCAACAGGTCAGGACTCCACATGGAATAACTTTGTAACGATGACATTCAGGGTGGCCTAAGTGATGAAAATAATTTGATTGGTCGATAATTCCTTATCCGTCAATACAAAGAAATTGTGTGTGATGAAGTGACGCCCATCGGGATATGAGTCGTATATGACCGAAACTACCCATGGGGGATATAGTTGAAAATTTAAAACTTCATTCACATTGGTTTGGCGCGCCGTATTAGATAAAACTAAAATACAACCTTTTCGACGTCACGACGTTGCCAGTATGCTTCTGCCTACATTATTACATCATTTATAACAAACTTGATGCTGTGTTGGTTTAATGTTTAGGGTGTGGGCTGGATCCTAGGGTCAGAAGTTCAAATCCCATTTCTGCCGTTTGAATTAATACCAATTGGGGTGACTCAGCCTCTCATTCTTCGAAGTCAGCAAAATGAGTACCAGCTTGTGGGATTGATTGAAGCCATCGTGTATCCTGGTCGAGTGCACCCATCCAGGATTGTGCCAATTAGCCCAGTAGACTGATTCGCACACGAGGCTCTGTAAGAGATGTCCCAGTGATGATGTTCATACTTACCAAGTTGATTTAAATCCCTGAATTCAGATTGTAAAATATTAAATAATCCTGGCTGCCAGCCATGCGTCCATCAGGTTAAATTTCAAACATTTTCCATTGTCTACTCGATCATAACTGTGATGTTTCACACTATGATGCAAAATTCCAAGAGAAATTTTTTTTTAAATAATTTTGTTCCAAAACCAAATATGGCTGCCAGGACCACGTGACCTACTATTATTCATGAAACCCCTGTAATCCACAAGGTTTAAGGAACAGTAGGTGAAGTTTCCCTGATCTGTCAAAGCTGTTCTGGAGAAGAAGATTATTAAATGTTATGTTCTTTAAAAATAATCATCGCTGCCAAACCTTTGTGACCTTATGATGTCATAGTTGGAGAACTTTGTCTTCCTCAGGGATAGGCGATCATTCCTGTAAAGTTTTGCCTCAGTTCTGCAGCCATAACAAAGAGAAGATTTTTGAAGGTTAATGTGAAAACAATATGCTGCCGAACCACATGACCAAACGGCATTCATCAATTTTTTTTGCCAATTACCAATTTAGCCAGGATGACCCTACAAATTTTTTCATCTGTTGGAATAAAGCTTTTGACATGTGCAATTATGATTCATAATGAGTCAACATATTTGACACATCAATAAATACTCTTGTTTCCTATGAGCGTACTTCACATGTGCCAAGTTCCAATTTTTTCGATGGAAGCGTTTTGAGATACAGAGTCAACAGTTTTTCCTTTTATACACAAAATGCGCACCACCACATGACTTATGACGTTTAGTTATCACAAAAACATTCTCAGAGTAGTTGCTTCTATGGTGAAATAAAAAAACCAAGCCGCCCCGTTGCGATCGGAACCTGAACCACGGACATTCTTCTTCTCAAAATCAAAATTTCAGAATAATGGCCGATCACGTCTTGAGTTCGCTTGAATCGGATAAGGCTTTTTGTCCCAACACGACTGGCTGCTAGACCATGTAACCCATCATGGTGAAGATTTTCAACCAATATTCCCCATGCCTTAATGTCGTTAGTTGGGTGGTGGGCTTGGGATCCTCCGGATCCGGTTTAAAGCCCACTTTTTCTGTTGAATTATATACCAGGTTGGCGTTGACTCATCCTGTTATCTTTCGAGGTCGGCAAATGGAGTGTCAGCTGCTGGTATCCTTGTCTGAGTGGCACCCATCCAGGAATTGCCCAAATAGCCAAGAGACTGCTTACAGCACAAACGCTCTGCACAGAGTAGGTCCCAATGGAATGGAACTGAATTCTCCTGCACGAGTCAATCTATAAAAAAAATTTTTTTTTTTTCTAAAACCGCTTAGCTCTTCAATGCGAGACTTCTGCAGTTGATGATCCAACTTTACATGTTGCTGTAAATATTTATTTAACAATGACCTCATCATTGTTGGGCTCTGCAGATGAGTCCAAGTTGAAGGCCGCTGGGCGGTTACTTTAGCAGCTGTACCAGGCTTGACCCACAGCTGTTGAGTTGGTGTCAGGTGTACTATCCCCTATTGCTGGACCCTCCAATAACTTTGTGATCCACCTTCTTTTGGAAACACAGGCTGAGGTGAGCAGTTGAAATGTGGTAAAGCACCTGGGATCTGTGAATCCATGGCTGAACTTCTCAAGGCTGGTGGAATCTGTACTATGTCATGCATGCAGTCTAGTGCTCTGTTTGGAACACAGGCATCATCCCACAACTGACTGGAGAGGGGCCTTGTTGCCCTCTGGAAAGAAAGGTAGGGTGATCGCCAGGACTGCAACAACTTACCGAGTGTGACGCGTCCTCTCGGACGCAGCGACGCCTGCTCCGTCGCATCTCCCATACCTACCGACCTGGCGCTCATCAGTAACATGATTGTGGCAGGCATGTTGGTTTTTAAAGAAGTAATGAACAATATTTATCTGAAAAACCAGATTACTTTTCACAAACCTTTTGGGGGAAAACCACCTTTTGCAGTTATGATCGACTCGTTATGCCTGCATTATACTTACTTAAAAAATGATGTGTCAGCTCAACGTGTGTTCAGCCACAGTGGTTTTCAAGGAAAAATTAAAAATTAATTCAGAGAAAACCATGCTATAGCACATTCTATACGAACTTTGCAGTTGTGATCCACTCCCTTGCTCCAAAACGCATATGTTTCACATTGATCTGTTAAGCGGTTTCAGAGAAAAGGGTTTTCTTTTATTTTCGGTTTTCAGACTACATTGCTGCCCAAACCACGTGACTATGCAATGAAAATTTGGACTACGCCCAATGATTTGCTCGAGAATGCTGAAACAGTGTCTCGGCCAGTATTGTTCTCATCTTCATCAACGTCTTTCTGATTCTCGGGAAAATCCTGCTTTTTCTTTGCTGACGACTCCACCCTGCTACGCATCTCTAATCATCAATGAAAAAGCAGGAGAGCAAACCTCTTCTCTGTAACCTTAATTAATCTCGAGCTGGCCCTAACACTGTATTATATCTCTCATCCTGACAAATTCACACTCTCATCCTGTCTTTCCAATAAGGATAGTTCTGGGAAAACCCTCCCATCAATGCTCAACAATCTCTTTGAAGTTCAGTTACTCCAAATTTGTTTCCTCAAAAGAAACGCCACTAACCAGCATCCTCCATCATGAAGTCTTCCTTGGCAACATCTAACTTTTATCAGCTTACAAAAGATCCTTCCACGGCTCTATGGGCTACTGCTCGTCCCCTTTGGGCTGCACCTCCACCAAAACCTTTGAACTTCTTATGTTGGAAACCAAAGGCCCTAAAATCATTGGAACTCCCACGATTGAAAATGAGTGTCTGGCCTGTTAGCGCTCAACATCAAGATAGGTCCGGTGTCCTTCTGTTTCTGTGCCGTCTCCTTTCTGGTCTTGCACTCGTCTCCCTTTCCTCACCCTGTCTTTCCCTCCCCCCCCCAATTAGTAACCACTTCTAGGCTCATGTCACCTCCAACTCAATTTTGTCCATCTTTCTCTCATTTGTGATCATCTTCTCTTCTGTTCAAACCCATTCTTTCCTCCAAATGGCTGATTCAACACCATCTCATGTCATCTTGCCATCGATCTCATGATGTCTCAATCCTTCATTAAACCCTCCTTTTCAGCCGTGGTGTTCGTTCTACAGTTAAGTGGCTTGCTACCAATCTTTGGTCTTGAGTTTAGCCCTTGCGTGCCGTTAGATAACACCCAGTGGTTGACTCAGCCTGTATCCTTCCGAAAGTCAGCAAAATGAGTGTCAGGTTACTGGAAACCGTGGGAGGGGGCACTGCACCAGTCACAGCCTCGCTTCAGCAGTGTGATCCAAACCAGCAGCTACTGGCTGCAGGCAAATGATAATAATAACTCAGAAAAATTTGTGTGTGTGTATTTGTTTGTTTTTGTTTTGGTTTTAATAATGTTTGGCTGCAGTAAGTGCTCACCTCGGTGCTGAAAAGCGCACTCTTGTTTTCAAAAATGTTTTTACTTGTTCACTGGATCTTCATCTCAGATATCAATGACTTGCTGGGCAAGAACGTTATAAATGGTGCCACTTGTGGATGGTGATGATTCCTTCCAGCTGTATCTGCCCTGATGGCTGGAATGGGACTTTGCCAAAAACGGTGGTAGATTCCTACTGGTATCACGTCTTATAGGTTTTTTTGTTGTTGTGTTGTTGTTATGTTTAAAGCACGCTGAGTTCATTTGATAAAAAAAAACATATGTTTTTTGAATTGTGAAAATTAAAGAGTAATTGTCGTAGATTGAGTGAATGTTTTAAATCGAGTTATGACAAGATTTTGACTTACCCATTCATGAAATGTTCATATCTTTCCGTTGAGTCTCTGGAATGCTTGCTGTCATAAGATTATTTTTTTTTTTATTTTTAACAAGCTGCAGCTCTTTCATGAAGAATATCGCGTAAACAGTGAAATTTTTCAATTATGAAACATGATGCTCAAAAATATATACAGTTACTTATTGTGTTGCATCAGTTTTTCAGCTCAATTGGCGGTGTTTTGGTTTTCTGGAATCCACAAAAGTAAAAATGGCTAAAGTTTGCTCTCCCCTCTCCCCCCTTCCTCTCTCTTCCTGCCCGCTCTCTCTCTTCTCTCTTCTTCTCCCTCTCCGCTCCCTCCTTCTCTCTCCTCCCTCCTCTTCTTCCTCCATCTCCCCCCCCCTTCTCAAGTGACTGCAGGTAGTCTAGACGCATTGCACATAGCCTCTGAGCCGTCTTCCTGCGTTTCAATATGGTAGGCCCAGCTGTTAAACTTGTCTGTGTGTCATGCAGGGTGAGTGACGTTTAGCCGGGATGATCTGTCCAATCAGGTTGGCTTTGCATGGTGTCAAAAGACCTCCACGGTCATATTTATGTGAAGAAGATAAAGCGAGTTATCGATGGGCACCCTGGCTAATTTACAATTCCTGCCCAAATCAATGTCCAGTCAGAGTTAGTCCACCATCCATTTCAGAGAAAACTATGGCCAAAAACGTCCCCAGCCCAGCCTCACAACAATAGTTTTGGCTGTTAAAAGAATCAGTAATAGTTGAAAGTTCACACTCCTCAAATTTTTTTATTTTTCTTCTTTTTGTGTTTCTTCCCCCCCCCACCCCCCCCCCCCCCCCTCGCCCTTTCCTTTCCGATGTAGATACTGCATTCCAAACCCTTTGTCAGCATGATGCGTTGCATGTGCGATTCTTGCAAATGAACTTAACTGACAATCCAAGGCGCTGAGGGAAAACCTGCCATATTCAAGTGTGTCTGTTTCGCGCTCTCCTCTATCCCGCCCTATTTTCTCCATCTCTCTTCCCACTTCGTGTTTTGTCTCCTAATGCCACTCTTGGATCCTTTCAAATCTAGCATATTTGCTCCTTTACCACAAAGCTCCTGAATGCCACCTCTGGTTTATTGTTGAACCTCTAACGAATTTTATGGCCATTTCATTTGCAAGCTCTAATTAAACGTCAATGTTTGTTTATTTTGGTTACACACTGCGAGCTTGGCAGGAGCAGAACACAGAACAGTTGGGATTTAAGCAGAAAACAACAAAAAAAACATGAAAAGATGGTGGGGGACACACCAATAGCCAGATTGGAGGGACAAATAGTAGGGAGACTTGGACTAATAATCGATGTGGGAAAGAATGACCGCAAGGGAGACACAAGGTTGAAAAGACGATGGTACATCCGCAAAACTCTCAACACACAAATGGAATGAAAAACTGAAGCCATGAGACGGTTGCTTTGAGAGGGTAATCAGTGAAAAGATGATGGTTGCCGTGAGGGTGCTCCTAATTACATGACCTATATGGTGTGATCCATAAATACGGCAATCCCTGATTGAAAAATTTCAGCTTTTATCAGTGTTAGACTTACAGTAGGGTTGTAGGAACGCAACTTCCAAAGAAAGTTTGTCAGACAAAATCACAGTTTTTTAGCTTTTTCAGTCTATGACGGAATGTTTCATCGTTTCTCATCTCTTGCAGAACAAGCCACTGTGACGCCTCCACCTGCCAACAACGGTGACGTGCTTCGAAGAGGGGCCTCCTTTCAATGCCTTCCCGCCTGCTGGAATTGGTGTTACCTCAGTGCAAGAAAAACTGCACATAATGTGTTTCCTTTTAATATTTCACACCCCAGCCATGTGTATTTATGTGTAATGTATGCCATAACTGTCTTCATGAATGAATTGTTTAAACAGCCTTTGCAAAGTACTTTAATCCCTGCCACTCTTGTATCATGTGGAAAACAATGCAAAAGGTACACCCAAAAATTTTACCCTCCAGCGGAAAAGTTCCAAAAAGTGTTCGACAAGTTTAATAGCGAGCTTAATAATAATTTTGACCGACTTTATTTTGTAGGTTTTATACCGTTTTTTTTTTTTTATGGTTTGTTTGTTTTTGTTTAAAATTGCGAACATTGATTGGCGGAAGACTTTCTTACCCACACACCTTCCATTTTATTTGCCGCCATGTGTATGCATTGACTGCATTCCTTCCGAGGAAATGAAAAAGTAAATAGCAAATCTTGAATTTGATTCTTTACACAACGCATTGCTTGAACCAGCATTGCACACTGTTCCGTATGCTTGTGTGTGTGTCAATGGTCATGCAATAGAATGCTTAGCTGTATCCATGCATCCCCTCCCTCCCCCCCCCCCCCCAAAGGAAAAAAAACGCAAGTACTTATGAGATTTGATTATTTTGACTCTTCATTGTTTTAGGATAGGACTTCAGATTAATTTTATTTACTTATTTAGCCCCTCCTATAAGGCCAAGCCAGCATGATACTCTTCCCTGAGGTCACTAAATGAGCGCGCTGTGTCTTTCCCCGACAATTCCGATTTCCAGATAGAATTCTCCTTCGATCCATCGGTTTTTCCAGGCGTTGACAACAAAATTGTTTTAACACTTGCTCCTTAAACCAGATGAATCCGGCTAACCTATTCGAGGCCCAGTCCATGGGTTCACACCAGTCACCAGACTGTAACTAGCAAAAAATAAGTGATGCCTGCAAAATAATATGCTCACTTAAGGGTTGCACATCTACTGCCTGCTGCCTTTATTTAATTCAGGTCACATGACACTCTTATAGTCATTCAAATCTGTTGCCTCTTGCAAAATGGTATCTGAAATAAATTATACATCCTGTTTGGAGAAACTGTCTAAGTAAAGCCTTTGTGGAAACGTGTAGGGTGCCAATAACCAAACATAGTATAATCATGAATAACACAATTGGTAATCTTGTACCATTTGGGTTTAATGAGTAAAGGAGACTCAAGTCAAAGAATCAACTCGATCACCAAGATTGCAAGACTTCTGTTTTCCTCTTGTTAAAACAGCAAAAGCACCAGCTTGCTCTCCCATGTGTAGTATATCATTGTTTTTGCTTTAGACACAGTTAAAATAATTACATAAATTCTAATTTTGTTTTCATTGTACAACATTGAAATACTTACCAAAGCACTCGGTCCCAGTGACGGAAAGCAATCAAAAGTATCTTCCACGTGCCGGAAAAGTTAAGTCTAATTCTAACAATTTAACATATTTAATGGACTTTTAAAAGGTTAATTGTTTTGGCACTCTTGGTTTCACTCAGAGCCAAAGCTCTAGCCACTTCTATTAAAATGTGGTGCAATATGCGTGGCAGAGTTGGATTTATCATAAAAAGAGGCAAATATCCTGGTGCGAAAATAGAATTTCATCAACATTACTCGTGCCGTTCTCCCGTCATTTCGAAAGTGAATGTTGAGCTTTCAATGCAGCGTGGGAAGTGCCAGCATAAACGTGGGGAACCATGATAACACACACGACAGCACCATGGTCGCAAATATAATAGATCTTCATGGATCACATACACGTGCAACTACCAGTCACTTCTCTAAGTTTCCGAACCTCGTTACTACAATGCGTGGTTGTCTATTTATAGTTCATTTGTTCTTTCTATTCTATTCCTCCTTTTATTTTTTTTCCCAGCGCAAAAACATCCTGCACACCTAGCCCCTGCGAGAATGGGCCACGTCGTATCGAAGTGCTGCGGGACTCGGTCCTTCATTTTGTGTGCTCCGAAGGCTGGGAGGCCCAACTGCTCGAATAGTGAGATGCGCGTGATGCCATCACAAAACCCAACACACACACACACACACACACACACACACACCACACACACACCACAACACCACCACACATTGTCATGCAGCAATTCAACTGAACACACAGAAACTTTGCGGTGTGCATGGACATTTGGGCATTTAAGCAGTTTCCAGACGTGTTCTTTGTGTGCCAATGCTGGAGTATAATAATGAATGACATTGTGCATCATTAGTTACCCCCCCCCCCGCCCACCCTGACCCTCACCCCTCCCTGTTTGCAGACATTGACGATTGCTCTTCTCGCCCATGATGTTATGTGTTTGTCTGTTACTGAAAAAAAAATAATAATAATTTATCTTTCAAACAAAGACTCTTTGTTTTGGTATGCGAGCTATGTATACTTTCTAACATATGCAACAAATGAGTCTTGAGACGTACAACTCCGGGCTATCCCACCATTACAGGCCAAGATGAATTAAAGACTAACATGAACTTTCAAGTCCATTAAAGCTCTTCATCTGGTAGTTATGTCTGTTTAAAACAAAGTGTTGAAGCTGAGTTTGATCTTCTTCATTGGAAAGTCGAGATGAGGATTCTTAACAGGAATCTGAACTTCTAACCCTCTTCAATAGCACTTGTATCACACAGGCAAAGGCGTTATTAAATATAATTGTTTATTATTTATTTAGTATTTATTATTATTATCAAATTGTATCGTGTGGTGTAACCCTTTACTTCTCATCCTTGAATTAGTGGATTTTTGACCCTCCCCCTCTGAACCCCGTCCGCCTCCCAAAACTGTCCCATGCCTCATTCATTCCATCTGTGTGTTTTCATTTCCTGCGAACGTTTATTTTTTCCCCCTTCCCTTCCACACTTCCTGATTTTCTCTTTCCTGTCCCCTTCCTTTTCGTGAACTTATCTCTCAAAAATAATTTCAATTTCGCACCCCTCCTTCCACACGTAGTAAATAAATGCCTTAATACTTGATGATATTACGTTTATAAGTATTATGCTTATTACATGCTTTGGGTTTTATTTTTAAACCTTGCTACGAAATGTATGTGGATTGTTTCAGCTCTCAATAGTGGCCCGCTTGCATCGACGGAGTAACTGGTACATGTGCCGAATGTGCCCGGATTCAGGCGCCGATTGCCGCGTCTAAGTGCAGACGTTAGTTTCTCTATCACAATTGGGATATCACCAGAGAACAGGTTCCCGCTTCTCAAAGTCATTAGCACATTAAACCTATCTCTACAGTCACATGACCCCTGAAGGAGTATTGGAAATACAACAGCAATTGGTGCATGTTCGACTTTAAGCTGTGCACTGTTTCTCTTAACAGATTCTAATATGAATCCAGTCTCCCTTGATGTCTTGCGACGTATATGACAAGATTAAATGGGTACACCTGCTGTTGTTCCTCCAGGGAAAACGGGTCTAATGCATGCGCCGTATATTGGCAGGCTGACACTCCTCATGCCACCATTTCACACTGCTCTGAGGCATCTTCCCAATGAAGATATAAATGGATAATCTTTCATTTAAAATCAAAGTTGTCACAAAAATCTACTCTAATTTATCTCACTGATTCAATGTGGAACTCGAGAGGACTTGCAGGAGCGAAGGCAGAAACCGTTATCTAGCTCCACCTGGATGGAAAGCTGTAACATCTAGCCAATGCTCTGATGGGTTCAAAAGCTGTACCAAGTAGATTTCTTGAACCCAACATTTGCCTCAACCTCCACCCATCATTTGACTTGCCCACATGTTGAGTTATTGTTAAGCACACATCTTTATATCCTCCTCCTCCACCTCAAACTCCCTCTCCTCCTTCCCTCCCATCGACATTTTAACTTTAAATGGACTGTTGAGAATATTGAGCTTTATCATGTCCTTTGAGCAAGCTTTTTCATTGCCAGTCCCGCACGTAATCCGCTGGTGCGGAGAAAACCCTGTATATTTCACAGCAAGTCGGTTCGGCCAATAGTGCTTGATGCTTGTCTGGTCACTCAGTATCCAGAAACTCCGTGGAAAACATGCTCAGGAACCTTGCCACCATATTGCCGTTGCTACCATGCTACTGCCCAACCACGACGTCTGCCTTCCTGGAATAAGAGCACAACCTTTTCTTGCACGAGATTGAGCTGTGTTTTGAACCTTGCACGTGTGCTCACGGTGAGCTTGAGCAAATCATCCTTTGTTCAAAAAATACAGATCGGTACTTGCTTTTGGTTTCAATGAGTGTTCAAAGTACCTGGTCTCTCTGTTTAGTAACTGTAACTTAGCCTGCATGTTGTACACAAAAATGATATTGATTTGTTTTTCAAGGTTGTAATTGACACTTCCTACCACATTTCGAGGACATGTACCCATCAGGATGTCGAAGTGTTGTTGGCTCAGTGGCGCCCCCCTTCAAGTGGCGCCCAGGGCATGTGCCATACCTGCCATACCTTCGGTATGCCACTGGACCCAGGAAACCCATAATCCCAGTGGCTCTGACTCCTCATTCAGCACCTCGAAGGCCCCCGAAAGGATATCCAGAGTCTCCACAAAGATGACTGCATCATGTGAGAAATCAAGGTCGGAGATCTTGACATTCCCAAATGATGCACCGCAGCTTGATCTCTCCAAAGACCTCCCCAGAATCCAGTCCGTCCAAGCACTGAAAAGTTTGGAGGCCAGTACACACCCCGACGAACTCCAGTAACAACTGGAAATAAGTCGGAGATGGTAACACCACATCTCATAGCACTCTCAGTACCAGAGTATAGTTCAGACATCCGATTGATCAGTTTTGTTGTCACCTCACGAAGACCAAGAATCCTCCAGAGGGCATCCTGATTCACTGAATCGAATGCTTTGCAGATATCAACATCGGCAGCGAGCAGCCCCTGCCGAAACTCTCGTCTGCGTTCGGTGAGGCCTCAGAGGGCAAGGATATGGTCAATCATTGACCTCTTTGGTGTAAAGCCTGACTGCTCTGGGTGCTGGTGCTCAAGCAGATGGTGGCAAATCCAATCAAGAATTATCCGAGCAAAGACCTTGCCCGGCACTGAGAGTAGCGTCATCCCTCGGTCGTTGTTGCAGTTCTGGCGACCACCCTTCCCTTTCCAGAGAGGGATAACAAGCCCCCTCTTCCAGTCAGTTGGAATGATGCCTGTGTTCCAGGCAGAGCACAGAACTGCATGCAACGACATGAGTACAGCATTTCCACGAACCTTGAGAAGCATGGATGCCACAGATCCCAAGAGTTTTACCCCATTTCAACCGCTTTTCCACAAACGAAGGTGGATCACAGTTGATTGGAACATCAGTAATAGGGATGGAAACACCCATGACATCCAACTCAACAGCTGGTGGATCAGCGTGGTACAGCCACTCAAAGTAACCGGCCCAGCGGGCCTTTACTTCGAACTCCTCTGTCAACAGCCCACCACCCTCTGCTCTAACTGCAGTACACCGAGGGATGGGCTAGAAGGAACGCAATGTGCAAATTCCCCTGTAAGCAAGACGAGAATCACTTGACCACTGGTGTTGCTCGACCCCCTCACAGATTCCTCGCACATAGGCCTCCTTGTCCACCCTCAGCGCACGTACAGTTTTACGCCTCAGGAACACTCAAATGCCGTGGGTTCAGGCAAGCGGGGATCGCCCTGCATTTACGTGATGGCGTTCACGAAAACCGGACACTCAATGTCGGGGTTCAGGGCAGGGGGGATTCGCCTTGTCATTTAGTGATGACGTCACGAAACCGGAACACTCAAATCTCGGGGTCAGGCAGCGTTTGGATCGCCTGCATTACGTGATGACGTCACGAAAACCGGACAATCAAATGTCGGGGTTCAGGCAGCGGGGGATCGCCTGCATTTACGTGATGAACGTCACAACCGGAACACTCAAAAATGTCGGGGGTTCAGGCAAGCGGGGATCCGCCTGCATTACGTGATGAATGTTCACGAAACCGGAAACACTCAAATCTCGGGGTTCAGGCAGCGGGGATCGCCTGCAATTAGTGATGACGTCAACGAAACGGAAACACTCAAATCTCGGGGTTAAGGCGGACGGGGATCGCATGCATTACGTGATGACGTCACGAAACCGGAACACTCAAAATATCGGGGTTCAAGGAAAACAGCGGGGAATCGCCTGCATTACATGATGAACGTCACGAACCCGGAAACACTCAAGAATGTCGGGGTTCAGGCAGCGGGATCGCCCTGCATTACGTGATGACGTACGAAACCGGAACACTCAATGTCGGGTTCAGGGCAGCGGGGTATCGCCCCTGCATTACGTGATGACGTCACGAAACAGGAACACTCAAATGTTTGGGGTTCAGGCAGCGGGGATCCGCCTGCATTAGTGATCTAACGTCACGAAACCCGGTAGAACACTCAAATCTGCCAGAGGATTCTATGGGCAGCGCGGAGGTGGATTCGCCACCCAATTCGATTCGACGTATCGAAACCGGAACACCTACAAACTGTCGGGGTTTCCAGGCAGCGGGGATCGCCTGCAATTACGTGATGACGTCACGAACCGGAACAACTCAAAATCTTCGGGGTTCAAGCAGCGGGGATCGCCTGCATTACGGGACAGTCCACGAAACCGGAAACAGGTCTGTGGGGCTCAAAATGTCGGGGCTTCAGGAGCAGGCGGGGATCGCCTGCATCTACGTGACTGATCACGTAAGAGCCCACGGAAACCTCGAAGATGTTCGGAGGTTCAGGCAAGGGCGGGGGACTTCGCCTGCATTACGTTGATGCCGTCACGGAAATCCCCGGAAACAGGTGCACTCCAAATGTTGGGGTTCCAGGCAGCGGGATCGCCTGCAACGTGATGACGACTTCTCTCACGAAAACCCGGAACACTCCAAATGCGGGGTTCAGGCAGCGGGGATCCGTCTGTGTCTGTGATCTTGGCTTTACTGGCTCACGCTGCCACGAAAGTAAGAACCGTGCTTTGTTTTAAATAATTATTCATTTCTACAGCATTATCACTTTGGCACCGAAGGTGGATTGAAGTTGTTTTTCACCCCTGTCTGTTTGTTTTTTTGTTTTTTTTTGTATACCTTGTCGAGGCTCGTGTGAGAGCTAACACACAGCGTACAGCAAGGGGGCATGAGACAAGAGGGGAGGGAGTGGGAAGGACAAAACAGTGGGGAACAGAGACGTTAGGAGATCTGTGGAAGGGAGAGGGATGGGGCGGGGAACATGGGGATACAAGATGGACATTACAGGGACTTTCAGGAAGGAAAGCAGGGAATTTGAAGGAGGTGGGCTTGGGTAGATTATCGGGGTAGAAAAGATCGAGGATTTGGATGGGGATTATAAGAGGTGGTGGTGAACAGCTGTTTTGAGGCCTGGAGGGAAGAATGGATTGAATAGAGTGAGGGAGTTTATTACAAAGGCGGGAAAAAAGAGGAATGAAAGAGTGAAGGTGAGCAGTGATTCGTGATTTTGGTAGTTTTACCAGAAGGGGGTTGTTGGCAGACCTTGAACGCCTGTGGAAATGTGGTGGGACAAATCGCAGACAGCAGGGTGGGGGGGACGAGCTGGAGAGGAGACGGTAGAAGACAGAAAGACCACCGACCAACCTGCGGTGAGAGAGTGAGAGGCCCAAAGACTCAGCCTCATCACGGGAGATGCCAATGACTCAGCCTTGTTGTTTGTTTGTCTGTCTATCTGTCTGTCTGTCTCTGCCCGTCTTCTTCTGTCTGTTTGTGAGCAGGATATCTCACAAAGTTACGGACAAATTCAAACAACTTGGTGGAGAGGTTGGGTGTGTGACAAGGACTTATTGATGAGATTTTAGTGAAGATCTGGATCCAGATCCGGATACGAGAATTTTTTTTAATTTCCTAAGTGATTCTTCACCATTGAGAGATGGGGCAAAAGTGATATACAGCACGATATCTCAAAACGTGATGAGTCCATCGGACAAAGCTTGGTGGATGAGTTGCTTAGATGACAAGAACAAGCCGATTAGATTTTGGTTCAGGTCCACATGCAGATCCGGCCGATACAAAACATAAACTTTTCAGCTTGTTGGAGGTATGCGCTCCATGGAGTGCCATTCTCGTTTGTATTGCCAGAGTTTTCCTTCATTCTCTTCCTTCTCCATTCCCTGCCCTCCACTTCTGCCCCCCCCCCCACATGCTCGTTTCAATCCCATTTGTCCCATCCCACCCACCTTCCTACATCTTAATTTCAGGTCAGGTCAGGTATGGGGTATGTGCCGGAGCAGCGTGTCGCTGCATCCACTTTACACCGGTACTCCAGGGGCCTCCATCTGGCCATCCCCAGGCAGATGCCTGGTCCATCCCCATCTCCTTGAGATGCTGATCAAACTGCTGAACCACGAGGAATATGGTGAGCCATTGGCCTCCCCCACTCACAAGGATCCCTCAGTGAGAGATTTTGGTGAGCAGCGATCAGTGTCTGAAAAAGAGCCACATGTCCATATAGCCACAGCTGATACTCATGGACTATGCAGGTAACAAATCTCATTTGAGTCTCTCTCAGCAACCGCTCTTTGGACACAAAGTCCTACCACGATAGCCAGGGATTCTCCGAAGAGACCTTGTACCAAAGGAATTAAGTTGCTGTCTCAGATCCCTGGTCAGACTCCAAGTCTCACATCTGAAGAGCAAGACTGGAAGCACCAAGGACCTGAAAACTCAGACTTTCGTCATCCTGCACAGGTACGACAGCGCCACACCCCATGATCCAGTGAATCCACAATTCCCCAGGCTTGACCCAGATGTCTATTGACCTCTGGCTCACAGCCAGCAGAGACATGACTATCACTGCTAAGGTAGGCGAATCTCTCCGTGACCTCAACGTCCTCACCATAAACAGGCACAGACAAGATAGCAGCATCCAAGATGTCATTGAAAACCTGGATCTTAGTTTTGACCCAGGCAGGGCGTATCTCCGGAAAATAGTGCCTATGCAAGCACTGAAATTGCGACCCTGTCCAAACATCTGACACCCATCTTTTAGATAACTTTACCATAATATCAGCTGAAAAATACAACCAAGCTCGTTAATCTTTTAATAAACAATATTATGGCACTACATGAAAATTACAACTGCACCTTCCTTGCTTTCACTGATGCAAATTGGTCTAGGATGTGCTCAAAGTCAGTTTTTTCCGTTTCTTTCTTTCTACACTCAGCGGAGCAAGATCACAGAGTCTGCCTTGACCCATGGAGGCTCTCAAATAGAAAGTATTAGTTTTAACTTGCTGAGTGATCTCTCACAGCTGGTGATGGAAGCTGTGATGGTTAGCATTATCTGAATAGCAATGCGAAGATGGGGAAGACGCTCTCATCTCCATACTGAACAATTTGAGAAGCTCTTCAGGTCTTGATATTTTCATGTTGGCCCGACTTGATAGCAACATTCTGCAATCCAAAATTTCTTCATATAGCTGCTATCCCAACATCAGAGCTGTACAATTCGCTCAAATTTTCACACTTCTTCTTTAGGTTGTTACTGTCGGCGCCGTAACAGTCCCTCGACATCGAGAAGGAACCCAACTTGGCGTCGTGTCGTGCAAACGAGCGAACTTTCATCCATTTCTCTGTGAAGACGGTTAAGTGTTCCCTTCATGACTCTTTCCATTTCCTTCTTGGCTGTTAACCCAGCGTCTGTCGAGTTCTCATCAGCTATTCGTTTCTTTCGCTCTCTGACGTCTTTCAACTTCAATATTCCATTCTTGACAGAGAACGAGTCCTGCTCAGTGGCGCCCCCTTCAAGTGGCGCCCAGGGATGTGCCATACCTGCCATACCTTCGGTATGCCACTGGACCCAGGAAACCCATAATCCCGTGGCTCTGACTCCTCATTCAGCACCTCGAAGGCCCGAAAGGATATCCAGAGTCTCCACAAAGATGACTGCATCATGTGAGAAATCAAGGTCGGAGATCTTGACATTCCCAAATGATGCACCGCAGCTTGATCTCTCCAAAGACCTCCCCAGAATCCAGTCCGTCCAAGCACTGAAAGTTTGGAGGCCAGTACACACCCCGACGAACTCCAGTAACAACTGGAAATAAGTCGGAGATGGTAACACCACATCTCATAGCACTCTCAGTACCAGAGTATAGTTCAGACATCCGATTGATCAGTTTTGTTGTCACCTCACGAAGACCAAGAATCCTCCAGAGGGCATCCTGATTCACTGAATCGAATGCTTTGCAGATATCAACATCGGCAGCGAGCAGCCCCTGCCGAAACTCTCGTCTGCGTTCGGTGAGGCCTCAGAGGGCAAGGATATGGTCAATCATTGACCTCTTTGGTGTAAAGCCTGACTGCTCTGGTGGCTGGTGCTCAAGCAGATGGTGGCAAATCCAATCAAGAATTATCCGAGCAAAGACCTTGCCCGGCACTGAGAGTAGCGTCATCCCTCGGTCGTTGTTGCAGTTCTGGCGACCACCCTTCCCTTTCCAGAGAGGGATAACAAGCCCCCTCTTCCAGTCAGTTGGAATGATGCCTGTGTTCCAGGCAGAGCCACAGAACTGCATGCAACGACATGAGTACAGCATTTCCACGAACCTTGAGAAGCATGGATGCCACAGATCCCAAGAGTTTATACCCATTTCAACCGCTTTTCCACAAACGAAGGTGGATCACAGTTGATTGGAACATCAGTAATAGGGATGGAAACACCCATGACATCCAACTCAACAGCTGGTGGATCAGCGTGGTACAGCCACTCAAAGTAACTGGCCCAGCGGGCCTTTACTTCGAACTCCTCTGTCAACAGCCCACCACCCTCTGCTCTAACTGCAGTACACCGAGGGATGGCTAGAAGGAACGCAATGTGCAAATTCCCCTGTAAGCAAGACGAGAATCACTTGACCACTGGTGTTGCTCGACCCCCTCACAGATTCCTCGCACATAGGCCTCCTTGTCCACCCTCAGCGCACGTACAGTTTTACGCCTCAACTCCCTGAACAGCTCAGCTCTGCCATTAGCCTGGCCCTGCGACTCTGGTCAATGGTATCCAGTGTACCTTGAAGAGACAAAATTCATTCTTCGCCCTACGTGTAGTTCCAAGACATCCACCGGCAACGTCAAGGAGGTGGCTTGAAGGCACTCCACAGCTCTTCAGGATTCCCCAAAGCATCCAGACCCCCCCCCCCAAATCCCCACTCAGCATGTTCGCAAACTCCTCAGCTACCCTCTCATCCTTGAGCTAGCCAACATCCGCCTAGGCTGGGATGGTACCATTCTCCTGGATTTAAGCTGCAACTTCAGAGTTGCTACAACAAGCCTGTGGTCGGTATTGAAAGAACTGAGCACTCCGGCTGGACCCTGCAGTTCTGGATCATCCTCCAGTGATCATCAATGAGCACATGGTCAATCTCCTTTGCCACACCACCAGCATTGGAATACCAAGTCCT
>CM068961.1:44934881-44960435 GCA_035128595.1 Eptatretus atami
CCTGGGTTCAAATGTAGGCCCAGCTGTAAACTGTGATCCTGGTGTCATGCAGGGTGAGGACGTTTAGCCGGATGATCTGTCCATCAGGGTTGGCTGTTGATGGGTGTCAAAGACCTCCACGGTCATATTTTGTGAAGAATAAGCGAGTTATCGAGGGCACCCTGGCTAATTTACAAATTCCTGCCCAAATCATGTCCAGTCAGAGGTTAGGTCCCACCACCATGTTCAGAAAGGACTATGGCCAAAAACGTTCCCCAGCCCAGCCTCACAACAATAGTTTTGGCTGTTAAAAGAATCAGTAATAGTGAAGTTCACTCTCAATTTTAATTTTTCTTCTTTTGTGTTTCTTCCCCCCCCCCCCCCCCTCCCTTTCCAGATGTAGATGACTGCATTCCAAACCCTTGTCAGCATGGTGGTGCATGTGCGGATCTTGCAAATGACTTTAACTGCACATGCCAAGGCGGCTGGAAGGGAAGAACCTGCCATTCAAGTGTGTCTGTTTGCGCGCTCTGCCTCTATCCGCCCGTATTTCTCCATCTCTCTTCCTCACTCTGTTTGTCTCCTAATGCCACTCCTTGGATCCTTTCAAATCTACATATTTGCTCCTGTGACCACAGCTCCTGTAATGCCACCTGGTTTTATTGTGAACCTCTAACGAATTTTATGGCCATTTCATTGCAGCTCTATTAAACTGTCAAATGTTTTTGTTTATTTTGGTACACACTGTCGAGGCTTGTGTCAAAGGGAACTGAGAACACAGAACAGATTTTGGGCTTTAACAGAAACAACAACAAAAAAAACAGTGGAAAGAGTGGTGGTGGGGACACACCAATAGCAGAGTTGAGGGACAAAATATAGGGAGACTTGGACTAATAAGCGATGTGGGGAAGAATGACCGCAAGGGGAGGACACAAGTGTTGAAAAGGATGGATACATCCGCAAACTCTCAATCACAAAAATGGAATGAAAAACTTGAAGCCATGAGAGGTTGGCTTTGGGAGGGGTAAATCAGGTAGAAAAGATGATGGTTGCCGATGAGGGTTGCTCCTCATTACATGACCTGATATGGTGGTGATCCATAAAATACGCAATCCTGATTGAATAATTTTTCAGTTTTATCAGCGTGTAGACCTACAGTAGGGTGTAGGAACGCAACTTCCAAAGAAAGTTTGTCAGACAAATCACAGTTTTAGCTTTTCAGTCATGAGCGGGAATGTTTCATCGTTTCTCATCTCTGCAGGAACAAGCCACTGTGACGCCTCCACCTGCAACAACGGTGGAACGTGCTTCGAAGAGGGGGCCTCCTTTCAATGCCTGTGCCCGCCTGGCTGGAATGGTGTTACCTGCAGTGCAAGTAACTGCACATAATGTGGTTTCTCTTTAATATTTCACACCCCAGGCAGTGTATTTATGTGTAATGTATGACCATAAACTGTCTTCATGGAATGAATGGTTTAAACAGGCCTTTGCAAGTACTTTAATCCCTGCCCACTTCTTGTATCATGTGGAAAACAATGCAAAAGGTACACCCAAAAATTTTTACCCTCCAGCGGAAAAGTTCCAAAAAGTGTTCGACCAAGTTTTAATAGCGAGCTTAATAATAATTTTTGACCTGACTTATTTTGTAGGTTTTTACACGTTTTTTTTTTTTTGGTTTTGTTGGTTTTTTGTTAAAATTGGCGAACATTGGATTTGGCGGAGACTTTCTACCCACACACCTTCCATTTTATTTGCGCCATTGGTGATGCATTGATCATTCTTCAGGAAATGAAAAAGTAAATAGCAAATTTGAATTTGATTCTGTACACACGCATGTGCTTGATACCAGCATGCACACTGTTCCGTATGCTTGTGTGTGTGTCACTTGTCATGCTAGAATCGTGCTGGTATGCCCATGCCCTCCCCCCCCCCCCCAAAGGAAAAAAAAAACTTTGCAAAGTACTTACTGAGATTGATATTTTGACTCTCATTGTAGGATAGGACTTGACAATGATGATTTATTTACTTATTTAGCCCCTCCATGAAGGCCAAGCCAGATTATACTCTCCCTGAAGGTCACTAATGAGCCGGCTGTGTCTTTTCCCCGACAATCCGATTCCAAGATAGTAATTCTCCTTCGATCCATTCGGTTTTTCCAGCTGTTGACAATCAAAATTGTTTAACACTGCTGCCTTAAACCAGATTGGAATCCGCAACCTATTCGAGGCCAGTCCAGTGGGTTCACCACCAGGTCACCAGACTGTAACTAGCAAAAGTGATGTCCTGCAAAATAATATGCTCACTTAAGGGTTTGCACATTCTGACCTGCTGCTGCCTTTATTCTAATTTCAGGTCACATGACCTACTCTTATAGTCTATTAATCTGTTGCCTTTGCAAAAATGGTAGTCTGAAATAAATTTACATCCTGTTTGGGAAGAACGGTCTAAAGAAAGCCTTTGTGGGTGATAACGTTGTGGGTGCCAATAACTCAAAATAGTATAATATAATAACACAATGGTAATCTTGTACCATTGTGGTGTTTGAATGAGTAAAGGAGACTCAAGCAAGAATCAACTCGAGCACCAAGATTGCAGGACTTCGGTTTGTCCTCTTGTTAACAGCAAAAGCACCGAGCTGTCTTCCCATGTGTAGTATGATCATTGGTTTTTGCTTTAGACAGCAGTAAAATTAATTTACATAAATCTAATTTTGTTTCATTTGACAACATTGAATACTACCAAAAGCACTCGTCCCCAGTGACGGGAGAAGCAAGCAAAAGTATCTGTCCGCAGTGCCGGAAAAGTTTAAGTTAATCTAACAATTTAAATTATTTAATGGACTTTTAAAAGGTTAATTGTTTTGCACTCTTGGTTTCACTCAGAGCCAAAGCTCTAAGCCACTTCTATTGCAAAATGGTGGTGCAATATCGGGTGGCAGAGGTTGGATTTATCATAAAAGAGGGCAAAATATCCTGGATGCGAAATAGAATTTGGCATCAACATTACTCATGCCTGTTCTCCCGTCATTTCGAAAGTGAATGTTGAGCTTTTCAAATGCAGCGTGGGAAGTGGCCAGATAAACGTGGGACAGATACACACACGGACAGGCACCATGGTTCGCAATATATAATAGATCTTCATGGATCACATCACACGTGCAACTACAGTCACTTCTTAAGTTTGCCGAACCTCGTTACTTACAATTGCGTGGTTTGTCTTTTATAGGTCATTTGTTTCTTTCTTATTCTTTCCTCCTTTATTTTTTTTTCCCAGCGCAAAACAATTCCTGCACACCTAGCCCCTGCGAGAATGGGGCCACGTGTATCGGTGCTGGGGACTCGTCCTTCATTTGTGTGTGCTCCGAAGGCTGGGAGGGCCCAACATGCTCGAATAGTGAGATGCGCGTGGTGCCATCACACACACACACACACACACACACACACACACACACACACACACACACACATTGTCATGCAGCATCACTTGAACACACAAACTTTGGTGTGCATGACATTTGGGGCATTTAGCAGTTTCCAGACGTGTTCTTTGTGTGCAATGCTGGAGTATAATAATGAATTGACATTGTGACATCATTGTTACCCCCCCCCCCCCCCCCCCACCCTGACCCTCACCCCTCCCCTTGTTTGCAGACATTGACGATTGCTCTTCTCGCCCATGGTATGTTATGTGTTTGTCTGTTACTGAAAAAAAAATTAATAATAATTATCTTTCAAACAAAGACCTCTTGTTTTGGTATGGAGCTATATACTTTCAACATATGCAACAATGAGGTCTTGAGACGTAAACTGGGCTATCCCACATACAGGGCCAAGATGAATTAAAAGCACTAACATGAACTTTCAAGTCCATTAAAGCTCTCATCTGGTAGTTATGTCTGTTTAAAACAAGATGTTTGAAGCTGATGGTGATCTTCTTCATTGGAAGTCGAATGAGATTCTTAACAGGAATCTGAACTTCGTAACCCTCTTCAATAGCACCTTGTATCCATAGGCAAAAGGCGGTATAAAATATAATTGTTTATTTATTTATTTAGTTATGTATTTATTATTTATCAAAGTTGTATCGTGTGGTGTAACCGCTTTACTTCTCAGTCCTTGAATGTAGTGGATTTTTGACCCTCCCCTCTGAACCCCTTCGCTCCAAAATGTCCCATGCCTCATTCATTCCCATCTGTTGTTTTTCATTTCCTGCGAAACGTTTTATTTTTCCTCCCATTCCCTCCCACACTATCCTATGCTTCTCTTTCCTGTCCCCTTCCTTTTTGTTGAACTTATCTCTCAAAAATAATTTCAATTTCGCACACCCTCCTATCCACACGTAGTAAATAAATGGCCCTTAATACTTGTATGATATTACGTTTAATAAGGTATTATTGCTTATTACTATGCTTTTGGGGTTTTTATTTTTAACCTTGCTACGAAATGTATGTGGATTGTTTCAGTTCCAATGGTGGCCGCTGCATCGACGGAGTGAACTGGTACATGTGCGAATGTGCACCGGGATTTGCAGGGCCCGATTGCCGGATCAGTAAGTGCAGCGTTAGTTTCTTCTATCACAATTGGATATCACAGAGACCAGGTTTCCCGCATTCTCAAAAGGTCATTTAGCACATTAACCTATCTCTACAGTCACATGACCCCTGAAGGAGTATTGGGAAATACAACAGCAAATTGGTGCATGTTCGACTTTAAGCTGTGCACTTGTTTCTCTTAACAGATATCAATGAATGCCAGTCGTCCCCTTGTATGTCTGGCGGGACGTGTATTGACAAGATAAATGGGTACACCTGTGTGTGTCCTCCAGGGAAAACGGGTCTGAACTGCATGCGCGGTAATATTGCAGGCTGACACTCCTCGATGCACCATTTCACACTGTCTGAGGCATGCTTCCAATGAAGATTAAATGGATAATCTTTCATTTAAATCAGAAGTGTCCACAAAAATCTACTCTATTTATCGTCACTGATTCAGATGTGGAACTCGAGAGGACTTGCAGGAGCGAAGGCAGAAACCGTTATCCTAGCTCCACCTGGATGGAAGACTGTAACATCTGCCAATGCTCTGATGGGTTCAAAAGCTGTACCAAGGTAGATTTCTTGAACCCACATTTGCCTCACCTCACCCATCATTGACTTGCCAGCACTGGTTGGAGTTATTGTTAAGCACACATCTTTATCCTCCTCCTCCACCTCAAACTCCCTCTCCTCCTTCCCCTCCTCATGACATGTTTTACTTTAAATGGACTGTTGAGGAATATTGAGCTTTACATATGTCCTTTGAGCAAAGCTTTTTCATTGCCAGGTGTGGTGCGGAGAAAAGCCCTGTATATTGTCACAGCAAGTCGGTTTCGGCAATAGTGGCTGTGCTTCTGGTCACTCATGTATCCCAGAACTCCGTGAAACATGCCTCATGGAACCTTGCCACCATATTGGCCGTTGCTTACCATCTACTGCCCAACCACCGACCGTCTGCCTTCCTGGAATAAGAGAGCAACCTTTTGCTTGCACGAGGATTGAGCTGGTGTTTGAACGTGCACGTGTGCTCACGGTGAGCTTGAGCAAATATCCTATTGTTCAAAATACAGTACGGTACTTGCTTTTGTTTCAAATGAGGGTGGTTCAAAGTTGACCTGGTCTCTCTGTTTATACTTGTAACTAAGCCTGCATGTGTACTACAAAAATGATGCTTGCATTTGTTTTTCAAGGTATTATCCAACTTTGAGGACACTGCTCCCATCAGGGGTGAAGTGTTGGTATCCCTTCCATGTAGAAGTTTTAGGATGTGGATTTAGCCAGTGCAGAATATCGTTCTTAATTGTCTCGCTCATCAAACACTTCTCGCCGCCAAAGTGTTCTTTTATACAGTCGTCCTTGACAGGCAATCACTACCTGGCAGGTTTGCTCAGAGTTACGCGCACTTGCCTCTGAGCTGTCTAGTATGGGTTTGAATCCCGACTCGGCTACAAACAGTCATCCTGGTGTTTCACAGGGGGAGTGAGGCATCATTGTGTGTGCTGTCCCTTGGATGGATGTTAAACTGGGTGTCCTGTCTGCCAGCATTAGCTGGTGGACGTTAAAAACTCCATGGTGTCATTTGTGAAGAGTAGTCGAGCTATCGCCAGCACCCTGGCCAAATTCCTAATTTCTGCTCTTAACTACAGGGGGAACTGCATCAGTGGTACTGCGATGCTCACCTGCAGCCACATGCTGCCTTTGAAAGATGATGACGCTACTATACTGTTGCATCCAGTTTTCTGCAAATTTCAACAGGCTTTGATATTTTTGTCGACCTGAAATTTCAGAAATATTTACTGTTCCACCATGCTGATTATCTCGCTTGCTGCAATCTTGATTTTCACACATGCATTAGAGCAAGAAATGCATGATTATGGGTGGTGATGTTGAGTCTTTGTCGGTGTAATGCCAGAACGCCCTTGACTTCCTGGTTACCCAAATTGCCATTTGATGCTGAGCTGAGCATGTGTGGCCTCTCCTTTCTGAAGTGCTTTCTATTACCATTGCCACAATTATTAAGATCCCTCATTGTTGCACAGTATTGTCAGTCATCAATTTAAACATAAATTTGATAAAGGCCACACTTCCTCTGTCATCAGCCTCTTGACGGCAGTTAATGAAGTTGAGGCGGATCCAGAACGAATGTAATGTCCAGATTATTTTTTTTATTTTCATGGCCGATGCACTTTTTCTGTTATATAAATTTTCTTGTTTATGTAAACCAAGGTTATCGTCTTGGAACATTTGTAGTCTTACGGCATAGGGTTCATTGGATTGCAAATTTTGTGAAATTTGTGTCATTGCATCTTTGGATAGGAAACATCAGGCAAAATAAATAAATGTCTCAGATCGTTGTAGTATCTACATTATTTATTATTCAATATTCGTGAGTGAATAGTTATTGTTATTTTCTGTTATTGTAATAATAGGTGAGTTCTTACTTCAATATGTTTACCTGAAAGGCCCAGAAAAGTCATAATTGTCTCCCTTTTCACCTTAAATGAAGTTTACCTGTTATGTTACTAAAGTCGGATCTCTTTGTGTAATTGCAATTTTGGTTTGTTTCGGTTGAGCACAAAGGAGCAACACAATAATTGAGAATATGTGAAGACTCACTGAAAATCCCCTCTCTCAGTTGAGATATTGATGAGCTCTCATTTCCTTTGTTGGCAAAAGTTGCCAGGGGCATCCCAGTCGGATTGGTACCTGCTGAAAAAGTCTTTTCAACTGCTGGGGATGTTGTCACCACAAATAGAACTGCTCTTACTCGACATAATTGGCACGCTGATGTTCTTGTAGATAATTATGGAATGGTGACACTGCTATGGTATTTTCTGTGAGAGATGCTCAAGTTGTTTGTACTCCTCAAGTCCTCATATCAGTAAATTTGTGCACCATGTTCTATTCGACATGATATAGATCGTTGCGATCATGCAACAGTGTGTATTATCATTTGACATTTTAGGCAACGAATTGTCACATGGTATCATGTTGTCAGATGCATATTGCCATATGTATCGTATGGTCTCGGCCTATTGTGGCAACTATGGAAAGACCACTCTTGACAGACAGAGAGCATACGGTAGCCTTAGTTTGGTGATCGACGATCGGATGAAAGGAAACTATTTGGCCTATCATTGAACTCTTTGGTGTCTGCTGTCTTTAGCTTGCCGCCCTTGTGTCAACGGCAAGGTGTGGTTTTGTTGAGCATGACTGTGAGGTCAACAGATAGGAAATGGATAACGTTTTCAAAAACTGGTGGAACTGGAAACTGCTGGATAGAGAAATGTATGGGGTTTGTGTGGAGAGGCAGGTACGGAAGCTCTATAATGCTGTTACGGCACATTTCCTGCTTTGCGATGTGGAGCTGAAGTATGGAAGCCGAGGAAAACCATGCATTGATGATCACTTCGAGTCATCAAAACTTAAGAATATAGTGGCCCAAAAACAAATCAATCCAAGCAGTTATAAATTTACAGGTAACGGGTACATTTATTCAATTTTGTCTGCTGCAAAATATGTCCATTGAATGCGGCCTCAGCTAATATTGTGAAAGAAGTGGGAGGGAACCTCACTCTCTCACTTTCTCACTCCCCAACAACAGTTAGCATTATGTTGTTATTGTTGCTGTTCAATCCACAATTGCCCTGGATTTCTCGACTCGTTGACATTTTCTGATTGGGAAATATTCCACATCAATGGCAAAGTCAACCACCACATTTTCCACCTTTTGGGCACAGAAAAACCTCAGGAAGTCTGGCCACATGAAAGAGATTCACCAAAAATCAGTTTTGCGTGCTCTCAGAAAGGCATGCATCCATTGGTTCTTTCATTGTTGATGAACACCACCAAAAATAATTTTCTTCGTCAGAAAATATTTTCTTAAATCCTGAAAAGTTTTCTTGCAACAACAAGACTATCATAAAAAACCTTTCTCACCGCAATAAACTTTTTCTCATGTTTTTCTTGTTTCAAGAAAACTTTTTCTTTTCAAGAAAATGTTTTCTTATAAAGAAAATTATTTTTGGCAGTGAAAAAGAAACGGTCAATGGATGGTGAACATTACTTTGCAGTGTTCTCGAATTTATTTGTCCCTGAACTACGATGAATATATCTTTCAAATCGCTCCTTCTTTCAGCAAGACGGTGCTCCCTGTCGTTTTGATTCAAATGTGCGACGGTTCTTGAATGACGTCTTCCCAGCCAAGTGGATCCGTAGACGTGGACCAATCACTTGGCCACCTTGCTCACCTGACCTGTTCGCATTGGACAACATTTTACGGAGCTATGTAAAACTGATGTGTACTCATCAAAAGTACATTATTTGGAGGAACTTAGTGCTACAACCACAAATGCAATTAATGAAATAATTCAGATTGAAATTATGTAACATGAAATAATGTGGTTATGTTGAAGCCTGGAAAGTTGAACTGTATTGAATAAAACCTCTATGAATTATGCTTTCATATATTCTGTTTACAGTTTGCTTCTATATTGTATATATGCAAAGTTATTAAAGGTGTGTGTGTGTGTGTGTGTGTGTGTGTGATAGGACTGACAAAATGGACGAGAGAACAAATTGATAAACACAAAGTACCAAACACACAAATGAAATGACTTTATGGTTGGAGGAGGTAGTGAAACATTGTAAAAAGGAGAATTGTTGAATTGAAAAGAAAAGTTCCAATCAATAATCTGAAATTAATTTTAAACATTCCAGAGACACGTCATTACTTAAAACAGCTTCAAACATAATATGTTATTGTACCAATTGACAAAGCAAATAATGACAATAATATTGCATTTGTATGCAAAACATTCCACATTCAATCACTTTTGGAAGAATTGAGCTTACAGACTGGACTCCAGTGCCGGATTTAGACGTGGTGAGGCCCTAAGGTGTATAAAGCTTGGAGGCCCCTTGTTAAAAAATTATACCAGAAGGTCTCACAAAAATTGAAAACATTATGCCTTTTAATTATTTAATAGCAAGGCATTTAAAGTGAAAAATACAAATTATTTTCAAATGAATGCATTTACTGATTACATATTTATCATTTGGTTGGCTTGATCTCTATCATAGAGTATAATATAATATACCATGGAAACAATACTTAAATGTAATTTTAAAAATAATTTTAACATACATTAATATATATACAAAATGCTGAAAAAATAAGTAATCAGGATCACTTTTATTAATATGAGTAATAATGAACTCGTTTTGAAAAATCAGAAAAATGATATCAGATATAACTTAAAACATTTTCGTTCTTAATTTCCCAAAAACAAAATCATGAATTGTGTCCTCAAATGAAATGCTACACAGCTTATCACTTTCTATGCACATGATGCTAAGTACAGACAATTTTTCTTGAGACATGGTTGCTCTCAGTTCATTTTTGATTCTCTTTAGCTGTGAAAATAACCTTTCTCCTGAACAATTTGTTACCAATCAGACATAAGAATAGTCGTCTTCTTTTTTTATTTTTTATATTTTTACACGGCTTCTCACATTTTTTTGAGGCCCCTGCGTATTGTGAGGCCCAAGGCTGTAGCTTGTTTAGGTTATGCCTAAATCCGGCACTGCTGGACTCTCAAAGACCCAAAAACAAAACAAGTAACGATAATAAAATAGACTTGATACAACACCATATAAATCACTCAAAATCGAGAAGAATGTTAATTCCAGATAAACACCATAAATTATCATTCATTTACTGGATCCCAAAAATTCACAAAAACCCTTGAAGATGAGGTTCAACATCGCAAGTAGAGAATGCCATTTGAAACCATTGTCACGCAGTATTACAGGGGCAATGAAACCAATTTATAAATGATTAAAAAATTACCGTGAAAAGGCGAGGTTTTATTCTGGTATTAAGACATTTTGGATTATCCACAACCTTAATAACAAGAAGGGCACTTTGTAGAGCACAAAGCTCCACTACACAATGTCTGATCCAGTAGAACATATCGGACCCAATAACTTTTTGAAATAGCATGCTATATATCATTTTTGGCCTGATTGCTCAATGGTGCAGAATCACTTTAAAAATTAAATAATTGTAGTATCCGGATTCGGATCTTCAATAAAATTGAAGCAATCGTCGATGCCACCACCCAACGTGTCTACCCAGTTTCGGCCGAATCCTTCCACAACATTTTGAGATATTGTGATATATATATATTATATATATATATATATATAATATATATATATATATATATATATAATATAATATACTGTATATATATATTTATAGTTTTTTTTTCGCTCTATCTCTCAATGGTGAAGAATCACTTTAAAAATTTTAGAAGCCAGATCCAGATCTTCACAAAATCTAATCAGTTTGTCCTTGTCACACACCCAACCTGTCCACAAAATTTCATCCAAATCTGTCCACAACTTTTGAGATATCCTGCACACAAACAAACAAACAAGCAGTCATAGACTGTACTTACGAAATCGTCAACTCGACCTCTGACCTTGTCTAATAAAAGCTGTCTCTAGAGAAGGTAGCGACGCAAACCAGAAGTTTCTACGATGATTCTGTACCAAATCATCAAAAATCGTAACGTCGACCAACGCAAAAATCTCCATTTCTCCACCAATTATTTATATTATTTTATCAAAGTCACAAACCGTAATATTCAGCCATCCACCAACAAACTTTACATAATCCGACGGTCAGCGAGTCAGCATGCGACGATAACCTTTATTGGGATAAAAAATGACTTTTAAACACCATCTTTATCGAAAACACCATCAGCGCACACGGAAAACCATTACGTGACTCAACGACGCGTCTGCTCGAGCGCACTGCATCAGTGACGACCCGTGACGCGCGAGTGAAATATTTTTACACAATCTTAAAACGTCTCCAAAACATCCGATTTTTACCAGAATTTCGACAACCGAGTTTAAGCGTCTAAGCGATCGCAAAACCGAAGACAAAATTAAAATCGAAGTTAAAACGAACTCGTAACGTCGACGAGAGCAAATACTCCATTTCTCCACATGAATTTACGGAATTATGTTTGACCTCACTGTGACCTTGACCTTTGACCGATTTTGACCAAAATCTAATCAGCGCTAGCCGTGCCCTCCTGAATCACGTGGTGTAATTTGACATTGGTAGCTTCTTCCGTTCTCGAGTTATCGTGCCTACAAACAAACAACAACACACACAAACAAACAAACAGAAACGGAAGTGATCAGATTTCGAATAACAAACACACAAACAAACAAACAGCATCATAGACTGGTACTTACGAAATCGTCAACGTGACCTCTGACCTTGTCTAATAAAAGCTGTCTCTAGAGAAGGTAGCGACGCAAACCAGAAGTTTCTACGATGATTCTGTACCAAACCATCAAAAATCATAACGTCGACCGAAGCAAAAATCTCCATTTCTCCACGCAATTATTTTATATTATTTTATCAAAGTCACAAAACCGTAATATTCGGCCATCCACCAACAACTTTACATAATCCGACGGCTTAGCGAGTCAGGCATGCGACGATAACCTTTATTGGGATAAAAAATGACTTTTAACACCATCTTTATCGAAAACACCGTCAGCGCGCACACAGAAAACTTTACGTGATCAACGACGCCTCTGCTCAAGCGCGCTGCACCACGTGACGACCGTGACGCGGCGAGTGATTTTAAATATATTAACATCTTAAACGTCTCCAAAACATCCGACTTTACCAGAATTTCGACAACCGAGTTTTAAGCTCCTAAGCGATCGCAAAAACCGAAGACAAAATTAAAATCGAAGTTAAATCGAACTTGTAACGTCGAGCGAAGCAAAAATACTCCATTTCTCCACATGAATTTACGGAATTATGTTTGACCTCACTGTGACCTTGACCTTTGACGATTTTGACCAAAATCTAATCAGCGCTAGCCATCACCCTCCTGAATCACTGTGTGTAATTTGACATTGGTAGCTTCTTCCGTTCTCGAGTTATCGTGCCTACAAACAAACACACAAACAAACAGTCCGGAAGTCATCAATATACTGACGAAATCTTTAGATTTCGTAAGTAACAAGACAGTCATAGACTGGTACTATGAAATCGTCAACTTGACCTCTGACCTTGTCTAATAAAAGCTGTCTCTAAGAAGGTAGCGACGCAAACCAGAAGTTTCTACGTGATTCTGTACCAAACCATCAAAAATAGAATGTTTGACCTCCTGTAACCTTGACCTTTGACCGATTTTGACCAAAATCTAATCAGCACTAGCCATCACCTTCCTGAATCACGTGGTGTAATTTGACATATGGTAGCTTCTTCCGTTCTTGAGTTACGTGCCTACCAACAACACACAAACACACACACAAACAAGCAGTCATAGACTGGTACTTACGAAATCGTCAACTTGACCTCTGACCTTGTCTAATAAAAGCTGTCTCTAGAGAAGGTAGCGACGCAAACCAGAAGTTTCTACGATGATTCTTGTACCAAACCATCAAAAATCGAATGTTTGACCTCACTGTAACCTTGACCTTTGACCGATTTTGACCAAATCTAATCAGCACTGCCATCACCCTCCTGAATCACGTGGTGTAATTTGACATTGTAGCTTCTTCCGTTCTCGAGTTATCTTGCCTACAAACAAACACACAACACACAAACACACACACAAACAAGCTGTCATAGACTGGTACTTACGAAATCGTCAACTTGACCTCTGACCTTGTCTAATAAATGCTGTCTCTCGAGAAGGTAGCCATGCAAACCAGAAGTTTATACGATGATTCTGTACCAAACCATCAAAAATCGAATGTTTGACCTCACTGTGACCTTGACCTTTGACCGATTTTGACCAAAATCTAATCAGCACTAGCCATCACCCTCCTGAATCACGTGGTTAATTTGACATTGGTAGCTTCTTCCGTTCTTGAGTTATCGTGCCTACCACAAACACACAACACCACACACAAACAAGCAGTCATAGACTGTGACTTACGAAATCGTCAACTTGACCTCTGACCTTGTCTAATAAAAGCTGTCTGTAGAGAAGGTAGCGACGCAAACCAGAAGTCTCGATGATTCTGTTCCAAACCATCAAAAATCGTAAGCTCGACCGAAGCAAAAATCTCCATTTCTCCACGCAATTATTTTATATATTTTATCAAAGTCACAAAACCGTAATATTCGGCCATCCACCAACAATCTTTACATAATCCGACGGCTTAGCGAGTCAGGCATGGACGATAACCTTTATTGGGATAAAAAAAAAGACTTTAAACACCATCTTTATCGAAAACACCGTCAGCGTGCACACGGAAAACCATTACGTGATCAACGCGCCTCTGCTCAAGTGCACTGCACCACTGACGACCCGTGACGCGGCGAGTGAAATATTTTTTATACAATCTAAAACGTCTCCAAACATCCGATTTTACCAGAATTCGACAACCGAGTTTTAAGTGTCCTAAGCTCGCAAAAACCGAAGACAAAATTAAAATCGAAGTTAAAACGAACTCGTAACGTCGAGCGAAGCAAAAATCTCCATTTCTCCACGCAATTATTTTATATTATTTTATCAAAGTCACAAAACCGTAATATTCAGCCATCCACAACAATCTTTACATAATCCGATGGCTCAGCAAGTCAGGCATGCGACGATAACCTTTATTGGGATAAAAATGACTTTTAAACACCATCTTTATCGAAAACCCGTCAGCGCGCACATGCAAAACCATACGTGACTCAACGACGCGTCTGCTCGAGCGCACTGCATCACGTGACGACCCGTGACGCGGGAGTGAAATATTTTTATACAATCTTAAAACGTCTCCAAAACATCTGATTTTTACCAGAATTTCGACAACCGAGTTTTAAGCATCCTAAGCGATCGCAAAAACCGAAGACAAAATTAAAATAGAAGTTAAACGAACTCGTATGTCGAGCGAAGCAAAAATACTCCATTTCTCCACATGAATTTACGGAATTATGTTTGACCTCACTGTGACCTTGACCTTTGACCGATTTGACCAAAATCTAATCAGCACTAGCCATCACCCTCCTGAATCACGTGGTGTAATTTGACATTGGTAGCTTCTTCCGTTCTCGAGTTATCGTGGCCTACAAACAAACACATAAACACACAAACAACACACAAAACAAACAAACAAGCAGTCATAGACTGGTACTTACGAAATCGTCAACTTGACCTCTGACCTTGTCTAATAAAAGCGTCTCTCGAGAAGGTAGCGACGCAAACCAGAAGTTTCTACGATGATTCTGTACCAAACCATCAAAAATCGAATGTTTGACCTCACCGTGACCTTGACCATTGACCGATTTTGACCAAAAATCTAATCAGCACTAGCCATCACCCTCCTGAATCACGTGGTGTAATTTGACATTGATAGCTTCTTCCGTTCTCAAGTTATCTGTACCAAACCATCAAAATCGAATGTTTGACCTCACGCTGACCTTGACGTTGACCGATTTTGACAAAAATCTAATCAGCACTACGCATCACCCTCCTGAATCACGTGGTGTAATTGACATTGGTAGCTTCTTCCGTTCTCGAGTTATCTGTATCAAACCATCAAAAATCGAATATTGACCTCACTGTGACCTTGACCTTTGACCGATTTTGACCAAAATCTAATCAGCACTAGCCATCACCCTCCTAAATCACTTGGTGTAATTTGACATTGTAGCTCTCCCGTTCTCGAGTTTAGTGCCTACAAACAAACAAACATACAAACAAACAAACAGAAACGGCAGTCATCAATATACTTACGAAATCTTTAGATTTCGTAAGTAACAAACACACAAAACAAGCAGTCATAGACTGGTACTACGAAATCGTCAACTTGACCTCTGACCTTGTCTAATAAAGCTGTCTCTAGAGAAGGTAGCGACGCAAACCAGAAGTTTCTACGATGATTCTGTACCAAACCATCAAAAATCGAATGTTTGACCTCACCGTGACCTTGACCGTTGACCGATTTTGACCAAAATCTAATCAGCACTAGCCATCACCCTCCTGATCACGTGGTTAATTTGACATTGGTAGCTTCTTCCGTTCTCGAGTTATCGTACCTACAAACAAACAACAAACATACAAACAACAAACAAACAAACAGAAACGGTAGTCATCAATATACTTACGAAATCTAACAGAAACGGAAGTCATCAATATACTTACGAAATCTAAAGATTTCGTAAGTAACAAGCAGTCATAGACTGGTACTGACGAAATTGTCAACTTGACCTCTGACCTTGTCTAAAAAAGCTGTCTCTCGAGAAGGAAGCGACGCAAACCAGATGTTTCTACGATGATTCTGTACCAAACCTCTCATAAAACATCCGATTTTTACCAGAATTTCGACAACCGAGTGTTAAGCATAATTAGCCATTACCAAAAGTGAAAACAGAATTCGATCCGAGTTAAAAACGAACTCGTAACGTCGACCGAAGCAAAAATCTCCATTTCTCCACGCAATTATTAATATTATTTTATCAAAGTCACAAAAACGTAATATTCGGCCATCCACCAACAATCTTTAATAATCCGACGGCCTTAGCGAGTCAGGCATGCGACGATAACCTTTATTGGGATAAAAAAAATGACCTTTAACCCCATCTTTATCGAAAACACGCCGCGGCCTACAACCAGGCAAGGCGTTCTGCGCCATGTGTGCCAACACTGAAACTCCCAAAACAGCCGTGACTGTGAATTAACACACAATTCCGCCGAACTTACCTCGTTCTTCGAAACTCACGCTCCGTTTAATAAAAGCTGTCTCTCGAGAAGTAGGCACGCAAAGCAGAAGTCTCTACGATGATTCTGTACCAAACCATCAAAAATCGAATGTTTGACCTCACTGTGACCTTGACCTTGACCGATTTTGACCAAATCTAATCAGCGCTAGCCATCACCCTCCTGAATCACGTGGTGTAATTTGACATTTGTAGCTTCTTCCATTCTCGAGTTATCGTGGCCTCAAACAAACACACAAACAGAGGACGGAAGTCATCAGATTTCGTAAGTAACAAATAGACAAACACATACAGACAGGAGAAAACATAACGTCCTTCCACCTTCGGTGGCGAAGGTAACAAGGGTAAGGCTAAATGTCTCTCAACTTGTGATTTTGTTTTCTTCATGATACACAAACATTCCACATGACAAGTTTGTAACCATATTGGACAGAGCAGTAGATAAAGCATTTGCAGGAGGTAATTAAGTACACAGTGCATATAGAAAGTCTACACCCCCTTTCAATTTTTTCATCTTTTGTTGCTTTATAGCCTGTAATTAAATTGCATGAACTCAGACTTTTTTCCCCTTTATTTACACATCGTAACCCACACCTTCCAAGTGAAAAACAAATTCTACAAATTTCATAAAATTAATTAAAAATACAAAACTAGAATATCTTTGTTGGATAAGTGGCCACCCCCCTGAGCTAATACGTGGTGGAAGCACCTTAGACAGCAATGACAGCTGGATATCTGTTGGGATAGGTCTACCAACTTTTCACACCTTGATTGAGCAATATTTTCCCATTCTGTACAAAACTGTTCAAGCTCAGTCAAGTTGCATGGGGAGTGTTGATGGAGAGCAATCATCACGTCATGCCTCAGATTTTCGATTGGATTTTGTTCAGGGCTCTGACTGGGCCACTCAAGGACATTTGTCTTATTGTTCCTTAGCCACTCCAGTGTAGCTTTGGCCGTGTGCTTCGGGTCGTTGTCATGCTGAAAGGTGAAGTTCAGTCCTAATTTCAGCTTTCTTTCCGAAGGCAGCAGGTTTTCCTCCAGGATTTTTCTGTATTTTGCTCCATCCATTTTCCCTTCTATCCTGCCAAATGCGCCAGTCCCTGCTGATGAGAAGCATTCCTATAACATAATGCTGCCACCCCCATGCTTCACAGTTGGGATGGTGTTCTTTGGGTGATGCGCTGTGTTGGGTTTGCGCCAAATGTAACATTTTGCATTTAGTCCAAAAAGTTCCATCTTGGTTTCATCAGACCACAAAACTTTTTTCCATGTGGCTTTGGAAAATCTGGAGTGGTTGTTTTTGCATACCTGAAATGGGACTCAATGTGGGATTTTTTGAGTAATGCCTTCCTTCTTGCCATCCTACTGTACATGTCTGTCTTGTGGAGTGCTTGGGATATTGTTGTCACATGCACACAGTTACCAGTGTTTGCCATTAAAGGCCTGTAGGTCTTTCAAAGTTGCCATTGACCTCTTGGTGGCCTCTGATTAGTCACCTCCTTACTTGATCATCCAGTTTGGAGGGACGGCCTTATCGAGGCAGGGTCTTGGTGGTGCCATATGCCTTCTACTTCTTAATGATAGTCTTGACTGTGCTCCAAGGGATATTCAAGGCCTTTGAAATATTTTTATACCAATCCCCTGATCTGTGCCTTTGCATAACTTTATTCCAGAGCTCTTTTGAAAGCTCCTTGGTACTCATGGTTGAATCTTTGCTGTGAAATGCACTACTCAGCAGAGTAATCCTACAGGAACGGCTGATTATATTCTGAAATAATCAGAATCACTGCAGTTTAACACTTGTGGAGGCCATTTAACTTTGTGGGTGATTTTGATGGTGACCGTTTATACCTGAGTTAATTTATAATTGCTATTGTAAGGGGGTGGACATTTATCCAACGAAGATATTCTAGTTTTGTATTTTTATTAATTTCCTGAAATTTGTAGAATTGGTTTTTCACTTGTAAGTTTAGGGTTACAATGTGTAAATATAGTTGGAAAAAGTCTGATTTAAAGAAATTTAATTCCAGGCTATAAAGCAGCAAAAGGTGAAATTTTTGAAAGGGGGTGTCGACTTTCTGTAGGCACTGTACATTAAAGTCGATCAAAAAAGAGCAAATAAAGGAAAATCTATATTCATGTAGTTTTTCAAAAATATATACTAAAAGAAAGTATTTGATTTCTCCTAAACAAAAGTTTATTTTTTACATTTGGCAACAAGATACTCCAACAGACAGTGGGGGAAACCCATGGGTTCAGATTCGACCCCTTTCTTTGCAAATTTGGTTCCTGCACATGTGCAGTCTGATTGGGTCTAGAACGTGCAGGAATGAACTAACAACTGCATGAAGGTGTGGAAACATCTTGAGATTCATTGATGATTGACCAGCAATTAATGATGGGTTTGTATTTGATCAGCTTCATCATGATATGTACAGTATATCCAACATAACTCGAATTTAAAAAGGAAAACCAAACTCACACTTCAGTTTCTTTTTGGAATTACAAATCAATATCAATAATAGTAAATTTCACACCAAATTATTTAGTAAACGAGATGCTTTTCCATTCCACATTGTATCAATGCCTTTCTTAGACAACAATATTCCGAAGAAGTTATTCCATGGTTAGTAGATTAAAACAACTAGTCAGATGTATGCTAACACAGGGAGCTAGTTAGCAGATTAATACAAGTTTTCTTTCAGGTCATAAAATGGCACCAAATAGAATTAATCAAATACAATACAAATAGTAAAAATATTATTAACAAGATATTTATATAAATACATTATTAAATATATATATATATATTAAACCTATTTCAGTGGTTGCTTGTCGACAAGGAAGCAGGTTAAAAAACCGTTTATAATAACCGTTTGAATAGTTGAACAACAGTTTGATTGATCCAGAGGTGAGTGGGATGGTCGTGTTTGTTGATGTTACATTGAATGTTACATATGCATGATTTAATATATTATCATGTAATGGAATGTGTGATGGGAGTTTTAACTATGTGATAATACATTAAGTACTCTAGTGAGTAAAGCCTGTTTAGTGACGTTGCATTGATGGGCTGACTGCCTGGATGCAACTGAGGTTGTGGATCTAATGATGTAGGTAATCTACTGATGTGGATCCATGACTGGGGTTGTGGATCCACCGTTTGGAGAGGTTCTGGGCTGAAAGGATCGAAACCTCGAGGAAGAACGGTGCCCAGCTGATGATCCGTGCGGTCGGGAAACCATTCAATTGCTTTCAGGTTCAGGTTCTTACTTTAGGTTTTGAGGTTTTCAATTTAAATGAAGTTGAATATAGGATGTTGTGAAATTTACTTCATTTACAGCAATCCTTTAAATTATATAACATTTTAGGAATAGCCGATACTGTACAGTTAATTGTGTGTGTCGTTGATTGTTATCTCCATAACTTGGGTTTCAGAAGGTGTAACGGAACTCTCCCAGGACTCGAAGTATCCACCTTCGTTTCGGTGAAGGATCGTGATTCCTGCACTAAATTGTGAAGTTGGGTTGTTATCAGAGTTTTGTTCTGAGGGATCTTTTCAGGATCGTCACAGAGCCCTGGACAGCCTCCAACTGTAGTTGGTGGGTGATAATGTTCCCAGGGATGGTTTTTAGGATCTTTGTGAGGTTCTTCTTTATCATTCCTATTGCTCCAAGTAATTATCCCTGGTACAATTTTGGTACTCTTCAGCTTCCAGGATCGTTTCACTTCATTCTTGAGGTTTTGATGTTTGGTCATTTTCTTGATTTCTGCATTATTCAGACCAAAATCACTGAGTAATGAAGCCTCGGTTGACAATGCGTTCTTTTCCTTTTTGTATCTGAGTACTATGTCTGCTAACAGTGCAGTTTTTCACATCCCGATAGGAGGCGGCTCGTGATTTCTGTTTCTACCTTGCAAAATCTACACCTGTTTGATTGGCTCAGTCTGGCCATTTTGCTAGAGTCATTTGTGTTGTGTCCTTAGTCTTGAGCATTTACAATTATTCGTTCTCTGATCGGATCGTCTTCAAACTTCATGGGAATATAGTTCATGGTCTGGCACTCAGCTGATTAATTTTTGGTGGTGATTGGCCTTGACCTTCATGGTTAACGCCTAAGGTCAAACATATTTGACCCCAAGGTCAAATTTTCAAGTTTTAGGAACCATATTGTGTCGTACCTCAAATTGAACACCTCGATGAGTGCTTTCTAGATATATCAAGCTTGAGACATTATGACGTCATTTGGTGACGTTATGAGGCAAACGCATATTTTTCATGGTTACTCTGTAGAACGATTCTCATCGGAATCTCTCGTAGGCAGATATTCCTCAAGGAGTCGCTCCTGGTGGATAGCAGCTCTGTTCACCTCAGTGTGACCTTAAAGAAGTCACACGTGGTCACCTTTTGGCAAGATACGGATCACCCTACGGGTGACATTGGTTTATTTGTTTGTTTGTTTGTTTGTTTGTCCGCACAGAACTTTGGTGTTTTTCTCCACAACCGCATCTCGGATTGAGACAAATTTTTCACCATAGGAGCGACTACTCATGTAGAATGTTTGAATAATAATTATGACGTCATAGGTCATGTGGTGTGGCAGCCATTTTTGAAAAACAAGAAAAACTTTGGACCTCCGTATCTCTGAAACCGTATCTCCGTATCACCAAAGAAAAAAATTGAAATTTGGTACATAGCAAGTACTCCTCATGGGGGATGTGTGATTTTTGTGATGTCATAAATACATTTGTAGAATGCTACATCTGATCAGTATGAAAATTGTTGAGGGTCATCTAGGGATAAAATGGTCCACAGAAAAAAAATTGATGACATCATCGGCCACGTGATTTGGCAGCCATTGTTAAAAAAATTAACCTTCAAAAATCTTCTTTGAAGTGGCTGAACAGATTGAGGCAAAACTTTACATGTATGACTACTCATCCACGAGGAACAAAAAGTTCACACATATGACATCATAGGGCACATGGTTTGGCAGCCATATTGGATTTATCCTAAAACGTATAAAACGGCTTTCTTCATCTCCAGAACGGCTGGACAGATCGAAGGGAAACTTCACACAAATGTTCCCCAATCCGTGGGTGTACAAGTTTTTGTTAAGGAATAATTGAAGGTCACATGGTTTGGCAGCCATATTGGATTGAATAAAAATATTAAATAATGTTTTCTCTGGAACCGCTCAATCAATTGACGTGAAACTTCACAATTATGATCTAGTAGTGATGGGGGATACATGTTTTAAATTTCAACTCGATTGGGCACATGGTCTGACAGCCAGAATTGTTTGTTTATTTTTGATGTGTGTTGTCTTTTGTTTTTTTTAAGGCTCACTTAGCTGTGCCTGGATGTGTTTGAGGGTAGAGGAGCAGCAGCTGAAATGTGAATCCTATCCAGGTTCCTCCTGATGTCTTCATGTTTGTTTTTTCCTTGTTTGGGTCCTTCTGATGACTCCAATGCAGGACTGTACCCATTTGGTCTTCCATTTAATTTGAATTTAATTTATTTCAATCCCATTCTAAATTCAATTGAATAATAATAAACGTCATGGGTCAGGGTCAGGTGTTGCTCAAAGCGGGACATCTTGGTACCCGGTCATCACTGCCAGCAGTTATAAAGTGACAGTTCTTTAATGATGTCTCTTATTAATTACGTAACTCCCATCTACACAAACACACACAAAAAAGTCCTGGCAAGGGTCTGCAATCTCTGATTGCTCTTTTCTTGTTATATTATTATAGTGTGTGTGTGTGTGTGTGTGTGTGTTTGTGTGTGTGTGTGTGTGTGTGTGTGTGTGTGTGTGTGTGTGTGTGTGTTGATGGAATTGTTGGGACAGAAAAAAAAAAAACGAGATTGTATGTTGTGTGTGCCTGTTCATGCACATACCCAGACAAGAGCATTCCAGTGGTTATACTACAGTAACATAAAGTACTGGTACTATACGATAGTTGTACTGCAGTACAATTGTAATGCCATAGTTCTACATTGGTAAATTGGAAAAAAAAATCACTTGTACTTTTCTACGATACTCTATAATCTTATAGTATATTTGATGTAAAATGACAACACGCTTCACTTACTACAATACAACTACAGATCACGACAATACTACTGTAGGTATATTTAATTAATTACAACACCACTCCAGTCTTACTTCAATTACTGCAGTGTCACTGCAGTTTCACTCACCTCACTACAGTATTTTTTATTGCCGAAGACTTTCCCAGGCACACCTCAGTAACAACCACCAATTTTCAACTCTTTCTGTCCTGCAATTTTGAGTGCACACAAGTGAAACCACAAACAGCCCCAAAGCCCAATTATATGAACTTGAATCACCCATTCCTGTGGGAGCAGCCAGTGGGGTAGCTCCTAACAGCTCAGGGGTTGGGGGGGGCAGTGGACATGTTATTATCATTATATGTCAATCTATATTGCTATTATTTTTCTTAATATTATTGTAATTTATCTATCTATAAATTCCAGCAATCTCTGTGTGTGTGTGTGTGTGTGTGTGTGTGTGTGTGTGTGTGTGTGTCTGTGTCGTGTGTCTGTGTCTGTGTCTGTGTCTGTGTCTGTGTCTGTGTGTGTGTTGTGTGTGTGTGTGGTGTGTGTGTGTGTGTGTGTGTGTGTGTGTGTGTGTGTGTGTGTGTTGGTGTGGTTGTGTGTGTGTGTGTGACCGCTGTTTCTCGACAACCACGGTCCAATCTAATTGAAACTTGCCAGATATATTGCTGGGACCTGAGGATGTGCCTTTTCAGGTTTGATATTAGGACGAGTGGTTCCAAGTTACGACATTTATTTGCCAACCAATGACAGGACACGGTGCTATGACGTCATTTGACGTCACAATTGTTCTTTTTTTTTCTTTTTTTGCATGATTGACATCACAATTCTTCTCTTCTTCGTTTGATATGACGTCACAATGACGCTGGGAGACCTGAGTATGTGCCTTTTCAAGGTTTGATATCGTTCTTCATCGTTTCAGCTGTTTCCCAAGTGTTTCCCAAGGTTTGAAAGCTGTTTTTCCCCAAGTTTGAATTAATTGTTCAAATTATTAATGAATCCCAAGGTTGAATTTTCCAAGGGTTTGAAAGCTGTTTTTTCCCAAGGTTTGAATTAATTGTTCAAATTATTCATTAATCCCAAGGTTAATTAATCCTAAACTTGCCAGCTATATTGCTGGGGCCTGAGTATGTGCGTTTTCAAGATTGATATTAATCGGACAAGTGGTTCCCAAGTTATGGCCATTTATTTACCAAACCAATGACAGGACACGGTGCTATGACGTCACGATTGACGTCACAATTCTCCTTCTTTCATTTTTTTTTCTTGCACGTACGGCCACGCACGTACGGGCACCACGTACAGCACGCACGTACGGCCACGCACGTCAGGCACGCACGTACAGGCACGCACGTAACATGAGAGCAGCACGTACAGGCAGACGTACGGCCACGCACGTACGCACGCACGAAGCAGCAGTACGCCACGCATGTACGGCAGCGAGAGCGAAGGAACGGCCTGTTGTGTTGTTTCTGGCTCGTGGTTTGAAATTATGATTTTTTTTTTGCATGTACGGCCACACACAAACGGGCACGCACGTATGGGTCTGTGTGTCTGTGTGTCATTGTGACCGCGTTTCTCGACAACCACTGGTCCGATCTAATTGAAACTTGCCAGGAATATCGCTGGGGACCCGAGGATATGCCTTTTCAAAGTTTAATATTAATCGGACAAGCGTTCCCAAGTTACGGCCATTTATTTGCCAACCAATGACAGGACACAGTGCTATGACGTCACGATTGACGTCACAATTCTTTTTTTCACGATTGACGTCACTTCTTCGTTTGATATGACGTCACAATTGACACTGCGGACCTGAGTATGTGCCTTTTCAAGGTTTGATATCGTTCTTCTTCATCTGTTTCAGCTGTTTCCCAAGTGTTTCCCAAGTTATGGCCATTTATGATACGGTTGTGTCCAATCTAATTGAAACAATGCCCCAATCCAGTCGTCGTTTACGAGAGCGAAGGAACGATGCTGCACGTACTGGACCGCGCCTACGGGACCGCACTAGTAATGATAATTCCAGCAATCTCTGTGTGTGTCTGTCTGTCTGTAGGTGTGTTTGTCTGTGACCGCTTTTTCTCGACAACCACTGGTCCGATCTATTGAAACTTGCCAGGAATATTGCTGGGGCCCTGTGGATGTGCTTTTTCAAGGTTTGATATTATCGGACAAGCGGTTCCCAAGTTACGGCCATTTATTTGCCAACCAATGACAGGACACAGTGCTATGACATCACGATTGACGTCACAATTTTTTTTTTTTTCACGATTGACGTCACTTCATTTGATATGACGTCACAATTGACACTGGGACCTGAGTATGTGCCTCCACATCGGATCACTCTCAAGGTGGGTATGGAAACGGCCTGTGTGGTTGTTGTTTTACGCATGTACCGGTACCCGTACGGGCACGCGAGAGCGAAGGAACGGCCTGTGTGGTTGTTGTTTCTGGCACGCAGTTTGAACGTTTTTTTTTGTTTGTTTGTTTTTTGCATGTACAGCCATGCACGTACGGGCACGCACGTATGGGCCCGCACTAGTTTATAATGATGTTAATATTATACTGCCAGCAGGGACGACCGGGCACTGCCCAAAGGTGGAGAAGGGAGGGAGGGAGGGAGGATACCTGGCGCTGCCCGGTTGGGTGAGCTTTTCACAGCGGTGGTTTCAGGACGTGTTGGACATTGAAAAACTATGAAGTTATTGGCCTCATGGCGGTTACCTTTTGCCTGTGGGCCGGCCCCACATCCCAAATATACACTGTATCGTGGCCTTTGGTGCCCTCAAAACAGATGTCAAGGCCAAGTGTGGTAGCTTAAAACCTTACCCGGATTCCACAATCCGGCGCCTCTCGGTGCTACGATTCGGCCGTGAAAGAGTAAAGTGCAAATGCACAAACAAACATACAAACACATGAAAATATCTATAAGATTATCATTGTTGTTAACCGCCGCCATCGAAGATCGGAGGTTACTGTTTCACCCCTTTGTTTGTTGTTTGTTTGTTTGTTTTGTGAACAGTATTACGGAAAAACTCCTCGACGGATTTCGACGAAACTTGGTGGGGGATTAGGTATGTCCAAGGATCATGCCATTAGATTTTGGACTTGGTCCCCCCCCCCAAAAAGAAATTGTTTAAAGAATTTATTTTTTTTTGCATTTTACATATGTTTTAAGTGATTTCCAACCGCCCC
>CM068961.1:44971966-44982174 GCA_035128595.1 Eptatretus atami
AGCAACATGACGCGAGAAAAACGGCATGACGAAGCAAGCAGACCACGGAAAGGTATTGATTACATTGGTTGGAATGCTGGTTTTGGTTAATATCCACAGCCCGTGTGAAATCCACCGACCAAACCCGACGGAGTCTGCGAGGAAAGCGAAATCTCCTTCACAAAATTGCATTGTGAACGGAACCCCCCTGCAAACGCTTGCCTTTTCTTGAGTGTTCCCAGTATTGAGGAGGATATGAAGTGCCTTTGTCTTCGGGTTTTGACAACAGCCCTGACTGATGATCGTTAAACAGGGAGAATATGGTGGTTTGTGTAATATAAATATTTGGAGCAATAAGGCAAAAAAAGAAGAAGAAAAAAAAAGACGACGGATTATTGTGTACATATTGTATATTTTTTTTTGATCACTGTATATTGGAAAAAAAACCTAATGTTTAATCCTGAAACTCATTTTTATTTATTTTTACGTTACATTATTTGGGGGTCTATTCCTGCTCCCCTCAACCACCCCAACCCCCTGACCCTGACCGTATTGAATTGCTTGCGTACTCAGATTCTCCCAATTTTCTATTTTTCATTTGATCCAAAGTTTAGCTTCTATGCGGAGACCATCCTTTGCGATGTGCAGGGGAGGGGGAGGGGGGGGGAAATATTTTTGTTTTTCCCCCGATCTTGGCAGTGCCTTTTCGATTCTGCATCAAAAAGACTTTATTTATACCGAAGCTTGTCAATTGAAAGTGTTTGTTTGAGCAAAAAAGACAACGGGTATTTCCTGGCATTATAATAATTATTATTATTATTGTTGTTATTATTATTATTATTATTAAGCAGTCGTGCAGCGCGCAGCTCAATACTAGCCTCAAATTGACGTCGCATCACCAGCCTTCACTTCTCACCCGGCGCTAAAAGGAGTGCGATATCGGGCTAAAAGGGGTATGTTAAAACGGTCACTCGATGATGAGTGTAGAAAAGTTAATGTTTCAACCACACTTGCACACTTTTGAAATCTTGGCTGTGTCACTCAAGCTGATTTGATAGGGTGCTTGGCTTCAGCCCCTGGTGTTGGCTGAAGCAGAGATGAAGTGGAAGGAGATAGACTTAGACACCCAGCACTCCGTGAGACAGACAGCTGCGACAACGCAGGACTAATTCCGACTGCCTTTTTCATCCCTGTGGACGCTGGCGTCGCCACCAAAGAGATATGCTCGCCCCGCCACGTCACAGCATAGGCCTTAGGTGTCAGCATTAGATCAGATGACGCCTTTGGAATTCTGTAGCCACAATGCCTTGAATGTGCTCACTCAGAATTTTTCCTTTTTACTGTTGTTATTTTTGTGCTTTTTCTAAACCATGTAATGTCATGTTTTGCAAGAAATGGTTCCATCAAGAGGATCAGTAAAGGTATTTTACTTGTTTTTGGAATGATCATTGCAGGTTAACTGCATCGTGGATGCTTTTGGACTATTCTCCAGTCGAACCAGGCCAGTGAGATGGTGCATTGACCAAGCCAAACTCCGGTGTGTTGTGAAAGTACAAATGAAAGTTGTTTTAATTTAATTATTTTTGATCAATTTTTACCTCTGAGGTGGGCAGGAGGTTATGTTTTCACCCGTCTGTCTGTCTGTCTGTTTCTTTGTCTATTTGTCTGTGAGCAGGATATCTCAAAACATTGTCGACGGATTTGGACAAAATTTGGTGGACAGGTTGGGTGTGTGACGAAGAATTGATTCAATTTTGGGGAAGATCCAGATCCAGATGCGAGAATTTCAAAAGTCCTGTTCTAGTTTAACTTGTTTTGACCATCAGTGTTTTTTTGTTTGTTTGTTTGTTTTAGAGAATTCAACTGCTTCCTTGTAAACATCTCGTGCAGGATGATGTTCTGCTTCATCACATTTACTTTCCCAATGCGTTCACCTGATGTTTTGCGTTTTTTTTGTTTTATTTTTTCCTGAAAATGCACGTTTGATAGTATTTTGTCCAAAGTGAAATGGAAGGAAAAAGTGTTTCTTTAAAGGTGTGAATTTAATCTGAAGGAAGGTCAAACGTGTAAACAATCCCAATGGTCTGTGTTGTTAAAAATAACCATTCCCGATTGCAGAATACCGCGCCCTCAAGCAGCTGAAGAGTTCCTAATTGCTTCAATGCAAGGGTGCCTGTTGTGGATTTGAAAGGTTAATTGGACATGACCAGTTTATTTGCCCTGACCAGTTGCCTTGCTTCGGGATATACCTAATGTAATGAAACCAAATCGAAGGAAATGATCAGTGATGAAGTCTGGATCATACTTGCGCAACACACCATTTTCAGCAAACGCTTCAATTTTTAAGGAATGCATGTGCATAGGAAATGAAATGAAACACCTATTCATATGATTACATGAGAAGTAAAGTAATCTACGCCGCAACTTTTGAAAATGAGGGTTCCAAAGTTCATGTTCCTATTTAGAATCCCATTCAACTCGCATCGAACAAGGATCAGTGTCAGCTTCGACTTCAAAAAGAACTGCTGTGAAAAAGAACTGAAAGGTGTGCACTTATTTTGGAAGAGTACATGAACCCACTTAATTTGGCCCAGGGTGTGGGATAGCCCGATTTGCTTCTCAGGGGAACAATTAATACTGCAAAATATTACAACAAAGAACAGGTACTTGTAAAGATTTAACACTTTTGTAATTACCATTTCTTTTTCACCATTCGTGGGGTGAAGATGGATTGAGGTTGTGGTGCAGGAGCGCTGAATTGTGGTGAAGGACACCACAGTTTTGTTACCTGTGGCAAAAGTATTGCGTTCCTATCTGAGATTCGCACAGTGAGATGGTGAAATATTTGCCCATTCTTCATGTGAAAATTTCTCCAGTTCTGCCAAGTTATGGGTCATCGATGGACTGCATCTTCGGTTTCACCATAAATGTTCAATGGGTTCAAGTCAGGACTTTGACTGGGACACTCAAGAACATTTATTTTCTTCTTATTCAGCCACTGCAGTGTATGCCTGGTGGTGGCTTAATGGTTAGGGTGGTGGGCTTTGGATCTGAGGATCCTTAGTTCAAATCCCACTCAGCTGTTGAATTCAACACCAGGTGGGGTTGACTCTGCCTGTCATCCTTCCAAAGTCGGCAAAATGAGTGCCAGCATGCTGGTATACTGTGTTGGATTGGCGACCCATCGAGGATTGTGCCCAATAGCCAAGGAGACTGCTCAGGCAGCACCAACGCTCTGCACAGAGTTTGGTCCCAATGTATGGATCCAGTGTGAGTTTAACTTTGTGCTTCAGATCATTGTCCTGCTGAAATGTGAATCTCCTATGCAGTTTCAGATTCATGGCTGACTCAAGTAGGTTGTCGTCAAGGATTTTCCTGTACTTTGCACCGTCCATTGTCCCTTCTATCCTGACAAGCTTGCCAGTCTCTGCTGATGAAAAGCAGCCCCATAACATGATGCTGCCACCACCATGTTTGACCATAGGGATGGTGTTAACTGGGTGATGTGCAGTGTTGGGCTTGCACCAGATGTAACACTTTGAATTTGGACAAAAAAATTAAATTTTGGTCTCGTCTGACCACAAAACTTTTCTCCACATGCCTGCAGTATCATTAAGATGATTTTTCGATGATTTTGCTTGTAGACTCCATATGAGCTTTTAGATGCACCTTTTTTTTAGTAATGGCTTATTTCTTGCCACCTGTCCATAGTGGCCAGCTTTATGAAGGGAAAGGGATATTGTTGATTGATGAACATTGACCCCCATCTCAGACACAGAGCCTTGCAGATCTTTCAGTCATTGTTGGATTTACAGTGATATCCCGAACCAATTTCCTGCTTGCCCGGCTGCTGAATTTGGATGGGCAACCTGATCTGGGTAGAGCTGAGTGGGATGATACGTCTTCCACTTCTTAATGATGGATTATAATGAGTGACTGGGGAAATCTTCTTATAACCCTCTCCTGAACGAAGCTTCTCCACCACTTTATGTCTGACTTGTTTGGAAAGTTCCTTGGTCTTCATGTTTGCCTTGTTGTTTGACCAAGTGAGTTGCACCTTGAAACTCCTTAGATAAGTGGAGGAGCTTAATTTTTAAGTTAAACCTCTGATTACATTCAGGTGAAACATATTCACTTATTTTTTTAACCTTTCAAACAAATAATTTACTCCTGAAGTGATTTCGGGTTAATTAGGCAAAGGGCTGAATGCTTATGCAACTGAGAATCATCAGATTTTCTCTGTTAATCTGACTTAGTCACATTTAGCTGCATTTTTAGCTCACCTAGAACGTAGTTCCGGGGAGTTTATGCGATCGCGCAGTGTCTGTATCTGAGTCAGTCAGTCAGTCCATAAACACCAGTCATTATCACTTGAACCAAACAAACAAGATGAAACTTGGCCACAAGCTTCATATTTGATGCCTAATGAAGGTGTACTGACTGCATCAAAATCTGCACTCATTAAGGGGGTCTATGGAGTGGGGGTTTTTGGACCCCCCCCCCCAAAAAAAAACAGAAAAATAAGTATATGCTCTCTTCTCCAAAACTACACATACAATTTCCATGAAACTTGACCACAACCTTCATCACGTGTAATGTACTAAAGTTTATCAACTGCTTCAAAATCTGCTCTCATTAAAGGGGTCTACAGAAGGGGTTTGGCCCCCCAAAATAGGTATTTTCTCTCTTCTCCGAAACTACACACACAATTTCAATGAAACTTGACCACAACCTTCATCACCCGTGATTTACCTAAGTTTGTTCACGGCACGGCATCAAAACATTCAGTTTGTTCCCGTAGACCCCCATTAAGGGAGGTCTAGTGGGGGGGGGGGGTTGATCTTAAAAATAGGTATTTGCTCCTATCCGAAACCACACACACGATTTTGATCAAACTTGGCCACAACCTTCATCACCCTAAATGTACCAAAGTTTATCGTCTGCATAAAAATCTGTGCTCATCAAGGGGGTTTATGGGTGGGGTGGGGTAGGTTTACCCCACAAAATAGGTATTTGCTCTCTTTTCCGAACTACACGCACAATTTCAATAAACCTGAAACTTGACCATAGCTTTCCTCACCTATAATGTATCTAAGTTTGTTCACGGCATCAAAAAATTCAGGGTCTAAGGAGTTCTGCGGGGGGTTTGAGTGACTTCCTCCTGATCCAGGTGAGCGTCAGGAAAGGCGGTCCTATGTTTTCACTTTATCACTTTGGAGTAGTTTGTGAAGACTCTATATATTAAGTTTGATTTGAAAGCATCATGAAATAAGCTCAGGTGGCATCAAAATGTGAAGACCTGAATGCTTTTGCAGGTCACTGTACATACTGGTAATGGATAAAAAAAAAATGGAAACACCAATATAAAGTAAATTGATTGGGCATTGGACCACTACATGCGGCCAGTGCTGCCTCTATGCGCCATGGTATAGAGTCCACCAGCGTCTAGAATTCTGCAGGAGGGATGCGGCACCATTCTTCCACGAGAACGTCAATCAACTCACACCTGTTTGATGGAGGCGGAAAATGCTGTCTTAGGCATCGTTCCATATTATCCCATAAATGCTCGATTGGGTTAAGCTCCGGTGACTTCCAAGCCATGACATATCCATAACATCAGTGTCATGCTCATCAAACTACTGGGTGACTGCACGTGCTCTCTATGGATGGGGGGGGGGGCATTGAGGGGGGTCTCCTCTTACAACCATGCAAGCCATAATTATAGGCAACCTTGTGACTACCACTTTCTTCCCCGATTGTGACGCCCGCTTTCATCATAGTGAGGAAGCCTGTTTGCTCCTGTGATCCGGAGAGCTATACTGGCAGGAGCTTTGCCTCTGGTAGGTCTTACCTCGTCAGGTAGGTCAATGGGTAGGAGCAACAGTCACATCTTTGGGGTTGGAAATTTTATTTTTCCACCTGACCGAGTCACCGCTGTGAAGAGGATTTTCCTTGTTTCAGGACTAGGTGAATGGCACAAGCCAGTCTTCTTCCTCTTCTTCTTCTTCCTCTTCTTCTTGTTCTTCTTACTCTTCTTCTTATTCTTGTTCTTCCTCTTCTTATATTATGTGTTTTTTCGACTAAGAATATGGTTATACAATTTAAGAATAACATATCTTGACTACTCTACTAAAGGGTGAAGGGGCTCATTGTGAGCCAATGGTCATCAATATCTAGTGCCCAACTGTGTCTGCGGACGTCCTCCTGCAGTTGCGTTACTTTTTATTAGGAGGTTGGTGGCAGGATTTGCACTCCAGCCAACGCAAAACCCTTCACTGTGCAAAACACAAAAAAATAATGCAAAGAAAACTGAAAACCCACTCCGTGGGAGTACTTCCTATGCAGCTGTCCTTCGCAGGGCAGCTCACCGAATGACGGGATTGGGGCAAAGCCTTTGGGACCCCCACTCTTTGATGATAGGAGTAAAAACATGGGGTAACCTTCCCAGGGCAGTTTATGGTAGTGTGTGTCAAGGTGGTGCTGAGGTGTTGTCCACCAAACGGCGGTCTCCTTGGGTTAACCTGAGGCGGTCCTTCGGGTGGGTGCCTGGAATGTCCCATCCCAAAGAGAGGATGATCACCTGACTTTGCTATCATGTGAACTCAAGCATTTGGACATCGATATTGCAGCACTCTCTGAGATTTGGAGACCGGATTGCGGCGAGATCATGGTGGGTTGTTACACCTACTGTTGGTCTGGTCGCTCTGATGGTTACCATACTCAAGGAGTTGCTGTCGCTGACTCCAATGATAATTGGGGTAACACCTGTCAACGAGCATATTTTTAGACTAAGGATTCATCACTCATTGGCTCTCGTTTCCCTGGTCTCTGTATATGCTCCGACTGAGGCGAGTGATCTCATCGTGAAGGACGCATTCTACGCCACGCTCGAGTCTGTGGTTGATCAGTGCCCCAGGCGAGATAGTCTTGGGGGATTTCAATGCATCGACTGGAACTGATGGGGATGGTTATGAGACAAGTGTTGGTCCCTATGGGTCTGGAACTGTGGACCAGAATAGCACGAAGTCCCTTGAGGCGACCTGTCCAGGATTTTGCTCATTAGCCAAGGAGACTGCTTCGGCAGCACCAACGCTCTGCACAGAGTATTGGCCCGATGGATGTAACCAATTCCATTGCGACTCAGCGATTTGGCTCTCGAGACTTTTGGCAGATTGGCTCTCGAGACCTGACATTAAGGGCCTCCATCCATTCTTGGGAGAATAGGAGCAGCACGTCCAAGTTGGAGTGACCTGGTCTGAATCTGATTTGGTTATCTGAGATGAGGTTGTTGCAGAAAAGGAAGGGTTTCATATGAACTGCGAGGATGGATTCCTTGACCTCGCTGAAGATAAGAAGTAAGCTAATAGGTTTGTTGTTACAGGATCCTTTTTTGCACCTTTTTTAACCTCCACCACCAAAGGTGGTTATGTGTTCAACTACATGTCTGTCTGTCTTTGAACAGGATATCTCAAAAAGTTGTTGACTGATTCAGACAAAACTTGGTGTCTGAATTGGATCATTGACTAGAACAAGCTGTTTAGATTTTGGTCAAAGAACAGTTGCAGATCCAGCCGATCAGTGGGATACAAGGCATCAAATGCTTAGCCTGGTGGTGGTATGTGCTCCACTGGGTGACGTTCTAGTGTTTATATTTTAATGATCAGGGCCTGAGTGGCTTGAAAAATCCTGAAGCTTCATGAGCAGCTGGGGGGTTTCGCACGCTGCCTCACCCCACCCAGCCACACCCCCCCACCCCAACCACTGGAGATCCTATCCCTGTACCCATAAGCAGCCCACAGACCACTAGTCATGTCTCAAGGGCATATCTGATCCACTTGCACATGTGTTATCAGTGTCAGGATATCCTGATATTCTCGCTCGGCTTGTTTTATTGCTGCTGTTTTCTGTGTTTTTATGATCATTTTGATTTGTAAAGGTTAGCAAAACATTGTATTGTTGAATTTTGCAGAAATGAAACTTTTTATATTGGGGTGGCACTCTTTAAACGACCCCATCAGCTATTCACTCGATCCATGATATTGTGCAAGTCTGTGTGTAATCATAGTCACCACACAGTGAAATCAATTCAAGTGGGAATCGCTATTTGCTGAGATTTAGCAAAATGATCTCATACTGATGCATCAAAGAAAAATGTGTTTGCCTTCATCTTGTGCAAAAGGTTCATCTGCACCAAATGATGATACCTGTAACCATCGCCTTCAGAGTATTGCGTATTCTTACCTTAGAGCTGTCTCGTCAGTGGAGAGCCATCCACCAGTCATTTTGGAGGTCACAAAGTTTTTATTGGAGGATGCTGCATGCATGGCAATAGGGCATCTTTCGTTCCTGACTAGTTGGCTGAGCTAGAACGGCTTGGTAAGTAGACCTTTTCTTTGCAAACAAGGCTTGGATTTATTGGTCATTTTCATCAAATCAGTCCCCGTACTTCCTGTGACTGATCCCAACAACCTCATTGATAGTATTGAGGATTAATGACCGAATGTGTTTCCAAAGCTCACCAGATGAGGTGTCTTCTACCTGGGTTTGGGTTTTGAGCTTTAAATGAAGAGTCGTTTGAACGATTTGTCTGCAGTGAGATTTTGCAGTTTGGAAACATCAATTGTATTTGGGGGGTTGAAAGCTTTATTGCTTGGGATGGGGCTTGAAGTGAAAGGACAACTTAGAATGGATGAGCCGGTGGTCAGTATGGCAGTTTGCACTAGGCATGACTGATGCGCAGGACATCCCCAATGTTCTGCTGGCACGCCGGGATATAATCTATGAGGTGCCGATGTCTGGAGTGGGGATGCATCCACGTTGTCTTCTCGCGGTCTTTTTGCTGAATTTGGGCGTTGGTTACTGAAAGTTGTGTCGCTGCACAGAGCTCCAGTGGGAGGCGGCCATTGTCATTGCAGTTTCCAAAACCATGTCTTCCGAGTACATTTTTCCATTCTTGATAATCACACCCCACTCTTGCATTGAAATCACCCATGATGATGATCCTGTCTTTTGGGGGTGATTTCTGAAATAGTCTTGGAGTTCAGAGTATAATTTGTTTTTCTCATCCTGTTCCGCCTGAATGATTAGAGCATACACACCGATGGTAGTGGCATATTGTTGGTCTTGTAGAGGAAGGTGTCGAGAGATTATTCGATCAGAATGGTCAATTGGTAGGCTTTGAAGTTTGGAAGCAATTCAGTTTTTCACTATAAAGCCATCACCTGAGAGGCGCTGCTCTGCCTGACCAATAGAGGGTATAGCCAGCACTGTGTTCCATCAGGTTGCGTTGTACTGAGAAACACACATTACTTAGACCTGATCAGTCAATGTATCGTCCAGCCAGTTAACGAGCAACTCAGGCTGAACGTCATTGAGGTTGGCTGCTATACTTTGAGTCCATCATTGTTCGAATGTTCCAACATGTGAATTGCAAGGGTTTTGTTTTTTTTCTTTTCACACCTTTTGAAGTGGGGATTGGGGTTCACGTTTTTCTTTTTCTTGTGTTTTGACCACCTCGGAAGACGCCAGTTGAATGTGGCTAGTGAACTGCGTTGTAGGGAGACGAGCATTTCTTTAGGCCAACTTTTGTTGGCCCCTTTCCTATTTAGGAGTGAGCAGTGCTGTCCTTGAAAAAGGCTAACATCCTAATGCCGGGTGATAACATCCTCTTCAGTTCATCATCAAAACAACTAATATCCCGGGCCACTTGCATGCAGGATTTACACTGCGGCTTCCAGTGTCATCTTACACCTGCCATTTTTTTTGCCCCTTCTCCATCGCTGCAGGACTTTTTCTTTCCTGCCTCAGCAATGAAGCTATAAAGTGGAATACAGTTTGTGCTGTCTGACGCCACTCTTTAAACCTGAAGTTCATCTGACGTGGCCAAGTATACAAGGACGGTGGCAGTGAGATCTCCAATCCGTAGCTTTATATTTGGAGTTTCCTTCCCCTTAGAGGATTGCCAGCCAAGGCTGGAGAGTTCCATCTTCACTTCACTTTTAAGTTTCACCTTTAACCCAGAGTTGGGGTGCCAAAGTGTATCCACATACCAGTGAGCCTGCAAACCATAACTTTAGGAGTCATGCTCCTCTGAAATCCTTCGCAGGTTTGGCTTGGACCATATCTGGACCAGTTGCACGGTTGGTACCACATGGAGGTACTACAGAAGTTTTGGTTGTGAGAGAGGCTGTACACCAACAGAGAGGACTAATGGACAAAGACTGCCTCTG
>CM068961.1:44982240-44995761 GCA_035128595.1 Eptatretus atami
AGTAAGTTGCACATCACACAACCCTGGTGTCAAACACCACCAACCACCTATATGTACCCCTCGATTAAATACCAATATGGTATCTTGAAAGCAGCTGTGCAGAATCAAACTAAATGTTGGCGAAACTAATGTGACAGTCATGAATCCTTTGGGAAGATGAAGCACCTCCAGTACACGTAGAATAAAGCTAGTTACAGTGGCCTGCAAAAGCATTCACGCCCCTCCAAAATTTTCACATTTTGATGCCACCTGAGCTTATTTAATGATGCTTTCAAATGAACCTTAATATATGGAGTCTTCATAAACTATTCCAAGATGATAAAGCTCAAAAGTGCAGATAAAATGTGAATACGTTACATTAACAGAGAAAAATCAGATGATTTTTAGTTGCATAAGTATTCAAACCCTTTTCCTAATTAACCCAAAATCACTTCAGCAGTAAATTATTTGTTTGAAAGGTTACAAAATAAGTGAATATGTTTCACCTGAATGTAACCAGTGGTTTAACTTTAAAATTAAGCTCCTCCACTTATCTAAGGAGTTTTAAGGTGCAACTCACTTGGTCAACCAACAAGGCAAACATGAAGACCAAGGAACTTACCAAAGAAGTCAGACATAAAGTGGTGGAGAAGTTCCATTCAGGAGAGGGTTATAAGAAGATTTCAAAGCCACTCATTATCCCTTTGAGTTACGGTGAAATCCATCATTAAGAAGTGGAAGACACATATCATACCACTGGTTTCAAAGACTCTGTCCAGATTAGGTCACCTATCTAAACTCAGGAATCTGGTTCGGGATGTCACTGTAAATCCAACAATGACTTTGAAAGGTCTGCAAGGATCTATGTCTGAGATGGGGGTCAGTGTTCATCAATCAACAATATACCGTTCCCTTCATAAAGCTGGCCACCATGGGAAGAAAGAAGCCGTTACTAAAAAAGACACATCTAAAAGCTTGTATGGAGTTTGCAAAAAGCATCTCAATGATACTGCAGGAACGTCAAGAAATGTTTTATGATCAGATGAGACAAAAATTGAATTTTTTGGTCCAAATTCAAAGCGTTATGTTTGGTGCAAGCCTAACACTGCACATCATCACGCAGTCAACACCATCCCTACTGTGAGGCATAGTGGTGGCAGCATCATGTAATGTGGATGTTTCTCATCAGCAGGGATGGGCACTTGTCAGGATAGAAGGGAAAATGGATCGAGCAAAATACAGAAAAATCCGAGAGGAAAACCTGCTGCCCTCTGCAAGAAAGCTTAAATTGGGACAGAAGTTCACCTTTCAGCATGACAACGACCCGAAGCACACGGCCAAAGCTACACTGGAGTGGCTCAGGAACAAAAAGAGAAATGTCCCTGAGTCACCCAGTCAGAGTCCCGACCTAAATCCAATCAAAAATCTGTGGCATGACTTGAAGATTGCTGTCCATTAACTCTCCCCACGCAACTTGACTGAGCTTGAACAGTTTTGTTCAGAAGAATCGGCAAATATTGCCCAATCAAGGTGTGCATAGTTGGTAAAGACCTATCCCAAAAGACTCACAGCTTTAATTGCTGTCAAAGGTGCTTCCACCAAGTAGTAACCCAGGGGGGTGGACACTTATCCAACCAAGATATTCTAGTTTTGTATTTTTAATGAACCTTCTGAAATTTGTTGAATTTGTTTTTCACTTGTAAATAATAATCTTACCCCACTCCCCCCCCCTGTCCAGTAAACCACCTGGTTAAACTTGCTCTGCAAGGATTGTCAAATGAACCTACATATCAATTCCATGGTCACTGTAAGAGGTTCATTCTCTAAAACTTCAAGACCTCTCGATCAGCCATGACCTCTCCTGCCAGGGTGAATACATATCAAAGTTGGCCTCCAAAGGCAGCCACCGGCCATTGGCTGGTCTTCCTCCATCATTCCAAGTCATTCATTGAAAAAGCATAACTACTCAGCCGAGAAGACCTTTGTCCGCAGTTTCATGGAGTAAGGTACTGCTCTCCCCCATGGACCAGAACCTGAGCATCACATGTTTCTCCTGGATTCTGAAAAATTGAAAACTCCTGATCTTATTGGCATCTCTGACAATAAGGCAGAAGCACACGGCCTGTTGTTCACACATCACGGACAGGTTGGTGGCCCCTATTTTTATATACTGTATATATATTTTAACCACCTACCCTACTCTTTCTCCCTCTGCTATTTCAACCTTCTGAACCTGCTCGATTCAACCTGAATGCACATGTTCTTTCAGTAACCCATCTGGTTAAACTCCCAATGTCCAGGCTGGCCACCCGCCTCCACTCTTGTGTTCCTGTACTTCCTCCTTTGTGGAATCACTATTCTGAGGCTGTTCATTCCCACTCTTCCCTTCAGTTGCATCAAGTTAGTGGGACACCAAGAGTCATGTCATTCCTCCTAATTCCTATCCTTCAACTTTTGCAACCCCTTTAAACCGAGCTCCTCCACGAGCCTCGGCTCTGTATACAAAAAACCTGACCTCACACATCCTTTTATTTGCAGATTCCTGTGTTTCTTCTTATTTCCCTTTTTTCCTATTCTTTTATTCCCTTGCAAGCGGCATTCATCTTTTACCCCCACTTCTCCTGAGTTAATATGCTTCCTTTCTTATCGTCTGTCACCTCACTTTCATAGATGTTGATGAGTCGAGATAGAACTGAAAAATTCGAGTTTGATTCCTGACATAACGATGAACTGTCGTCTTGTGGATTTGCTGGCATGCCATTGCATCAGTGAGTTTGCCGTGCTTCGGAAAGGCATCAAACCTGGTGCCCCATCCACAAAAGTCTCACGGCGCTTTTCAATAACAGCAGAATGCTGTGTGCTGGTCCCCCAGCTAAATTCCAAATCCTTACCAGAACTTGATGCAGCACTGTCTCAACTAACTGCTGTGCAGCCTCAGTAATGATGTCCCAGGTCGAAAATCCATCGAAAACAACAAGCCAAATCCCATAGGAAATTGGACCAAAAGGATCTATTGGTTTAAATACAGAAAGTGAACTACTTGACCAGTAGAAAATACCATATTAATAAGCCAGCAGGTCAGTGGGACGAGTAGAAAATACCAATAAAAAAAGTCGGTCAATGGGACGAGTAGGATTCCAATAGAATACCAATAGGTCAATGGGACAAATATGATTCCAAAAGAATACCAATTGTGAATGGGATTAGTAGGATTCCAATAGAATACCAATAGGTCAATGGGATCAATATGATTCCAATAGAATACCAATCAGTGAATGGGATGAGTAGGATTCCAATAGATACCAAATAATCAATGGGACCAGTGGGATTCCAATAGAATACCAATAATTATCAATGGGACCAGTAGGATTCCAATAGAATACCAATAGGTCAATAGGACCAGTAGTATTCCAATAGAATACAAATAGATCAATGGGACCAGTAGGATTCCAATATAACTAGCATAACCTGTGCTCTGTGCGACATGTTGGGGTGGGTGTGTTTAGAAAAGGAATTGATGCAGAGTATCAGTAGTAATTTTACTTTAATGCAGTAAGTGGATATGATTTCACTGTTTCAGAACCATTTTATTTACTTTTTTTTGTACCATGCACCTCATATGGTCTTTGAGATAATGTAAGCCGAATATCACGTTACTACGAGCGCAGAACAAAGTCGAAGATAGCGCGACACGAAACCACAAACTCGGAAATAATATATAAGATTCTATTCATGCTTGTTTGTGTCCTTTGTGACATCCTTAAAAACAGTAAGTTTGTTGTTTAGAATGATTTTCAATTTTGTTTGACTGTCCAACAGGCAGAGTAAAAAAATATATATATCATCCCACTCCTTTGTGCGCATGTGCAATCGGGTCAAATTCAGAGCCAAAGTACTGCTAAACATCAGCTTTGTCTTCCGATTCATGTTTGGCTTTGTGTTCAAAATAAAACATTCAATTTAAATAGGTTGTTCCTCGATCATAAATTGATATTTGCGGACACACAGATTGACTGATGGACGGATGGGCATGAACCAAATACTTAACCCCGCTTTTCGCTTCACGTGCTTGGGGTAACAAACCTGAAGGGACACTGCAGTGAAAACTTCTCTACGATTACGAGAGATGTAAGCAAAATTCCAAAGTGAAGCATTAATAAACACAAACCCATAAGGAATCAAAATTGATGGTTATGGTATATAATAGGTTGTAATTGTACATAAAACAACAGAAACACGAAACTGTATAGGACAAATATTGCATTTTACCTGGCACACATGAAGCGCAAAGCAGGGTTAAACAATTGGTTAACTTTGTCTGTCTGTCTGTCTGTCTGTCTAAAGATATCAGTCTATGATCACGGAACAATTTAACTTCAGTTGAATCTTATATTTTGAACACTGTAGACACAAATCGGAGCACGAACTTGCAGTTTAGCAGTGCTTTGAACTCTGCATTTGACAAATTGTTCAGAATGTCATCCCGAGCTTGTATGCGCGCAGAGGGGTAAGGCAATTTTATTAGTCTGTCTGCCTGTCTGGCAGTCAACAAAATTGAAAATCATTCCAAACAATAAACTTACCGTTTTTAGGGACTTCATAAAGGACACAAACAACAGGCACAAAGAACTAATGTAATGTGTTAAATAAGGTGGTTTAACAGAGGGTGCCTCAATGGTGGTAAAACTTCTGAAAAAAGTTTTTTTCCTTTTTAATTCAGCCTTTAAAACTTTCATTTTATTATCCCCCGCCAACTAACGAAGTTGGCGGGGGATATAGAAATGGGTTCTGTCCGTCCATCCGTCCGTCACATTTCGTTTCCGGAGCTTAACTACAAATCCCCTCAAGATATATTTACGAAATTTGGTACACATATCAAGCAAGTGGTGAACTGGTGCCTTTTGATATTTAGAGATTTCCCCCAAAAAAATTTCTGTCACTTTCCATGGAAACAAGTTGGGTATTAAGAAATAATTGAGGTTAACCTTTGTTTCCAGAGCATAATTGCAAAACTATTAACTATTTCTTTATGAAATTTGGTACACACATCAAGAATAAATTGAACTGGTGCCTTTTGCTACTTGTCCTCATTTACTATGGCGGGGGATATCGAAGACTTTGTCTTCAACGGATGCTAGTTTCAATTGAATTATATACTTGAACACTGAAGAACACAAATCACGTTCTTTCCACTTTCAAAAACCCCTCTAGTTTTGCAGTACATGGACAAAATGTTAACGCAATTTTACACCATCTCGACCAATGAAATTTGCCACTTGTGCTGTCAGAATTCTGGAATATTGATATTCAGACAAACTTGCAGCTTATTGGAAATATACATCGTGCTCAGAAATACAAAGCAAGAGTTGGAAAGACCCTTCCCACGTCCTTTTACTCAAGACTGTGCAGGGTATGGTGTTCTATGAATGCTGTAGTTTATATTTATTTTATATGTACATGATCAAGGCTCGTCGAAGAGCTAGAGTAGAAGAGAACAAAATGGAAATGGGGAAACGCCAACAGCAGAGTAGAAGTGAGAGTGAGATCAAGGGAAGGGGGAGAAGGACACAAGTTGTGCACACAAACTGAATGAAACACAACAAGATGAGGAAGGGAACGCAGGGATGAAACTGAACAGGAATAAACCAACCGACAACTAAAAAAAACGAATGGATATGAGGGAGAGGGAGGAAAAAATCACAATAACTAGGAAGAAGGGGATGCTTGAGAATGGAGTAACTTGCGATAGAGGAGATGAGTATGGATGGGGGGATGAAGTGATGATGAGCAACTGTCTTGAAGCACTGGAGGGAAGATTGGGACAGAACCGACTGGGGAAGTTGGTTCCAGAGGTGAGAGAAAACAGGAACAAATGAGTGGAGGTGTGCAAAGAGCCTCGATTTTGGGTGTGCAGGTGGGGGAAATAGAGTGCAAGTTTGCAAGTTGGGGAATAGAGAAATAGGATTGATAATGAAAAGAGAAGAGGGAAGGACGAGAGAGAGAGAGAGAGAGAGAGAGAGAGAGAGAGAGAGAGAGAGAGAGAGAGAGAGAGAGAGAGAGAGAGAGAGAGAGAGAGAGAGAGAGAGAGAGAGAGAGAGAGAGAGAGAGAAAACAGTGTGGGTGAGTTTGGTCGCAATGGAAATAAAACGGAAAACAGGTTTGGAGAAGGTAGGAGGGAAGGGGCAGGAAAATGGCAGGAAAGATGGGATGGGCTTTCGGTCCAAATCTCGCTGCAATCGCGCAAGGCTCAGCGAGGCGTGCGGCAAACATCGCTTGTACATGCCTTACCTGTGATGACCTGAAATGTGGAACGCGTTCCCCACCCTTCATTTGGCTCTGATCTCGCTCACAAAGACGAATTGTGGCCTGTCCCACTGACCAAGATGCTCGTCACCGCGCTAGACTGCTGTACCCGTGGTGATTCATGGAGCAGGAAGCCGTCACGGCCATGAAACAGTCAGTACACTTCCATCAATCTCCTCAATCAAACTCTTGCAAGGATTTGTAAACCCCATGAAAACTTCCTTCGGAAAAATATTACAGAGTTGGTTTATGAATTTTTCACTTTGATGGACTTTATGGGACATCAAACAATGATGAGTTGAAGATATCTTTGTGACTAAAACCAACGTGTGGGTATCTTTACAGGTAAAACCAAAGGTATCTTTACCGGTCGAGTTTGTGAGCTCGTCAATTTTGATGTCATAATTCGAGTTAAAGGTGGGACGTGTTGTCGCCTTCCTTGATCGATTACAATCAAACGGGGGAAGGAATTCCTGGCAGTTTATGCTTCCAGGGAAGCATTGGGAGACACATTTAATTTCTGCAATCAGATCTTTCTCTTCTCTTTTGTTTTTTTTTAGTTTTTCATTTTTCCACTCATGCCGTGGAATGGATTGGGAACACAGGTCGAGTTCCCAGTTGCTGTTCTACTACAATGTGTTATAAGTGTATCGTAAGTACAGAACCATATAGTTCGTCCGTAACTGCTTCTCATTCATTTTGTATCGATAGTTATTGTCCTGCAAATAAGATCTATTGAAATACTTCCACCGCAGCTAAAATAAGAATGACTGTTAAGTTCTAGATCTGTAAATACCCTTGAAGTCTACAGGACAATATAAATCTTATTATTTATTTATTTTATTCTTCAGGTTCACTTTTGCATTGGGGGTGAAGTCCGAGAGGTGAAGATCAGGGTGACGTCAACGAGAGGATGTTTTGTGTGCACTCAGCGGTAGATTCGGTGCTTTGTTTCAAATCTTCAGCAGCAAAGTAAAATTACTTTGATAAGATAGGGTGATAGCGTCTTGGAGCCATTGCATTTGCTTTGAAAATGGTGTTTTCAGAATTCAGCAGAACTGGTTCTGACTTGTGATAAAATCGCAAACAACTGTGGGTTCGTTTTTGAACACCGGCTTTGCGGGGTTACGAAGAGCCGGAGTGCGTAGACAGTTGGGTTTTGGGTTCTCGGAAGACACGGAACTTGTTGCCAAATATTAAAATCCAGCAACCTCAACATCTCAGCCCTTCCCAACAACTTTGAACCGTATTCAGTTGAAGCATGAAAACTTTTTTGCTTATCTTCCAACACAACTTGATCTTGCCTGTTCATGTAGTACGTTGTGTTCAACAGGTCAGGTTTCCGTTTGTATCACTTTGCCAATGGAAACAACTCCAAGAATTATCAAGAAGCATTGAAATTGAGATGTGAAGCACCGAAACGAATTTGGATTTCGAAGAGACGAGTGTAATAACACTTGATTCGATCAGGCGGTCAACACAAAAAAATATGCATTTGTAATTGGCCAAAGAGCCTCATTATTTTTTCATCTATGAAACAGCCAAAAAAGTTTGTACAATGAAGTACAACTGAGTTCTTTCTTACGGTAGTCGTAAAAAATGTACTTCGACTTTTGGCAGAGACAGCTTAAAGGACAAATGAAGCAAACGTATTGGTGTCCAGGGAGATTAGACCGAAAAATGAACATTTCACTTTGTTTTGTCTGGTTAACCTTACAAACGTTTGCTCCACCCCTCACATGAAGGTATGTGTTGCCAAACCAATTCCATGTTCCCCGCTCTTTGGGCTGGAGTCGAATGTCAACCATTTGTTTGTTTAAGGGTGGTTAAAGGGAGAAAAAAAAGGTGGGTTGGGGTTGCGATGGGCTGCAATCAGATAGTGTTTTGAACTTGGAGTGGAATAAAGGAAAAGCAAAGAATGTAAAGGAAGAATATTTGGAGTCGTTTTAATAATACAAAATTGAGGTTCATGGAAGAGACTGTATTGACAAAAGATAAAAAGACAATGTAGTGACAGAAGAGACTATATTCTGTCTTCCACCATCTCCTATATGATCCCCCACCCCCATCTGTGATCTGTCGTCCCTCCCATATTCGCCGAGGGCGCTCAAGGTCCGCCAGCAACCCTTTGGTGAAACTACCAAAATCAAGAATCATTGCACACCTTCACTCTTTCATTCCTCCTTTTTCCTGCCTTTGAAACAAACTCCCACATGCTCTTCAATCCCACTCTCCCTCCAGGGCTTCAAGACAGCTGTTCACCACCATTTCAGATCACCATCCCCCACCCCAAATCCAAAACCATGATCTTTTCTACCCCGTTAACTCTACCCAAGCCCACCTCTTTACAACTTTCTTGCTTTTCCTTCCTCATTGTTTTGCTGTATTGTTTTGTTTTGAGATTTTGCTGCTGTATCCTTATTGTTCCCCCACTGTGTCCTCTGCTAACCCTCATTTTTTCCCCACATCCTTTATTTCTCCACCTGTCCCTCTATTTTGTCCTTCATCCCTGCTGTTGGTGTATTTCTGCCCTCTCTTTCTACTTTTCTTTTTGTTCTGTTACATTCTGACCCATTCTTTGTTGTAGCTTGACGAGCCTCAACGTTGTATACAAAAAAACACCATTGGAATATCTCACGACAAAGCCGAAGCACAAGGTCTATTGCTTTCAGATCACAGACAGGTCAGTCATCTGTGTTTCTTTTTTCCCGACATCTTCTCCAATATTGCTCCTCTTGCTCTCTCAGTCCCATGGCCCTCCATATCTACTTCAGGATACATGCCTTCTTCTATATTCCCCTTCTAGTTAAACTTCCAAAATCCAGGCTGACTGTACACTTCAACTCCTTGCTACTCCCATCGATGGACCACCTCCCAGAGGTCGTTCTTTCCCCCACCATATTTTGTCATCTCCCATCGTGATCCCTGATCTTTATTAACCACATTAACCCTTCCCAACCCAACCCTCCTATTTGCTGGTTTCAGTGGATCATCCCCTTCTCTTTCTCTCTTCTGTTCCTGTTCCTTTATTCCCTTGTTGTTTGTATCCAATTGTTGCCCTGCTACTCCACTGTCAATTTTATCTTGCTCTTACATGAGCCTGGCTCTTGTAGAGAATAAACAAGGTGGAGGTTTGTATTTGGAATTTTAGCTTGGATTTTGTAAATCTAACCAGGAGGGGGTTATGCGGAAGAACACGTACATCTTGGAGGACCTGAGGAGGGTCTAAGAGCTGAGAAAGCAGAGGAAGCAAGACCAGAAGAGAGGCCACCGACCTGCCCGTGATGTGAGAGAAACAGATCTTGTGCTTTGGTTGAAGTGTGAGAAATGCCAGAAGTGTTGAGAACTTTTGATTCCATAGAATCCAGAAGAGACATATGTATGTCAGGTGGATGCCAGCCCATGTAGGGGGGAGTAGTACTCCATATATTTGGTAGGCTGTGATTACATCTGATTTTAAGAGCAATTACTTGAAACATCAGAGAATGCTGAATTTGCAACTGCCTTCAGAGGTCAGATTTGGTATATGGTCAGCCATAGAGGAGAGGTTGTTGCTGACGTGATGCTTTTCGGCCCCTACAGCTAAATATCTGGGTACACCACCATGTTCTTTTGACCGTCACTCTCCCCCTTTATCTTCCATCCCATTGCTTTCCAACAAAGCCCAGCTGTGCTCTCTTCCAGGAAAGCCTCACATATGGACATGTGTAATCAACATTGCCATATGGATCAAAACCTGACTGACAGAGTAATCAGCGATAGCTTCCAACCAATCAGCAAAAGCAGGTCTGTTATTTTGTGATCTAACTCAATTTATCTACCCTGGTGAGATCCTGCATCATTAAATTGTCAGTCCCGTTGTGTTTTTGCTTTCTTCACTGACAGATACAGCGCCTTCAGAAAGTATTCACACCCCTTGACTTTTTCACATTTTGTTGTGTTAAAGCCTGAATTTAAAATGGATTAAATTTAATTTTTTTTTTTGTAACTGATCTATACATAATGACCCGTAATGACCAAGTGGGATTTCTTTTTCAGAAATTTTTACAAATTAATTAAAAAGTGAAAAGCTGAAATGTCATGCGTCAATGAGTATTCAACCCCTTCACTATGACGCTCCAAATTGAGCTCAGGTGCATCCAATTTCCTTTGATCATCCTTGAGATGTCTCTACAACCTGATTGGAAGTCCACCTGTGGCCATTCAATTGATTGGACATTATTTAGAAAGACACACACCTTTCTATATAAGGTCCCACAGTTGACAGTGCAGTCAGAGCAGAAACTCCACTACAAAGTCCAAGGAACTGTCCGAAGAGCTCAGATAGAATTGTGAGAGGCATAGATCTGGGGAAGGGTAGAAAACAATTTATCGAGTGTTGAAAGTTCCCAAGAGCACAGTGAGCTCCATCATTAGGAAATGGGAGAATATGAAACTACCCAGACTCTTCCTAGAGCTGGCGTCCAACCAAACTGAGCAACCGGGCAAGAAGGACTTTGGTCAGAGAGGTGACCAAGAACCCAATGACCACTCTGCCAGAACTACATTGTTCCTTGTCTGAGATGGTAGAACCTGCTGGAAGGACAACAATCTCTGCAGCATTTCACAAATCGAGGTTTATGGGAGAGTGGCCAAATGGAAACCACTCCTGAGAAAAAGGCACATGACAACATGCCTGGAGTTTGCAAAATCGCACCTGAAAGACTGAGAGCATGAGGAAAATATTCTGTGGTCTGATGAGAGGAAAATTTAACTCTATGGCCTGAATACAAAGTGCTACATCTGGTGGTAACCAAGCACAGCTCATCACCCAACTAACACCATCACTACCATGAAGCATGGTGGTGGCAGCTTAATGCTATTGGAATGATTTTCAGCGACAGGGGACTGGGAGACTTGTAAGGTCGAGGGAACAATGAATGGAGCCAAATAAAGGCAAATACTTGAGGAGAACCTGCTTCAGAGTGCAAAAAGCCGAAGACTGCAGCGAAGATTTACGTTACAACAGGACAATGACCCCAAGCATACTATTGCAACACTGTAACGGCTTCAGAATAAGAATGTGAAAGTCCTTGAGTGGCCCAGCCAAAGGCCAGACTTGAATCCCATGAAGAATCTGCGGAAAGACTTGAAGATTGCTGTTCACCGACGCTCCCCATCCATCTTGACGGAGCTTGAGAAAATCTGCAAGGAAGAATGGGAGAAACTCCCCAAATCCAGATGTACAAAGCTGATACAGACATACCCAAGAAGACTCGACGCTGTAATCACGGCCAAAGGCGCTTCTACAAAGTATGCACTCAGGGGGTTGAATACTTATTGATGCAAAACATTTCAGGTTTTCATTTTTAATTAATTTGGAAAATTTCTAAAAACGTTGTTACTCTGTCATTATGGGAAATTTTGTGTAGATCATTGCCAAAAAATTTATATTCAATCCATTTTAAATTGAGGCTGTGATGCATCAGAATATGACAAAAAGTCGAGGGGTGTGAATACTTTCTGAGGGCACCGTACGTGTGTTACATCACACATTAAACAATTATTTCTTCCTTTTCACAATGTAAACATTCTTTAAAATCACGTCATTTCACATGTCGTTATTGCTTGTCTCTACCGAAATATAACTTTCATCCTTTTTCCCTGAAGATTTGCTTTGCGATTGCCACTGCAGTCCACAATGCTCGACATTCACCTGACTTTTGCACCTTGTGACTATTTTCCTTGTTTTCCCAGGGAAAAGTGATAAGACCATTGTTATTATATCAAAGACTACTTCTCAAGTTCTGTGCTAAACCAATAAACCAAGACTACTTGTCATGATAAACCAAGCAGTTTTTTGAAGGAGACCTTTCAGCATTGTCTAGAAACTCTAGATCTATTCGATAACAAAGGTGTGTCGCCACATCTAGGTGTCTGCAGTTTTAGAAAATACCAATTATGACTCAGATATGCATAAAGCTTTCTATTTAATTGCTTTCAGCCTCGGAACTTTTGTTATCCACAACTCGTACGGTCAAATCAGCGTTATCCGTTTGTCTCTCAAGATATGCTTCCATCTTTCCTCGCAATCAGTGACAAATTTCACGTCCTTCCTTCTTCCCCTGGCGTTTGCTCTCTGTACACCGAGCCAGCATGTCAAAACATCTTATTCATGGCTCGATTAGAATCCTGTGACGTTTGGAAGTCGGTGTTACGTGCACTTACATCTGCATGATGGTGTTCGGATGAATATAAATAGAAACACAGCCGATGAACAGGCTTTCTCGTCTTCAAACCCGGACTGCAATGTTTTCATCCTTAAATGCCTGTACACCGATTTGAAATAGATTACAGTTTACTGACTTTCGGTTTACTGTAACAGTTTACGTGTCAAAGAAACATGACTATTGTTTTAGTGTTAACTTTCCTTTGGAGTCATAGCTGTAACTTTATTCTTGCCAGGTTCAAAACTGTATCATCTTCCATATACAACCCACTCATCCCTCCCCTCTGCATCCACTCTTTTATGTTGTTGTTCACTTTGCCCTCTCTTAGATATTTAAAGTATAGTTCACAAATTCCACTCCATCCATTAGAGTGGAGTATATATATATATATATTTGCTTCGTAGGTTGTGATTCTATGTGAGGAGCAGTGAAAACTTTGTGGAACAAGATACTCGCAAAAGACAAAGGATCAATATCTAATATAGTGGGGGCAACTTAGCATAACAATTGTGCATTTTGTGAGGAAAGCACCAAATTTGGCACACTAGTAGCCTAACATATTATGAACAGATTTGGATATTGGGCCATCTCAAAATTTTTGATGGCAGTGGAAAATGGCTGCCACAGCCATCAGCAGCTGAAATTGAGATGGCCCAATATCCAAATCTGTTCATAATATGATTGGCTACTAGTGTGCCAAATTTGGTGCTTTCCTCACAAAATGCACAATTGTTATGCTATATTTAGCTAAGTTGCCCCACTAATAGGGGGGCACAACTTTCCTTCACTTCCGGTTCGTTATGGTCGCTGCCATTTTATCACGTTGGGATCAACACATTCGCAAGGAGGTGAAGGTTGTTAAGATTTTCCAGGTAATTGAATGACATTTTGGTAGACCACACTCAACAAAAATTACAAACAGCATATCACAGCTCGCGGTGCCATTCACATCGTCGCTAAAGTGTTAATTTCACCGTGCTAAAATGGATGGCGATGGCTGTTACAAATCGGAAGTGATGGAAAGTTGCAC
>CM068961.1:45069832-45085020 GCA_035128595.1 Eptatretus atami
GTGACCAGAATCTGTCTAGTGTGGCCACCGTGCTGAGCCAACGAACATGGCTGAAGTAAATGACATCATTATGGTCTGATCCGACCTCTGTAAGAAAGGCTTTGAACTGTCTGTGATTGAGTCCCCTGGACCTTTTGAAATTTACTGTATAAACAACCTTTTCTATCACATGTTTCATCTCCAGGGTCTTAGCACACAGCTATTATTGGTGAATGATGCAGGGATGCATGATGACACCATCAGGCACCAATTTGAGCATTAGACTACCTAATCCATTGTGCTTGCCTGTCATCGCAGGGGCTCCATCAGTTGTTAGACCACAACGTTTATTGTCTGAAAGATTAAATTTCACCAAGCCACGTTTTAGTTCATCGGAAATGCCTTGGCCCATTGTAGTATCTTTCATTGGACAAAGGTTGAGCAGTTCCTCAACAACTTCAAAAGTTTTGGTGACTCCTCATACAAAGATTGCCAGTTGAGCTGTATCACTCGCATCTGTACTTTCATAAAGCACTAAACTGTAAAATTGAAGGCCATCGACTCTTTTGGTCAGAGAATTTTCAATGTCCAATGCTAGGTCATATACTCTTTTAACAGGTTCTGATGTGAAATGCTGATCATCTCCACCATCGACTTTTTGTCAGGACATACCACAGATGTCAATATGCCCAAGCAGTGTTTCACAAATTCCCCATCAGAAAATGGGTTCCCTCTCTTGGCCATTGCTTCAGCTCTCAAAAAACTGACCTTGTTTGCTGCCTCAGAACTCTGGTTTGTAGCTTTGATGAAAGACGATTGCCTGATCACGTTTTGTTTCAGCGAGTTCACTCGGTCGGTTCTCACCTGACTGTGAGACTGCAAAGTTGCTCGCATGTTTCGTAGAATAATACGCTTGATATTGTATTCCTTGAAAACTGCGATCTCCTCTTGACAGATCAGACACAATATGGCTCCATTGTGTTAGGGAACAAAAACATCATCGGTCCAATAGCCTTTGAAAACTCGACATTCTGTTTCAATTCTCCTTTTCTTGCTTGTAATCAATTAAAGGACTGTACGTCATATTGCATGATGGTGCGCCCTACCCTTTGTGCTGACTGTCTGCACCATAGAACCCATATGTTTGACTTGGACTTTGATTTAGTTTTGGACTTTTGTTTTTAAATTTTCTATACGTAAAGCGCTGTCACACCTTGACGATTTAGCCAGCGTATGCGACTATGAAAAATTTGCCGAACCAAACTGGCACACGTCGAATACGGTATGGGTAAGTTGTGTATACGTTAGGAGCACGCTGAAAAACGAGGAAGTACGCTGTCATATTCCGTGGTACGTCTAGTACGTCGTGAAATTTCAAGCATGCTGAAAATTTTACGACGTACTCGCCGTATGGCTCACAAGTTCCGATACGCTGGCATAAGTTCTCGGCACGCTCCGCGATCGTTGTCCACGTCAGACACACGTTACTTGTAAGTTACTCATACGTCGAAACACGTCGAGGTAATGTTTAGCATACCCGAAACTTAATTTTTAACCTATGAGTAACGTTCATTGAACCTATGAGTAGCGTGCTTTGAACCTATGAGTAGCGTGCTTTTGAACTATGTGTAACGTATCTCAAACGCACATTGTCGTATGTAGACGAATTTGATTGACGTCTTCCGGACGACACATAACTTACTGAACATGTTTCTAATTTACATCTACCGTATAATGGCGTATGGGAGCATTAAGGGGAATTGGTATATACAAATGGCTTCACAAGAGGAACATCAGTGTTCAGACTCCATGTTGAGTAGATGTTAATGTCAGTAGTATCAGTAGTAGTAGTGAGCGTGTCAGTAGTAGTAGTAGGTGAGCGTGTCAGTAGTAGTAGTAGTAGTATTGGTAGTAGTAGTAGGTCCATGTCAGTAGTAGTAGGTGAGCGTGATGGGGAGGGTGTGGGTGATGATGATCTCGTTGCGTCCACGAATAGGAGACTACTTTGCACCATTGTTCGATGTTCTTTTCGGCTAATTTTTTTTTCTCATTCCACGATGAACTATGTTTTTGTTTCAGTTTTAAAAGTATTCAAAACGACTTGACAATTGCATAATGTACTAGTAATGAACACAGAACGCTTCGATAACTTATACATAAGTTATACCAACGATTGATTAGCGTGTTTAGGCGTCCACAACCTATGCCCAACGATAGTCAACGTATGCAGCGTGGCAGCGTATCGTCGACGATTACGTGAGGTTTTCTTCATAGGCTGCAACTTCACTTTAATAATGGCTGTCACTCCGCTATTGTTTTTGGACGCTGGTGCCGCAATTGAAATCGTTTCCATTGAACGAGTTAAATCGCTTCCACTGGACTATTGAAATGATTAATAATAATGCTTGGTTATCTTGGACCCACTGTGCTAGCAGCTCGTCGACATCGTGGGGGCATTCGCGGAAGTTGATGAAGGATGCATGGTCCTCGTTCCGGAGTCCACCATGAGCTGGTCAATATATGCCGTAATGGCGTCGCCTCCCGATCCATGGTCTCACCCAGTTCCTTTCTCCGTTCACGTCTTCTTCTCCCGGCTCTTTGACACGCACTGGTGCAGTGTCAACTCGATGAGGTCATGTTGATGTTCGAGACAGGTAGTTATGTCGTCTCAGCCTTGCGTATCCTCCATCTCTCGGAATGACATGGACATGTACTCACACAAAGTCTAAAAATAGACGGGTTCCTCCTGCGAAGCCCCTTTTATATACCAATTCCCTAATCGCTGCAATACGCCATTATACGGTATCTGTAAGTTAGAAACGCTTCATTAAGTTCTGTTGTCGTCCTGAAGACGTCAAATACGTCTACGCTTTTTTCAAGTAAGTGTTGCGAAGTGTGAACAACGTCGTGTAGCGTGCTTACAACACGTTACTCATAGGTTACAAATAAGTTTCGGGTACGCTAAACATTACCTCGACGTGTTTCGACTTACGAGTAACTTACAAGTAACGTGTGTCGACGGTGCAACGATCGCATAACGTGCCTACAATTTATGGCCAGCGTGCGAACGTGCGAGTCATACGCCGCAACTCGTAAAATTTCAAGCATGAAAAAATTTGAGGACAACCCAAAAGTACAACTTTAAAGCAGCTACTACGACTTATGCAGTGTTTTTCACGTGCTCTTAACGTAATACAAAACGTACCATACGTATTCGACGTGTGCCAGCGTTTTAGACAATTTTTCAATAATCGGCATACGCTGGCTAAATCGTCAAGGTGTGACAGTGGCTTAATCGAAGCTCATGGATGAACGAAAAATATACAAAACATAAATTATATGCAGGTTGGCAGGTGGAATGTAAACCTTTGGCAGGCCAAACTGCCCCAGGCAGTCTTATGTTGGACAACCCAGACCTATAGTGGTACGCACACCACCTCTAACCTACAGAAGGGCATTGCATAAGCCACAGCCACGCCCTCAGCTAATGATGCTTCCCTACCAGCTTTTGCTGCACTCCAAAAGAAGAAACAGTAGAAAGTAATTTTGTTTTTCGTGTAATTAGAAGCACCTGCTCCCTCCAGAGCTGCTGAGGAGTGGTGGTGGAAGGGTAGTGAGGGAGTGGGGAATTTTTTTGTGCTGTGGCTAATAGTCCACCCTGTCTGCAGCAGGTCAGTACACCATTCACTGTGACACATGTACAGGCAAAAAATCGTGTCATCTCCGAGGGAGGGGAGGAGGGCTGTGCCCATGATCTGACCCTGAGACTACCGACACTTTGGAAAATTTGTGGAGATCGCCAAGTCCTGTTTTTTTTTTCTATGATGTACACACACACACACACACACACACACAACACACACACACACACACACACACACACACCACACACACACAACACACACAACAACAACAATGCTTTAGGCTGTGGCTAATATAGAATGCTTCCGACTAATAATAATCTTGGAGGCTAAGTATCAAGCCACTTAAACTTGAATGTCGACCTTTTTGGAATCTGGCTGGCTGGGTGTTGTTAGTTGAGGGATTTGGGAGAGCTGAGCTTGTTTGTGAGTTTTTCTGTCATCATAATTTGTTTTCCCCTTGTAATTGTATCTCTGACTAAAAACTGCCTTCCCAGTGCAGCGCTGGCAATATGGAGACAAATATAATTAGAACCTCTTCTCTTTTCAGAGTGGCGGGGGTGTATCGCGACTTGTCGTGAAAAGTTCGATTGAGAACGAATCTTGGATGAATTGCCATTCACTGAAGACTGAAGTGCAGGAATGTAATTTGTTTCAGGAATGCTGATGATAATTTCGCTCTCTTTGCGAAGGACACAGTGAGTGCTGGCAGAGGATCCTCTGGCTCCACGCTTCTGATGGATGGCGCACATATTGATACGTCACCTCCATTATGTGAATCACCTGGATGAAAGTTCAAGGGTGGGTCGTGATTTGAACGAGACTGAGCAGCTCAAAGGTGAGTGCACATACCTTTATAGCAGTCTTTTTTGGTTTGTTTTAACTTTTTAACCTCCGCCATCTTCCGAAGATGGATGGAGGTTACTGGTTTCACCCTTTCTGTTTGTTTGTTTGTGTGTTTGTTGTTTGTTTGTTTGTTTTTGTAACAGTTTCAGGAAAAACTCCTCGATGGATTTCGACGAAACTTAGTGGGGGGGGTTAGGTATGGTCCAAGCATGCCATTAAATTTGGACTTGTCCCCCCCCCCCAAAAAAAATTGTAGAAAAAAAAAATTTTTTTTTTTTTTTTGCAATTTCTACATTTTTTAAGTGATTTCCAACCCCCCCCCCAAAAAAATTGTTACCGCCCCCCCCAAAAATAAATAGAGAAATTTTTTTTTTTTTTTTCATTTCTAAACATGTTTTAAGTGATTTCCAACCCCCCCCAAAAAAAATTGTTACCCCCCCCCCCAAAAATTAAATAGAAGAAAATTTTTTTTTTTGCATTTCTACATGTTTAAGTATTCCAACCCCCCCCAAAAAATTGTTCCCCCCCCCAAAAAAATTGTTAGAGAAAAATTTTTTTTTTGCATTTCTACATGTTTAAAGTGATTTCCACCCCCTCCCCCCAAAAAAATTAGAGAAAAAAAATTTTTTTTTTGCATTTCTACATGTTTTAAGTGATTTCCACCGCCCCTCCCCAAAAAAAAAATTGTTAGAGAAAAAAATTTTGCAACTTTTTTTCAACAAATTTCGATTTATTTTTGGCATTTACTACATGTTTTTAAGTGATTTCAAACCCCCCCCAAAAAAAATGTTGGAGAAAGAACTATAACTCTGTCAGCATTGTTGACATCATAGATTTAATGAATAAGATATAAGGTTCACTTGAGTGACCCAGCAGTTTGGCGGCGGAGGTTTTTGCACTCTCCGAGTGCTCCCCTCTAGTTTGGCACTGTTACTCTCGAGCTATCCAGCAAAATCATAATTATCCCTCATCTATCTATAATTCCAGCACTGTTGTGTGTGTGTGTGTGTGTGTGTGTGTGTGTGTGTGTTGTGTGTTGTGTGGTGACCTGCTGTTCTCACAACTGCTGGTCCGATCTAATTAAACTTGCCATATATTGCTGGGGACCTGAGGATGTGCCTTTTCAATGAGTTGATATTAATTTCGACAGAAGTGCTTCCCAAGTTTATGGCCATTTATTTACACAAACCAATGACAAGACACGTTGTTGCGTGGGCGTGGCGATGGGGGAAGGTAAAGCTCAGTCCGTTCCCCCATTATCGGGTTATAATGTACGGGCTTCCGGATAATGATGACCGTGTATTCTAATAAATTTCTCGATTTCTTAAGCGCATTTATAGATAAACCAATGCCCCAAGTTAATGATCGTTTTCATATTAGACGGTGTATAAATTTCGGTAAATCAGAGTGAGCTGGTATGCTCCGAACCAGGAAGTAAAAATTTTTTCTCTCTCTTCTCTCTCTTTTTGTTTTTCCTGCGATGACATTCAGAAAAGGTAAAATACGTCGGCGGCTAATTGGAATAATTGGGTAATTAAAACTAAATTGCGAATAATCGTTAACTGCGAATAATATGGGAACATGCGGCCACGCACGTACGGGCAATAGTGAGACGAAGAACGGCCTGTGTGGTTGTTGTTGTTGCTCGCGGTTTGAATATTTATTAATTTTTTTTTTATTTTTTTTTACGGGCAGTACTAGTCTATCTATAATTCCAGCAATGTGTGTGTGTGTGTTGTGTCTGTGACTGCTGTTTCTCGACAACCACTGTTCCGATCTAATTGAAACTGCCAGCTATATTGCTGGGGACTGAAGGATGTGCCTTTTCCAAGGTTTGATATTAATGCGCACATGGTCCCCAGTTATGGCCATTTATTACCAACCAATGACAGGACACGTTGCTGCGTAGGCTGGCCGATGGAAGAGAAACCTCAGCCCCGTTCGCCATTACGGGTTTTTTCTCTTCTCTTCTCTTTGTTTATTTCTTGCGAAAAGGCAAAATACTTGGCGCTAATTGAATAATTGGCCATTAAAATTAATAATTTATAAAACGTGGCAGATCAGCAGCCCCAATTCTTGCCCTGGACGAGGACAAAGAAGAAGCGCCGTTTCCTCAGCAATGTTTGTTTATGAAGAGATGCTAACGAGATAAAGTGTGTACAGGAGACATTTTTTATTATATCAATTATTTATTGAAGAAAAATTGTTCGAAAATATTTATCAAAAAAAGTGCACAACTTTTTTTGTTCCAAAGTGTCAAATACGGTTTGGTCCTTTCGAAGTGTTAAGGAATTCAACTCTACTCAACCTGCTTTGCCAACGAAATACATCTCATTTTGGTGGTATGCTTTGCAAACTATTTTTTAAAAAACTATTTTCAAACTAAACACAATTCGAACATGGAATACCTAATGACACATGTACTTTCAGGTCCTCCAAATCCTACCCTGTCCGCCCCACCATGGCATAGAGTGGCAATGGTCAATGGCAGCGAATGTCGATGGCTAGCAAAGACAGGGAGGTAAACTTGATTTTAATTTGATTTTATAATAAACTCTGTGTGTGTAAGTAACACGCAGTTGTTTACTTCAATGAAAGGATAATCGTGAATGATGTGAAGATTCCTTTACAGGCACGCACTACTTATGGATAGTGATGACTTACTGTATCTAATAATTTCTCGATTCTTTATGCGCATTTAAGATAAACACAATGCCCCAAACAGTCGTCGTTACTGAGAGCGAAGAAAAGGCCTGTTGGTTGTTCGAAAGTTTTTTTTTTGCACGTACGCACGCACGTACGGGCACGCGAGAGCGAAGAACGGCCTGTGTGGTTGTTTTTCTGCACGCGGTTTGAAAGTTTTATTTTCTTTTTTTTGTATGTCGCCAACGCACGTACGGCCGCACGCACGTATGGGCATGACGAGAGCGAAAGAACGGCCTGTGTGTTGTTTCTGGCAAGTGTTTAAAGTATTATATATATAGTTTTTGCATGTACGGCCACTCACGTAACGGGCACGTGAGAGCGAAGGAACGCCTGTGTATTGGTTTCTGGCACGCGTTTGAAAGTTTTTTTTATTTTATTTTGCACGTACGGCCACGCACTAGTCTATCTATAATCAGCAATCTCTGTGTGTCTGTGTGTGTGTCTCTGATCGCTGTTTCTCGACAACCACTGGTCCGATCTAATTGAAACTTTCCAGGTATATTGCTGGGGACCTGAGGATGTGCCTTTTCATGGTTTTGATATTAATCGGACAAGTGGTTCCCAAGTTATGGCCATTTATTTACCAAAACAATGACAGGACACATGGCTGCGTAGGCTTGGCCGATGGGGAAAGGGCGCCATTTAGTTACCAATGACAGACACGTTTCGCTGCGTAGGCGTGGCGTTGGGAAAGAGATCTCAGTTACGAATGACAGGACATGATGCTTGTGTTTTGCACGCCACATTATCTATCTTCCTATCTATAATTCCAGCAATCTCTGTTTGTTTGCCTTTTCAAGGTTTGAATTAATCGACAAGCGTTCCCAAGTTATGGCCAAGTTAGAGCGCGTTCCCCATTACGGGTTACAAACGTACGGACTTCCGAATAGTGACTGAACACTGTATTGTAATAATTTCTCCGCTTTCTTATGCGCATTTATAGAAAACATAATGCCTCAATCCAGTCGTCGTTTACGAGAGCGAAGGAACGCGCTTGTGTGGTTTGTTTGAAACGTTGTTTTTTTGGCACGTTGGACACACGTACGGCCACACACGTACGGGCATCACGCGAGAGTGAAGGAACTGGCTGTGGTGGTTGTTGTTTCTGCACGCCGGTTTGAATTTTTTTTTTGTGCACGTACGGCCACGCACTAGTGTTAAATAATGGCAATATGAGAAAGAAAAACTAGGAATGGAATACCTGAATTTTATCTCATAAATTCTTTCCAAGATAAATTGCATCCATTAGTTACTGAAAAAAAAAATTATAACAATGGGTTGAACCCTTTAAAAAGAAATTTCCTAAATTTTAGAAAAAACAAGATGAGTCAATCCTTATGCCCTGTCATCACATGCCCTATATTAGTAAGTCGAACACATAACAGACAATACTTTTAGCCTTGTTATCTTCTCGCAGATCCAGGAACTCGAACTTTTGCTGTGAAATATCCACGTCTTCGATTATTCTTTCTTACCCTGCCCCCTACCCCCGAAAAAATGCTGAGTTACCCCCCCCCCCCCCCTGATTAATATCCCTGGCTTTGATCTAGACTGTGCTACCAGCCTGGGCATCGGGAATGACCATAATTTAAGTGGAGCGTAAGCATTGCCTGCATTTCAGTGATGAACTATAAAGATACTAGGTATCTTTTGAAAGGGTCTGCTATTGTGTCGTGGTTACCTATAAGCCTGAAAGCACCCACCACACCCCATAGTCCCCACCCTCCACCCAAAGGATGAAACAGGTTATTTAAGTTAATTGGGCTTAGCAGGATGCACACTCGCCTTTTCAGCTGTCAAGTTGGGTTGTTATTCCCATTCATTAAAACGTCACACTCGTTCTCACAGACAGGACACGATCACTGAGTATGTTTGATGGATATTAGGCTTGGGGATCCATCTAATAGTATTAGTTGTTGACTTAAGATCACAGTGTGTCTTTTTGGTAAAGAGTACTATTTATCGCGGTGACTGTGAAATGATTAGCAAGTTTCCTGCCACTCTTCATCAAACATCAGGCCGGCAGTCTTTTTTGAAAGTCTTGGAGCAAAAACTTCTCCAGCGACCCACACGAGGGTGGGAAATTATTGTGTTATTAAAGGAAGTTTGTAGTGGACATACGAATAAATAATTAATCAGAATTTCTTCTGTCTCTGTCTCTCCTGTGTCTCTTCTTCTCTCTTCTCTTCTTCTTCTCCCCTCTTTCTCTTCTCCTATCTTCTCTCTTCTCTTCTCTCTCTCTTCTCTTCTTCTTCTCTCTTCTCGGCGGAGTCTCTTCTCCTCTTCTCTCTCTCTTCTCTTTTCTCTCTTCTCTCTTCCTCTTCTCATCTTCTCTCGTCTCTTCTCTACTCTTCTCTCTTCTCTCCGTCTTCTTCTCTCTCTCTTCTTCTTCTCTCCCTCTCCTCTCCTCTCTCTCTCTCGTAATACTATTCATGGAACGTCGGTGCTGGCAAAGAGCAGATTTCCTGAGCAAGGGTTTTACTTGGTGGTTTGCATTGCTTTCCAACAGTAGTTCACGAATTGAATTTTGCTCTTGTGGATGGACACTGTGAGATCTTAACGTACCCAACATAACGGTCTAACAGACAGGAGGACACCACTTCAAGGTCACAGGAATCCAAGAGAAATATATTATAATTTATTTTTGATGTGATTATATTGAATTTTTATCTCAATAAGAAGCAAACTGAAACGTTTTTTTTTTATATCCAATAATTTTTTGAGGTGTTAAAGTTTAAACCCCGTCGGGTACCAACCCTAAAAATTCCAGATAAAACTGCCATGACGTAAATCGAAGGGAAAGATTGTCACACGTCCAAGTGGATATATGGCCGCACACACTTGCTTCTAGACTCATCTAGACGTGATTTTGACAAATAGTTTTCTTTATCGAGAATCCAGATTACCGCGATCGTCAACAATTCATTTTATATGTGGAACGTAGTTTGTGAGAGCATGCATGTTAACCCAAAATCGAATGACGTCAATGGGAGGAGCCGGGGTTCAATCAGCAGTTTTTTGGGGGGTGGGGCCAATGCGAGCATAAAAAGGCCGGCACGCAAATAAAAGTAAAACGGACACAACCAAAATAAAGTAAAGAGGTACCAAATTACATAAATCTTCTTTCCAAGATATTTATTTTCAAGAAAGAAAACAACGACTAAGTGTAAGTGAAGCCAAATTATCATTAAAGCAGACCTGAATTTTCTCTTGATTCTGTGCACCTTTAATGTCAAATACTGCACTCAACAATTAAATAGTCAACAAGACACCTATGAACAGCGCATCTATTAACACTGCATTTTCAATCATAAGTAGGGTAAATTATGATAATTTGCTCTTTATTTTTCCAAATTCCTTCCAATTTTCTGAATAATTAATTGTGCATTGATTTGTAGCTCTTATTTCGTATATATTAAAATAAAATGAGCATGACGTATAAGTTGGACGTAAACTGTTGATCGACATGATCAAAAGTGCTTATTAATTAAAGTAAGGAATGACCTGCAGATGAGTGTTCATTGAGATCGACGTCAACACAAGCATTGCCAATCGCCCAATCTGCCAGAATAGCATATGTTCATTGTGTTAATGTTTCCGTAGTGCTAGAATAAGGTATTGTCCCTTGAGTCGAAGCCCCGACATGGTGAACTCAGAGGTTGGAGTGGCGAAGGGACCATTCGGAACAATTTAAGCGCCCTTTATTCACCGGCTATGTCCCGATGCCAACGTTTCACAGGCGCCGACATGTCAATCTGCCAATTCCTCACCTAAACACAGGGATCCTGGGATTAGAAGTGGGATGCCCGGTCCGAGTCGATGGGGCAGGAGGCAAGTTTGTGCCGGCCTTGTGTGGGGTTAAGCCCGGCTGTAAAGGCAACGGAAGGATGAAGAGGTTGCCCAGGTTCGGTATGCAGGACCTCAGCTCCTCCATGCATGGATGCTTTCGCTCACACGGCAATATCTTTTTCTATTATTATGATGCAATTGAGGTCATTTGTATCTCCAGCAAAAAAAATTCATTCATTTCACTTGTCATCTGGTCTTTGGTGTACCTTTGCTCTTTCAAGGGGCCTCTCTAGATTGCCAGTTCACAAAAAGTGACAGTTGCAGTTGATTATTGTTGGTGGCGAACTGGACAGCGAATTGTCGTCGCTTGAAATCCAGGTGAATAACTGTATGCGAGTAACAAGAAGTGAAATTGGCTGTTCCAGATGGATTATGATGTGTGGAGGCCTCACCAACAGTTTTATGAAATTGGTGCTCGTCTGTTTTCAGCAGTGAGTTATCGATGTGCAAGGCTGGATGGCTGAATTAGAGAGGATAAAAAGGTAAGTTCAAGCAGGCTGTCCGCATCTGTTTGTTTGAAGAAACGACTTGCTTCATTGCTTTAAATTGTAACATTCTGCCTTCTAGAATGGTGTAACAACACAGCTGCAAGATCAACTTACAAAAATCTAAAATGGAATATCGGGAAACGAACCAAGGTGGCCTCTAGGCCTGTGTCAGACTGCTCCATTATTAACTCCAACTGGTGCTTCGACCCCCTATAAGATTTGGGGCATGCTGTACCTTTCGTGATCCCATTGTGGCCATCCCAAAACATCGCTCTGTAGAACGTCAAAATCAATGTTGAGTGCATAATCAGGGCAGGTAGTGCATGCTAAGAGGGGTGAAACTGCAAGGCCTCATTCATCTCGGAACGCCTTTTCCAGGATGACGGTGCCCGCCCGCTGCACACCGATGTATAGCTACAAGCACCAGGACCGTGTATCTGCATATGAGGGTTGCTGATTTTAACGCTCGACTGCTACTCAGAGTTTAACTTCATAAGCAATTTTTACACCGGAGTTTTCAGCAAAATGCACAAGGAGCGATGGCCAACCGAGGTGCCTCCTGAGCATGGAAAATGGAAAATGACTTCGTTGTTTTTTTTTTTTTGCCGAACGGTGGAAGCAACCCTCTTTGCTTTAGATTGCTCAAGTCACACCATTTTCCTTTGTGAATGACATTAACCTTCTAGCTGTGTCGTTTCATGATGCAGCCCAGGCTGCTGCGCATATATTCTGAAAGCATGGTGAGCCGTTTTTGTTGGGCTGATGCAGCCCCCCCCCCATTACTTCATTTTGTCGACTCAGAAGGATGACAGGCCGAGCAACCCACTGGTGTTGTTTCAACGGACGACACGGCCTCAGACTCAGAACCTTCTAGTTGTTTAAGCTTAAAATGTCATGAGACCGTCTGCATAATTGGCGTACCAGGACCGCAAGTGGTATTAAATGAGAAAAATAATTTCAAAAGAAGTGGAAAGGTAGAGGGGATAACTAAGAGAGAGGGAGGAAATTTGGAGGAAGAAGGGAAAAGAAAGGAGATTGGGAACAGAGAGGGGGAAGGCATGGAAGAGAACTTTTATGGACTGCCTCTTCTGTAATTCCTCCATTTCTGAATACATTCCATAAGTTAAAGGTATTGAAGGTGCTGCAGAAGACATTGTACAAAAGTTGATGAGTGGATGCATTCAAATAGTTCTACCATAAGTTATACCACAATTTCAAGCAGCGGCTAAAATACAAAATGGAGAATGTTTTTGATTGAATAAATTACACATTACTTCTTAAATTAATTAATAAATATTTCTTAGCTCATTACATCTACCTGGGTATTGAAACGTTGAAAAACAAAATTTGGTGTTTCTTTTGATATTGTGAATATCTCGTTTGTTTCCCTTTGAACGGTCTCGGAGAGAGATGAAGGCTTCGAAAACTGGTAAGATTTAAATGTATTTGTGGTTATCACTTTAGCAGGTGATCTGTGTGATAAGTGAAGGCTCATGAGCCAGCAGCCAATCGCTGGTCTTAGCTGATTTTTGTTGTTGTGAATGACAACACTGGTTTGTTTCCAAATCTATTTTTAATGCGCTATATGTTTGGCTGTAGAAGAGACTGGTTTAGTTGGTGGGTACATAACCATGCGTCGGAAAACAACATATGGAATGAACAACTGAAACGAGTAGACAAGGGATCGAGCTGTTGCTGGCATGTCATCTGCAGCAGTTGTGTGGAAAAGCACCCATCGAGCGAGCTGAAGCATGCAACGGTATAACCCTCTCAGGTCGCTTTCCTCTCGCACTTCCTTCGATCCCCATCCCCACCACAGCACTCTCTGCTGGGAGAATTTTGGTTACCGTTGAGGCAACGCGCCAACCATGCTAATGCCTCAAACGGCGGAAGCCGAGTCCAGCAATCACGTTAGGGCTTCGACTTGAACTGAACTTTGTAACGGCGAAACAAGACGAATGCATGCCCTCTGCTTCCCACCCGCACACGACTTTCATCGCCTCCTCGCAGAAAGATCCTGCGCACAAGGTCACCCTCACTGTCATCATGGAAGGTTTTCCTCGAGCATATGGAATTTGTGTGCCGCCTACTATACATACAGCTTGCTACTACTTACTACTACTCCACCATACCTGCATAAGGCTTTTTTCTCGTTTATCAATTTTTCACAGTGTTGAAAACTTCACGCGGACACGCTATATGTTTCAAAGCGCCGGGTGAAAAGTACATTTGATTCTAACACTGTCCGGCCAGTGCGGCTTCATGTTCTGGGGTAATAAAATGTCAGGTTAATGAATGGATTGTGGCAGAGAGTTCAGAATTACAGTTACAGCCACACGTACAACTCCAATCCTGAATTGGAAGTCGTGTGTACAATGAATGATGAACCGACCTCCCCCCAATCCCTTTCAACGCGGCCCCTCTCCCTGGAATAAGTGAACTTTGTTTGTACAAAACTTTCCAAAAGTCGTATGAAGCCAGGAAAGGGCACCCGGGCGATTCCCTTTGAACGCACATTGTGCAACTTCCGTTCCGGAAAAAAGGAAATGAGACAGAGAGGGGAAAGGCGCACCACTTAAGACGCCGCCCAGGCAATCATGTGCAAACCTGCTGATGCCTGCCTCGCTGCCAGCAACGCCAAAGCAAACCTTTTGCCAGCGCACTTCCCCAGCAACCTCTGCAAGTTCTATATACAAAAACAGGGAAAAATCTAATCTTGCCGGACGCGTGGACTTCTCCGGCCAGGCCACGCCACCGCCCTCCATTTAATGCTGCGATTACGGTGCACAGTGGGAACGGAAAGCGGGCTCGATTCTCAGCTCGATAACATTATTGCCAAGGTCCAATGGCGGGCAAACCCCAGGGTGGGGTCGGGTAGTGGACACCCCCAGTCGAGGCAAACAATGCGGCGCCCGGTCAACAACGCAACGAGAACCCTACATGACGAAACCCGCAAGGGTAGGTGTAATGAATAGGCATGTAGGTTAGGGATGAAGAAAAGGACTCGAATGTTTAAGGTTACAGAAACAAAAAATCTTCAAACCATATAACCGACCGCCCTCGTGCTTTGGGCAACTGTGTTAACCCTCGAGGTCATGTTTCATATAGCCTTCCCGAAGGATAACCGGGGAACTCGTCCTTTCCATTCGATAATCAGGTGGTGCAAAGGTGCACGTGCAAACGGTTCTCTGCTCCCATCACTAAAAAGTCAAACATAACGAGATGTTATTTAACAAGAACCCAGCAGCTGTGTTTCCAACCAGTTCGGAAAACATTTTTAAAATAATCATTTCGTTGGGACTAGTTTAGGGTGTGGGGTGACTCGCGGTGCTGTCACAACAGGAAACCGCTGGTATTTCCACTGCCGCTTGTGGGTGGACAACAATTTTGCATTACACAAGATATTCTAACATTTCAATCATCCAGGGCACGCAGTTCACCTCTTGGGAAAGGCACGTATGAAAATGGTGAAATGTAATTTCAAAACAGTCCGTTCACCAAAAGCTCATACATGTCATAGATGTTGTTGGGATGTGATAAGGTCATCATATATGATTTTTGACCCTTGTTCATTTTGAAGAATGCAATGTAATGAATTGTCCATTAAAAACGAGAGAAACGAAGTCAGACCAAGATGGCTCGGCAAAGATGGCCTTTTCAACCCTCTGCGGTTCGTCGG
>CM068961.1:45121828-45136697 GCA_035128595.1 Eptatretus atami
CCACCTTAACAGTTTAACCAACACAAGGTTTATATAAACGTTGACAACGAAACTGTATGAAACGTCTTTGCGGAGTGAGTTGTCCATTTAACAGAACCATTGGCCTGGACTCGCTTGCTTTAGTATCAGACGCATCCGTTGCCAAGGGATGGGGGACCTGTGGGGCCCAGTGTTCGCACCAGCTGTCCCAGTCTCTTTCCGAGCAACCTTTGTGGATCGCAACGCAACGGCCGCCAAAGGTCAAGTTCAACATTGCTTGTGGCCATTTCTTGCAATATATACATATGTATGTATATTATATACAGGGGGCTGCAAAAGTAGGTATACAGTGAGAGATTATACCAGTATTATAATAGTGGTGCTAGGATAATTGAGGGATTAATATGTTATTATTGATATGTTTATTATTGGTATGTTATTATTGATATGCTTGTATAATCAATAAAGACGTTTTGTTTTCATTACTTGTATACCTACTTTTGCAGCCCCATGTATGCCTGGTGTTGGATTAATGGTTCGGGTGTGGGCTTGGATCCTAGAATCCTGAGTTCAAATCCCACTTGGTTGTTGAATTAATACCAGGTGGGGTTGACTCTGCCTGTCATCCTTCTGAGGTCGCAAAATGAGTGCCAGCTTGCTGGTATTCTGTGTCGGAGTGGCGACCTGTCCAGGATGTGCCCACTAGCCAAGGAGACTGCTTAGCAGCACCAACACTCTGCACAGAGTATGGTCCCAATGGAATGAATATATAATATATATATATATAGATATTATAATATATAATGATAATTTCGGATTTTTTTTATATAACGGTGGATGGCCGCTCATAATCTATTCATTAGCCGGGTTGATTTACGATCCGAATTCTGTATGAAACTTGACTGCAACCTTCATCACCCATGACGAACCAAAGTTTGTTCATAGACATGAAAAAGCGGGCTCTAAAGGGGTTGCCCCAGAAATATGTATCCGCTTTTTCTCTCCGAAACCACGCACACAATTTCGATGAAACTTGACCACAACCTTTATCATCCCCGATGTAGTACCAAGGTTTGTTCAGGACATTAAAAAAAACATCCAAAGGTATTTACTTTTGTTCTCCATTATATATATTTTGTGGGATGATAAAGGTTGTGGTCAAGTTTCATCGAAATTGTGTGCGTGGTTTCGGAGAAAAAGCGGATACATATTTCTGGGGGCAACCCCCTTTAGAGCCCGATTTTTCTCATGTCATGAACAAACTTTGGTTCGTCATGGGTGATGAAGGTTGCAGTCAAGTTTCATCAGAATTCGGATCGTAAAATTCAACCCGGCTAATTGAATAGATTATGAGCTGGCCATCCACCGTTATAATAAAAAAATCCGAAAATTATGCATTTAATGTCTACTATATATATATCTTATTCCATTGGGACCATACTCTTGTGCAGAGTGTTGGTGCTGCTAAGCAGTCTCCTTGGCTAGTGGGCACATCCTGGACAGGTCGCCACTCCGACACAGTATACCAGCAAGCTGGCACTCATTTTGCGACCTCAGAAGGATGACAGGCAGAGTCAACCCCACGTGGTATTTAATTCAACAACCAAGTGGGATTTGAACTCAGGATTCTAGGATCCAAGCCCACACCCGAACCATTAATCCAACACGAAGGCATACTAGGGGGCTGCAAAAGTAGGTATACAGTAATGAAAAACAAAACGTATTTATTGATTATACAAGCATATCAATAATAACATACCAATAATAAGACATATCAATAATAAACATATTAATCCCTCAATTATCCTAGCACCACTATTATAATACTGGTATAATCCTCACTGTATACCTACTTTTGCAGCCCCCTGTATATACATATACATACATATGTATATATTGCAAGAAATGCCACAAGCAATGTTGAACTTTGACCTTTGCGGCCGTTGCGTTGCGATCCACAAAGGTTGCTCGGAAAGAGACTGGACAGCTGGTGCGAACACTGGGCCCCCAAGGTCCCCCATCCCCTTGGCAACGGATGCGTCTGATACTAAACAAGCGAGTCCAGGCCAATGGTTTCTGTTAATGGACAACTCACTCCCGGCAAAGACGTTTCATACAAGTTCGTTGTCAACGTTTATTTAAACCTTGTGTTGGTTAAACTGTTAAGGTGGCTGCTTTAAAATCTTTGGGTCTTCAGTTTAAGCCCCTGGTTTTTTTTTCTGTTGAATTGACACCAGGTAGGTTGACTCAGCCCGTCATCCTTCTGAGGCCTGCGAAATGAGTACCAGCTCACTGGTAGTGGGGGCACTGCATCAGCAGCACAGCTGCACCCCCAGGAAATGATGCAACCAATTCACAGGCTGCATACAAATTAATGATTATTTTAAAAAAACTAACGTTTATATTTTAACCAATGATTTTCTCATCGGCAAACTCCACTTTAGTGTTTAAAATGTTGCCCAAAATTAGCTAACCTTGAACAGATGCCGCAAATTAGGTTCGTCTTTTGAAAAGCCTCGAACTTTCAACGTTCCACGAGCTGCAGTAACAACACCTTGCTGCCACCTGGTGACGCTTCGATGGCAATGTCGTGATTAAAATATAGGGCCAATACCCCTGGACGCTCACCTGGTGGAATAATGATACTGAGGACGAAGTCGGGGGGTGGAATTAGTAAAATGTACCAATGAACCAATGTTGTAGCAAGTAAATACCGAGCAATTACCGCCCCGTAAATCCCTCTAAACCCAGATTTTTTTAATCCCATGAACAAACTTTGGTAAACAAGCTCAAATGAGCTAAGATCCTCGTCCTCTTAATGATGACGTCACAAAAGCGAATATGACGTCATTGTGATGTATCAGGTTTGCGATAAATTATCTGTGCTAATGCCCGGCTCGATTCCCGCAAACAAAATTCAAACGGCTTGCCTAGTTTCGGAGATAATGGAATAGGCGATTTCCGTTAGCGGCGATATTATGACGTCAACTTTTTTTTCTAGGAAGAATTTCCAAAATCGGAGATGGTTACTTTACTGTCTGCGTGTGGGCTTTCTGCTATACATGGCAAAGATTTCACGAAGATCCGATGAAAACTCGGTTGTGACAACAAAAAATGTCAAAAATAGGAATGACGTCATAAAATTGATATCACGGTCATAGTATGGTATCATATGTTGCGGTAATCCATCTCTGCTAATGCCCTGTTCGATTCCCGCAAACAGAATTGAAAAAGCTTGCCTAGTTTCGGAGATAATTTTTTTAGGCGATTTCCATTAGCGGAGATATTTTGACGTCATAACTTTTTTTTCTGGGAGGAATTTTCAAAATCGGAGATCGTTACTGTCTGCGCTGGGTATTTTTACATATATATGCCAAGTTTCAGGAAGTTTCGATGAAAACTGTAGGCTGTGAAACAAAAAAGTCCACAAGAACAACAACGTGAAGTAAGACTTGGAAGATCCACCACGAGGATCTAAAAAATTCTGTTTGATTCGATGGAAATTCGGCTCCGTGGGGCTGAAGGTCCTGATAACGTGATGTCATTCGCACAATGAAAGCCATGTCGGATGAGCGGGTCCTGAACTCATGAAAAACGTTCCATTCGTTTCTGCCAGTGATGTTATGAATCTTCACGTCTCATCATCATCAAGTGGGTCCATCGGTACGCACCTCGCCTGAAGCCTGTCCAGCCGAGGTTCGAATCCAGACTCAGCTATAAATTGCCATCCTGGTGATCACGAGCAGGGTGATTCATAAATGTGTGTGTCATCTTCGGATGGACGTAAAACGGGTGGACGTGGGGTAGCATCATTCGCTGAGGGGCATCTATCTGTTCTGCTGATGCAATGCCCTCTGCAGGTTTGAGCAGGAATTTGGTCAGTTTGCCTAGAGGGTGCCAGTGACAGCTCGCATATCTTCACAAAGGACACCATCAGTCTGTAACGTCACTCACTAATACTGCAGCCTCTTCCCTCTATTCAGACCTTGAAAAAAAAATCACAAGCTGATCAACACTTGGAATATGTCTTTCAATCCTGATAAATCTCACGATCTCTCTTCGAAAGGACGTTTGGCAACCCCCCCCCTCCCCATCTCCTTTCTTAACAATCCTCTTGAGGAGTTCAGTCATTGAAAACTCTTGGATCTCGCTTTCAGCCTTGATCTTTCTTGGACAAACACATTGCAAAGTTGACCTCCAAAGCCAGCCGCCGACCGGCACATCCTCCATCGTACAAAGACCTTCTGGCACACCTGAAACTCATATCCACCTACAAGCCCTTCATCTGCAGCTTGATGGAGCACCTGCTCTCACCCTGGGGGCTGGCTCCCTGCCTCACATGCTGCTCAGGTTGACACTATGGATAGGAAGGCCTTCAAGATTATTGGAATCTCCGCGATGAAGCTGAGTCTATGGGTTATTACTTTGCCATCACAGACAGGTCAGTGTATCTCTCTGTCTTATACCACCTCCTTTGTGGTCTTGCACCCTCTGCTCTTTCTGTACATTGCCACCCCCCCCTCCCCCCCTAGGTTTCTGCAGGCTCACACGGTCCCCATCAACCCACTTTTTGTATTTACAAGAACGTAAATAACAAGGGGAGCAGGGGACAAGAGGGGTGGGATAGGGAAGCATAAAACAGACAGGAACAGAGACATTAGGAGATCTGTGGAAGGGAGAGTGATGGGGCGGGGTAACACGGGTAAACAAGATGGACCACTACAGGGACTTTCAGGAAGGAAAGCAGGGCATTTGAAGGAGGTGGGTTTGGGGATTAACGGGGGTAGAAGAGATCAAGATTTTGGATGGGGGAAGATATGAGATGGCGGTGAACAGCTGTTTTGAAGACCTGGAGGGAAGAGTGGGATTGAAGAGAGTGTGGAGTTTGTTTTCAGAGGCAGGAAAAAAAAAAGGAATGAAAGAGTGAAGGTGAGCAGTAATTTTGATATTGGTAGTTTCACCAGAAAGGGGGTTCACTCCCTGTGAAACGACCCAAATCCAGATCACTGGGGGTGAGATAGAGCAGTTCGGGCAGGGCGGGCCCTGCATTTTGCCCTTGTGCCTGGAGACACAGCTCACCCAGAGGTTGAGGTGGGGCAGGCTGTGTCTCATCCTTTGGCTTGTGGACAATGGACATGGCTCGGCCCATGGTGAGGTGGAGCAGTTCGGTGGGCAGGCTGTGTCTCATCCTTTGGCTTGTGGACATGACTCGGCCCATGGTGAGGTGGAGTGGTTCACGCGGATTGGGCTGCGTTTTGCCCTTGCGCCTGTGGACTCCATTCGACACGTAGTAAGATGGAGTGGTTTGGTGGAGCGGACTGCGTTTCGTCCTGGGCTGTGAACCCGACTCGGTTTTCCCTCGTAGGTCAGCCATGCATGGCAGGGTACTGGCGGCACGAAGAATGTGAGGCTTGGCAGAGAGCGTCTGAACAAGGAGGAATGAGTGTGGGAGGCGAAGAGGAATGTGCAAGCTAGATGAGGAGGCGTGCGAGGGAGTCGAGGGTTGAATTGAGGGGTGGGAATTAAGTGTTAAAAGCAATAATTCTGTGATTGAGTGTTGACTGAAAATTTTGATAAAAAAAAAAAAAACTTTGGTGAGGGAGAGTAAGTCGGGTGAGGGAGGATGAATTAGGTAGGGGAGGGAGTCAAGTGTTGAGGGTGAAAATGAGAAGGGGGAGGCAAGCAGCAAATGAGGTGTGTGTGTGTGTGTGTATGTGCACATGATGGGAACAACAGGTTAGAGTGGTTAGGTTCAGCAGGTCAGCCAGAGCAGCGCTGGCTGATTGATGACCTGAACGTCCAAAATTATCCAAGATCTTCTAGCACTGTCAGGCGGGGCAGCGATTCAGAAGCGAGGTCCGGCAAGGTAGTTTGAATGTGGATTAATGGTGGGAGAGGGATCGAAGTGGTGGGGTGATGGAGAGAAGGAGGTTGGACGTGTTGTGTGTGTGCAGGAGACCAAATAGAAGGAGACAGGGTGAGGAGGTTGGTCCATACAAGCTGTTGCATGTGGGTGCAGATGGAAGAGTAATGGTGTGGGAATAATAGCATCGGAAGAGATCAGGAAGTAGGTGTGTCAGAGTGGAAGATGGGAGTGATGGGTATTGATGGCATGGGTGGTAATACAGAGGCAAATGGTTTGTGTTATGTTGGTATATGGGCCACAAACAGGAAGGACTGGGGCAGGAAGCAGGAATTCAGGGAGACACTGGAGAGGATGATGGAAATGGTTGAGGCTGGGTTGATGCTGTGATTGCAGAGGACTTTATTGCGCATGTGGGAGTGGCGGAGCCAGGTGAAGAGGAATGTGTTTGTAATTTGGGTTGGGAACAAGGAATATAGAGGGTCAAGAGCTGGTGGTGAGGAATGGAATGGCTTTAGCTGGTCATTGTTTCAAAAGCGGGAAAGCCTCAAGGTTACCTAAAGGAGTGGACAACAGAGAACAGAATTGGATTTCGTGATAGGAAGGAAGCAACAGTTGTGGAGGGTTAAGAATTGTAAGGCAGTGGCGGGAGAGCATGTTACACCCAGCACAAGCTTGTGGTTGTTTTGGTATGGATAAAGAAAAGGAGGGAGGTTAAGAGTAGGGGTCGGAAATTATTAGGTGGGGGAAGTGGAGGAGAGATGTACTTATAGAGTGCAAGGACATGTTGATGAAGGTATGAGCAACTTACCAAAAAAGCGGAAGGTTTGAGGAGTGGAAGAAGTACAGAGAGGCATTTATGGGAATTGCAGAGGTTAATGGTGTGAAAGGACGTCAGGAAAGGTGTATCGTTGTGGGATAGAAACCAGGTATGGTGGACGGAGTAGGTAGTGAAGGCAGTTGGTGAAACGAAAGAGGTTTGGAGAAGGATAGAGAGATCAAGAATAGGGGGAGGCACCAGCAGTGGGGTTGCCGCAGCCTGTATGGGCAGAAGAAGAACGCGGTGAGGAATGATATGGAAGAGTAGGTGTACACCAATTTGGAAGAGGATGGTGGGATGAAGATGATGTCTAAATTGGCTCGTGAACAGGATGAGGATGGTAAGGCATGAAGGGGGTGGGGGCAGTGATTAAGGACGGTGGTGGGAGGATAGTGATAGAGAGGGTGCCAGCTGAAACAGAGCTGCTGAGAGGGAGAAAGTGAATGGGCAGCACAAGTTCCTTGGACACAGCGCCAGACACAATGATCTACATGATCTTTACTTGCTTTCCTACCTCTAATTCATCTACTTGAGGTGCATAAAAGAGCTCAACCGTTGCCATTTGATCCGTCAAAGCACAGAGTATCAACAATTACCTCTTAACCCGTCAGGGCAGGCGTTACTGACTAGCACCCTCACAGTTTCCTCTTGTGCACACGCTGAAACACTTGCACTTCTCCCGATACACTGCATCACACCATCCTCGTTCCATTCCCCCTCCTTTTCCTCTGACCCTTCACGTTGGGACCCACATGTGCCTGCCGGTTCATGTGCAGGTGAGCAAGGGATATAAAATACGTCCCAATTCTTATTCGTCCTCTCTTTTATGGCCCCTTGTCAATTTTCCCAGTTGAATGAGGTGCACCTGTGTCGGGTTTTTCGTGTCAAAACCAAAATGCTTAAGCAGTTCTTCTCGTGCTTGGGGTTAAGACCGTTTCTGGTGTGACAATTAATCTTTGTAAATATTTGCTCTGTAAATAGGTACCATTGTTAAAACAATATATACATTGGTAGACTTTGTGTGTAATGAGTAGATAGGGAGGTTAATACACCCACTGATTCGCTACCTCTAGACGAGTGACGTACCACTTCAGTTCTGCTCACCGTACCTAATTAACAGATAAAGTGGGGCGCGTCGAGGAGGCGGTTCCCCATCTAGGATAAACTAAACCACGAGGGAAGGTAACCCGAGTAGATTTAGGTGTTTCAGACGGCATCCTGGGTGGCTTAGCAACCCGTTGTGCCACAAGAGTTATCTTTGGCTTCAGGGTCAAAGGTCGAGGAAAGGCGGGTCACCAATAGAAGCCACTCGTGACTCCAACTTGTGAACCCAATAACAATATATTTTCACATGCATCAACGTTTCACTCGCTTGCGAGAGGCTATACCAACCGCAGACAGCCTCTACCAACTCTCTCGCCCGGTGCCTTCACTTCACAGTTGGTGCCATGTTTGGGAGGTACCATGAACTACTACCACTGACGAGGTCTCTCAGTTCAAGGTCAATCACTCATTTTACCAGCTCATGGACCTTCTGTGGAAGTAAGAGATTCGAAATACGAAATAACATTCTTCAGCACACTCCCTTTCATCTATGGCAATGCGAGCACTTTCACCGCCAGCTGATAGTTTAACTAAGGCCCATGCAAATCCCAGCTGGACTGAAGCTCTCCCTCTCTTCATGCTTGCGTATGAGAACTGCGGTTTTAGTCAATATCAGTTCTGCCGCCGCTTGAACTTGTGTTTGGAACACCATCAGGTTGCTTGACATTTGTAGCACATAGTCAGGCCGACTTTTTTTTAATTTTTTTTTTTTCCATACAATGTTGAGGCTCATATAAGAGCAACACAGAATGTACAAAGAGGAGCATGAGATAAGAGCAGTGGGAGAGAAAAGGACAAAACAGTGGGGACAGAGACATTAGGAGATCTGTGGAAGGGATAGTGAAGGGTGGGGTACACAGGGTAATAAGATGGACACTACAGGGACTTTTCTCAGGTCTTACAACGACAGGGACTCCTAATACGAAGGAAAGCAGGGATTTGAAGAAAGTGGTTTGGAAGTGATTAACGGGGTTGGAAAAGATCATGGTTTGAGATGGGGAAGATAAGAGATGGGTGGTGGACAGCCTGTTTTGAAGACCTGGAGGAAAGAGTAGGATTGAAAGGAGTTGTGGGGAGTTTGTTGGCAAAGGTGGGGAAAAAGGAGGAATGAAAGAGTGGAAGGTGAGCAGTGATTCTTTGATTTTGTAGTTTAACGAGAAGAGGGTTGCTGAAAGACCTTAGGTTTGCGGACGTGGGGGGACATATCACAGAGCAGATCGTTGGGAGGGCAGACCGGGGGGGAGGGGAGAGGAGACGGTAAGAAAGAAAGAAAGACCAACCTGACCTGCCTGCAGTGAGAGAGCGAGAGACGCAAAAGACAGCCTTATCGTGGAAAAACCAATGATCCTAAATGCCATGGTTTCCACAGTCGTAAAACGAGAAAGGTGAGAGGCGGAGCACCAGCCAGGGGGGAGAGCAGGTACTCCATCAGGCTGCGACAAAGCTTTGGTATTGGTCAGGAGCTCAGGTGTGCCAGGAAAGACATTGCATGACGGAGGTTTCCCGTCGGCAACTAACTTTGGAGGCAGCTTGGAAATGTGGCTTTCGCCAGGAAAGTCATGGCAGATAGTGAGACCCAGAAGCTTGAAATGAAAGGACTTCTCAGAGGATTGTTGAGAAAGTAAAGGGGTGTGGGGGGGGGGGGGGGGTATCCTAGATGGAACTTTTCGGAGAGAGATTGTGAGAGTGTGAGATTTGTCAGGATTGTAAAGATTGTTCCACCTGTTTGGACCAATTTGTGATCTATCCAGATCTACAGAGAGCTAAGAAGCTGCTGATTGCCAATGTGAGGGATGAACAGATGGTTGGCAGGGGTGGAAATCAATCAGCAAAGAGTTTAAAGAGGCATTTTCCAGAGAGTCGGAGAGTCATTGATGAAAATCAGAAAAGAACAGCGGCCCAGACGCTACTTGAAGGACCTCCAGCTGGACAGGAAGAGGGGATGAGAGAACTCCATTTAGTGGTCATGCATTGAACTGTGACAGGAGAGGATGTCTGCGAGCCATGAGTGGAGATAGCCCTTGGGATACAATTGGAAAGAGAGTTTGGTGAGCAGGGCAGGGTGCCAGATCCGTATCAGAAAGACACGATTGTCGAGGGAGATGGCCTGATTTATAAGTCTGGGCAATTGGAGGATAATCCATCTTTTGTTGGGAGAGCAAGAAGCAGCATATCCAGGAGTAGAGTCACCTGGTCTGAAACCTCGTTGTTTCTGATGAATCAGAAAATCAAGCCATTGGAGAAGAGGAAGGATTTCATGTCTTGAGCGATGAAATGGATTTCCATAAGCCTTGCTGATGATTGGGAGAAGGCTGATTGGTTTAGTTGCAGGATCTGTTTTGCACCTTTTTATGCAGAGCAGTATGTTTGTCTTTCCAAGCAGATGGCAGATGACGCTTTAGCAAATGAGAGGGTGAAGAGAAACAGAGCGAGGGTGAGCGAGAGCAGCAGAGCAAGTTTTTAGGACACGTGGGCTGATGCTGTCTGGAACGGTTTGCAGAATTCTGAGTCTAGCGGTTTGACAGCAAGCTCTCACTTTGGTCAGGAAAAAAGGACACAGAGTCCAGGACAGTTTTGGGTTGGCGACTGGTAAGGGGTGCAGAAAGCATGTGGGTTGGGAACACAGTAATTTAGAAGGAAACACGGAGTTTTGGTATTCCACCTTTTCACATACAGTGTCAGCTGTGCAGCCATTTGAATGGTAAGGGAGGGGATGAAGGGGGGGACATACACAGACAGACTCACTAGATGCACCCAGGATTTGGAGGAGGAGCCAGGTTGAGGAAGTTTCAGACTTGAGAATTAGAAAGATGTTGTTTTCTGGCTCTCCTGAGGGTAGATACACACTTTTTCCGAGCTTTATAGAAGGAACTGAGATTGCCTCGTTGGAATTTTACTTTCCATGAGGCAAAGCAAGTTGTTTTCAGGACAACTGCCTTGCACAACTTCAGTGAAGCATGGGCAGGTGGTTGGATTGGAACAACTGAAGATGAGATGGGATAAATGTGTGCATGAAAGAGAGCACGTTTTTTTTGAAATAATTCCCAGGACGAGTTGATGTTGTCGAAAGTCGAGATGGGAGACCAGTCTAAAGTTTGATGGCTGGCTTGAAAAGACCCTGAACAGTTCGGTCCTGCTCAAATGCCAAACTCGACGGCACTGAGGTGGTTTCTAATAAACAAGCCATAGATATGTCTACTTTGACAACATATGGTCAGATGAAACCATTGGAGTGAGGAAGAACAGCAGATATTCAGAGGGAAATTGGTCAAATCATATCCAGAAGAATGGAGTACCAATTGGTTGAGATTCGCATGAAGAAACCCTACAAGGTCCCAGCACGGTGCAATCACAGTCCCACGCTGAGCCGCTCATCTGCACTCATGTTTTTCGTATTGATTGATGCCGTGAGGAAGCACTTCAACGCCCCTTTACCATAGTCCATTTTTCAAGGTATTCGACATGCTGACACGTTTTTCACTCTCAACTTTAATTGAAGCCGGTCCACATTGAACAGGATTGAGTTTATCTCGCTAGAACCTCGACAGGCGACGTCGAGCACATCCCCATTCGACCTCAATCTTCATCAACGATTTTTGTTCTCATTCGACGTCGTTTGCAATGGAGGAGTTTGGAGTCGAGGACTTGCGTGGAGCTCAATATTGTAGTTCCTGCCCATTTTGGAGTTGTACCTGCGAAAGCATCATTTTTTACGGGTTTGTCTTTATCCAACGTGACGTGGTTGTCACGTGGATGCTACTTCATCAGCTTGACTTTTTCACCTGTTGCTTGTGCACGCCAGAGGTGTTTTTTTCATTCACTGACATTTCACTTCTTCCTAGGAGTTTGTCTCTGAGGGGGTCGAATTTCTTAGCTTCCTCGTGGAGGAATCTCCAAGTCTTATCACGTTGTTGTTCTTGCGGACTTTTTTGTTTCACAGCCTCCAGTTTTCATCGAAACTCTTCCTGAAACTTGGCGTATATATGTAAAAATTACCTGGCGCAGACAGTTAACAATCTCGGAATTGAAAATTCCTCCGAGAAAAAAAGTTATGACGTCAAATATCTCCGCTAATGGAAATCGCCTAAAAAATTATCTCCGATAACTAGGCAAGCTTTTTGAAATTCTGTTTGCGGGAACGAACAGGGCATTAGCAGAGATGAATTAACCGCCATATGATACATCACTATTGACGTCATCATCATTTTATGAACGTCATTCCCCTATTTTTGACTTTTTTTTGTTTTCAAACCCAGATTTTCATCGGATCTTCGTGAAACTTTGCCATGTATATGCAGAAATCCCACGCGGCAGGCAGTCACCACATCTCGATTTTTGGAAATTCTTCCTAGAAAAAAAAAAGTTGACGTCATAATATGCCGCTAACAATAAGAAATCGCTATACAATTATCTCCAGAAAACTAGGCAAGCTGTTTGAATTTGTTTGCGGGAAACACGCCGGCACAGACAATATATCGCAAACCCGATACGTCACAATACGTCATAATTTCCTTTTTAATACGTCATCATAAAGAAGGACGAGGATTTAGCTCATTTTGAAGCTTGTTTTATCAAGGATTTTTACGCAATTATTTAGTTTTCTCAATACTGCTGCGCCGTTTGTTTTCATCCCCGGAGAAAGTTCTCTTATTTAACTTGAAACCGAGTTTTTCACCATTAAACGTTTATATTACAGGTCTTCGATAGGTTGCCATTCCACCTTTTCTCGCTGTTTGGCTTGTAACCAATATGGCGGGCCGCGCACTGCAATCAATGGGTACCGTAACCTCCTCCATCGGCTCATGCGTTTGTTTGTTCATTGAAATTAATTACTTTTATCCTCAGAAATAATAGCGCACACGGCAGCGTTGGTGCGTTGTTCGATTCTTTAGCTGAATATTGTTATGATTTCTCGTTATGTTCATATTTAGTTTCCATGTTGATAACGTTTAACGCTCGATATTTATATCTCTGAGGCGAATTTTTTTCCTTCAAAAAAACAACACACAACAACAAACAACAACTTTGGCCTGATCCTGGCGACTCCGGACGGCGCGGTGCATTGTGGGAACATTGGCGCACGTGGGACCAGACGACTCAAACGATCATAAAGTAAGTTCGTCCTTCCAGGCGCAGTACACTGTAACGTTGTGTACTGTAGCACACATCGGTTGTCGCTTATCGAAGCGTTTTGCTGTAAGTAATTTAATTTAGGCAAAGTTTAAACTGCATTTCTTTTTTGTAGTCGACGCAATGCAATGTTTGGAATAATTATAAATTCGAATTGTACGAATGATTTAATCGGCGTCACGCGTGTGGCATCGTAACGGAGGTTCAATGGAAACAAATGGGTCCATAAAATGAAAACTTGACCGTAATGTCTGAATGCAGACAGTAGAGGCACACGACAAGGGTTGGGGAGGGGGGTTGCATGGCGAGTACCATCAGGCAGTTTTTTTTGTTAATCCCATTAAACACGTGGGGTTTTAAACGGTTATTAAAACAAAAATAGAAAAAAAAAAAACAAGCTCGAATGAGCTAAGATCCTGTCCTCTTAATGATGGACGTCATAAAAAGGAATTAATGACGTCATATCAGTTTGCGATAAAAATTATCTGTGCTAATGCACGCTTGATTCCGCAAACAAAATTCAAACAAGCTGCCTAGTTTCGGAGATAATGGTATAGGACAATTCCATTAGCGGCGATATTATGAGTCAACTTTTTTTTTCTAACGAAGAAATTTCCAAAATCAGAGATGGTTGCTCCTGCGCGTGGGCTTTCTGCATATACATGGCAAGTATTCACGAAGATCCGATGAAAACTCTGGGTTGTAAACAATAAAATGTCAAAAAATAGGAATGACGTCATAAAAATTGATATGACGTCATAGTGAATCGTACATATGTGGCGGTAATTTCATCTATGCTCAATGCCTGTTCGATTCCCAGCAAACAGAATTCAAAAGCTTGCCTCGTTCGGAGATAATTTTTTAGGGACGATTTCCATTAGCGGATGATATTTTGAACGTCATAACTTTTTTTCTGGGAGGAATTTTCAAAAATCGGGAGATGGTTACTGTCTGCGCAGGGAATTTTTACATATAAACCAGGTTTTCAAGGAAGTTTCGATGAAAACTGGAGGCCTGTGAAACAAAAAGTCGCACAAGAAGAAGATGAAGAACCAACACGTGAGTAGGACTTAAGAGATCCCTCCAACGAGATCTAAAAAACACATTATGTTATTTGTGTATAGTCTGTAGCCTGATGTATGGCTGCAGTGGTTAGCGTGGCGGCTTGGGATCCCTATGGTCCTGAAGTTCAAGCCCCGCCGGGCCGCTGAAATTAATAACACCAGGGGGTTGACTCAGCCTGTCCATCCTTCCGAGGTCGGCGAATGAAGTACCGTTCCAGTGTGTGTACTGTAGAGGGGCACTGCATCAGCGACACGGTCGCGCTTTTCAAGAAATGATAGCTACCCCGGAAGCCTCAGCTGCCATAACGACCAGCACCACGCGTATATCGTCTAAGGTGCGCATTTCCATGTTTGCTTCTTCTGTATTTACCGAGGCAAGTTTCAATTGGCTGACGACTTAACATCTGGACGGGTTGTCACTCCAACGCAGGAATCATCCAATGCCTTTACTACCTCCAAGGGCTGGTACTCATTATTGCCGACCACGGAAGGATGAAGGGCTGAGTGAACCAACACCTGATGTTATTAACGACAGGAGTTCGCACTCAAGACCTCAAGATATTTAAGCAGCCAACATTAACTGTCAAGCCAACACCAAGGCTTGTCATGTGCTCATAGTGAGGGTAAGCCAAGCTGTTTTTGATATTAATTATTCACAAGTTTTTTGACTTTACAAAAAGAAAATCATTCCAGCAAGTTCATTCGGTGCCGTTGAAAAAAAACAAAATTCTGAAAGAATACACATTATTGAGATGCGTGGGTATTGAAGTGGCCTTCATGATTACTATTTGTTCAACTCAATCACAAATGTCACTTAGAAACATGAGGTCAACCATTTGTCACCGTCGACCTCCTCTGGCTGTCATTATTATTTGGCCTGAGGACTGAACACCTTTTGCCGCACTCTAC
>CM068961.1:45182369-45206595 GCA_035128595.1 Eptatretus atami
TTGACTCAGCCTGTCATCCTTCTGAGGTCGGTGAAATGAGTACCAGTGTAGCAGCCAAAAGGCTGCACGTGAAGGGAAGTGGTATTGACAGATTTATTAAATCTGGTATTGGTGTGGTGCAGGCATGATGGGCCGAATGGCCTCCTTCTGTGCATAATTTCCTTGTAATTCCTTGTAGTGTAATTCACAATGATGTCGGCGTGAATGACATTGGCACAGTGTTGTTCATCGTTCATATCTGCAGTGGAATAAGGGTTGAAAAGTACAAATTTCATGCTTAAACGTGTTAACGCAGTGCTAAAGCTGAATTGATGGAACAACTTAAATTCACGAGCCCGAGCTACATAGCCAAAACCCAACTGCTTGAAAAATGAACTCGTAAAGCACACCTGACTCAGCACTGTTGCAAGATTACTTCTCTGAAGATTTCAACATCAGATGTCAAGATTAAATAATGTCAGCACACTTTGCTAATAATGGAGTAACACTTTTCATGGTTGGCATCACTACTAAAGCCGCTGTCACACCTTGACGATTTAGCCAGCGTATCGCCGACGTATGAAAAATTTGTCTAAAACGCTGGCACACGCCGAATACGTTAATGGGTAAAGTTTGTATACGTTAAGAGCACGCTGAAGCACGCTGGCATACGTCATAGTACGCCGAGCTCGTCGACAAATTTTAACATGCTCAAAATTTTTCAACGTATGCCAGCGTATAACTCACACGTTCCGCATACGCTGGCCATATGTTGTAGGCACGTTATGCGATCGTTGACACACGTCGACACACGTTACTTGTAATTACTCATAAGTCGAAACACGTCGAGGTAATGTTTAGCGTCAGTGTTCCAGACTCCATGTTTTTTTTTTGTTTTTTTTCTTCGGCATGACGGTGATGTTGACACTTCGATTTCTAGTGCGGTATCATGTAATATAATTAATAGGCTGCCGCTCAACGATTTAAATCATAACCGCACTAGAAATCGAAGTGTCAACATCACCGTCATGCCGAAGAAAAAAAAAAATACAAAAAAACCATGGAGTCTGGAACACTGACGGTTCCTCCTGTGTGAACCCAATTTATATACCAATTCCCCTAAACGCTGCCAATACGCCATCATACGGTAGCTGTAAGTTAGTACACGTTCAGTAAGTTCTGTGGTCGTCCGGAAGACGTCAAATACATCTACATACGTCAATATGCATTGGAGATACGTTACACATAGGTTCAAAGCACGTTACTCATAGGTTCAAAGCACGTTACTCATAGGTTCAAGCACGTTACTCATAGGTTAGAAATAAGTTTCGGGTCTGCTAAACATTACCTCGACGTGTTCCGACTTATGAGTAACTTACAAGTAACGTGTGTCGACGTGTGTCAACGATCGCAAAACGTGCCTACAACTTATGCCAGCGTATGCGGAACGTGTGCGTCATACGCTGGCATACGTCGAAAAATTTTCAGCATGCTTAAAATTTGTCGACGTACTCTGCATACTACGACGTATGCCAGCGTGCTTCAGTGTGCTCTTAACGTATACAAAGCTTACCCATAACGTATTCGACGTTGCCAGCGTATTCGGCAAATTTTTCATACGTCGGCATACGCTGGCTAAAACGTCAAGTGTGACAGGGCCTTGACACTTCGATATCTAGTGCGGTTATGATTTGAATCGTCGAGCGGCAGCCTTTTAATACCTACACCACGTGATCGTCGGCGATATGCTGCGCGCGCGCTATGCGTACGTTAGACTATCGTTGGGATAGGTTGTGAACGCCAACAACACGCTAAGCATTCGTTGGTGTAAGTTATTTTATTTATCGAAGCGTTCTGTGTACGTTACTAATATGTTATGCATACGTCCAACTCGTTATGAATACGCCCAAAACTGGGAAAAAACATCAATAGTTCAGTGTACGCCAGCGTTTTACATACATTTTGATACGTTGCCATACGCTGGCTAAAACGTCAAGTGTTACAGCGGCTTAATACAGGCAGCAAGTCTTGCAGAGTTGTCAGCGATGGTCTTCAAATTGGCACATTTGCAGTTGCAAACTTCTGCGGAGCAATTTTGATGCTGGCATCACATCTGATGGTTGTATTCCACAAAAGTTGCTTCTTTTTTTTAAGATTGAGCAATGGTCACGGTTTCGCCGCTAACATGCTCACTCTTTACGAAAAACACTGTGGGATCTTTAATGTCAACCAACTACTGGTAATATCGGCAGACAGGACACCCAGTTTAATGTCCAGCCGAGGGACGTCGCACACATTGATGAATCACCCTACCTGAAACACTGAGATGACAGTTTATAGCTGGGTCGGGATTCAAACCCAGGCAAGACAAATCAACGGAGAGTGTGTGTATCTCTCAGCTATCCTGCCAACCTGAGCACTGTATTATCGACTTTGTAGATATTTTATATTGCCATGTTCTAAGGCCTTATTCCAATAAAACCAGGATTGTTACATAAAGTTCTTACACCAAGGTCTCTATGAATGGTGTGACTGTATTTCAAGTTGCCAAATACAGATGAGTGTGATAGGATTCATGAAAGTGTCATTTCTCGACCAACCATGGGAAAGCTGTGGAGACTTTGCATCCAGGATATGAAAGGAATTATATCTCGATTTGTACCTCTCCAGAGGCAGTCATGATTTTATCTGTTCTTCTTGAAGTTCTGTGTTGTTTTATGAACCAACATTATTTATGGAGATCATTGTGTATTGTCACTTTATTTATTTATTTATTTATTTATTTAAGTTGTGCTCCTTTTTATGATGTTGCAAATTTCTAAGCTGTCCTGACGTTTTCAAATACAAAACAAGAAAAAGAGCAATCAGAGATTGCAGACCCTCGCCAAAACTTGTTTTGTGTTGTTTTGTGTGGTGTATTTTGTGTGGCATTTGTGTTCTGGTGTGTTACGTAATTAAGAAGAGACATAATTAGAACTGCCACTTTATAACTGCTGGCAGTGATGACCGGGTACCAAGACGTCCCTCTTTGATGCAACCCTGCTTTGATCGGACACCTGACCCTGACCCACGATGTTTTTCATTATTATTCAATTGAATGTAGAATGGGATTACAATAAATGAAATTCAAATCAAATGGAAGACCAAATAGGTACAGTCCTGCATTGGAGTAATCAGAAGGACCCAAACAAGCAAAAAGCAAAGATGAAGTCATCAGGAGGAACCTGGATAGGATTCACATTTCAGCCCTTCTACTCCTCTACCCTCAAACCCACCAGACACTGCCAAGTGAGCCTTTTTTTGTATTCCTTGTCGAGGCTCGTATGAGAGCTAAACACAACACACAGCAAGGGGACATAAGACAAGAGGGGCGGGAGTTGGAAGGACAAAACAGCGGAAACAGAGACATTAGGAGATCTGTGGAAGGGAGAGGGATGGGGCGGGGAACATGAGGAATACATGATGGACATTCAAGGACTTTCAGGAAGGAAAGCAGGGAATTTGAAGGAGGTGGGTTGGGGTGGATTAATGGGGGTAGAAAAGATCGAAGATTTGGATGGGGGACGATAAGAGGTGGTGTGAACAGTGATTTGAAGGCTGGGAGGGAAGAATGGGATTGAAGAGATGTGGGAGTTTATTCCAAAGGCAGGAAAAAGAGGAATGAAAGAGTGAAGGTGAGCAGTGATTCCGATTTTTGTAGTTTTACCAGAAGGGGTTTGTTGGCGGACCTTGAGCGCCCTGCAGAAATATGGTGGGGACAAATCGCAGACACAGCAGGAGGGGGTGGGGGGGTGGCGAGACCCAGAGAGGAGAGCAGTACTCCATCAGGCTGCGGACGAAAGCTTTGTATGTGATCAGGAGCTCAGGTGGGCCGAGGAAGGACTTTCCACGCGGTGGATTCCAGTCGGCAACTGGCTTTGGAGGCCAGGTTTGAAATGTGGCTTTCCCAGGAAAGATCATGGCAGTTAGTGGACCCAGAAGCTTGAAAGAAATGACTTCTTCCCACAGGATTGTTGAGAAAGTGGATGGGTTTTTTTCCAAACGATCCTTTCAGAGAGACATCGTGAGAGTGTGAGATTTGTCCGGATTGAAAGACATGTTCCATGTGTTGGACCAGTTTGTGATTTTACCCAGATCTGCAGAGAGTGAAGACGCTGCTGCTTGCCAGTCTGAGGATGACAGATGGTACAGCAGAGGGTGGAGTCATCAGCAAGAATATAAAGAGGATTTTCCAGAGTCAAGAGATCATTGATGAAAACCAGAAAAAACACGGCCCAGAACGCTGCCTTGAGGAACTCCAGCCTGGACAGGAAGAGGGGATGAAAGAACTCAATTTGGGCACACATTGGCTGCGACAGGAGAGGAAGTCTGTGAGCCATGAGTGGAGATGGCCTTGGATACCATAGGAAGAGAGTTTGGTGAGCAGGGCAAGTGCCAGACCGTGTCAAAAGCACGTGATATGTCTTGGGATATGGCTCTGATTTCATGTCCGGCATTGAGGACCTCATCCATTGTTGAGAGAGCAGAAGCAGCATATCCAGGGTAGAGGGACCTGGTCTGAAACCAAATTGATGATCAGAAATCAAGCCATTGGAGAAGAGGAAGGATGTAATGTCTGAAGCGATGATGGATTCCATAACCTTGCTGATGATTGGAAGAAGGCTGATTGGTCTGTAGTTGCAGGATATGTTTTTGCTTCTTTTTTATGCAGGGCAGTAATGTTTGCTGATTTCCAAGCAGATGGCAGATGACCTTGAGCAAATGAGAGGGTGAATAGAACAGAGAGAGGGTGAGCAAGAGTAGTGGAGCAGGTTTTTGGACACGTGGGCTGATGCCGTCTGGACCGGTTGCAGAATCTGACTCGAGGTTTGACAGCAAGCTCTCCACCTTGTCAGGAGAAAGGACACATAGTCCAGGAACAGTTGGGTGCGACTGGGTAAGGTGGTAAGAAAGCGATGGGTTTTGGACACAAGATTTCGATGCAAACACCGAGTTTAGGCATTCAGCCTTTTCACGTGAGGTATCAGCAGTGCGGCCATTTGAGGTAAGGGAGGGATGGAGGGGGAACATCACCAGAAACAGATTTGATTAGATGCACCAGGATTTGGAGGTGGGAGAGAGGTTTGAGAGTTCGACTTCAGCTTCGAAATATTTGTTTTCTGGCTCTCCTGAGGGTAGAAACACACTTGTTCCAAGTCTTATGAAGGAACTGAGATTACCCTCAGTTGGGTTTGCTTTCCATGAGGCAAAGGCAAGTTGTTTCAGGACAACTGCCTGCCACAAGCTTCAGTGAACCATGGGTGGGAGGAAGGGTAGGACAACTGAAGACGAGAGGGGATAAATCTGTTGCATGAGGGAGAGCAAGTTTTCTTTGAAAGAATTCCCAGGATTAGTTGATGTTGGAGAAAGTAGCGATAGGAGACCAGTCTAGAAGTTTGTTGGCTGCTTGGAGACACTGCCAGTCGGCTTGAGTGAAATGCCAGACTCGACGGCGCTGAGATGGTTCTCTGATAACAGCCAGAGAGATGTACACTTTGACAAGCACGTGGTCAGAAGAACCGATTGGAGCCGAGGAAGAACAGCAGATAATTGTCAGAGAAATTTGTCAAATGAAAGGGTTTCTTTGAAAGAAGATTTCAAAAGAAAGAGAAAATTTGTCAAACAAATGAGCCTTATTCAAAAAAACCCCCAAAACAACAACAACAAAAAAATCAAATAATTCTGGCTTCCAGACCATGTGTCCAATCAATTTGAAATTTAAATCATTTATTCGGCATCACTACGAGATCATAATTTTGAAGTTTCACATCGATTGGTTAAGTAGTTCCAGAGAAAACATTATTTAATATTTTTCTTCAATCGATTACGGCTTCTAAACCATGTGACCGATCAATTATTCCTTAACAAACTTGTACAGCCAAGGCTTGGGGAACATTTTTGTGACGTTTCTCCTCGATCTGTCCAGCCATTCTGGAGAAGATTTTTTATCGGTTTTAGGCTAAATCCAATATGGCTGCCAAACCATGTGATCTATGGCATCATGTGTGTGAACCTTTTGTTCCTCATGGATAGGCGGTCATACGTGTAAAGTTTCACCTCGATCTGTTCAGCCACTTCAGAAAAGAAGCTTTTTTAAGGTTAAAAAAAATAAACAAAAAAAAACAGTATGCCTGCCGAATCATGTGACCGATGACATCTCAAAATATTTTTGTGGACCATTTTATCTCTAGATGACCCCCAAAAATTTTCATACTGATCGGATAAAGCGTTCTACATTTGCAATTATGACGCCATAACGAGGGCACCGATGATGTCATTAAAAAAAATTACACTCATTCCCCATCAGGAGTACTTACTTGCCTTGTGCCAAGGTTCAATTTTTTCCTTGGTGTGGTTTCAGAGATACAGAGGTCTAAAGTTTCCCCCCCCCCCTTTTTTCCAACATGGCTTCCACACCACGTGATTGTGACGTCATAATTATCATTAAAACATTCCACATGAGTAGTCACACCAATGGTGAAAATTTCTTCTCGATCCGACAAGCGGTTGGGGAGAAAAACACGAAAGTTCTGTGCGGACAAACAAACCGCCACACGAGAAGGCCACTCGGTGGAGCGCTTTACCTCCGCCACGTAATGCCTGATCCACGAGAACATGTCAGACCCAATACATTTTTGAAATGTCATGCTGTGTATCGTTTTTGGCCCAAGCTGTCAATGGTGAAGAATCACTTCACAAATTCTAGTCGTCGGATCCAGATCCAGATCTTCACCAAAATCTAATCAGTTCGGCCTTGTCACGCACCCAACCTGTCCACCAAATTTCATCCGAATCCGTCCACAACTTTTTGAGATATCCTGTGCACAAACAGACATACAGGGGTGAAAGCATAACATCCTTCCACCTTCGATGGTGGAGGTAATATAAGGTATGGCTTTTAAAGGCTTATGATTTCACTCTATAGTAGCTTTTCAGAATATCATTTTGTACACAATTGATGGTGGGGCCATTTCTTATCTACACGTTATTTGCAATAGAGTAGAGTACAGTAGTTGTATATCAAGGAAATTTAGTAATTTACTTTTTTGCATAGTTATTTTACAAACCTTTTGCATTGTCCTTAATATCCAATTGAATCGATTCCATTAAACCTTTTGTGTTGCATTACCCTACTAGCATCTTTCCTTTTTATTATTCACCGAACCTAGCATCCAGGAGGTTTTGTCAGTGAATGCTCTTGAATACCACAGAGGCCAATGCTCATGTTTGACTTGCCCGTTTGATGTGTCGTTTCGCTTTTCCACTTCCATTTTCATAAAAACTCATTCAACTGCATGGAACGGCAGTGAAACCGATGATATGGTGCCAATAGCAGACGTTGATTCTCTGATGCAAGTTGCAGCTGATTTGCTCGGTGTTGACCTTATAACTTTATCCGATTATGTTCGGTGTACAGAGCACAGCCCGCCCCAAGGTTAGGCTCGCTTCCATGGTGGGAGGCACAAGAGGACGGGCTGGGTGTACTGATGCTGCTGGAAACAATGAAAGAAAGGAAGATAGATTAAGAGGGGGGAAGGAAAGGAGTACAAGGTTACAAACAAGCTTTGTCGAGAGACCATAAGCGTGCAAGTTCTTATGAATGCATCTTGAATGCCTTACCTAGATGTCAATTATGAATCAAAAGAAGAGCATGAGGAAAAGACGTTAAAGGATGCATTGCCTTTCATCCTTTATGATGCTTACAGGGATGCTAAAGCGACCAGTGGGGAAGGCTGCAGCTTTTGCCTCACCGCCCATGGCTGGAAAGCAGTCACCGGGATCCAAGGGGCGAAACAGAGGCAGCGGTGTGGAAGTTGCAACGACCGATGATTGTACAACGTCAAACACCCACGATTCGCCGGAGATCGGTACTTCAGCTCGGGCGAGTGTTGGTTTGAAGTCTGGAAGCTGGCAAGCGCAATGCGCAACAGTGCGTGAGAGGTACGGTACAAGAGCAACACTCCTGATTACTACTTCAGACCTACCTTGAGTTTTTGGTGAAAAGCTTGATTCTCTTACCCAGTTGTGCATTCCCGTACGACACGAGACTACACTTCATGTCGTGAACAACAAATTTTGCAAGCTGAACAGATGCAGTAATCTGAGTGAAGTTAGGATGCTCATTTTATTTTGCTAACTTGTGTCGAGAGGTATGTGCCGTTGTCCTTGAGTTGTCTAGCCTGGGTTCGAATATCAGCGCAGCCGTCATCCTGGTGTTTCACAGGTAGGGCATCCTGGTGTTTCACAGGTAGGGCATCCTGAGGCTTCAATGCTTGTGTGTCATCCTTTGGATGGAGGTTAAACTGGGCAGCCATCTGCTGTCATTAGTTGGTGGATGTGATCGATCTCAAGGTGACTTTCATAAAGAGTAGGCAAGCTGTTTGCCGCACCCTGAACAAATGGCAAATTCCTGCTCTCACCTACTTAGTCGGACATCATGCTGGGCCAGCCAGTTTGTGAAAGAGTTTGGGCCAAACTTCCCTTGGGCGATTCCATGAGAAGGTGGAAATAATTGTGGCCGTGAAAGAGCAATGCTCTTTTATGAGCCGAGATTTTGTCTACAAGCCAAATTGCTTTTAGTATCAGTGACATGATAAAGTAAGTTTTGATCCAAGTAACAGGTAAGTCACAGCTCAGTTTTGCTCCAAGGTCCAAAACCACTACTGGATTACATAATCAATTGGTTTCAAAGTAAAAAGTTAAGATGAATGTTAATCTGCCAAATTACATTCAAACCTCTTCTGTAGAAGTTCCCTTTGTCATGTGTGACTGCAAAATGTCACAGAGTCTGTAAGAAATGACAGAAAGACTATTTTTGTGATCTAAATGATAAAATAATTGTTTGATTGTCTCTGCTTCATCATTAATGAAAGATGCATTTCACTGGGTCAAGGGGGCACGATAAATATAAACCACTCGAGCTATTCTGTAATACGAAGTGTTTGTGACATGACAATGATGCCACCGTAGCAATTCTTATTTTGTCACGGTCTGGAAACCACACTTGTGGCCATCTGATTGGTTTTGTTCTGTGATGCTTTTACTGCCGCTGATGTGGTGGAGAGAGACTCTTCATCTTATCTTGATGTATTGATGGACGAATGCACAATGTCACCTGCCAAGCTGAATGACCCTGTTACCACCAGAATGGATTTCTCAACCAAAACAAAGCTTATCTGTTTTTTTATTTTATTATTTCCATGTTTCGATAGCTTTTTCATTGTAAAGAGTTAAAAGTCATGACGTTATTGATTCATTGAATAGAACTTAACAGTTTAGTACAAGGTTTAATACAAAGAATGCAGGAATGAATAATTGTGGCCTTTAATAGAAGAAGAAGTGTATTGGATGTTTGCAATGTTAAATTTTAACAAAACATAATTTGTATCTGAGGCTCAAGGATTGGAGTAAGATGTATCAACAACCTATGGTATGCTGATGATACCACTCTGTTGGCAGAAAGTAAAGAGGACTTGATGAAACTGCTGCAGACAATGAAAAATCTGGTCTTTATTTAAACCTAAAAAAAACCACTAAAATCTTATCAACTGAGAAGATCAACGTGTTCAGATTGGGAGACGATCATGTGGAAATAGTGGAAAGTTTCATCTACCTGGGTTCTAAAGTTGAAATGATTGGAGAATGTAGAGGAGATATTAAGACACTATTAGTGTTGGGGAGAACAGCAATGTATGTCAGGATTGACAAAGATCTGGAAAGACAAATATGTGACGTACAAAACCAAGATGAGGCTGGTGAAAGCTCTGGTATTTCCATTTGCAAGGTATGGATGTGAATCATGGACAGTAACAACGTAAAAAGGAAGAAGATGGACAGTTTTGAAATGTGGTATTGGACACTAATGTTAAAATTCCATGGATTGCAAGAAGAAAAAACAAACCGGTGCTTGATGAAATTAGACCACCATGTTTAAAGAGAAACTGTCATACTTTGTTTTGACACATCATGCATGCAGAAAACAAAAGTCTGGAGAAGTCAACCATGCTGGGTTGGGTTGAGGGAAGAGTAGGAAGAAGTGCTGATGTGCCTGATGGATAGGGTAAAGGCTGCAAGGATGCTGCCTCTGCCAGAGCTGTGGAAAGCAGTGCAGGATAGGAATGTTTAGAGAAATCTGATCATGAATGTCACCAGAAGTCGGACATGACTTGATAGAACGTTGTGCGGACTGGCGACTCAACCTATCGACTGCTCATGTGTAAGTACGTCCTATTTTCCTCCACATTTCCCTCAGGAAAGTGTTAAAAATGCTAATGACCATAAGGAATGTGGTTATGCGTCAAACAAAGGCCGCAATTTGGCCGTCAGGCTGTCGTGGGCAATATCACGTATCACATGTCACACTTGAAGCAATGGCCGGGAGAAATTGCATACACGAGGCTCCAATATATAAAGTAGAAACAATCCATATGCACTTCGCATATAGTGTGATGGCTAGAAAAATCTGACGGGCAATGGGATACATCATTCATGCGTAAAGGCTCATTTGAGCACTTTTATTAGTTAAAGATCATTGCGGCCTAGCTAATGGCCTACCTAGAGGCATAGCAAGTCGAGATGGCTTGGGTCCGTAAGTCTGTAGGGGATGCGATAAGGACAGAATGCCTCGAGAATGTTAGGTGTCCTCCAAATTCCTTTCAGTTTAATGTTGAACAACAGTAGCGATTGTTTAAAAAAAGTAATCATACATTGGACAGAATTGACTGAATACTCTAGTAGTATAATAATTTTTACTTCTGGTAGGTGTGTCCAAAGAAACGCCACGATAAGCTATTTATATACCTTAACACTGAGTTCCTCCAAGGTGGAAACCCCCCTTGGGAAGGAGGGCACATGAAGTTGCTACAACATCAACTATATGACCCTATATCCCCCTGGCAATGACATATCCTGCCTGTAACTGGTTTCTTGTAAAATATTGATTGCAACTGCTTCTTGTCTCTCCTACCGATTTAGGAATGCGGCGATGTTTAACAACAGGCTCATGGCTGATGTCACATTTGTGGTCGGGCCTCCCGGGGCCAGTCAGCGAATTCCTGCACACAAGGTGGGCCCTGCCTGCAAAGCCTCTCAATGCGTCTGCCCCTGCCCACACTCTTTGCAAATCATAAAGTTCTGCGTTGTTCTGCCATTGTTCTGTTCTGTTCTGCCTTCCACATTGTTGTTCTGCCTTCCACCTTCCACATTGTTCTGCGGTGGATCGGGCATTGGCCGGATCGCTGTAAATGTGCAATTTTATTTCACAGCAAGTTTCCCATTTTTGTATGATGCTCTTTCATTATACGACCCGTCACTTCGGCATCGATAAATCCATACTAAAAAAAATTAAATGTTTCGTTTTAAAAAATCTCTTCAACCGTTTTATGGAGTACTTGGTGAAGCTACTTGGCATGCGCTCTTCAAGCTTCGATGGCGATGCCACGGTTCAATACCGGAGTTAGGAAGGAAAAATATATTAGATTAGAATGAGTGTTATGTAAAGCAATGAATCACCACATCACGGCAGGATAGCTGAGAGGTACACACGCTCGCTTTAAGCTGTCTGGCCTCGGTTCAAAATCCGACCCAGCTGTAAACTGTCATTTTTACATGACAGCTGTAAACTGTAAACATATCAACGTGCTGACTAAATGCACCCTTTTCGTTCAATTCCTGTACTACCCCCCCTCCCCTTCTCCACAAGTCCCACTACCAAACGCAAGTCGAGAACCCTTCCCTCACGCTTACCTCCTCCCAAACCCCCTTCCCACTTCTCCCCTTCCTCTCTCCCCCATCCTCCTCACTCCTACCCCGCTTCCTGGAGTGTAAGCAACGTTTGGTGACATGTCGCTCTCCCACTCCCCCCTTCTCGCTCTTCCTCACCCCCCCATTCCTAGCTCCCCCTCCCATTTCCTTCTACCCTCCCCTCCCCTCTGTCTCTCCCCCTCCTCACTCCCTCCCTTCACTCATTTCCTCCCGCCTCTCTCCCTCCCCTCCTTCTGCTCTCCCTCCTCTCCTCGTCTCTCCTCTCTCTCTCTCTCTCTCCCCCCCACCCTCCCTTCCTCCACCGACCCCTTAATATCCCCGTAAGCGAACCGACTGGTTGTATTTGCAAGTATTTACTATAATTCACGAACTGGTGTTTGTGTGTTTGTTACTTGTGAAAATCGAAGACTTTTGAAGTATATTGGTTGGTCTTGTACATTATTACTTGGCGGAAATTTTTTTCGCCAAGTGTGTTGGTCTGTTGTGTTTGTCTGTCTGTCTGTCTCTCTTTCTTTCTGTATGTTTGTCTCTTTGTATGTTTGTCACATGATTTTTGGCCACAGTTTTCAAGCAATCGTTCTGAATTTTTTGATTTATGTAGGCCAAAGACAGCAACGCTTAAATTTGGTGAAGATCCAAATCTGGATCTGGATCTGGATCTCGATCTGATAAAAAAAATTTTTTAGTGATTCTTCACCATTGAGAGAGGGCCAACAATGATGTATAGCACAATATCTCAAAAGGTTATCGATGGATTCCGCGAAGCTTGGTGGACAGGTTGGGAATGCCACGAGGAAGAATTGATTCAATTTTGGCAAAGATCCGAATCAAGATCTGGATACAAGAATTATTTAATTTTTAACACTTCACCGTTAAGAGAGGTGGGGCTAAAATGATATTGCATGACATCTCAAAAAGTTTTAGATGGATTCAGATGAAACTTGGTGGACATGTTGGGTGTGTGATAAGGACGAAGTGATTAGATTTTGGGGAACATTTGAATCCAGATTTGGATTCCAGAATTTTTCAAGTGATTCTTCACCATTGAGAGATTGGGCCTAAAACTATGCATCGCATAATAGCTCAAAAAGTTGTAGACGACTAATGACTAAACTGGGTGGATGAGTTGGATAAGTGACAAGAACAAGCCGATTCGATTTTGATTAAGGTCCGGATTCAGATCTGACCTATCATTGGGATACAAAATGTAAACTGGTCAGCCTCGAGGAGGCATGCGCTCTATCGAGTGCCGTCCTTTTCGCAAAGTGTCACTCTGAGTGATTTTTAGCTCACCTGAAACATAGTTCCGGGGAGCTTATGGGATGGCGCTTCGTCAATCTGTCTGTCGTCACCCGTCAATTTAAGAATTTGGGTCGAAGCAGATTTATGGGGGGGGGGGGGTTGCCCCCTAAAATAGGTATTTGTTATAACATTGGTTCATCGGTACATTTGCTGATTCTGTCCCATGTTGACTTCTTCCTCAGTATCATTATTCTACAAAGTGAGCGCCCAAGGGTATTGCCCCTATGCTTCCTTTATTAAAATAATGTTTAATATGATGCAGATGATGGTGTTGATTTTTGGGTAGTCAATCTAGTCGAAAAATTTTTTTTTTTGAGATTTGTTCTACCCTTATTATCTTCTTCTTCTCTCCGGCTGCTCCCGTTAGGGGTCGCCACAGCGGATCATCCGTTATGATCCGCATACTGATTTGGCATAGTTTTACGCCAGATGCCCTTCCTGACGCAACCCTGGTCACCTCTTACAACACAGGGATAAGGATGGGTTCGCCAGATTCCAGGCTGCCCTGCACCCTCTCATAGCGCGGCCCAGCGCATAGCTCCCGTCCTCAAGCGATCCTCCAACCCAAGCCTCCGAGTAGCCGGATTACAGGCGCACGCCACTACGCCCTGTTTTTGTTCTACCTTATTATCAGTATTTAAAATGGCGATTTCAGTTAATACAATGGCGATTTCGATGAAACTTGGTTGGGGTTCATACCATGACCTAGTTGTGTGCAAATGAAAACCGTTGCTATGGAATGACACCACCGTTGTCTCGCAACGGGACTTTTAAATGTTTGAAAAATCATAAAAAATTTATTTTTTCGAAAATCAAAAATCGGGCCACGAGCGACTGTGGGCAGTACATTCAGCCATATTGTCAAAAATTTCCAGCCGGATCCTATGAAAACTGTCGAGAAAGATAGACTTTGAATGAACCCTGGTCGAAAACAATAAAAAAACGAAGTTCGTTATATCTCAGAGACTATGAGTCAGATATACATGAAACTGGTATGGTAGTTTATGGTATGTCCTAGTTATGTGTGAGAAAGAATCGTTGCTATGGACCCCTCCGTTGCCTAGCAATGGCCGAAAAACCTCTAAATGTGGGGGTATTTTAACGAAAAAACAATCTGCAGCTTAACCCTTGAAGCTACAATCATGAATTTTTTGTGCTTAATCCTCAGGTCATCCCCATCGAACGGGCCCATCGCGTCAGGTTCTATTGGGTAGTCGACTACCATGTCTGCCTACCGGCTTGTGTTATTAGTTTCATGATTACTAGCAAATACCACCCCTCGCACACACAGACACAGACACAGACACAGACACAGACACAGACACAGACACAGACACAGAGAGACTGACTGACTGACTGACTGACTGTCTGTCTGTCTCACACAGAGATTGCATTTTCACCAGGTGTGAAACTTTTTACCAGGTGAAGATACACAAATCTTCCTTCCTTTTTATTGTTTTTTTTTTGTGCTTCAAACCTTCCTGGGAATTCCCTGAATCCACCTTCTTTGGTTTCATTGAAATCCATGAATCCGTACTCAAGTTATAGGACGACAAACAGACAGACAGACACGGCTCCCTTTATAATATCGATGATGTAATGTCAGTATGATGATGTAATGTTGGTATGATATTGTAAATTATGTTGTTGATTTTGTGTGGTGAAGACCTAAAATTACTGTATTATGATGTTGGGAATGGTGCTGATGATCTAGATCAATAATGATGATGATGTTGGTTTTCACTGCTAAAAACTGGTGTACATATTGGTATAAGGGGTGTTGAAAAACATTCTTGGAGCAAGGTATTTGTCATGACACACCAATACCTTTTTATTTCTCAATACACATCACACCATTTTGAAAGCCTTATCTCTGAGCAGGGGTCAGCTTTTTGCGGACTCCATCATGGTACCCTTTCTTGTGGCAATGTTTTTACGGCCGATGCCCTTCCAGACACCAACCCTTTAGTCGCCTTCGACCCTACATGGATAATTACCAGTCTACTGGTGCTCATTTCACCGATCTTCGGAAGGATGACCGGCTGAGTCAACCCCCTGATGATAACAAAGCGGCCAGTGGGGCTCGAACTCAGGGCCCCAAGGATCCCAAGCCACCGCCTTAACCACAAGCCACACCAGGCTCTTCTCAATACACACTGACAAGCTTAAACATATATATAATATATATATATATATATATATATATATATTTATATTTGTCGTGTCCAAGGGTTTACCCCTACCTGGACGGGTGGCAAAGCTTCTCCCTTGAAGGCTACAACCGAGACTCGGAGATTAATGCGCATGCGTTAATAGGGCGTAATGGTGGAGAGAAGACTACAAACGAGCACAGCACAGGGCGCTGCACCAGAACAGCACACGGTGACAGTTTCTTAAAAGGAATACCATCAATATATAAGGAAAAATTACGGGATTTATTTACTTTATTTTACAGACTGGGAATCGAACCCAGGTCCTCTGGCAAACCATACCAGTGCTCTGCCATCTGAGCTATCTGGGTGACCCACCAGCTGAGCTATCTGGGTGACCCACCAGCTGAGCAGCGCAATTCTACCACATATATTATTTACATATATTATTTACATATATTATATAGCTCAGATGGCAGAGCACTGGTATGGTTTGCCAGAGGACCTGGGTTCGATTCCCGGTCTGGGCCTGTAATTTTCCACATATATTTATGATGGTTCTATGCTGTTCATTTCTCATTATATTATTATGCCCCCTGTGGTGTTTAATAGCGGACATGGATGTGTCCCCCCACAGGAGGAAGACCCTCTCGAGAGCAGGCCCTAGCTGCTCCTATGGTTGGCAGCGAGTACCCCAGAAGCAGTGGGGGAAAGAGAGTGGCACTTGTATATGTGAAAGAATTACGTTGCTCAGCCAATGGGTCACCCAGAGAGCTCAGATGGTAGAGCACTGGTATTGTTTGCCAGAGGACCTGGGTTCGATTCCTTGTCTGGGCCCATAATTTTTCCACATATATTTATGACGGTTTTATCCTGTTCATTTCTCATTCAAAGAAACACATTTAATGAAAACATATGAATATTTACAACGGACAACAATTCAAAAGGTGATGATAATAATAAAGTAAATAAATCCTCCAGTCGAGGCACCTCACACAGACTCAAATACAGACAAAGGGAACACAAAATGAAAAGAAAAACCTTCCTTTTTAACGATTCCTGCACTTAGCTTGGCCCAGAGCTGATCTTTGTGGAACTGTAATTGAGGCGCTTCTCTCGTAGCGGGACGAATGCACGCCAGGCAATCTGTGAGCGGCACTCCACATCAAGGCTCAAAGCCCCAGTGTAACGGCTTCGTGTGTTCCGATCGTCCTCACCGACCCGACCAAAAGCAAAAGGCCAGTGTCTTACTTCACCACGCGAGTCAAATCACCTCAACATGAATTCAATGGTCATCTCTTCCTCCTCGGCGTGCGCTCAACCTCCGCTCTCGCCTCTCCAAACAATGCACCTCGTGCCTCCACTCTGATCACAGCTCTCTCAAAATGCACGTCAACTCCTTCTTCCTCTTAAAATGCGCAACCTGCTTTGCTCTCTGATCACGCCTATCTACTCTGTCCTATTTTTCCTCTGCCTCTGGGGAGCGGCCCGCTCGCACGAAACCCGGGAAGGTGGGGCCTATCCTGCTCTGCTAGCTTCTGATGTCACACCCATCAATCATCCCTCGGGGGCTTGACTTTGCTTGTTGTCAACCTTTGAAGGCGGGACTTTCTGCTCGTTTGTTGTGATTTCAGACGCGTTCCCCACCTTTCTTGCCGATCTTGAAAAACATGGAAAAATCACAGAGGGTTTGACATACTGGGGAACTTATTCTTACTCCCTAGGCTAATTAACACCGCACCACCCCTCGTATGATGACACGTAACACTTAAACTCACAGGTTCCCCACTTACTCACATCAAGATGCCTCCTACACGTCCACCGACCAAGCAACTCTATACAATGCTATATTCCCCATTAGATTATTCCATCTACCCCCACAATCATAACAATTATATATATAATTTGATAAGACTTTTTTTTCCCCCTGAGCTAATTGTAAATATTTATTTTTAAATGAAAACCGTCATTTCATGGACTACTGTGGGTGAGTATGTCATTCCTATAACCTTTGGACACCCCTCCTAGATTGCACGAGAGAATAAATTACAAAGTTGATTCACTCTCTTGTGACAAACATGCGCCGGTTAACGAGGACATTATAACAATGTGTTTATTCATACAATTATTTAGTGAGTGCATTCTGGATCGGAATTTGATTACAAATTTGGCTGGCTTGTTTGCCCTGTGCCAAAGGCAGGGATTTGGGAATCAAACATTTGCAGTGCCCCTTTCACAGGCAGGGCGTTGCAGTGCCCTTGCACATAAGTGAAGAAATTTGGAATTGAGCAAGGATACTGGTACACAGTGGCCTACTTTTCTGAAAAACTGGGATCTTTAACATCCACCAGTGAATGCTGGAAAAGGGACACACCCTGCTTAACATCCATCCGATGGATGGTACACTCAATACAATGCCCTATCTGTGAACACGAGATGGCTCCAAAGGTGAACATGCCAGCTCCGAGCTTGAACCTGGGTTAACAGCATTATGATGCAAGTGCTTCAGACAGACAGAAGCACATCACATTAAAGTGTAGAAACGGAAAAAATATTTCTGACAAGGGGCAAGCAACCCAAGCAATTTTATGCAAATCTCACCGAAGTGTCTTCCTCCCTCCCGTGGCTTCTGCCTTTTGGGCTGTCCTCATGCTGTATGCACCCTCTTCCATTCCTGCTTATTGTTCCAGTACGTTTTGGCAGTGAGCAGTTCTGTATTCTACGCCATGTTCTATGGGGAGCTAGCCGAAGAGCCCGATGAAATCTCCATTCCAGATGCTGAGCCCAGTTGGCCTTCCTCGCAATGCTCAGTTGTGTCTCTCTCTCTCTCTCTCTCTCTCTCTCTCTCTCTCTCTCTCTCTCTCTCTCTCTCTCTCTCTCTCTCTCTCTCTCTCTCTCCTGTTTTGAATAATGCATTCTGTAATAATGGCCAAAATGAGTGGGAGTATTTATTTATTTATTTATTTTTACAGGATCTAAGGCTTGTTGTGTTGGTCCACACACACACACACACACAACACACACACACACACACACACACACACACAACACACACTACACACACACACACGTAGCCACTGAGCTGCATCCTCCTTCCGGGACACTTTAGGTGCCAGCGACGTCACACGATGGCACTGTCTTTCTCACCGCACTCACCATGGCATTTTCTCAAGAGGAATTTCTTCCTTCCCATGGATGCCAATTTGTGGGATTGCCAGTGCTCTATCCTTTTAATGCTGAATGTTAAACAAGAAAGCAGCACATTCAATTTTAAAAGTCTTTGGTATGACTCGGCAGGGGTTTGAACCATCGACTTCCCAGACTCGAGAGGACGCTCTAACCACAAAACCACCGAGTCTGGTCAAGTATTCGTTATTTATTTATTCGTTTATGCTATGATAATTGCTCTTGTCCATTGAGTGCAGGATTAAAAAAAAAAAAGTGCTACTTTCATGAATTTGATGCACTACAAGCATGTCATCAAAGGTTGGGGTTTGTGGGCAAGCGAGTGAGTGAATTGTTTTGAACTGCCTCAATTAACGAGACTGAGAGTGCTGACACTACATTTAAGCTTTGCTCCGAATCAGCTTGACCAAAGAAGTTGTTTATGTGGTGAGTTAGTCAAGTTCCTGTGATATTATAAATTAATCTGTCAAGGTCTAAAACACTTTGGCAAGTGCCCCAAACACGAGCAGTACATTTTGTCTTGGTCGTCATTATATTTACTCAAGTTCCTGAGACAACATGTGAATGGTGAGGTCAACCTTATACCCATTACAATAACTTGGCATAAATGGAAGTGGCTGTCGATGGTTGCCAAGATGGATGTATAGCTAGTGTAGCTGTGAGTAATATTTGCAACCCAGTGTATAAGTGTGGGAGTTGTGAAAATAATTGGTTTTTCACCGCTTGAGGGAATTGCATTTCCCTTGGCCTTTCATTAAATATTCTTTCGTCAACTTGTGTCTCTCCATGATTGCAATTGATTATCTTGCAGGGGGTTTGACTGGAAATTTTTCATGCTCTCTGCATACCATAATTACCAGCAAAGCACAAGAACTGATTCCTTATTAGAGCAAAAAGGTGTTTGGTTGCTGTTTCGTGGATAAATGAGACAAAGCATTTAACAATTCAGGGCCCCGTCGGGGTATTTCTTCTTCTTCATCTTCATCTTCATCTTCATCATCATTATCATCACATCGTTTTATGACCATTTCCATGCATGCATGTATATAAGCCAAATTTCTTGGCTACCCCTTTCACACACTAGGAGTGCTATATTAAAGTTTATCTTTGTGTGGAGATGGAGACACACACACACACACACACACACACACACACACACACACGACATTGCTAATTGAGGTGTCATTACCCAGTAATTTTTCCCTAAACAATGTAGAAATCAAGAAGATGACCAAATGACAAGATCTCAAAGATGAAGTCGAAATATTTTGGAAGCTGAAGAGCGTAAAAAATTTACCAGTGATAGATAATTAATCAGAGCAACATGAATGATAAAGAAGAACCTTACGGAGAATCATCCCTGGGAATATTACTGCAAACAAACTGCAGTTAGAATTTGCCCGGGGCTCGGTGACAATCCTGAAACCCCTCGCAACAAAACGTTGAGAACAAGAAAACTGCGCAGTTTGGTCAATTAAATATGATTCCTTACTTGAGATGGAGAGGTGGATACTTCGAGACCTGAAAGGACTACGTTTCATCATCTGAAACCTGCATATGGAGATAACAACCAACAACAACACACACACACACACACACACACACACACACACACACACACACACTACAGTGCCCTCTGTTCTGAGCAAGGCTAATTATACACAATCATTTGGAAAACGATTTCTCAGTTTAATGCTTGCTTCATTTGGGATGCAATAGCGAAGGTAGAAGCATTATAGCAGGGGCTGATAATTATTGATAGCTTGTGGTTATTTTGATCATCGTGAGGTCTTAACTTTTTTTTGAATTGGCGATTGAAATTTTCTACTTTGGCAGTTTCTACCTTTCATTGCTCATGAAAACAACTGTAATTTTTAACATTGCTACATGACAGTCGATCGGTATCTCATATCACGCTTTTCATTTTGAAGTAACTTGGTTTTGTGAGGATAGAACAGGGAAGAAAAGTAAAAATTAACAAAAGCCAAGTGTATTCACAAAAGCCAAAAGCCAAGCCAAGAAGGCATTTTAAGAGATTATGAAACAAAACTCGTTGAGGCTGTGTAAGTTTCTCAAGGCACCAAATTTCAATTGTCCTTTATGATGTTTTTGTGCAGTATTGCATAGACAGAACCAACAAGAAAATGTATTTAGATTTTAGCAATACAATTTGTGGAATTTGGGAAAGTGTGGGATCCATCGTGATACCTTTTAGACCAGTCAGAGTTCGCAAAATGAAGGCTACATAAACTTCGAGAGGCATTTTGGGGTAAAAGTTGGGAACAAAGCTTTTCATCCCAATTTGAACATGCTGAATCCAAAAATGCTTGTTATCAAGCTGAATTCTGGGTCTTTAAACCCCTTAATTTCCAATTTTAAATGCAGGCGCTAAATTGATTTGACTAATTAAAAATGACACAGATGTCATGTTTTCCATCAATCGATTGCAAAGAAAACCACAAATTATAGTTTCATTTATTTATTAATTCTCACATATTAAATGAAGATCGATTGTTTTTAAAGTTTAATTTGATAATTTACTATATAAGTTTTGCAGAAGAATCGACAGAATAACAATGCAATATCTCCTATTCACAGTCTGTGGTATTCACAGTCTGTGTTGTAGAGAGTAAACACCTCCACCAGGCTGAACAGTTTACATTTTGTTCCCACTGACGTTTTTTTTTTCCATTTTATCTTGTTTGTTGTCACCTACCCAACTCCTCTACCAAGTTTTGTCAAAATCCGTTCACCACTTTTTGAAATATCGTGCTATGTATTGTTTTTGGCCCCATCTCTCAGAAGAGAGCTCGTGAAGAATCGCTTCAAAATTAACATGAAACTCATCCGTGAAGCCCCCAGCAACTACAATTTCTATGTGTGGTGAGGCCTTGGAAGTAATTTGCTCAGACATAAACCGAGACAAGTCAGCTTTATTTTCTGGCAAAGCTAGAAAACTTGACCATGGTTTTGGCAAGGGAACATGATGGCCGTCCACAACACGTATGACAGGTTGAATACTCTTAGTTCTCCTTGACCTTGTGCCCGACTTGATTGAATAATGTATGTATTGATCATAGTCCACATCTATTCTGTTGAAGCCTGTCCCCATATAAATTATCTGCTAGATCATCAAACGTCAATGCATTAGCAGGCATTCCTATGCTGACAACTAGTGCTTGACCATCTATTATGAGACAAGATGATTATTCGTGCAGTCGGATAAATTCAGGACAGTCTATGCCTTCAGTCGATATCTCTGCAAGCATGCATTTGTTCCCGGAGCTGTAATCGATTAATTTCAGCAAGAGATTGGTACAGGCATCAGTTCATGTTTCAGGATTGCAGCCAAATCAACTGGTCAGCCAGCCTCATAAGCCGGTGACAAGACGCTGCAGTGTGCTTAATTTTTTTTTGTATACACTGAACGGACCAGGAAGTAGCAGCCAAAAACAGGACGCAAAACATGCCTGCATGGAGAAGGAAACTCCAAGGAGGAAAAGTTGGAAAATTTGGATGGGGTTCATGGATCATGGTTTTGGATTGTAGACGATCTGAGATGATGGTGAACAGATGTCTTGAAGACCTGGAGGGAAGAATGAGATTGAAGAGGATATGGAAGTTGATTCCACAGGCAGGAAAAAGAGGAATAAAAGAGTGAAGCTGAGCAGTAATTATTGATTTTAGTAGTTTCACCAGAAGGGGATTGCTAGCGGACCCTGAGCATCTTGCGGAAATATGGGGGAGGACACATCACAGACAGAGTGGGTGAGGGGGGTGGTGAGGCCAGAGAGGAGACGGTAGAAGACAAAGACCACCTCCCAGCCTGCGGTGAGAGAGTGAGAGATCCAAAGACTCAGCTTCGTTACGGGAGATACCAATGATCCGAAAAGCCTTGGTTTCCACAGCGTGAAGCCGGAAAAGGTATGAGGCGGGAGCAGCAGCTCAGAGGGGAGAGCAGTACTCCGTCAGGCTGTGGATGAAGGCTTTGTATGTGGTCAGGAGCTCAGGTGTGCCAAGGAAGGACTTTGCATGATGGAGGATACCCAGTCGGCGACTGGCTTTGGCGGCCAGCTCGGAAATGTGGCTTTCCCAGGAAAGATCATGGCAGATAGTGAGACCCAAATGCTTGAATGAAAGGACTTCTTCAAGAGGATTGTTGAGAAATTAGATGGGGGGGGGGGGGTTTCCAGACGGTCCTTTCGGAGAGGCGTAGTGAGAGCGTGAGATTTGTCAGGGTTGATAGACTTGTTCCAAGTGTTGAAGCAGCTTGTGATTTTATCCAGATCTGCAGAGAGTGAAGAGGATGCTGCTTGCCGATCTGAGGGATGACAGATGGTACGGCAGAGGGTGGAGTCATCAGCAAAGAGGTACAGAGGATTTTACAGTGAGTCAGAGAGATCATTGATGAAAACCAGAAAAAGCACAGGGCCCAGAACACTGCCTAGAGGAACTCCAGCCTGGACAGGAAGAAGGTATGAGAGAATTCCATTTAGGGTCACGCGTTGACTGTGACAGGAGATGACGTCTGCGAGCCATGAGTGAGATTGCCTTGGATACCATAGGCAGAGAGTTTGGTGAGCAGGGTGGGATACCAGACTGTATCGAAAGCTCACAATATGTCTCAGGATATTTTTTTTAGTAGTTTCTGATATGGCTCTGATTTCATGTCTGGCATTGAGTGCCTCCATCCATTGTTGGGAGAGCAGAAGCAGCATATCCAGGGTTAGAGTGACCTGGTCTGAAACCAAATTGATGATCCGGAATCAAGCCATTGAGAAGAGGAAGGACTTGATGTCGGAAGCAATGATGGATTCCATGACCTTGCCGATGAGAGAGAGAGAAGAGAGAGAGAGAGAGAGAGAGAGAGAGAGAGAGAGAGAGCAGCGCAGCAGGTTTTTAGGACATGTGGGCTGATTCCGTCTGGACCAGTTGCAGAATCGGAGTCGAAGATTGACAGCAAACTCTACACCTTGTCGAGAGAAAAGCACACAATTCAGAGACAGCTATGTGCGATTGGGTAGGGTGGGTACAAAAAGTGATGGGTTTGGGACACAATATTTAGAAGCATACACAAAATTTAGGCATTCAGCCTTTTCATGTGCAGTGTCAGCTGTGTGGATATTTGAGGTAAGGGAGGGGATACACCAGAAACAACTTAACCAGATGCCACCAGGATTTGGAGAATGGAGACAGGTTTGAGAGTTCAGACTTGAGATTAGAAAGATGTTGTTTCCTAGCTCTTCTGAAGGTATACGCACACTTGTTCTGAGCTTTGTGGAAGGAACTGAGAAAGCCTTCAGTTGTATTTGCCTTCTATGAGGCGAAGGCAAGTTGTTTCAGAACAACTGCCTTGCCACAAGCTTCAGTGTACCATGGGCGGGAGGAAGGGTATGACAACTGAAAACAAGATGGGATAAATCTGTGCATGAGAAAGAGCAAATTTCTTTGAAATAATTCCCAGAATGAGTTGATGTTAGAGAAAGTAGAAATGGGAGACCAGTCTCCATGTTTGATGGCTGCTTGAAGTCCCTGCCAGTCGGCCTGAGTGAAATGCCAGACTTTATGGCGCTGAGGTGGTTCTTTAATAGCCAGAGATGTCCACTTTGACAAGCATATGGTCAGTTGAACTGATTGGAGCAGAGGAAGAACAGCAGATATTTTCAGGGAAATTGGTTAAAACCAAATCCAAAAGAGATGGAGTCCGTTGGTTGAGATCCGGGTCGGAAAGTTGACATATTGTGTCAGTCCCAATGAGTCGCAGAAGTCGTTTGCCGAAGTGCCATGGCAGGTGAGAGAGGTACCCA
>CM068961.1:45206784-45217454 GCA_035128595.1 Eptatretus atami
AGGGTAATGCATGGAGAGTGAGGAATAGTTTTTGATGAAGAAAGCAACTCTGCCGCCAGGACGAGGCTCAGGTCTGTCATTCCGGAGGAGGGAGTAACCGTGGAGAGATACCATGGAGTCAGAGATGTCTTGAAGGAGGAAACTTTCTGTTAAGCAGATTATGTCTGGTTTATCAGTTGTAACCTGTATGGAAAGATCTGTCAGGTTAGAACGAAGGCCCCAGATGTTTAATGTCCACACAGTTAAGAAAGACAGAGGGAGAAGGCTTTGGGTGTAGCGGAGGGGAGGGGAGGGTGAGAGGTAGGGAGAGTTGTTGATAATGTGTGGGGGATTGCACAAGAGCCAGGGTAGAGGGCCGGATTAGGAGGAGGAAGACCAAAGGCTCGCTGATGATGGGATGAGGCACAGTGGGGAGTAATAAGAGAGGTGGCAGAAGGAAGTCGAAGATTGGAAGAGGTGGAGGAATGACTTGGAAGAGAGGGCAGGGGAAGGAGGCGGCTTTGTGTGGATGTGACAGGGGGGGGAAACTTTGAGAAGTGGGTGAGGATGGAGATTTGAGGGTGAAGGGAGAGAGGGGAGAGTTGAGAGAGAAGGGTGAGGGTGGGGGGGGGGAAGTTTTTGAGAAATGTGAGAGGGAAGCTTGGAGGGGTAAGAGAGTGAAGGCTGCTTTCAGAGGGAGGGAGACGATGAGATCAGGCATGGTCATGGGCAGGAGAGTGAGGGTGAGGGGAGAGGGGAGGATGAGACTTGGTTGTGGTATGGTGAAGAAGGGAGTGGACAGGGGGAGGCACAATATTTGAGGGGTTGGAAGGAGGGGGAGGTGTGATGAGAGGGAAAAAAGAGCATGTTTGAGATGTTGATGAGTGTTCTGATTGAGAGAGTGAGACGTTTGTGTGAGAGGGGTGTGGGGAAAGATTGTGTGTGTGGGGTACAGGGGAAGATTTGAGTGAGTGTGTGGGATATGGGTGAGGGCTTGTGTGTGTGTGTGTGTGGGGTGTGATGGATGCTTTGACTGTTTGTTGTGTGGGGGAAGAAGGTTTTAGAGTGTAAGGTGAGGAGAAAGCAATTATTTGGTGGGGTGAGGGGAAAGCATCCAGAGGTTGGGGTGAGGAGGAATGCAGAAAGGGGTGGTCATGAAGCTTCTAGGGGGTCGGGTGGGGTTGGTTGTTTTTCCCGATTCCATTTTCCCAATTTTGACAGATGGAGATAAAGATCATGTGATGGGGGATTAGAACGCTTGTTACACACACGGAGTAATGCTGCACTGTCTGAGCAGAGTGAGGGGAGCAGGTGTTGGTTGGGGGAGGTTTGTGGACGAGGCGCAGAGTCGACAAAAACCTCAGAAAAGTAATCTTTTTGAAGAGGAAGAAGAGACCTATATCATGATGGATAATAAGAACGTGCAGCATTTATGAAGGAGAAACAAGGGTTGAAATGCATTGTTAATTTTTTTTTTTTTTCAAAAGAAGTGTTTATATTTAATGTCGATTCTGTTTGGAGAGAAAGGATGGGGTGGATGGATGTAGAACCAGTAGCAGAAGGAAATTCAATCGAGATAAGAATCATAATGGGGTGAAATTAAATATGAAGTTTTGTTTATTTGTTCAGATTTTGTTTTTTTAACGAGGAGAAGAAATCAGAAATAGGATAGGACAATGTTGAGTAAATAGAAGCGGAGTAGCCGGGAATACACCCAGGACTGATTTGCTGAAACAAACTTTCTATTTGAGGAAAGTCTTGAAAAAGGCCGTTAAGGCCTTGACATTATGAAATGGAAAGCACAAAACAACAAACGAATTACCATGAAATACTGCAATGGTACGAACCAGCAACAGTTGATGAATGACACACAAAACAGGACGAATCCTGTTTGGAAAACTCAGCTTTAGTGAGGTGGAAACGAGCAGCTGCAGATTTAAACATGCACACGGAAAGTCCCCGGACTGGAAGTGAGCTTTCAAGATTTTCTGTTTGTACTTTTTTTACTTCAACTCTTTTTCACAACACAACATAAAGTTTAGAAGGTTGGAGCATTATTCCTTAGTCGTGGGTGATGGAATGGTACTTTATTATTGTCTTCATTAATTGATATTATTGATTTTATTGAATTGATATTATTGTCTTCACTCAAAACTAGTCGCTCATTCACAAAGTTTTCCAGTTGTTTCTGCCCAAGGTCTTTGGCATTTAGTAATGAGTTTTCAATACCTTGTGTTGCTCAGTCTTTCGTCACAATGTTCTGTCGTGTTTGTGACTTTGTATGGAAAGAAAACGTTCAAGTTATTGCTATTCCGATAGTACTGTTCTTTGCCATAATCTTAATAGGAAAGGCTGTGATAGACAGGGGTTTACACATTCTTTTTTATTATGTTCTCCATTGAGTACCAACATAAATTGTTTGGTACTCACGGAAGAAATTTTTGTCAGGTTTGAGCACGCTCGTCTGCTTTCCCAAGCGCCACTCCAATTTTTAAAGTGCCGCTCAGCTTTGTATGCATCTTACTCCTCTGTAAGCGCTCTCTCAGAACATCTGCTCCAGCCGAAACTCGCAAGCCGCTCTTTTTTTTTTTTTTGTCCTTCCAGATGCTCCTGAACCTCCTCTTCTTCCTCTTCGCTTGCATGTTCTCCTTAGATCTATATTTTTTTTTATTCTTATAAGTTACAAGTTATAATATAACTTATATTATAATTTATACTCAATTTTGTCCACTTAAATTTTTAAATCGCAGTATATCAGAATTATCATGGAAGAATCTGACCTGCACTAGCTGAGAAAACATTCCGTCAAACTCAAAAGCCTCTATTGTGCAAGTATGTTTTGAGCTTTCTGAGCATCTCTGAAGGACGCATTTAGTTTCTTGTTTTTTTACCGCGCATGAGCACCTGCATACCAGTTATGTAAACCCCTGGTGAGAGACCTGAATTGTTATTGATAAATAATTAGGAAAATTTGTGCTATCAACATAATTTCCATTTACCAAAATCCTATATGGAGCCTCTTACTAGTGTCAAGAGTTCTTAATAAAATATTCTCTATGAGGAGTCCCTTGTATGTTTGAAGTTTCACATCGATTGGATAAGTGGTTACATAACCAGAGAGTTGGTGTCAAAGCCACCCAATGCTCGCCTGTTTATACATTTGTCGTTTTTAAAAGACTAGTCTAATAATATTTTTTATAAAGCATTGCAGTGAAGTCTGATCCAAATAATTTTAAAGCAATATATGTATTTGTATATTGTAATCAGTAAAAAATAGTGTGGTAGATAAAAACATTAGAAAGGAAATAACTTGCACCAAAAACTTTAACATTTTCACGCTGACGCTCACGCTCACTCTCACGCCGGGGGTATCGCTATAGCTCTCTGTTCTTCGAACAGGCGAGCTAAAAATAATTAAAGCGAAAATATATGGACGTGGACACACAGAGTCTTGCGTTACGATAATCTCGCAACCCCTCCGGGGTGAAACTGATAAATGAAACCTCGAGAAATGAACTATAACGTGTGATTTCCCTTTCAGTTAATTTATGAAAAACATGATATTGACATAATTATCCCCATGCTATCTCCTCCGAAACGGTTGTGCAGAAATTCACCCAATTTGGCAGTTATGATCATTACATGGCAAGAAAGTGTGAGAGCAGTATCATTTTTAGCCCTGCCCCACAGTGATCAAAATGGGGGAATTTTTTTTTTAACTCAAAATTTGATATTGAGTCATTCCTGGTGGTACTTTTTGCCATCTTTCAACCTTGCTTTTGGTGGGAAGCATGTGGATTTGCAATGGTGCGCCATCAATTTCTCTCCAGTGATTTTTTTGTGATAGCCACCCGGATGTTTGGGTAACCGTTCCATTTCTTGAAGGGTGCCTGGTTATTTAAAGTTTTGACCCTCCATAATCGTCAAGACAAGGAAGGCAATGCATCATTTCTTGGATGCACGTATGTATTCTAACAAGGAAAACACACATGAAGGGCATTCAACAGTTTACTTGATCTCTCCTTGTTCCACATGACTTGATGATAATTTTTACCATTTCACGAAAAGCATACACCCATCACCAAATATACTGAGCAAATAAAATTTGACACTTTTTTTTTTTTCACTTTTACTATTCTTTGTATGTCTTGAAGTTCCTTGTGCTATTCAGACATTAAAAAAAGTTTTGCCTGTTTTAACTTTGCTTCAGCTTCTTCTATGGGCTGTCTCTTTATCATCCATTATGACAAATGGGTGAGGGTTGGGGGAGGGAGGGGAGGTGCTGTAGTATGTGCACTCGCCTCTGAACTCTTTCACCTGGATTTGAATTTCAAACCAACGATAAACTGTCATCCTGGTATTTTGCAGGGAGGTTGATTCATGAAAGTGGGCCTCGTCCCTCAGATATATGTGATACGGGGGACCTGTATGCCTGCATTAGCAAGTTGATGTTGATGATCTCACGGTGTCCTTTGCGTAGAATAGGCGAGCTATCGCCGACACCCTGACCAAATTACAAATACCTGCTCTAACCTACATGGGACATTGCATCAGTGACACAGCTGTACTACATAGCAAATGATGCACCTGCAGCCATGTGCTGAATATGAAAGAAGGGAAGGACAGATGAGCTATAAAAACAGCCACATTTATTTTGTTGAGCTACCAATGCTCTGCATCTGCTAGGTTACGATTATCAAATCACTTTTTTAATCCTAATGATGTAACTGTTTCTATTTTCTTATCCAGGTACATCTACTGTGATGAGGTGGAACTGGAGCCAGATTCAGTGCTTGCAACCCTCTATGTAGCCAAGAAATATCTAGTGGGGCACCTTGCACGTTCCTGTGTGGCGTACCTTGAGACTGGTCTGTCCGCTCGTAATGCCTGTGTGCTGCTAGCTCAGAGTCGCCTCTTTCAAGAACCAGGACTTGAGCAGCGCTGCTGGGAGGTCATTGATGCACAGGTTAGTAGCTCTTTAAGTGATTCGTCAATATTTATAAAGAGAGTTCAGTTTAACTTTTTTAAGGTCGTACGAATGTGGAACTTTGGGAACTTTGTTTGCCCATTATGGTTCTTTACACTGACACAAACATTCATGGAGTTTGGCTCATCCGGAGTTTAAACTGTTACAAATAGGTTAACATCATGTAGTTTTTTTATAAATGGATTTGAAACATTTACCATTTGGATACAATTTATTATGAACCTGTAAAATGTTGAGGTTATCTGAAAAGATCATCAACGCATTAGACCTCATGCAGACTGAATGTGTGAGAAACTAAAAGTTGGTTTTCAAACAGCCTGATTTGTAGCTGTACATTTCATTTAGCAATCATTCGAGTTAACCTCCGCCATCGAAGATCGGAGGTTACTGTTTTCACCCCTTTCTGTTTGTTTGTTTGTTGTTTGTGAACAGTATTAGGAAAAACTCCTCGACGGATTTCGACGAAACTTGGTGGGGGATTAGGTATGGTCCAAGGATCATGCCACTAGATTTTGGACTTGGTCCAAAATCCAATATGGCCGCTATGGCGGCCATTTTGAAAAAATATTTTAATTTTTTTTTTTTTGCATTTCTACATGTTTTAAGTGATTTCCAACAAAAAACATGCCAAAATTATAATTGCGGCTGATTTTGGAACTTCAGGTGGATATACCCACGTAAAATCAATTTCTGTCTCAAGGAATCTAGTTATGACGAATGAATTGAGTATGTAAAAGTTAAAAGTAAAAGGGAAAGTTGCAAACATAACTCTGTGAGCACTGTTGACGTCAAATTGAATGAATAGGATATCAGGTTCACTTGAGTGACCTAGCAGTATTGGCCGCGGAGGTTTTGCACTCTACCGAGTGCTCCCCCTCTAGTTGCCCTTTGTGATTCTTCTAAATGTTGACCAAACTGCTGTTTAAATTTGGTGTGATTGAGATATGTTGTGGCACATCAGCAATTGACTGCAGTGAGACGTCACCGTTCACCATACTTTATTCAAGTGGCTTGATGTAAATCTTGCATGTACGTTAAGGTGTTATCCTGCAGCAACAGTTTGCACAAACTTACTCTATGGTATCTTTTAAGTTTGACCGACATTCATATGTTCACTTTATTATGGCCAATATATGATTGTCATTGCCTTCTCCCAGATGGGTTTTCAAGGGGTAACATGCCTTGCCTAGTGGTTCATCTTCTTTGATGTAAGGCAATCCAAAATGTAGCCCATATTCGTGTGACTTTGGTCGAATCTCATGGGGATCCAAACACCCAGTGAACAGTCATGTTTCTTGATGCTTTTTCATTTGTTATTGCAGTATACATGTTCTTGTTAGCCCATCTGCCCATGCATGCAAGGGAGATGCCCATTGCATCCAGTACAAGATTGCAGCAGGAGCGTTCGTATGGTAGTACGTGTTGGTCCCCGACAGCTAAATTTCCCAAGAAGCGGGTCACATTCTGGAGTCCTGCTGACAAGATGGACAAAGCTGGCTTTGGCAGACATATTTGGCAACGTTGGTGGCCGGCAAACACAGGCCAGCAAGGAAGGTGATGACTGATGACAGTATGGCCAGCAGGTGATGGTGATACAATGAGCAGGTCGATGGTAATTCAGCAGGTAGATGGTAGTGCGCTGGAAAATGGATGGTGATCGGCCAGCACGTGGGGGATGCAGGTATGGACCGGCAAGCAGGCAAGACAGCCGGCTTCACCCTAAACTAATCTCCCTCCTGATCTATCGATTCTCGCACCTATACTGGATCCTTTAAAGCTTTATTAACCTCTGGTTCTCCTACTCCCTCTCGCCTTTCTCTCATGCTAAACCACACCTTACAGAGCGGAAGCACAGGCACGTCCATCCATCCATCCATTAAGACCACACTATGCAGAGCGTTGGTGCTGCCCAAGCAGTCTCCTTGGCTATTGGGCACAATCCTGGACGGGTCGCCGCTCTGACACAGGATACCAGCAAGCTGGCACTCATTTTTGCCGACCTCGGAATGATGACAGGCAGAGTCAACCCCACCTGGTATTAATTCAATAGCCGAGGGGGATTTGAACTCAGGATGCTACGAACCCAAGCCCACAACCCTAACCATTAAGCCACCACCAGGCATACAGGCACGTGCAGTGACTCAAATCATCGGTGGAGTAGCTCATTTGAGGTGTACCTTCCCCTCTGCCCAACACTATCAATTTGGGTCTCAATGGCTCCTCACAAAACTCAATTACCCTGCTCCTGTTCTCTCCAGCAGCCATGGGCATCAAAATGGTGTGAAGTGGAAGCATCTCTGTTCTGAGCTGTCATTGTCAAAAACACTTCTTCTGTCGTGGTTCTACATAACCAATTTACCCGTGCTCCATGTGCGGGTACTCTATTCGTATGCTTACACTTTTTCACATTCACACCCACTTCGCACTATATCGCTCAGTCATCATCACTATAAATTTAGCCCACACATCGCAATTGACATTCATCTCTTACATATCAACATCCATTCTCCCATCCATCCCAAATCACGTTGGTACAAGAGAAGGAAAGGCATTCCGCTCTGAAAGTCAGCCAATTATAATCTATATTCATTCAATGTGAACTTTTATAACCTCCAATTCTCTTTTCATGACAATTTACAACAGTCTTCTAAATCCCTCTCATACTATGTGTCTTACCCGTCAGCTGCCTATTTCTGTCTCTGCTTTCTATTTTTCCCTGGCCACCGTGGGAACCCCACGGAGACCCTCGGCCGCTGCGGCCACATCCACTTGTAAAGTGGGACCTCCGCGGGGCCCACACGGGACCTTTTTCTATCCACATTGGTGCCCCCACTTTTACGCCAATAAATTTACCTGTCGGTGTCCGGTGTTCCCTTCCATTTCCATAGGGCTCGTGGGGGATACTTCTGAAACCCCAATTTGGCTTTGGCCCTCTCCTTTTTTGTCAAGATTATGGGCCATTCTGTGCACACATCTATGCCGTCTTCCTTTTAAATTCCGGGTTTTCCAAAAGACCCGGAGGGAACATGACCATCCTTTCCTAACTATCCTCCCGGGGCCTGCACTCGTGCATGCTCCATCATGCCGCACACTCGGTTTACCTCTCAGCTCAACCCGAAACAGCCGTTCCCACTAACTCTGTGGAGAGCTACCCAATTCTACCTCTAACCAGTCTATCTCTAATGGTGGTGGCTCCCCTGTTTAACTTCCTCTTCCTTATTTATTGTACATTCTACCATTCACACGCACTGTTCTCGCACTCAAAATTATGCACTCTCGCTCACTTTCAACCTCACGCCGGTATGCATGGACAGCGCGGCATCTACCTCCCTCACTGGAAGGTTAACAGGCACCAATGTGCACTCTTCGCATACCGGCGGTTTGGTGTCGGCCATGCACACCCGTGCCACGGTGTCAGGTTCTGTCATGGCACATGTTCCGTCATGGCAATACAATTAATCATGGCACAGGCAGCTTGTGTGCGCGATCCATCCCATACCGCACGGCACTCAGGCACATATATCTCCCCAGGAAGAGTCCTCGTCCAGGCCTCTGGTACCTGCACTCGCTACCCATTCGCTCCGTTACCCTTTGTGTCCACGTCCCTGGTGGTGGCACCCACCGGCTCCGCCCGACAACCGTGCTCCTCATTCGGCTTTCCCAGCATGGACTCGCTCACTTGTGGGGTCACGGCCAATCTCCTCGCTATCTCTTCATTCTGTTTTAGTTCTGTTTCTGTTTTATTTTTCTCTGTCTCCCCGTATTCTGCATTTTATCTCCACCACCGAAAGTTTTATATGACCTCCTATCGAGGTTTGGCACCAATTACCAACGACTATTGACTTACTCATGCCATGGTTATAAATGCCAACTCGAAAGCATCCGAAAATGCAAAGGCCATCTGGGTCATTCCACAGAAACATGGACACTACTTCAAAAATACAATTCATCATGACATTGGTATTTTCCATTGACCTGATTGGTAGTACCCTCAAGTTTTATGACATGATGTTTTTGTTATAATAATTTGACTGAACTAAAAATACTGAGCACTTTTGAATCATGGGTAGTCAATGGCCAAAATCTCTGGTAACATGAACAAGTTTGTAAGGTAAGTCTCTGACATTACTTTGCATCAAACATGATAATTCATGCATTGCATCTTGTAGTGTTGTTCCTGAGCTACACAGTGAAGCAATTCATTTTGCAGTACAACTCTTTATCTGTGTACTTGATGGCATAGATTGCATGACTGCTGGTACATGTAGCGTCAGTTACCAGAATTGTCAACTTTTCTATTTGTTCTCCAAACCATTTGGGGCTGAACCTTTCCGTTCAACATTCTTATCAGTGAGCCTGATACAATAGTAACATGAAATGTAAATTAGCTTTAATTGCAAAGCAGTATTAAGTATCTTAAAAGGATAATGTGAGTTTCCAAGTAACGTGAATTACTGGTATCACTGAGTTGTTCGTGGCTGGACACTAGATGGCACCGTTGTATATCTTCCAAGAATGCAATTGCATATATCCTCTCCTGTTTCTGTCTGGAGAGAGAGAGAGAGAGGAAGAGAGAAGAGAGAAGAAAGAGAAAGAGAAAGAGGGAGAGAAAGAGAAAGAGAAAGAGAGACAGAGAGACAGAGAGAGACAGAAAGAGACAGAGACAGAGACAGAGAGAGAGAAGAGAGAGGAGAGAGAGAGAGAGAGAGAGAGATTGAGATTGGACTGTTTGTTTTTTTCACTCCATTTACATCATTGATTGGAAAGTTGAAGGTACGCTGGCACCCATCTTCAACAGGATGCCGTTGTCTAATGTTGAAAAGTAGCGTAGTTACAGACAAAAATGATGGCTGGAAGGAAGTATGAAGAGCACAAACAAAGACACTGTGAGAATGCCAGAAAACAATGTAAAAAACAGAGACATCTTATGGAGAAACTACCAAGTTCTGTCAAGAAGCAGAAAGAGAAAGATGTGAGAGAAAAAGTTAAACATGTGATGAAATGCCGGTGGATCAAGAGGGAATGAACCAAAGAGAAACGATGTCCTGGATCATTCAGCAGTGCTGTGGCATTGGAAAAAGCGATGGCCCGAGTGCGGCGAGGACTTTCTAGCACCCCAAGTCATTGTAAAGCTGTTTATCGCATATTGTACATGGTGGAATGCAAGGAACATCAAGATTGTAATCACCAGCCACAAAAACGACCATATTCCGGTGCTATGAGTGATGAAACTGTCAAGCTTGTGGAACAGTTTTTTTCAACATGATGATATCAGTTCGCCAAGTACCAGGTAAAAAAGATGCTGTGACGATTCACCAGAAGGATGATACAAAGCTGCATGAGGATGATGACACCATTGTCAAGATACAAATCCGATATCCGACCTCATCTTTGTCCGAGACCCGTGAACCCTTCTGTGAGGTCAGGTCAGGTATGGGAGCATGCGTCAGAGTAGCGTGTCACTGCACCACGGTACTACAGGGGCCTCCGTCTGGCCATTCCCCAGGCAAATGCCTGTACCATCCCCATCTCCCTGAGAAGCTGATCAACCTGCTGCAACCATGAGGCACGTGGTCGGCCCATTGGCCACCTCCACTCACGAGGCTCCTTTGCTGAGAGAATCTGGTGAGCAGGATCAGCACCAGGAAAACGAGCCACATGGTCATACAGCCGCAGCTGACACTCACGGACTATGCAGGTAACA
>CM068961.1:45226199-45236829 GCA_035128595.1 Eptatretus atami
AAAAAACTTCGTTTTAAAAAGTTTCTTCAACAGCTTCGTTGGACTGCTTGGTGAAGCCACTTGGCGCGCGCTCTTCAAGCTTCGATGGCGATACTGTGGTTCGATACTGGAGTTGGGAAGGCAACATAAATGACATGATTCTAATGACTAAGAAATGTTTTCTGTTGTTACAAAGTAATGAATCACCACATCACGGCAGGATAGCCAAGATGGACGCACGCTCGCTCTAAGCTGTCTCGCCTGGGCTGGAATCCCGACACAGCTATAAACTGTCACTCGGTGTTTTACAGGCAGGGTGATTCCATCAATGTGTGTGCCATCTTTCGGATGGACATCAAACTGGCCGTAACATCTGCCGGAATCCCCCCTCTCCTCTCTCTACCCTCTCCCTCCTCCCCTTTACCCTCTCCCTCCTCTCCTCTACCCTCCCCTCTCTTCCCTTGCTCTCTCACCCCTCTGCCTCTCTAACGCCTATCTCACCACTCTCTCTCTCTCCTACCCCTATCCCTCTCCCACTCCTCTCCCCCATCCTCCTCGCTCCCACCCCCCCCCCCCCTTCCGGAGTGTATTGCAATGTTTGGTGAGATGTCGCTTTCCCCACCCACCCTCACTCTTTCCCCCTTTCTAGCTCTCCCCTTCCTCACGCTTCTAGCTCCCACACCCCTCCTCCCTCCCTCCTTTCTCCCCCCCTACCTCCTTTCTCCTTGCTCCCAACTTGCTCCCTCCTTTCTCCCCCTCCTTCCTCTCTCCCTCTCTCTCTCCTCCATTCCTCTCTCCCCCTCCCCCTCCCTCCTCTCCCCTCCCACCTCTCTCCTTCTCTTCCCTCACTTCTCTATCCCTCCCATCCCTCATATCCATCTTTCTCTGCCCCCCCCTCCCCCTTAATATGCCCATCAGCGAAGCAACGGGTTGTGTTTGCTCGTTGTAAAAATAAGAAGAAACATGGAAGCGATTTAAAAAAAACCGGCCATCTTGCACTTGATTCGCTTTCATTATGTTTCATTATGTGCCATTATCACTGTCGTTATATATCATTATCATTATCACTCTGTGGTTACCGAAGAAGCCCTAAACACTTTTGATCATTTCTCCTGCTGAGAACTAAACAGTTTACAGGGAGGGGCCTCAATGTAATCGGCTTTTCTCCGAGCAACCACTTTCCTGCAACTCATCTGCAAGGTGAAAAAACCCGCAGTTTCACGCTTAACGTGTGACAATTATTAAATATTTTCTCCATATTCTCCCAATAAAGGTTTGTTGAGAATTTGATGACAAAAGCTCAAATGGTAAAAAAAAAAAAAATGTTGTGGCAGAGAGACACACACACACACACACACACACACACACACACACACACACACACACACACACACACACACACACACACACACATATTACTAACAACTACTACACACACACCTCATTCCTCAGAAAATTAGCACAAACTAACTATAGTTGGAAGCTGTCCAGGGCTCAGTGATGATCCTGAAAATGGGACTGTGAGCTTGAGAAGAAAGAAAAGCATGTATACTATTTCAATCATTATTCTGCACACTTTATAATCCCCTGCCAGCCACGATATCTTGATTGGCGTATCGTGTTATTTTATCCAGTTGCACCACAGACAATGAAGACAGGGAGAAGGCCAAGACAAGGAAAGAGAAAAGCCTTCTCCCCTTGCTATGCTTGCGTGGGGTCTACAGAAGCCTGGGAAAGGGAAAGCGAGAGCGAGATGGCGGGCTTCTTTTTGCAGGAACAAGACGTGCCTGTCGGATGGCATCTTGGCGTCATAGTTCCTCCTGGGTGTACTCATGTCCAGCTTTGCAGTGTTTTTGTACCACTCACCTAAGCTGTTGCCAATCATCCCACCGTGCTTCAACTCCTTGACATACTCCCTCACGTATTACCGTTCAAACATTCCTGCCATACTCTCTCTCATACTAGATGTACTGGGCTTCTTCCAAACTGGATCATGAGCGCTCCATGTCGAGCTTTTTATGTACTCGCTCTCTGCTCCATCACACTCGTTTTCCCCCCCTGACTGCGCACTCATTGGTTCTCCCAGGGAATGAGCACACTGCTAGCAGGCCGTGGCGGTCTTTACCTTATCGCATGGCTGCAAGGTGCACCATCTTGTCCTCGGAGGGGATCCATTTGGCTTGCGGAGCTGGGCCGACAGTTCGTTATAATGACAAGAAAATGCATACACAGATAACAAAGGAATGATTTAAGGGGTTAATAATGGGAGGCGAGAAAAGTGGGAACTTAGATACGTACGGAGGGAGAGGGGAGCACGATTATTGTCTTCTGAACAGGTTTTGACACATATCCTATCATTTTCACACAGATACCATAGGCTTACGCTAATGATGTACTAATGGTGTAGCTAGGCTATATTGCTCCCAGTACACCCTATCACATTCCCGCAACAATACTGCATTTACACCTTGCTGATTAAATCACTGAAAATGTAAGTCTGTATTGTCTGAGAGGTTGTACACATTCTAGTTCCCATTGAAAACCTGTCGTATAATTTGACGGATCGGTGGAAGCAAAATTGCAAACATTATTCTTCATTTTTTGAAAACAAAAATGACCCTTTTAAAGAATAAAACAACGAGACAGTCTGACCTTTCAAATTGACTGAAATCCATCTTGTGAGAGAGCTTTTCATGAGATTCATATTTCTAACTAAAACTTCAGCTTTGGAGGTTATTCATGATTATCGATCTTGTTCCTGTTGAGTAACATATTACTTGACCTGGAAAGTTTGCATTTGTTGTTGAATTTGTTTTTTTTTTCTAGTTGATCCACAAGTACATGAGTGAAATGCACACACCCAGGTCTTTCATGAACCATCTGGCCAGGCCTGATGCTTGACTAAAAGTGTAATTGATTGTTCTGTGGGCTGGTGATAGGTCGGCTATTCTTTACGAATGACACCATGGAATATTTAACATCCACCAATAAACAGTGCTGGCATACAGATCCTTGGGCTTAATCCATCCATCCAAATGGACGGTGCACACATTGATGCTTCGTCCTGCATACGAAACACCAGGATGACAATTTATTGTGGTGTTGAGATTCAAACCCAGGCTCGACAACTCGTAAGCAAGTGCAGTATTAGCTTTAAGCTATCTTACCATCTCCTACGATAGGCACTGAAATGCTGCCTCTAAAAAGACAGCAACTCCCAAAATCCCCCTAATCAGAAATAAAAAATATTGATGATGGAGAAGATTCATTTTTAATACAGGCACTTTGGGTTTGAGTTTGATGTAAGTTGATCCTACTGCTACTGCCTCTCTTTGTCGCCTATATTTGTCCCTTACACAGGCAGAGCTCGCATTGCTCTCCGAGGGCTTTGGCGAAGTGGACCGGGAGACTGTGGAGGCCATCCTGGCTCGAGAAACACTGAATGCACCTGAGATGTTGATTTTTGAGGCAGCACATCGTTGGGCAGGAGCTGAATGTGTACGACTGGGCCAACCGGTCAGTGCCGATTCCAAGCGAGCAGTGCTCGGGAAGGCACTACACCTAGTGCGCTTCCCCGTTATGCCACTTGCAAAGTTTGCTGATGGTCCTGCACAGTCTGGCTTGCTCACAGCACGAGAGACCAGTGACGTATTCTTGTGGTTCACTGCACAGAACAGACCAGAGCTTCCATTCCCAACAACACCACGCCGTGGACTGGCTCCACAACGTTGTCACCGCTTCCAGTCCTGTGCCTATCGCAGCAACCAATGGCGGTATCGTGGCCGTTGTGACTCGGTACAGTTTGCCGTTGATCGCCGCGTTTTCTTGGCAGGCTTTGGCCTTTACGGGTCGAGTGCAGGCCCAGCGGAGTATTCGGTACAGATTGAGCTGAAGCGACGTGGCTCTGTTGTGGCTCGTCGTGCAGCACGCTTTGTCTCGGACGGATCTAGTGCAACATTTCCTGTTTTTTTCGATCAACCTGCCCAAGTGGAGCCGGATTCATTTTACACGGCGAGTGCTGTGCTCGACGGTGGAAGTCTCAGTTACTTTGGGCAAGAGGGCATGACCGAGGTGCAGTGTGGAAGGGTCACATTCCAGTTCCAGTGTTCTTCAGATAGCACCAATGGTACAGGTGTACAGGGTGGGCAGATTCCTGAGCTCATTTTTTACGCATGACCTACGATCTCGTCATGAGCCGTGCATCGGCTTTATGATGACAGAGACACCCACAACAAAAACTGTTACCCTGAGATTCCTTCGCCGAGTTACTTTTCAACCATCATTCATGATCGCAGTTCACGCACTCACCCTGACCGTAGACTTTAAAACAATATAACAGCCGTTCGTCCAAAGGGATAATGCTTTGGTTTCATTTCACATTCTCTGTTGAGCCTGTCATGTGAGGTGAACTTGCGAAGATTTGATCTAATCCCAGGGTAAAACTAAGATTGTCTCACGACAGTTGAATCCCAGGTGAAGAACACGTGACAAATATCCGACGTACGTGTCAAAAACGTTTTCATGACTTTTGCAGTTTATCGTGTGTATATTGTGCCATATTGTGCGTGTAGTGCAGAAACCATAGGAGTTTCACTTTAAGCCCCAGGGTTAGATGTCTGCCATAGTGGCACCCATAACCGGTCTAATTTGTGGTTTTGGAGAATCGTGGAAGCAACTTTCCCACGGGTTGTTTTAGCCTCGGTGCCACTCATCGTGGTGCCACCTTTTCCACCCTAATTAAACACAGGAGTTATTGTGCAAAGGGTGGCCCTCGTCGCTACCTTTTGCACAATAAATTTTTTCCCAACTTGTTGAACTTTTAAAATTCCAATCGACGTGTGAAGATGACGTGCATTGCAGATCTCTCCCCATAATCACTTTCACCTTGTTCTCTTGCTCAAGGGTACACACAGAGCGATGCTCCTGTAACCATTTATTTTGTTGGTCTCATAAAGGACAGTCGTGCATTATGCCATGTATGCTGTAGACTAGTCGTTCCCTTCAGAGTTGCTTTCCAGCTGTCTAACGAAATTGCCAAATCAACAACTTGTTTGCTGACCTGTTGGGTAAACTCCTGTCATTACAAACGTTCTTGTTGTGTAATGTTGTGTTATAACGGTTATACTTGTGATGGTATTTAATATGACTTGGTTCAGCAATGAGGTAATTACATTCGTCAAGATTGCTCCATTTCTTGAATAAATATCTTGAGCATGACTTTGCAATGTTTAGTACCTGTTCTTGAGCACTGAGCACTGAGCACTGACCACAGCACAATTTATTGTTCTATTATTGATGAAATTCTCATCACTTACGTTTGTCTTTCATACACACAGGAATGCTGCAGTTGTTTGAAAAAATAAATAAGCATCATGTCGTCTTATTTTGTGTGTAGCACGTCGTTGGGAATTATTGCATTGTGCTGGCTTGGGGCGCTGCTGTGCCGTTGATGCAGTGCCCCCAGTGAATTTCTTCAGGGTGGCGGCGATAGGTCACTTACTCTTTGCAAAGGGCACCATGCCCATGGGATCTTTAATGTACACCAACTGATGCTGGCGGATGGGACGCACAGTTTAATTTCCATCTGGGGACAGCACACACATTGATGCCTCACCCTGCCTGTGAAACACCAGGGTGAGAGTTTATAGCTGGGGTGAGATTCAAACCCAGGCTAGACAGCTCAGAGGCAAGTGTGCATACCCAAAAGATCCCTGCCTTGCTACCATCTTGACTCTTCTTTATTCTCAGGCTATTAGGTCTTGTCACTGTCTATCTATCTCTGTCAGATCCCATCGTAATCGCCACGTTTATAATGTAAAAATCTTGTATCCTTCAGCTACTCCTCACAGCTTAGTCTAGCTTGCCCTGGAAGCAATCTATTAGGCCTAAACTGAACCCTGTATGGCAGGCAGCTGTATCCTTCCTCAGATGTGGTGACTAAACCACACACAATATTCTAGATGAGGCCTCACTAAATGCCTGTACAGTATTATCCTCAACATTTCCTCTTGATTTATAATATTTATCCCCCTATGAATACAACCTAAAACCCTGTTTTCTGCCTGACACTGTGCTGCCTGCTTACCCCCAGCATCGATTACCACCTTCAGATCCTTCTCTTGTGACACATTCCAAAGTTTCCTCTTGTATTATCTCATCCCTATTTTCATTATTCTTACCCATCCCCAGCACCTTATTCTCATTGCCATTTCTGTCCATCCATCCATTAAGTATTTTTTTTTCCCCCTTGTTTTTGGTCCATACCTTTAATTAATTGAGGCAATTCGTCAAAACTTGCATGGTGTATATTCTGAGTTATGTACAGGGTGGGGCATTTATATGTGACGGTTTTTATTATCCTTATAATTTGTTGTTTCTAAACCACATAAAATAAAGTTTTTATACAACATAGGCACATACTTCAAGTTTTAAAAATCAATTTTGATTCTTATTTCTTAAACTGGGCGTAGTGGCGTGCGCCTGTAATCCGGCTACTCGGAGGCTTGGGTTGGAGGATCACTTGAGGACGGGAGCTCTGCGCTGGGCCGCGTATGAGAGGGTGTAGGGCAGCCCGGAATCATGGCGAAACCAATCCTATCCCTGTGTCGTAAGAGGCGACCAGGGTTGCGTCAGAAGGGCATCCGGCGTAAAACCTGTGCCAAATCAGTATGCGGATCATAACGGATGATCCGCTGTGGCGACCCCTAACAGGAGCAGCCGAAAGAAGAACAACACATTCTTTATTTCTTAAAAATTACATCAGACAAATGGGCCCTTTAAAATTCGTGCATTCACGACAGCGGATCATCATATTGTTCATTACCGCAAGCAATGTCTCTTGATCAATAGAGCGATGGTTGCAGTGATGTTTGCCTCCAATTCATCGATCGATGTTGGATGTTCCTTATAAACTTTGCCCTTCAGAAATCTCCATAGGAAGAAATCTGGTGGAGTTAAATCTGCCAAATCAAAGTGTTCCTCATCTGTCATGATGACCTTGTTTGTGAAATTGGCATGCTCATTGCATTAAAAAAAAAATTCAAATTAAATAAATAAATTCTCATTGCATTTAAAGTGCTTAAAATTGCATTTAAATTGCATCATTTTAAAAAAAACTTTCAAGTATTACCTATAAAACAGAAAACAATAATTAGTTATGCCAAGACTGCTTCTGGCTGGAAAGATTGCAAATGTGTCAGATGTAAATGCCCCCAACCTGTACATGTGTCTTTTACCAGCTTTATGCTTCATACCTACCTGTATATCCGTCCGTCAGCTTTAACATGTCTGGGCCATATTTCAGAAAGTAATTGAGGCAGTTTGACGAAACATTTAGTATACTGTCCACCTTTGTAGAAGTGCCTTTTTCAAGGTAGTGTAATGTGATCGAGGTAATGTGATCTTTACAGATTTTGTATGTCAGATCTCGGAATCATGCCTCACACGCCGAAACATGGTCCCTGACCCATTTCCTCCTTTACATGAAATTACCTTTTGTTTGCTGCTCCATGAATAGTATCTGCAACTGATCAGGTGCCTTCTTTCAGGAATTTATATATCGGGTATTGCTACATTTTTGGCTGAGTGTTAATTCCACCTTTGGTGCTTATTGCCACTGAAGGTGAAGGAGGTTATGTTTTCACCCCTCGCTGTCTGTTTGCTTGCTTGTTTGTCTGTTTGTTTGTCTGTCTGTGTACAGAATATCTCAAAAAGTTGTGGACAGATCCGGATGAAATTTTGTGGACGGGTTGGGTGTGTGACAAAGATGAACTCATTAGATTTCGGTGAAGATCCGGATCCGGATCCGACTACAAAATTTTTTAAAAGTGATTCTTCACCATTGAGAGAAAGGGCCAAAAATGATATATAGCATGATATCTCAAAAAGTTGTGGACGGATTTGGACGAAACTTGGTGGACACGTTGGGTGTGTGCAAGGAAGAATTGATTCAATTTTGCTGAAGATCCGGATCCGATAATTTTTTCAGCAATTCTTCACCATTGAGAGACAGGGCTAAAAACGATATATAGCATGATATCTCAAAAGGTTGCGGACGGATTCGGTTGAAACTTTGTGGGCAGGTTGGGTGTGTGACCACGACGAATTGATTCGATTTTGGTGAAGATCCGAATCCAGATCTGGATGTGAGAATTATTTAATTTTTTAAGTGATTCTTCACCGTTGAGAGATAGGGCCAAAAACGATATACAGTATAGCATGATATCTCAAATATGTATTGGGCCCAATATGTTCTTGTGGATCAGGCATGACGTGATAGAGGTATGTGCTCTACCGAGTGCCCTTCTAGTTTTTAAATGCAATCATTTTGCAATATTAGGAACTGCCAATAACCTCGTTACCAAGTAATTATCCTTAAATTATCTCGCTTTACCATGAGGCTCTATCTTTTCTGGAAAAGTGAATATATAAGACTGGCATTGAATTCTCTTCCCTTGGAAGTAAACAAAGATAATAAATTTTGCATCATAAATGCTTTGTTGCACAAGGACACACGGCTGATCAACAAACCTGTGGTTTGTCCTTTGTTAGAATTTGATCTTGGATTCGCTGGCTTTTTAGAACTGATGCCTTTTCCCATTGCTGCCACCATAACTCCTTATCATTGGGTATTGGTTACGACACGTCCCCTAATCCAGAAAGGCTTCTGTGACCTCAGTCGAGGTCTTGGAGAATTCACTAGCTATTTGTGAATTGGCAGGTCCGCATTGGAATATGTCTGAAGATGCACTCGGAACGTTCTTGCTTGCCTGCGTGTGCCAGATACAATTATTGCAGAGTGCAGGAAGCCACTGTAGGAGTTGACTTCAGTGTGCCAGATGCGATTGAGATTGCAGAGTTAAGGATAGTGTCAAGGCGCTTAGTGTGACCGCAGCCCACACAGTTGTACTCTGCAGTGGCATGCACTGGAGTGAGTATATAAGTGCAAAGGCTGCGTGTGCCAGCTCCCCAGCTAGTGCTGCCAAGCTTACAGATGACGTTCACCCTCGTCTTAGTTTTCTCACAAATCTTTTTCTGATGTTCCCTTTATGTCATGCACCGACCGATCCAGAGTGATTCCAAGATATTTGGGGTGTGGTTCTTTGTGGACTGACATCACAGGAGACATCTAGTTTGCCATAAGCCAGGCGATTGCTCAGATGGAAAGCAGTGACGGTGGTTTTTGATGGATTTGGACGGAGTCTACATTTGGTGAAATACTTCTTCAAAACCTTGAGGTCGTTTGTCGTCAAGATTTCATGTTTGGTAGGCAAGAGCAAGATCATTAGCATAGGTAAACTTTCATGAAGTAGTCACCGGTAGGTCACTTGTATATGTGTTGGACAGTATCGGGACTAACACTGATCCTTGTGGGAGACCATCATTTAGAGTTCTTGGTGCACCAGTCATATCCCCAAGTAAGACTGAAACGATGGCTTCGAAGCAAAGATGCTCGTACTCGTATGGTACCATGACAGAGAAGGAGCTTTGCTGTCTTGAGAAGGAGCTCATGGCTCCAAACTATCATAAGCTGCTGACAGATCTATCAAGGCAACACTACTTTTGAGAGAACGTTGGTGACCAGCCTCAATATACGTTAAGTTAAAGTGAAGACCTGATCCACAGAGCTTCTCCCTGGTCGGAATCCTGCCTGTTCCACTGGGGATGGAAGGCTCAACTAACAATGAGATACGGTTTTGCAGAAGACTTTCAAACAATTTGTATGATATGCAGAGTAATGATATCGGTTGGTAGCTTGAAAGGTCATCTGACGGCTTCCCTTGCTTGGGTATGGTGATGAACTGAGCTTCTCTCCCCATCGAATGAATGGAGTCAGACTGATTGATAGCAGTGAAGGAAGTGCACCGAGCTTTACCTTTTAGGCCCGAGACTCTCTCGGAATCCTGAGTATATGTCATCTTGGCTGCTGTCCCAGACTTTGTTTATTTGAGTGCTATTTTTACTACACACATACATTTGTTATGAAAAATATTTGTAAACAATGGACCAATAAACATAGTATACAGGATTTAAACATGCGATTCCAGCGTCGAGACGTGCTCAGATGGGAACACAAAACTGGCTAATCCATGTTTTTTGTTTTTGCTTTATCTAGTCTAATCGTTTGCTTTCCAGTGGTTTAACGAAGAACTACATTTCCATTGAGGGCGAAGAACACGGTGGGTGTCCTTTGTAATAGGTATGCAAAGCGAAGTGTCCCTTTTGCATTTCATTTTGATGTGTGAAAGATTTTACGATTTGACAAAATGGTATAGAAATTCCTTGTAACCCAGGGTTACCAGAAGAAGAAAAAATTCTCCCAAATAAATGAATCCCATCTGAGATCTCAAAACTGAGATCTCAAGTTCTCTTCCTCCAAAACCTTGTTTAGTCTCATTGGCATAATGGTTAGAGCGTTTGCTCTGGAATCTGGGAGGATGGCAGTTCAAAACTGACCCTGTCTGGGGCAGAGTTCCGAAGACCTTGGAAACGGTACGTGCTCCTTCCTTGCACGATGCTCAGAATTTAAAAAGGATAGAGCATGGACAAACAACCATTGTGCAGGATTTATGGGCCTAATGTCCTTCAGTGTTTAAGTTCCTTGTAGGTGAACTCATATTTTTTCATAAAGTACGATTTTAAAGTGAGTGAT
>CM068961.1:45236854-45252375 GCA_035128595.1 Eptatretus atami
CCAAGAGAGAGATAAGGCGCGGCCACGCCAGGCCGTGGGGGAGTAGACGTGCGACTGCCTACGCTCGCGCCACGAGGGCGCGGGTAAGACGCTTCGGTCTCGTGGGCCCTGACCGTTCATCCAGGCTCCACGTCACATTCACCGTCCACGGACCTGTCTGCCACCGCTTGTCTTTTGGGGGTGGCTTTTCTTTGCTTTTTGTATAAATGCATGTGGTGGCGCAGTCTAAGTAAGTAGATGTTTAAGTGACTGTGGTGTGCAAATAAAACGCTTTATTCGGTTGGTAATTCTTTTATCTGCTTGCTTCGATACATACGTGTCATGATCATTGCTGTGACTGTAAAACGTGCAAATGTCTAATAAATGTGCTTATTGACTCTTCACGTTCGTTGCGTCTAGTTCCCTGTTTTTGAAAAAGTGCCATCTTGCATCAGCACGGAAGAAATTGGTAGAGGGGTGTAAGCACCCGGTAAAAGAATCACATCCGTCGAGGTCGGCGATAACACCGCTCGTTATCACTGTAGCACGGAACGGACCGGCTTAAGCGGTTCGTGTCTAGGCCGACCTGCGGCGAGGTACGATCGCCCGGTCGACTACTCGCCGCAGGTACTTAGGTAGGTCGATTGGCGAGCAACCCTTAATCCGGCGGGTGGGAATTGGCGCGATCGGTGGTGAGGTTAAACCCCCACCCGTGACTAGCCCTGGCGTAGTTCAAGGAGGGTCACGACTGAATTGTCCGACGGTGGGGCGGTGGTCACGATTCGAGTTACGCGGCGATCGCACGCTGGCGGGCGCGAATTTCGCACATTATATATATATATATATATATATATATATATATATATATATAATATTTCGTTTGTTTGTTTGGAGCCTCCAGACTTCGTTGATACTTTATTTAAACATTGCACCGATGTTGGATCAGTTCTCTGTTCACGGCTTTTGAAATTACCCGGAAACACGGGTTAGTTGTTTGCCTTGTTGGGCAATCGATGTGGAGGCCGTTTCCGCTGTTTGGGGGAGTTAATCAGTTTGGAGAATATAAAACGTGGCTTCTCGCAAGAATAACGTGCTAATCTTGTTTCCACAGTAAACATGGTGTCAAGTAGTCGACATGGGCTTTTTTCTTCTCCCGACGTGTTTGTCCAGGTAATGTCCTCTCGACACGCCGGCATTTCGGGTTTCCCTCTGTAATGTTCCTCCGTTCATTTAAGAACACAGAAATGGTTAACAAACTAACAAATTGGTTCTGTTGTTTCTTCAGTTTCTATGATTCCTTTATGAGGAGAAAATAACGTGTTTAAAACATATCCATGTCCTTTCGTCGTTTTGTTTATATGATTTATACCGCGTGGTGTAACCTCATTAAATGCAGTATTGCCCTTCAGGTCGAAGGGTAACTTATAGGGTCTTTGTCTCTACAGAGTCCTTAGTTTGCTTTGAGTGTGGCCATATGTCATTGAAAAGACTCCTGCCCGAGTAGGTCAATGGGTGGAGTCACGAGCCTGATTGGTGATGTTCCCAGGGTGCTAACTTGAGATCATTTTTTATAATTTAATAGTATGGGTGCTGAGAGCGCGCCCACTGTAGACTACAGAAAAATAGAAAAGAACCCTCTCATCTTCCCACCGATCTCCACGAGCCAGACATAAGGTCTTGGCTGGTCCCCCAACCTTCGGCTCATTGGGTAGTAAAGGAGCCGCAACCTCCTCAGTACTCACCTCCAGCTGAAGTAATTCCTCACCTGCTCTCTTTCAGAGTCGGTGAGGATGCGTGTGATAAATATCGGGACTTATGTGTTGTTCCAGACAGCACAGAGTCTCTGGTGTTCTGAGATTCTCTCCATGTGAGTAGAGCCTCCATGTCTGTCCCTTGTTGAACCTTGTTTGATCATGTCCCCCTCCTCTATGTGGAGCGATAAATGTGTCCTAACTCGCAATCTGTCTTGTGATTGACTCATCCATTGAGGTTGCTGGAGCCTCCATCAAGCTCATGTGCCGCAGATATGCTAAAGGATGAAATCTCAGAGTGGTTGCTTTGTTGAGCCCGTTTCTTTGGCAATGGATTCTCATTGTAATGATTGTGACTCTGATGGGGGTTCTTCTGTTGCCCTCACTAAGTGATGGTGAGGCCCGAACTCCCATCAGGCGTGTCTCTGGAGAATCCATCCCTCCTACTGAAATCATGGATTTTTACAAAAAACTTATTGTAAAAAGGCGCGTCAAAATCGCGATTTCTTCGCTGATACCGGCCTTCATCTAATTGGAACTCAGGGTGTTGTTCGACAATCCGCAACCCTTCATGTTTCTGATACTCGCTTAAAAGATTGAAAAGGTTATCTTGTTATACAAAGAAGAATTAAACTGCATGGTTTGAGTTGCTGCTTATGTTCTTTCATAGAACATAGCCAGTTTGAATATTAAAGGTCCCATGACCCCAAATACTGAAATTGCATATATATATATATATATATATAATATATATTATATATATATATATATATATATATGTTCCTATAGGAGTTTTTCATCGTGATTTTAGATCTGACAATGTTTTTTCACATACTCGTTCTGTAAAAATGTAAAATTAAAAAAACAACCTTACAGGAAGCCCTAAAAATTCTGCGCGAATATCCACTGAAAGAGGCGTAACCCAATGAACGTCAACTGAGAACGACAAAGGCTGACGTTAATTAACTCGGTTGGTGGTCTAAGTGAATTCTATTGGCTTTCTGTGCGTTTTCCACATTTGATTGGTCGACTCAATCGCTTCGTTCATTTCTGCTTTAAAAAAATTGAATAATGGATGACATGGACTTTGATTTTGTCTGGTAACGACAGTGAGTGTGAGAGAAATGAAGGATTTTGGTCTGAATCAGATGGAGAATTGTTGGATAAGTAGTCGCGGGAGGTGACGTTCAGGCATGCTGGAAATGAATTACGGCCTACTAGTTTCGATGCCCGAAGCAGGACAAGCAGAGGAAAAATGGCGATGAAATTCCCGGAAGTTCAATGATGATCGGAGGAATCGAGGAAGACTTGCAATAACAACTGGTAGACCTAATCCTATTCGTAATTCACTAATGTAATTCGACTTGCATACTGCTCGATATCAGAAAATATTTTAGTGAGGTGACGTGAAAAGCGCAGCGCAGCGGACATGTTACTTCGCGCGAATTAATCACAAACAAGGCCTGGCGCTGTCAATCGGCCGTATCTCTTCCGGCGATAAACGAAGCAATCTCGCTGCCCGGATACGATGAAAACTTGTGTGCAGAACACACCTTGTGACACAATTTGTCGAGAGTAGTCGATGAAATCTGACGTTCGTTGCATTTATCCCGCCCGCGTGGCGGAAGGGGATTGTTGCACCGGTCGTCCGTCGTCCGTCCGTCGGCTGCTGGGCGTAACATTTATAGCTGTGAGTGCGATAACTCATAAACTGTTCGCCATATCGATTTGAAATTTTGGGTCCACATGTACACCTGAAAAAGGAAGAACCCTATTGATTTTGGCGTGGCGATCCAAGAATGGCCGCTGGGCGGCCATCTTGAAAAAATGTTCTGTAATAAATGAATAACCGCTTATCTGATTTCAAATTATTTTTGGTTATAGTTCCTCACCCCTGGGAACTTTACCACATGGTTTCGGGCCCGCTGCGGACATCCAATATGGCCGCCAGGGGCAGCCATTTGAAAAAATGACATTATCGCGAAATAGGGCCTAATTTTTTTTGTTCTTTTCCAACGAAACTTGCTGGAGGGTAGGTCATGGGAACGAAGCAGCAAGCATTGTTCAAGCATGGAGAGCTAACATGGACATACAGTACATCATGATGTTATGCATGTGCAATGTACATTGCTTCGTATGTCTTGAAAGCTCAACGGGGAATGAGCAATACTTTGCAAAAACACAGAAGAAGCTAGGAAATGGGCAATGAACATATACGACAACAAGTCCGCAATATTGGAAACAAGTTCCTGAATAGTGTTGAAATAAGTGCCCAAGAAGCTGTTGTACTCCTGTTACAGCTGCCATTGCGTAAGGCATCACGCTCGGTGATCTCATCAATACTAATACTCCAGAAGATAGAGTTTGCCTCCTAAACCCATTTAGGTCTTGATGACTGGATGATAATTCTGAAGACATAGAATCAAACAATATCAATAAAGAGGTATTCGAACAGACCCAAGGCATTAGAAAATATTACCTTAACAAAGTTTGCATCATGGTATAGTGAAGACAACAAAGAATAGAAGTAAGAAACAGTCAAGGAACCAACAACAAGATGGCCTGTACAAGAGCAGCTGTTCAAGAAATGATCATAGCAAACAATGATGTTTTGCTGAGTAACAGATGAGAATGCGCTGGCAACATGAACTAACGAAAACAATACTGGGCTTCGTATTGACTTAATACTTAACTCCTGATACTAACTTGTGTACTTTCTGATACCATATCCAGTAATGAAAGCTGAAGATACAACGGAGACTTAAGTGGCTAAGTTGTTTAGTCTGGTTCACTTTGACGAGAACAAGAAACCAGACAAACACTTCCGAGAACTGCTGCATGCATACACATTTGGAGGGATGAAGAAAGTGATCTGCTTGGTGGCCATGACACTATCAGAATCAGTATAACAAGGTTAAGTGACAAAGTTGATGCAGAAAAGCAAATCTAACAGAGAGTAGCCCAAGCTCGCATGCAGTTACAGAACTTTGATGAGATGAAGTTGTTGATGGTAGCTGCTATGGGTGGCTCCCAACCACAGAACATCGAGAACAGAAGAGATGAGGCTACAGACACAACAGACAACAACAACATCTCTCCCAGAACACATGATCTTGGAGAAAGATCTTGGTCTAAGCAACTAACATCTCCCAGTACGAGGACATTGTCAGATGAAATGCATGAAACAAGTTTCGTAAGCACATGCAGAGTCTAACAAGCATCAGAGGGATTTGTATGATATTCTTCCACCAATCAAGACCTCAACACACCTGTAATTCCGCTTTCTCAGTGGAGGTGCGGAGTTGGAAAACAGCATGTCAATCCATTGGTCTCTATCAAGCTGCCGTCTCAGCATATCCAACAGCATAGCAGAGCGAAGATTTTGACATATACAGATAATGTTGCTGCCCCGACAGGCAAGGCTGCTTTCAAATCAATGAATACCATACTAGTGCCTTAAAAGTGCCAGCCAGTCAGTCTCTTGATTACCGGTCGTGGACCAGTGAATCGTCTGAACACACTTCGTACACAACTTGGCCATGTGAGTTAGTCCATTATTGAATGAAAAATATTGCGATGGTTGGCAACAAATTGCCTAATTCATAGCAGCGTCACAGGAGATCACTGTTCTTCACAGTATTTTTGGGGTATTCTATTATCGAGTCGGTGATTTGTTCCAAATAAGAACAGTCGTGACAGCTACGTATTTGCTAATATTGACAAGGTATGGTCACTTGCTACAAATCTGGGCAACACATTTCCAGATGTTTAATGCGCATGAAACTAATGTAGGCAGGAAGACGATCTACAGTTTGCAGACAATTGTTGAATCGCCTTCGAGAAGGCAGGCAAACACTGCTGATTTACATGTTTGCGCACTCGAATGTCTTCACTCAGCCAACACAAGCAATATTCCTCAACGACAGCTCATAGCACTTATTCATAAAGCAATGCCAAAGTGAACGCAGCACAAAAAATGCATTTCAAATGTTCTGAAGCTTAATAAATTTACTGTGAGAGCTAACAGAATCTGTATTGGAGAAAATGTCCTCAGTGGGCTCTGTCTGTCAAGACTACTAACCAAAGTTCCAGATGTCCAAGAAAACAGATGCAGTTGCACACAATCTCAGCCTGCCGTTGGATTATGACCATGAATCTCTGTGTAAATGTAAATGTTGAAGATGGCTTGACAAATGGAGCTGGCATGTGTAGTGACTAGATTTGCTCTTCCACAATCATCAGCAAACAGCCATTGTTGTTGTATGGGTAGGAATTGATCAGAAGAAGTTGGGGTCAAGACAAGACATCAAAATAGGCACTTGATACAAAGAGAAGCATTTAAGAAATCATGGCACCCATCACCCCTATTCCCAGACATTCAAAGTGGGTCGCAATCACAAAGGCTGAAGTCCTCAGGAACCCAATTTCCGCAAACTTGAGACCGCAGCTGCCAAAAAGACAATATCATGCGCTCTCAAGGTGACACTTGGACAAGCTTGTCCATTGATGCTTGATGGAGAAAATGCCTCGTCAATCTTGATATTATTTGGAGTTGAGGTCGTGTCCGATCACTTCGACTTATATCATCTTGCCTGATGAGGTACGTGATATCGCTCCATTATGCAAGATTCCATATGGTGCAGTACAGAAAAAGTATAAGGCTGAAAGTAATCTCATACTGGCATAAACAGAACTTCACAAGTCTCCAACCCCACTCCCAGTCGCCGAGCGCTACTAGAACCATATGTTCGAGTTGTAAAACATACAATTAATTTCTTTTGATGGACATATCAGCTGAGTAAGATGGCAACAGCATATGGAGACTCTACAAATGTGACAATGCATGAACTCCGAATTGAAATCGTCAGTTTGCCCCATACAGTCTTGCACATGACATTTGCCAAGATGTCAAGCAAGATCTAATTTGCAAGCGTGCTGATACCAACTATCTACAACAGAAACAAGATTCGCACTCTGATACTTGAAGAATCAACTGAAATCGATGGAAAATATCAATTCGAATGAATGGTCATCAAATAACGCCTCAACCCGACCACCTCCATGGTACTTGGCAGTCTACAGTATGTCACTTTTAAGACTAAATTACCAAAAATATGCAGTAGTTCTCATTTGAAATCACTTCTATACCATGTCACGGCAAAGATTGCAACATATAAGCAGTTGTTGCTGTATACAACCCTCCAAGAACATCTGTTAAAACTCTGTGTCAAGTCTGAAAAAGACTTCTCTTCCATGTACGAGACTGACAACTCATCGTCTGGGAGACTTCAATATCAATTGGCTGCAGGCAACAGCTCCAAAGGACAACTGCAACATTTGATGCTCAGCCTCGGTCTAACAACAGCAAATAATAGCAATAACACAACAGAATAATTATTTCAAACAACATTGACCGTCTAAAATTTTCCAACCTCGAACCCTAAATCTTCCCACTGTGGTTCCTTGAGACATATGGGCTTAAGCAATGTGGGAGTTGCACTCGACAATCTAATTCGTTGACTCGCACCTATATAAGCTGTAAGCTGTTGCTATTGAAGTTATGAAACATTTTGGTTTCTGAAAAATCAATTAACAACATTTGGCATCTATCCACATCTACATCAGACCTGTGAAGCACTACAAATAATTCCCAATCAGTCGCCATACATCATCGCACCTCCAGAAAGCACTTACAAGATCCATTCCCAATCATCACCATATCATCAGCACGCTTCAAGCAAGCACTACAAAATAATTCCCAATCATGCGCCATATCAGTCGCACCTCCAGAATCGACTACAAGAATCATTCCACTCTCCCAATACTCATCGCACCTTCAGATAGCTACTTAGACAATATAATCCTTCCATAATCATATACCTCAGGACAGTTCTACTAACATGAATAATGTCTCCCATAATCTGCCATATCTCGAGCACCAGAAGCACACATAAACAATTCCCATCTCCTATTATCGCAGCTTCCAATTCAACACTAAATTTCAATTCTGCACTATATCGCTTCGAACCAGAAATGCACTACGCAAAATGGTGATCCAATCTCCGTCCAATATCACCTCGCACCTCCATGAATGCAGCTACATATTAGCATTCATTCACTGTCGGCATATCAGCCATCTCTCGACTTTGTGTATGCTGCTGAGACATTTAAAGTTGTTTATATACTGTGTCCATGTATGCGTGCCAGTAGCTAAAACAACAAGCCATTATAAGCAGATATCTTTGTCAAAAACCCCCGTTGGGGAAAAGCTCAAAGAACGATACCAGATTTTATGGACTGTCGGTGGAGATCCGGATTCATCCTACTTATCTGATCAGTTGAATGAACTCTTTTTCAGGCGGAATGCACATCTGATGGGTAATTATTTATTATCATGACTAGTGTCATGAGCCAACGTAGACGACTATGAAGAAAGCAGATGTAAACATCTACAGGACGTAGAATATAAGTCGACGCGATTTATGTCTAGTCTACGAGTAAGTACTTGTATAAGCGCCACAATGTCAATTAAGCGAGGCGTATGAGTTATTGACGATAATGCTTCTATTGCCATATTCCTGTTCATTTTTACAGCATTTTGCTAATGGTTAAGATAGCAGCAATGGAAGCAGTACACTTTCACTTTAGAAATAAACCCAGTATGTCCGAGTGCAGCCATCACTGGCTTGCTAATGTATGTGGGAATCGTACCACTATCCCAGCAGGCTGGTTTCCAACGAACAATTCAATAAGCTGGCAAAAATGTGGGTGAGGTTTTTTCCCAACAAATTGTTGATTTTAAAATTATCTCCTTGCATGCCTTGAAATGATGCAAAATTTAATCTTTGTATTTCCTTTTGTATGTCCTGTAAAGTTTCTTTTTAAATGGAAAGGTTCATACAAGTCTTAACATTTTAGTTTTGTGTGGACCATGGTATAAGCCCTTATTGTGTCTACATCGTATTGGATTTGTCCATGACTAACGAAAGGAGTAAAGGGATAAATAATTGCCTCGTGATTGTTGTGGACTACGTGAACGGCGCAGAAGCAGAATTTATTTTCCGCGAAACAATCCAGGAATTAAGACGATCAGGTGATGATAACAAACGCATGTGCATCAAGCATTGTACCGTACTTTAAGTAGCGGCCGCGCGCAATCTGAATCACTCTGAGCCGAGTCGTGTTCTGGAGATGCCGTCATACGGTCACGTGACCATGCGGTTAGCGAAGTCAACTTTTTTGGGGGCGGGGCCAAAGCAAGTTGTGAAAAGCACTAGAATATGTTCGAATACTGGTCTAATTATTCCCTTTTTAAAATTTAAAAAAGAATACAGGGTGATTCTTCACTAGGAAGGTCAAGTTTAATAGTAACTAACGCAGACAAGTTTGAGTGTCCATGGGACCTTAATGGTGACGCAGTTCAGCTGATCGGTCGTCAGACCTGTCAATTAGCCCAGGAAGGAAAATATTGATATCTCTCTTATTACAACAAGAATCGTGCCAACTCGCAGACTGGTATGGCTGATTGGCAGCAACAGCTGAAGGCACTTGGTTTTTTAGTAATACGAATCTGTGAGCACGGTATTGCTTTTTCTTGTTGGTAACGGTCGTTTGTCTGTCTTCTCCCCCTGTTTTTTAAAGAAATCATCCCAGTGCTATCGTGCCTCTGTAGAGCTTGAATACAATCAGAAACAGATTTGTCTGTGTTAATGTCTAACCGCTCCATATGACAGTGGCAGATAGAAGGAGATTTTTTTTTAATGATTCTTTTCATTCTTGTCAAACACATATCTTCTGATACGCTTTTGTGCCTAGCGGGGGAACTTAACTGTACTTTGAACCCAACTTAGATCGACTGCAGACCACATCCAGCAATCAAGTCGGCTCCTTTCAAATATTATTCATTGCATGATCTTAACGATTATGGCGACACACCCGAACCTACAACGCATTCAGCTGGTGTCGGGTTTTTCTAAATCAATCTTCTGTGCTCGACTTGAAGTAAATTTTATATTCGCTTAACTCGCATCAAATTGTGGACATGTGACAGATATTGTCCTTCTGGTTTCTCTGTGACCATTCCTTAAGTAAAACTGTGCTTGTCCACTTCCTGATTTTAAACACCTGCACATTGTGTTGGTGTTTTAAAATACTTCCTCTGAGTGATCTTTTTCAAGTCATCCTTCAATGTTTTTTGTTGAGAGGGTTGTGCATCCAAACACAGTTTTTAAATCCCTTCAAGTGGTGGGAACTATGCCAAAGGCGCAATATCCGTGTCTTCTGTCAGCAATACAAAAAACGAATTGCTCTGCGAAGTTAAACAATTATTGTATTCTGTATCGCCTTGAACAAGAAGATTCTTCGACTTCCAGGAGGGGTGAGGACGCTCCGTGATGATAAAAGTGTGTCAACTCTCCATCGGAACACAAAGTATGTTAAGGAACTAAGTTCAACGGAGATGGTATCGGCGACTTATCAGGCTGAGAGTCAGTGGTTTAATGGTCTGCAGACACACTTGTTGTAAGGATTTTTTTTAAGTTTGAGAGACACAAGGCGAGGCCAGCAATTGCTTAGTCTTCGGTCGAGTGCATGGGCATATTCTGGATACATACATGAAATTGTCCACTCTTGTGTCGAGCCTTATTCGCAGATTGTGTTCTTTCAGCCAATGATAGCCTGTCAATGCAAAATTGCAACTCAATTTTACGCCGCAAGATAGTTGAGCATGCAAGCGACATTTATTGGATGAAAACTTAGCTTAGTGACCTTTAATGCGCTGGAATGGGCCTGTTGACCTATGGTCCTAGGCTTTGATGGGTTGCCAGCTTGAATTTAAAAAAACTTTCCTGGTGATATGTGGCCTTGCTGTTGTTTTCAGTTTTTTTAATACAGCCTCCAGGAAGGCTTATTACCCCTTATTGTCGTACGTGCAGTTGTTTGCCTTTCCCTAAGAGAAGAAGGGATCTGCCAAACTGATACAGACTGGCATGCTAATTTCTCTTCTCTGTGCGTGATCGTATAAGATTTTTCGAAAAGCACTTGCTAAACCGTGTAAAGACTGTTTAAGCACGGTTATACTCAGGATCCATCGGTATTGTGTTAGCACAGTCATTAGCATGATAACATTTTGTTTGGTACGAGAACTTGTGGGAGGTGTGTTGAAATCCAACAACAATATTACTGGTGCTCTTTTTTATTGATCAGGAAAGCTTTTTGACTCTTGTAACCATTAATATTTGTTTTAAACATTGTCAATCTTTTATTTCTGTGGTAACTATATTTATAATCACATTTTAGTTTGCTGTGTGTTGGCTTAATCGGTAGGGTGGTGGGCTTGGGATCCCTGAGTTGCAAATCCCACTGTGGCTGTTCAAAGTTAATAGCAGGTGGGTTGAACTCTGCTTCATTCTTCTGAGTCGGTCAAATGAGTGGCCAGCTTTCTGAAGTAATGCTGTCGGAGTGGCGACCTGCTCACAAGGAATTGTGTCCAAGACCAAGGAGACCTGCTGAGCTAGCACCAATGTGCTGCACAAGAGTATGGTCCTCAGTGGAGTGGAATGGATGGAAGGGATTTTTTAGTTGATTAAAGTCAACATGGTCTTGTTACCTTTGCGGATTGGGAGGGGAAATTGGCAGGTTGTCCCTCTATCCTGGAATCTTGTACTCTCTTTGCATGTAGCCCCTTTTGATTGTTTACGATCTCTCTTATGGGATTTCCAGTGACCTCTTCCAGAAGAGCCCATTACGTTTCGGCTTATTGCTGAATGATGTCATGTGTTGCTGTTTTGGCAACAATGATAATTACTATGTGTTTGAGTGTTACATGTCTATTCTCAAGCATGTACACAAAACAAATCAATTGGTCCTAAATGCAAAGCGCGGTTTGGGGTCGGCTGTTCCGCCACCTTTCTGACCCTTCCAACTCCCACTATTGAATTTGACATGGTAAAATAAGGTGTAAAGTACCTTGGTGTTTATCTGTTAAAAAAAGTACCCCTGGCTTTGTCAAAACGAATTGGTATGGTTTGCTCCACAGAATTAACAATCAGCTGAATAGATGGAGAGAATTTTGTCTGCTTTGTCTTCAGAGGTCGTGCCTTGGTCATTAACACTAGTTGCCCCTCTGCTATAGCATAAGATGATTGTTCTGGCGCCACCCTTAAACATTGGTGTCATTGATCCAAAAGTTTGCTTGACTTCTTTTCTGGATGGCAAACATTGGCTTTTAAACCAGAGACTATTTGCCTTCCAATGGGGAGGGGGTCCATGGACTTGTGGACATTCTTTGCGGGTGATAGCATTCTGTACTCTACTGCTCGTCGTTTAATATTCCTGGAGGGCTTCCCCTGGAAATCCATGTGAGCCTATATTGAAATCAAGCCGTCTGCTGGGCTAAAACTGTGAACTCTTTTTCATGGAACCGCAACATGTTGAGTCCCTGTGTCCCTGACTTCTATGCCAGGATGTCCTGCACGCCGGCATTCCATCTCCATAATCGGCAAATGGAGACATATAACAGCAAAAAGGTTCTTCAGAACCCTTTCCTACAATGATACCTTTTTCTGAAATTCCTCGCTCAACGTACCTTCATGCAGCATTTTTTGGGTGTTTTGTGTGAGCACAATTGGGACCTTCGTGAATGCAACAGGAACAAGCGGTTCTCTGCAGGATATATTCAAGAAAAAACTGGTATCAGATCTTTGAGGAGTGTAGCCTAGGTACTCTCTCTCTCTCTATCGAGTCAGCCTGTTGGCTGGCTTGTTGCATCAATTGGTTGAGATGCGCTATGCCGCTGATGCAAGTGTCCCCCTTACCAGTACAGCTGGTGTTCTTTTGGCCGACCTCAGAAGGATGGCAGGCTGAGTCACCCCTGGTGTATTTTTAATTCAGCGGCCAACGGGGCTTGAACTCAGGACCTCGGATCCCAAGCCTCCACCCTAACCACTAAGCAACAACACCAGGAGCTTCGGTACTACAGGAGTCATTCTGCAAGTTTTTTTAGGTGCTAGGCCTAGCCTTCACTGCGTGACTTGCTGATCACCATACACCACCACAGATGATGTGGCTGGCTATAACTTGCCAGCGATAACTACACAAATCTATTTTGTTATCCTCATCACCATTTCAGTAAAGAACAAAAAAGACTACCGTTTGTGCTTTTAATTCGATTTTCTCTCATTACGGCCTGCTTCATTTGGGGCTTGATGAAAGAAAAACTGCTTCTGGGCTTCCTCCCATCCGCTGGTCGCGCGATGTACATTTCACTTGTTTAAAAGGACTGTGATATGCCTGGGGCCATCGCCATATGTGTGCTGCCCTCCAATGTATTACTCCAGCGTTTGAAAAAATACACAGAAGCATGTCCCTTTTTGTATGGCTCTCTGAAGATCTTTTTTCATGCCTATATAGATTGTGCAAGACTAACGCCTTCTGAGTTATTATCACCACTCTTACATCGGATGAGCTTCCTTTCTCCGTGGTTTTATTTTTTATCCCGCCAACCAACGAGGTTGGCGGGGGATATAGAAATGGGTTCCTTCCGTCGTCCGTCACATTTCGTTTCCGGAGCTTAACTACAAATCCCTCAAGATATATTTACGAAATTTGGTACAAATATCAAGCAAGTGGTGAACTGGTGCCTTTTTGAATATTTTCTTTATTGATAGGTCACATGGTTTGGCAGCCATGTTGGATTCAAAAAAATATTAATAATGTTTTCTCTGGAATCACAAACCTACGAAGGAATTTTGCACTATCATCTTTCATCATCTTGCATGCACATTAAAAATTATGATTTCACAAGTCACAGGGTTTGGCGGCATCTTGGAATAGAAAAACACACCTCATTTCCGATTAACAAGAAACTTCACACACGTATTCCACTGGAGGATTGAGCAGAATGTAAATTTATGAGACATAGGTCACATGGTTCGTCAGCCATCTTGGATTGAAAATTAATAATTTTTAAAATCTTCTTCTCCAGAACGGCTGGACAGATTGAGGCAAATTTCACATACACTTTCCCCAGACATCCTTTCAGAAGTTTGTTAATTTCTAATTGATAGGTCACATGGTTTGGTGGCATATTTAATTTACCTAAACCTTCAACATCTTCTTTCCCAGAACGCTTGGTCAGATCAAGGGGAAACTTCACATACAATTGCCAACGCTTAGGGAATATAATTTGTATCCTCATTATATGGCGGGGATATCGAAGACTTTGTCTTCACGGATTGCTAGTTGTTTTTGGAATACCACTTGGTTGCAAAAGAGGTCAGAGACCTCTCGTCAATTTCCTGATTTCTATCGCAAAACTGGCAATCCACAAGACAGAAAAGCAAAGCTCCTTGCAAATGCTGATATTTTATGTGATGTAGTAGTAGTCTTTAAGGCTCTGTCATGGCTAGGCTACGTTGGAGTTCTTTGAATTGTCAAATGAAAATGATTTGCAAGCCATTCCGCAAAAAGGTGTGTAAAGTGATAATGGTGTGTTGAAATTTCTTATTGGTGTCAAAGATGGGGGGGGGGTTCTCTTTGGTTTGTTGGGTTGCACATGTTTGGAATTTAGTGATTTTTGTTATTATTTGTAACGACTTGTGTGATTTTCTTACCGTTACAAATAAAAGAGCTTCAAAGTCTTTTTTCTCTCTCTCTTTCACCTGTTCGTTCATCCCTTGTATATTTGGTTTCATGAGCTGTCCCACTGCCCTAGTTGTCGTTCATACCTCAACATCTACAACCTGACTGAGACTCTAATCTTGTAAAGGGACAAAAAGGGCACCACAGCTTCCCCTTCATAGCCAAACCAATGGTATTTCCCTGCCACCCCCCCCCACCACCCAATCGAGCTATCTTCACAATCTGTAAATCCGCTCGATGGTACATGCCTCCGCAGTCTGTGCTTTGGAGGACGGGAAAATGGGGGCATCCCTTGGAGAGGCGATTGAAATGAGGTTGAAATTTACATCACTGGCACAAAGAGAAAAGCCACTGCTTAGTAGTTACACAACTCAATCGTTTTGATTGAACTGCGTGGAGAAAATTGGTCAAGCTGCAGTTGTGGAACTTGTGGATATTCCTCTGGCAATTCAGAGTTAACTAGAACGGTATTCGGTAGAGCGCATATCTCTGCCAGGCTGAACAGTTTACGTTTGCATCCCAGGATCTGGATCCGGACCTGAACCAAATCGAATCGGCTTGTTATCATACACCTCACAACCTCATCCTCCTAGTTTTGTCAGAATCCGTCAATAACTTTTTGAAATATGTGCTACATATTGTTTTGGTCCCATCTCTCAAAGGTAAGAATCACATGAAAAATGAAAAAAAACCTCATGTCCGTATCTTCATCAAAATCGAATCAATTCGTCTCATCACACACGCAACCTGTCCACCATGTTTTCCCAAACCATCCATAACTTTTAAAATATCGTGCTCACAAACAAACAGGGGTGAAAACAACCTCCTGTTCCACCATGATTCATCCAAACACATCCATAAACTTTTTTAAATATCGTGCTCACAAACAAACAGGGGTGAAAACAACCTCTGTCCACCTCGGTAGCACTAACCATTTTTTACTTCCAACAGCTCAAAAATAAAGTTCTACAAAGTAAAATCCTTATGCCACAAAATCAATACTCAGATTTTCATTTTTCATGTGATTCTTTACCTTTGAGAGATGGGACCAAAAACAATATGTAGCACGATATTTCAAAAAGTTATTGACGGATTCTGACAAAACTAGGAGGATGAGTTGGTGAGGTGATGATAACAAGCCGATTCGATTTT
>CM068961.1:45264742-45276095 GCA_035128595.1 Eptatretus atami
TTGCTTCGTTTTATGCGCGGAGAGATACGGCCGATGACATGCGCCAGCCTTGTTTGTGATTAATTCGCCGCGAAGTAACATGTCCGCTGCGCTGCGCTGTTCACGTCACCTCACTAAAATATTTCTGATATCGAGCAGTATGCAAGTTATTTTCCTTCTTTACTTCTCTTCTTTTCTTGTCTGCCCAATTCATTGATAGTTTTGGTATTCGTGAATCGGTTTTGAAGGTGGTTTTTCTATTCAAGCGCCGCCAAACCTTACTGTGATTAATCATATTATTAATTGTGCAGCAGAGATGTATAAAGATGTAATATTTCTTTCGTTTTTTTTATTATGTGATTCCAGACGATAACTAATTTAATATTTTCTTGAACCAATATGGCTGCCAACCTGTGATTCCTCTCAATAAGAAATATCAATAAGCACATTCACCATCTTGCTTGATTATTCTGTTACCAAAATTTCTAAAATTTGAGATGTGTGAGCTCCGGAACAAATTGATGTATCGCCTTTTCTTTTACGGCGGAATGGAACCCTGTTCTATATCCCCCCAACTTCGTCTTTTGTGCGGTGGATAAAATAAACAGCAGGTTAAGATAGCTCTCGATGTTAGTTGGTGATTAAAACCGAGATTGCGTTATTCTGCCAATCATATACATGAAAAGATTTGCATACAATAAGGACATTGTTCTGTTGCTTTTGTTTTTCAACGATTTGTTAGTAATTACATTGATCTGATATGCGAGCTCCAGCATTCAGCCTTTTACAATGGTAATATTATACATCCGGACAGCGGATGGGGAGCCCAGAAGGCGTTTCTTTCCATCAAGCCAATGAAGCATGGCCGTAAGAGAATATCGATAGCTACACGTAGTCTTTTTTTACTGGTCAATGGTGATGAGATAACAAAATAGTATTGTCTTTATCAGTGCAATTTAGCCAGCACATCTGTTCGCTGTTTATGTGATCGCAAGTCCAGCAGTCGAAGCTCAGATAAGCATCCTATAAATACTTTGCAGTGACTTCCTGTTATACCTAGCTCCTGGTTTCGTTGGCCCTATTTGCCTAGTGTCGCTAGTGGAGCTTGTATCTAGGTCGAGTTAATCCGTTTTGCCCGAAATAAACATTACACGGAGGGATTCAGGGCTCCTCTTGATCTGGCAATATGAACATGCTCTTTATTTGGTATAGGGACACTGCATCCACGCATAGCCGCATCTTCATACCAATGACAACCAGAGCACTGGCTGCAACTCGATAGAAGAGAGGAGGTACTAGCTACATCTCAAATGATCTTGTTCAGTTTTCGAACTGCAGAGACACTCACCGTCTGTTTCATCACAAGTTCCAAGTTATGTATCACAACACCCAACTGCTTTATGTCCGAGAGAATTTTAAGGAAAAGATCTTAGATGTCTTGAAGACTTTGTTTATATTCTTCCTTTCGACGTTATTGAATGAATGCACTGCAGATCTCCTGGTAGAGTTCAGCTAACGCAACTGATATCAACAGTGCTCCATGATAAGTTGTTCACATTACCTAGCAACGCTTGTTTCAATAAGCTCTCACATGTGGTTTCCAGGAGCTTCCCAGGAATTAAGAAACGACGCAGTTAGAGATACAGAATGCTATACCGACCTAGATTTCCAACCATACCCCTTCTCCTTATTGGAAGCAATCTTTTGGTTTAAGTCATGTTTGCCATTTCCCAGAAGCAAGCAATCATTTTTGTATTCTATGTACACAATTTACAGGTTTGCAGAACTATCTCATCTTCTATGCATACAGAGGCACTAGTTTTAATACCAAGGCTCTACCTCGCTGATATACAAAGCAGACAAATCTCCCATTCTTCAGCTTATTGTATTCTGTGGAGCACCTACCATTCTTTTTGACATAAATCGTTTTGTGGACCATAACTTATACTTTACCCTTATTTACCCATTAATCATGGGCTTGAGATAGTCAAGTATCTCGAATAATCGACCCATACCGCTTGCATTGCCAATTGTTGTGTTACTTAGAATAATGTAGACACCAACACACATAGTTATTCATTTCAAATTTAGCACAACATCATCACATCTCGCATCAGCCGAAACGGTAATGGCTCTCTGAAGGTCACTGAATATCCCATTAAGAGAGACTTCGTTGAATTTACGAATCAAGCGCTACTGCAAGATCATACAATTGATTCCAATTAGACATGCCAATTCCCTCCCAATTCCGTCTAAAGCTAGACAGATCTATGTTTACTTAAATCAACCTAAAATCCCTTCATCCTCCATTCCACTGATACATACTCGTGCAGAGCATTTTGCTGCCTCATCTAGTCTCCTTGGCTATTGGAACATATCTCTAGCGCCACTCCGATCACTAGTTAATCAGAAAGTTGGCCTTTCATTGCCCCCTCAGAAGATATGACAGCAGAGTCAACCACTCTTGAATTGACAGCAAGTGGGATTTACTCAGATCCCAAGCCTCCATCCCTATTCCCATAAGCCACCCAGCCAAAAGCTCCATGTTGATTTATATAATGTATACAAAATAATAAGATAAAGAAACCATAATTAATGTGTTACAGATTCTAAACCTTTCTTCTATCAATAAAAGAGACCAGCTATAGTGTTGTATTCACTACACTCCCTACAAGTCTCTCCACTAATAAATATTTTCATGCATAGATCTTTGCATACACTAATACGATGCTGATTCCTGATGTTTATAACTCCTGCTTTAAACTAGTCTTAACGCTCGGTTAGCAATCTTTCCCAAAATCTTTATTCCCGCACAGAGAAGAGAAATTGTGATCCTAGTTCGTGTTATCATTGCAGTATCTCTCTCTAGGAAAATGCAAACAATGCTGCACGACGTACAACTTAAGCGGTAATAAGCGCCCCTGTGTATGCTGATAAAAAAAAAAATGAAAATCAAACTAGCCAAGCATGTATCCAAGAAAGTTTTATCAAATTCAGTGCAACCCATCCAAAGCCAGGACCATATGTCCACAAGCCCATTCCACGTCATCTTAAAGTTCACTACTCAATTTCATCATATTGTCGTATGTTCTAATTCTCTGGTTCAAATTTAGTGGAATTTGTCATCAGCATTTTCATTGGCTGAAAGGAACACTCAATCTCATATAATCTAAGCTTCGACAATCGTGCAATTTCGATGTAATCCAGAATATGTCCATCCTCGATCGATATACATAGCATGCTGGCTCCGTTGTTCTGTCTTCCAACTAAATATCCTTTTTTTACATACAATTGTCTGCAGAATTATTAACCCTTACTCTCGCCTTCTTCTCTGATCAAGTCGCCTGATTACAATCTTCCTCTGAATAGCATCTTTATCCTCTAAACATACTTGTTTCTTGATGAGTGACATACCTTTTTCATCACGGAGTTCCTCAACCCTCCCTTGTGAGTCGAATTTCTGTTCAAGGTCGTCGATAATTTGTTACTTCTGCCATTTGTTTTGTATTGCTAATGAAGCCGTGCGTCTGTTAGTCCCACTACGACGGATTTAAAACTGTTGTTTGTGATGTCACAACCCTTTCATCAAAAACATTGAAGTTAATTTGAAAAGACATCTCAGAAGGAGTATAAAACACCAATCACAATGTTCGTTTTGTTTAAATCATAGGAAGTGACAAGTCACATTTATACTAAGGAATGGTTCAGAAATAATCCAGTAAGGAATCAATATCGTTCATTCTACATATTTTGATAGCAGATGTTAGGAAATAATAATTTTTCAAGTCGAGCTCTATGCAGTGAATAGTATGATTTAGAACAAACCCGATACCCAGCGAATCGTTGATTTCTGGGTGTTTCCATATATCGTAAGTCATGCCTTCCATGATATTAATATTTGAATGAGCCATCTTGATGTCTGTGATGTGTGTCTTCTGACTGTTCCGATCAAGTGGTTCAATAGTACAGTTAAAGTCCCCGCTAGCCACCAACATACTCGTATCAGAATGATTAGCTGTGCAATAATGATTAGATATCATTAAAAATATCTCCTTATCCACTGCTCACTTCGGCACGCGTTAGACTATTAACTAAAACAAATCGTTCTATGTATATTCAAGTCTACAAGAGCGATGTATTACCTGCATGGATTTTTTTAAAATTAGGGGGATAGCAACTAAATGTTGTCCCAAATCTCAAAAAATGCAATACCCGCGCTCACAGATTCTTATTAAAAACATTCCATTCAGCGTGCTGCCAATCCAGCCATACAGTGTGTAGGCACTTCTTTGTAATAAGAGGATATCAATATTTCTCTTCTGCTATGCACCGTCTGTGACCGACGCAGTCTGATCTGCGTTCACCATTAATGTTCCCGATGACACTCTAACTTCTGTTATTATAATTTAAATTGATCTTCCTAGTGAAACTAATCACCCATGTTTCTTTTTTAAATCTATAAAAATGGATTAAAGACCAATATTTCGAAATCTTGCTTCTCACATATTTGATGCCCGCCCCGCAAAAAAGTTACTCAGCAATCCGCTAGGTCCTTTGACCTGACTTTCATCTCCGAACACGCCGTCTCTCATAGTGGCATTGATAGACGTCGCCTGCCCGTATAATACGTCCAAATGCCATTGTGCTATCATTGTTTGCTATCTCATTGATTCGTCTTAATCCTGTATTGTTTCGCGGCAATTAAATTCTGCTTCTGAGCCAGTGTATGACAACTCACGATGAATTATTTACCCTTCTACTTACCTTGCGTAAGTGTCTGCACAAATCCAAACATTAACACAATTATAAGGGCTATCTCAGTTTCACAAAATATATAATTGACTTTTTTGAACCGTTCCATTAAAAGAAACTTACTCTGGTACAAATAAAAGAAAATACTAAAGATTATATTCTTGCTAATCATTTCAATGTGCAGGTAGATAATTTTAAAATCAAAACTCGTGCAAAACCTGCACCACATTTTGCACTTATGAATTAGTTCTGAAACCAGCTTCATTCTTGTTTGGATAGTACGATTCCACAACATGCAAGCTCAGTATGGCTGCACTCGAAACTTGGGTTTATTCTAAAGTGAATCTGTTACTGCTTCTTTGCAGCTATTCATTAACCATTTTAGCCAAATGCTTTTTGTAATACAGTATGAATACAGTGAAATATATGTCACATACTATGAAGACTAATTTATTCGTCCTATTCACTCGCATAGTCCTCGGACTCTAACGCTATTTTACTATACATTGTGTGCTCATCTAATACAATTACTGTCAACCCTAGAGTTAACTTGTCCATTATAAATCCCGCCCCATCGACTAGTCTCATAAATCTGACGTACCGTAGCTCTTTTTATCCTTCCTTCTTATTGTCTTCTACTGCCTACATGACGACCAGTTAGTCCATTAAAATAATAAACATACCCATCAGAGATGGGTGAATCCCCCGCCATTGAAAAAGTCATACATATTCCAGAAATTGAGGAGGGAATGTAAACAAACATCCATTTCTTGGTTCATATTTCTTTCGAGCTCAACAGCACAAAAGTTAAATCTGACCAAAAGATAGTTTAATAGTCGGTAGCATTAGGAGTATTCAACATGGTATAGACTTTTATAAAATTTGTTATGAATTTTGTTCTTTACCATCAGCTACAGCAGGATGCTGTATATCTATCGTTGATCTGGTAATGATCTTGTACGTCTTTCTGATGTGCATACTATAGTGGATATTGGATATTTTTGTAGCTTCGAAGGTCATTAATTGTGATGATGGGATATGATCTTTTAAGTGCTTTCTGTTGAGGTCGATATTTTATGCCGTGATTGGAATTATCGAGTCTTCACAAGTCTTTCTTGTAATTGTGGTTAGATGCACATGTTTCAAATTGATTTTCAGAATACAAAATGTTCAAACTTCAATAGCAAATCATCTTACAGCTTTATATAGTTGCGCGTCCAAAGATATTATGATTTTCGATTTGCAATCCCTATCTGCCTTATATGCTCCAAAATATGTTCATAGACACCCACAGTGAAGATTTGATGTTCGAGTGTGAACATATGAGTCAGTTGTGTGTTTTTATTAAATTTGTTGTGTTATTTCTTCTAGTTGCTTGTTAGACGATTGAGCATCAAATTTGCAGTTCCTGTGAGCTTTTTCCTGCACCCATTTATATAGACATTCTCCCCAGACGATGAGCTCAGTCTCGGTACATGCGACAGAGATCTTTTCAGACTTGACACAGAGTTTTTAATCAGTTGTCTTTGGAGGTTTTATTACAGTCAACAATACTGTATATTATTTTGCAATTACCTTGCACATGATAGAAGTATTTCAACTTTGAATCTTATTGCTTATTTGTCGTATTAACTTAGTTCTTTAAAAGTACCATACGTATACTGCCTCTTCTCACAATCCATGAACTGTTGTCCTTCTGGTTGAGGTATTTTATCTATGAACCATCATTTTCTGAATGATATGTTTCACTGATCTCAGTTATTCTTCAAAATCTTTCAAATCTAGTTCTGTGCTGTAGATAGTTTAGTTACATCAGCAGCTGCAAAATTATCTGCTGTGACATCTGCATAATGTTCTGGCAAAACGCTATATGGGCAAACAATTTTGCACTACTCTTTCAAGTTGTGAGGGATTTCTATTATCATGGTTCGCTCAGACATGTTGTTGGAGGTCTCCACTTATTTTTGGACAGTCCTTTTACTCAGCTGTTTGTCCTCATTCAATTAAGTAATTATTATGTGTCAAGTGATCCACACGACTAGCACCCATTACCATAATGTTATACGAGCATTCCTTTAATTTCCATCAAGTCAATGACATATGCTTGTCCTCAAAGTGTCACCCTTGAGAGCGATCATAATCTTTTGGGGCAGCTGCGTCTAGTGAAATTGGTCCTGAGACTCACTGCTGATTTGCGATCCACTCTTGAATTTTCTGATGATTGTATGGGTTTCTCTTCTGTCCATGATTTCTTAATTTTCCTTTGCACAATGCCTATGTTGATGTCTGTCTTGAACCCCACTCTCTGGATCTAAATTTTCCACCCATACAACACCGTATGCCTTATTCCTTCAGATGATGTCCTGAAGAGGCAAAATTCTATTTCACTACACATGCAGCTCATTTTCAAGCCATCTTCAACATTACTTTACACAGAGATCATGTCTTAACCAATGCTAACTTCGAGATTTTGCAACTGCAACGTTTTTCTTGATCATCTGACTCTTTTAGTGTTCCTAACTTAACAGAGCTCACGAGACATTTCCCAATAACAGAATCTTTAGCTCTCACTTAAGATACTATCAGCTCTATAACATTGGAAATTCATTGTCTCTCTGGCTGGTTCACTTGCATGCATTGAATAAGTTGAGCTCTTTGATGGGAAATGCCAGTGTTGCTGATCAAGATCATCTGAGTGCGCACAACTGTTAAATCAGAGGTGTTGCCTGCCCTCTCGAAGTCGATCAACAATTGTGCAAACTTGAGATCGTCTGCGCTTGCTCTTCTTTCTTCTCCCTTCTTTTTCTTTCTCTCTTTTTTTTTTTCTTCCTCTCTCTTCCATTGTTTTTCTTTTCTTTCCCTCTTTTTTCTTCTTCTTTTTTTCTTTTCTTTTTTTCTCTATTTCTCTCTTTTTTTCTCTCTCTTTTGTTTTTTTTTCTTTTGCTTTCTCTTTTTTTCTTATCTTTTTTTCCTTATCTGTTTTCTTTTTCTCTTTTCTCTTTTTTTTTCTTTTTTTTTTTCTCTTTATTCTTCCTTTCATCCTCATTTTTCATTGCAATTCACAACATCTTGCAAATGTTGTTTGCCACAATTTTGTAGAATTGTACCATTAACCTGTCAATTATAGCATAAACTGTCGCACCAATTTGTCCTAATTGGGAACAATATCACCGATCGATAAAAAATCACCACCTAAAACTTGTGAAGAACCTAGTCATTCTCCTGTAACCTTTGTGGCTATGAAATTAGCATCCTGTGTCCAACCTAATCGTAATTTCATCAATTATATGACAAACTTCACATGCTCAATTGTCCTGACGAAGTGGTTTCAGAGATCATGCTGTTCAACGTACCCCGTTCAATCATAGACTGACTGTCTGCACGTTAAGCACCTATGTATCCGGTATTTCTTATTGTTATTGAAAGCAGCCTTCCTGCGGGCCACGCAACATCTACTTGGAATGTCAAAATCTTTGCCCCTGTCTAGCTGTGGATTATCTGAGAAGCTTGAATAGATTGATCCCAAAATGACTATTCTTTCCAAACTCCTCGCACCTCCCTGAACTAAGCGTTAATTACAGTGTGCTGTTCTCTGAGGTCTTATTTGTGTTGGAGAATATCATACACAACTCTCCTCTATGCTTGTTAGAACTTGTCATTTGCTTACGAACTTTGTCACTGCATTCTATACTGAACAATTGTCCTCTTTAGTACGGAGATGTAGTCTAGACCAAGTTCGTCTCAATTCATCATTCTTGTTCTGGAGTGAAGAATGATTTGTGTTCCTTGTGTCTGTGTCCTCACTCTTCTGTCTTCGCATGTTCTGTCTTGTGAGCCAACCCATGCAGCTCCTATTCAACCAACTACATCTTCATTCAATCTGTTACCTCTAGCAGAGCTTGATTCTACTATCACTCTGTAGATTGCCTTTCTTCTGTCATCAATCTTTGTCACTACCTGGATTATATCGGATTCTATACCTTCATGGCTCATCAAGAAGTATCACTTTCTTTCATCCCTTCTCAACATGTGTATCAGTCTTATGTGCATTTCTAAGTTTGTCTGGTTTCTTGTCCGATTCAAATTGAAATCAAGACCTAAACAACTTGCCTTTTTAACTCCTCTTGTTATTCCTTCACGCCTTTCATACTGGACATGGTTTATCAGCAAGTACACAGTTAGTATCAGGAGGAGATATGTTCTAATTCAATACCCGAACAAGCAAGTATTTTTTCTGATGAATCATATGCTCAGCATCTTTCTATCTTATACTCAGGCTAAACACATCATTGATGTTAATTGTTTCTTCCTTTGTGCTTGTATCATTTTCCAGTGAACATCAGGCTCTGGTAACAGCCATCTTGTTGGTTCTTTGATCTGTTCTTACTTCTATGGTTCTTCACTTTTTCCTTCTATACTCACTGATGCAATACTTTTGTTAAGGTAATATTCTTTCCAATGCCTTTGGCTCTGTTCTATACCTTATTATATATTGTTTGATTCTACGTTTCCTTCATAATTTTCATCCAGCTTCATCAAGTAACCTAATATGTCTGGTTTTAGAGGCAAACTCTATGTTTGTGGAGGATTAGTCATTTGTATGAATCACTCTCGAGCGTGTCATGCTTTACCGCTATAGCAGCTCTTTTACCGTGAGTACACAGCTTTCTGGTGCACATTCAACCACTACTTCAGATTGTTTTCCTATTATTGCGGACTTGTGGTCGTATATGTTCATGTCCTCATCTACTTCTTCTGTTGCTTTTGCAAAAGATTGGCCATTCCCCGTTGATTTCCATTTCTTTTTTAGTACATTTATCGAAGCAATGTACCATTGCACATGCATAGACATCAGTTTTTGATGACCTGTTTACTTCCAATTTTAGCTCTCCTTGCTTTGACAATGACTTGCTGCTCTTCTTTCGTCCCCTATTTACCTACCCTCCAGCAAGTTCGTTGGAAATAAGAATAAAATTTAGCGCCTATTCCTTCCCTTCTAATGTCAATTTTTTCAAGATGGTCTGTCTGTCATCTTGGTCTCCGAAGATGTTCGATCGCGGTCCGAAACCTATTGTTGGAAATATCCTCCAGGGTTAGGATCGTCAGTAACCAAATATTAATTGAAATCAATAATCGGTATTTCATTTTATACAGAAAACATTTGTTCAAGGATGCCCCTCCAGTTCCGCCATCTGATCGGCTTCACGCCCAAAATTCCAATAGGGTTTCTTCCTGATTCAGGTTGGACTATTGTGTGACCCAAATTTTCAAATCGATTCAGTGTTGCGAACCTATGCTTTATTGTAGATGTACCGCACTCACAGCTATTAAATCGTTTGACTGCCCTAGCCAAGCCGGTACGTCTTTTCACCTTATCACGGATTTACGTTCTCTTTTCCTTTTTTATTTCACGACGACCCGTCTCCGTCCTTTCCTCTTCTCCTCGTTATTTTCTCTTCTTCCTTTATGTCTTTGTTTTTCTCTTTTTTCGCTTTCCTCTTATTCTTTCTTTTCTTCGTCTTGTTTATCTTTTTTCTTTCTCTCTTTTCCTGTTCTATTTTTGTTTTTTTCTTTCCTTATTCTCATGTCTCTTTCTTTTTTTTTGTTCTTCTTTTTTCCTTCTCCTTTCCTTTTTCTTTTTTCTTTTTTTTTTGACAACAATATCCTTTCCTTATCCGCCACGCGGCGGCTGTGAATAAAACAACAGCAGAAGTCATGACTTTTTATCGGACTCTCTCGATATTGTCGTCACCAGGTCTGTTTCTGCACACAAGTTCTTTCATCGTATTCCGCGGCAGCGAGGATGCTCTTTATATAGGCGGAGAGTCACGGCTGTTCACACATGCGCCCAGCCTTGTTGTGTTAATTCGCAGCGAAATAACATGTCCGCTTGCGCTGCGCTTTCAACTACTTATCACTAAAAATCTCTTGAATATCGAGCGATAGCATAGTTCGGAAGTTTACATTATTGAATTACGAATAGATATTAGTCTCTAACCCCAGTTCGTTATTTGCCAAGTCTTATCCTCGATTCCTTCCATCATCATGACTCCTGGATTCATCGGCCATTTTCCTCTGTCTTGTCCTGCTCGGGCTCTATACTAGTAAGGCCTAATCTATTTCCGCTGCGTGAACTTTCACCTCCACTCCACGTTATCCAACTAATTCTCCATCGATTCAGACCAAAATCCTTCATTCTCTCACAACTCACTGTCGCTTACCAGACAAATCAAAAGTCCATGCTCATCCATTATTCAATTTTTTTCAAAGCAAAATGGAACGACAGCCGACTTGTAGCTCGACAATCAAATGTGGAAACCAACAGAAAGCCAATAGATCACGTTAGCACACCAACCTTCCCGAGTATTATAACTGCCTAGCCTTTGTCGTTCTGCACAGTTGACGTCATGTGGGGTTACGCCTCTTCAAGTGTGATTTCGTCAGAATTTTAGGTGGTTCGGGTTTTTCCTTAAGCTTTTTTTTTAGATGTGTTATTTTACATTTTACAATACGGTTTGTTGAAAAAAACACTTCGTCTACGATCCCTAACATCACGATGAAAAACCTCACATATTATATGATCATATATATTATTTAATATATAATTATATAAATATTTATA
>CM068961.1:45286819-45304004 GCA_035128595.1 Eptatretus atami
TATGTGTGAATGTTTGATATGTATGAATGTGTATGTATGAATGTGTATGTATGTATGTATGTGATATGTATGGTAGTATGATGTGTATGTATGTGTGTAGTGTGTATGTATGTAAGTAATGAATGTGTAAATGTAAAATATGTGTGTATGTAGTGTATGTGGATGTAGTGTGGATGTGTGTGTGTATGTTAGGAGTATGAATGTGTATTGTATGATGGTATGTATGTATTGTGTATGTATGAATGTGTATTGTGTTTTATGTATGTATGTGTGTATGTATGGAATGGTATGTATGGTGTATGTATGTGTGTATGTATGTATAGAAATGTGTATGTATGTATGTGGGTATGTGCTGTGTGTGTGTGTGATGGTGTGTAGTATGTAGTACGTGTATGTATGTGTTGTGTATGCTATAGTATGTATGTGGATATGTGTATGTATTTGTGTATGTATGTATGTGAGTTGTGTATGTATGTAATGTATGTTTGTGAGTGTGGTACTGTGTATGGTATGTATGTATTATTCCATGTGTGTGTTATGTATGGTATGTATGTATGTGTGTGAGTGTGTATTGTATGTGAGTGTGTGTATGTATGTATGTGTGAGTGTTGTGTATGTGTGATGTATGTATGTATGGTATTATGTTCGAGTGTGTGTATGTGTGTATTTTAATTATGTATGTATTATGTTGTGTGTTATGTTATGTATGATGTATGGTCTGTATGCGAGTTTGTGTATGTATGTATGTATGTATGTATTGTGAGTGTGTGTATGTATGTATGTATTATGTATGTGTGAGTTTGTTAGTGTATGTGTGTATGCGAGTGTGTGTTGTGTTGTTGTATGTATTATTGTATGTATGTGGTGTGAGTGTGTGTGTGTGTGTATTGTATGTGTGTGAGTGTGCGTATGTATGTACGTATGTATGTATGTGAGTGTGTGGTATGTATGTATGTGTGTTAATGTATGTATGGATGTATGTATGTAGTACAGGATGCATGTAAGTGGCGTCGTCAGAAAGCAACGAGGTCTGGTGCGGGCAGGGCAATAACAAGGCTGAGTGCGAGAGCATGTGTTGTTGAAGCCGGCGCCCCAGGGCCCCTCTGTGACGAATCGATGAACGCCGCCGCCGCGGCTTTCCGGAGAGCTGTGGGAGTGGGGAAGGGAGAGGTGGCATGTGCTCCCCTCCCTCTGCAGCCTCCAGTGGCGACTTCGAGTCGCGACTTTCTGTCTTTTCAGAAAGTAGAAAAGCCACCCAGACGACACAGACAAAAATGGCCTCTACAGAAAGGACACAACACAGTACAATCTTAATGGGACCGTGTCCGGAAACCATGCTGGCGTCATCCACTGAAGCGATATAACAATATTTATCGGATTGAACAATCTTATGTAGCGCGATAACACGATGAAGTAAATGCAGTAACATAAAATTATTATTTAATTAATTACACCCTTTTCCCGCCTTTCGGATTATCATGAGTTTGTTCGATCGATCCTCGGATAGTGGAAACTTGTGGAACAAGGGGATGGACAAAGTAAACACAAAGAAACAAGATCGGTGAAATACACAGAGTTAGCGGGCTGGATAAAGTGTGCATACACAGACACAGACAGTAGCTCTTACGAGCGTACACTGACAGACGGACATTACGTGCAGGAAAGTGTTCCATTAGATCGGCATGTAGAGTGAACGTCACGTTTCCCCGTCCGTTGGATTTCTGTCCGTATACAACACATGGACACGTAGAAGAAAGAAACTACAACACACGGAACACCACGGAAAGACAAACTATGTACAAAATGGTCAGCTCTTGAAAACGTCGAACCTTCCCCCCACCACTCCCCCTCCCCGAAGCCCCACCCGCCCCACCCTGGGCAAGGCAACCCAATCCGCGGGGCCGCCCCCGTCTCGCTTGGAAAATTTCTCGCCGCCGGCGCCTGGTGGGGCAGAGAGAGCTCTTCGGAAGCGACTGACGGGTGGAGGGGAGTAGGCTGGGTAAGTTGTGGATGTATTTAGGCGTTGGGAAGTGGGTTACGGGTTTTTGCGGAGAACCAGTTTGGGTTAAAGAGTCCTGCGACATTTTTGAGAGGAGGTGAAGGCGGGCTTGAAGGACACTTTTATAAGGAGAGTAAAGTCGGGAGAATTGGCGGTGAGTTGGGTGAAATGTCAGAATTTGTTGGGTTGCTTTAGGGTCCTGTAGGGTGAAGGGAACGGGAGCAGGGGTACACACACACCGCACCGTGATGGTACACACACCAACCAACACACACACACACACACACACACACACTGGGATGTGGAGAGATGTGGTTTCGTAAAGAGGATTTTGACTTGAGTGCAAGAAAGAAAATGACTTTGGAATATATTTACGATTTTATGGGGTGTTCTGGGAGATGGGAGTTTATTTTGGGGATGTTGAGCTAGTCGGTCCTTTCATTGTGAAGGAACAAGTCCGGAGAAGGGAAAATGTTGATAATGAAGGATGAATCGTCACAAAAGTCTTTTTCTATTGGGCTTTGATCCTTGTTGAAAGGTAATCCAAGGCCTTATTAACTGAACAAACAAACAACAACAACAATTCTTTTGACGGCCCCAATTATTCTCACCATTTGTTGCAATTGGCCAGGGAACGTTTTTTTGGCCCAAGCTTTTCGACGACCGGGCTGGCCAGCCTGACGCTTGACTGAAGGTGGTTTGATTTGTTCGGAGGCCCGAGATCGCTCATCGGTGTCTGTCCACCAACTGGTTCAGCAGACGTGGTCCTTCCATCTTCACACGTCCATGGCTCCCATTTGAGGAAGGCAGGACACATTTTGATGCCTTCGCCGTGCCTGCGAAGCACCAGGATGGCAGTTTATGTTTGATTGTGATTCGGAACAACAGGGGTAGAGCAGCTCAGAGCGACACAGAGTGCCATTCCTGCAGGTCATCCTACCGGGGCAGCTGTTTATAGTCTCGCTGGTGATGCCATCAACTTCAACAATGACGATCACCTGAATACTGGACGTTCAAGGATGAATTTGATTCAATTAAACAGGTTGGAGTGAAGCACATTGAAGCTTTCGGCGGTTGGCGTCATCTGGAAGAAATGATACATCACAAGTTGGGATATGTTAGGAGCAGTGCGAACGTGGGAGGGAATCCTGATCCAACATGGACACCGTGACACGTGCATCCAGGAACTGACCATGCAGGTTCCGGCTGAAGTCTATTCTTGGAAAGACATACCGATAGGTCATTGATCTTCACTGCATCGATGGAACCCGTGAAGCAGGGACGGGTTAGAGAGAGAGAGAGGTCTTTTATTACGTACCACTGAGGCGGAGGGTGGGGCGAGTTGAATTGAGGAATAAAAAGGATGAACAGCGAGACGAGTACGGAAGGTGGAGAGTGTGGGATGTTAGGAGAGATAAGATATTGATGTTGGTAGGAGAGGGGAGGGCCAAGGGGAGCACACCTGTCCTCGTTACCTTCCTGACCTTACTTCCTGTTTCCTACATAATTACGTGTTATTCACTCTGTTTTAGTCGCATGGCTTAGCTGGGGCCACCCCTGACTCTGTATCCCTTGACAGACGACGTTGTATCTCTTTCTTATTTATACAGAACCCCCAGATCAGATCGGTGGTACCCCTCTGCTTCCACACGACGACCAAACCTTCGGTGGGATTCAGGCTCTGGATCATCAAGTACTCGTTTCATAGTCTGTCCATTGTTACAGCCTTACAGTGGGTCATTGTTGTAAGGTTATGGATCTTCCCCCTTCCTCCTCGAGAAGACCCCGGCATATTTGCACGTATAGATAGGACGACTCCCTCTGCATGACACCAACGCCGTGCATGTCAGTTTAACCCTTCAGCATTTCCAAAAGTTTTAAATCGGTTTAACAACGGCGTTAAATAACTGATGCACGAAAATCAAGAATAAGTTAATATTCCTAAAATCCATTTCATTTTTTTTCAACTAATTTGAATTTTGATCTTTGCGTTTAACCGATTCGTACATTTTTATAATTCTGGTTATTCTCGGTTGTGCTTTGAGTGCGTCGCGCTGTTTAGAGGGTTGCTTCGTGCTGGGATGAATTCATACCTGTTCCCACCTGTGAAGTCACCAAAAAAAAGCGCCAAGGGCCATGGATCACGTGCTCGCTCCGCGCCCCCTCGCGGCGTCTTGGGGTCGGTGCTCTGGGCCTTGAGGGGAAATCAGTGGTCAAGAAAGAAAAGTAGTTAACACCCAGTCCGTTTTGTTTACTGTTTATGTGTTGTCGTTAACAAGTCTGACAAATGTTCTAATTAACCGGTTGGCGCAATATGTCTGCACAATAGATTTGATGTAATTAACGAGTTTCGTTCTGTTTTGGCGCGAATTCGGGACTTTCGGGCTTCAAGGAAGCCATCTTTAACTGACTGAGGAGATGTCTTCCCACCACAGCACAAACCTTCCACAAATATCTTTTGAGAATTGACTTAAAGATAAAATTTTTGAAATGCTTAATTTGGACAGTTGCTGCAATCGTTAAGATTATGCATCATTTAATATGAAATAGGTAAAAGCGAGAATGAGAAGAACGGATAAAACGAAAATAATTGAAAAACGTACACAAATCAAAACATGGTGGAGTTGAGAGTTAACGAGTATTGTTCATCATTTTGAAATTGATTTTGGTTCTTTGTCCACAATGATAATATATATTAATATATTATACATATAATGTTCGGCTGTGGAAATTGCACAAACACCAGAAAGGCCTTAGACCAGTTATGCCGGTAATTTTGCAGATAGTTCCCCCGTTGTTTAGAGGGTTTTTATTCGTGTCACGGGCTGCGACGCTTTGAGATTAGCCGTTTTTCTTTTCTCTACATTCATTTTGAACTCCCAACAACCAAATCGCACAATATACAAAACTCAATACACTCCAACTGCGCCTCTTAAAGCAACCAAATTGCCACCACCAACAATTCGTTCCCAAACACACCACAACCAAACCACCACCACCTTCGCCCTTTTTCCTTCACACCATCAACAACCACCCCGCACATCGCTTCGCCCGCATTCCCGGAGGACCAACCGCTACCATCCGGTCAGCGTTCACGCTGTCAGGACACGCAGCCGCTCCGATGATTTCTACCCGTCCGCTTTGCCGGGGTCGGAGTTCACGCTGTCAGGACGAGCGTCGATGATTTCTACCACGTCCGCTTTGCGGGTCGGGTTCACGCTGTCAGGACGAGCGCTCCGATGTTTCTACCACGTCCGCTTTGCCGGGTCGGAGTTTCAACGCTGCAGGACGAGCGCTCGATGATTTCTACCATCGTCGGCTTTGCCGGGTTGGAGTCAAGGGTCACGGGTCGATTCTCGCTTCCCCGGCCTATAAAAGGGCGAGCAGAACGGAGCTCAGGGCGAATCGGTTTTACGGAGCTCGAGGCAGTGTCGGGAGAAGTGTCGGTGGGTCGGTTGCCAGTGTTGGTGAACGGAGCTCGCAGTCAGTGGTGGGGGAGCGAGCTCGCGCATCAGTCGATTCAGTTACAAGTCTCTGGGTTCAGTTTTCGAGAACGGAGCTCAAACAGCTGGTGTGGGGAGACGGTCGTGGGTGTCAGAGCGAGAGTTTGTGAAGGAGCAGGGACGCGGAGAGGGGCTCAGAGGCAAACCAGAGGGCTAGTGGAGACCACCGCCGGAAAAGGGGCGAAGTGGAGACCACACCAGGAGAGTTTGCCGGAGCCAAGGCGGTCCAGGGTGCTCGTTCGAGCGTTCAAGCTACGCGTCGTCTAACACTCAAGAGCTCATCAAGAGCATCGACTGGCTAAGAGAAGGCATCGACGTGCTGAGAGAGCATCAGCAATTCCCCCATACCGAGCATCCGCGCAGAGAGAGCGCGGTAACCCCGTCTCGTGAGAGAGCATTAACCTGCTGGAGAGCATCGACGTGCTGAGAGAGCACCAGTAATTTCCCCCATACCGAGCATCCGCTGAGAGAGCGCCGGTAACCCCGTCCGTTCCGCGGTGCCTGCTGTGTGGCGCGAGGCCTGCGCATCCAGGGGGGAACGCCGGAGAGAGCTCACCGACCAAGCCGGGTGCCCGAGGACAGCGCGCGCACACCAGGCCGTGGGAGTAGACGTCGCGAACCTGCCCACCGTCGCGCCACGAGGGGCGGGTAAGACCCTTCAGTCTCGTGGGCCTGACCGTTCATCCAGGCTCCACCGTCACATTTCGGTCACGGACCTGTCTCCCACCCTTGTCTTTGGGTGGCTTTTCTTTGCTTTTGTATAAATGCAGTGGTGCGCCGTCTCGTAAGTAGACTTGTTTAAGTGACTGTGTGTGCAATAAGACGCTTTATTCGGAGGTAATTCTTTTATCTGCTTGCTTTGACGTACATACGTGCATGATCATTGCTGTGACTTAAATCGTGCATTCTAAACTAAATTGTTGCTTATTGAACTGTTCCCCGTTCTATGCGTCCTATTCCCCGTTTTGAAAGTGCCATCTTGCATCACGGAAAATTGGTAGAGGTGTGTAAGCACCCGGTAAAACAGAATCACATCCTCGAGTCGGCAATAACACCGCTCGGTATCACTGTAGCACGGAACGGACCGCTTAAGTGTGTTCGTTCCTAGGCCGACTGCGGCGAGGTACGATCACCCGGTCGACTACTCGCACAGGTACTTAGGTGTCGAATTTGGCGAGCAACCCTATCTTCGCGCGCGGTGGGCAATTGGGCACGCATCGTGGTGAGGGTTAAACCCCACCCGTGACCAGCTCCTGGCGGTAGTTCCAAGAGGGTCACGACTGAATTGTCCGACCGGTGGGCGGACCGGTCACGATTCGAGTTATGCGGCGATCGCACGCCGGCGGGGCGAATTCGCAACACTGGTGTTCAGGAGTGTGGGATTCGAATCCACCCCAGTCTCCAACTAAATTTACGGGCGATCGGACCAGGGGTGTGCGAAGCAACCCCCCGTCCCCCCAAATTACGAGCGATCTAATTAATTTCTTCTGAAAATAAGATGGCGTTTCAAGGCGAGCGGGTGCCGGGGGTAGAATGGATTTAGAAATGTTAGAATCCATGGCTCAGGATGAGAACCCCCGAGCAGGAAATGCTTTGTGCAGGAAACAATTTCTCCCCCCAACCAAAACCCAGAGCCCGCATATATCGGCGCGGCACGGTGCGCTGTTGTATGACACCTGTAACTCACCCATGCTTACCGAAATCGAAAGCTGGTGGCCCTCAGAATGGTCGGCAGAAACCAACCAGGACGGTGATAACGAGGTGACTTTAGCGAGACCATAGGTGGGAATACACGGCGTAGGCGAGCCGGTGGAGGTGGGGAGTATCTCGAATTGGATTCTAATCAAGGCAAGTGATATCGAGATGAAACAAAGTGCGCAGGACATGATGGAAATGTTGAGGGGCACTGTACACGTGTCCGGTGAGCAGAAATCAGTGCATGGGTGCGGCGCCGTGTGCAAGATGGGCTTTGAGAAGTAAAGGGGACAAAACCTTAAAGGGAAATGGCAAATGAAAAAACCAGGTGAAGATTAGAAGAGTCGGGAAACCAAGGGGTAATGGGTGAAGAGGTGTAGACTGAGTTTGGCAGAGATCACGGGGATAGGGGTGAATGAACGGGGAAGTGACTGGCCACACACACACACGGAGGCAGTGCGAGTATGTTATGGTGGCGCGAAGCGTCGCCGAAGTCTCGAGCACCGGTGCAGCAGTGCTGGAAGCCCTCGTCCAGGAAATCGAGGAGGGAATATGCCCTCGTTTGAACGGTTCATCACCAGTAGTGGTACGGTCAGAGCTTCGCGAGTTATGCATCTATCATCGGCTGTCAAGAAGTATCGGTAGGCATCGAATCCCAGTTCGTAACTAGTTATAGTTAGAAACGCCGTCAGTTCACACAGTGTATGCATCATCAATGCGTGCTCATGCATCACGCCAACGTTCTAGCCATGGTCGCAGCAGCTGTTTCTCTATCATCGAGACTCCAATCGTGTCGAAGATCATCACCATATCCATAGGATAGTTAAGCACCCAGTGTAAAAGACGACCACGTTCATAGTTTATCGCTTCACCGAAGTGCGTGCTCCCAATCCACGCGGTTTGATTCAGCCCAGTGTCGGAGATAGTCAATGTGAATGGAACCACGTGGTGCGGGAAATGGCCAGCAGTGTGATGAACGGCGAGTGAAGAGACCGTGTGTGAGAGGCACGGTGGCGCGTATGAGGGAGATGACGGTCGCATGCGGGGAGCACGCAAGCCGCGTCTCCGAGTGTGAGTGTCATGGCATGGGGTGTGAGAGTTCGTGACCTCGCGGAGTGGGGCGTTGTGTTGAATGGAGACGACGACGCGGACAGAGGGATAAGGCGGGTAAGCGGCCGTAGTTCATTGGGATCGCGCCAGATTTGCACCGCGGCAGCGCGAGGTTCGGGCCGTGTTCGCACGAGACCGCCACGTGCGCGCTTGCTGGGAGTGAAACCCGGTCCGTAAACGCCAGCGGTGGATGTTGCCGATCCCGCGGACGGACAAAAGGTAGGCTGGAACGGATTTGGACCGGATGGGTTCTCCACTCGTGAGCGGGTGTGTGTAATCACTGGCTGCGCGAGCAGAGCACATGTGTTCCGTCGATGGGGAACCCCTCGAGATGCGAGGTTTGCTTTAATGCGCAGAGTGACGTCATGGGCTGCACGTGTGGTTGGAATCCGGCAGGGGTTGAACCCTGCCGGATGGTGTCGGTCAAGAGACGAGGTACGCCAACAGCTGCCATGACGTCACGGTAAAAGGGCGCAGGTTGCGGAGTTGCCGCGCTGGATGCCGCGAATAAAAAAAAAAAGCAATCCTCGCTTCGGCGTGAACAGGATTCCCAGGCAAGGGGTGGAAGACCCCCCGCTAGGGCACAGGATGCACTAGCTTGGGGGAGGGGTTAGCTTAGCTCATAGTAACCGTCCTCATGGGGCCCGTGGAAATGGATTAGTTTAAGAGGATTTAGTTGAGATTTAGGAAGGAGAAATATTATTTTGAAGGATTTGGAAGACAGTGACAGACTTTGAGTGTGTAGAGGGGATGTAGCTTAGCTAGTCGTAGTGTTAAATGGAACGTGCTTAGTGTAAGGGACGACGAGGGGAGCATGAGGTAGTTAGGTGAGGCAGTTAGAAGAATGCAGAGTTCAGCGATGTGTGAGTTGGAGAGAGAAATGGAAACTTGATGACGTGAGTGAGGCCAGCGGGTCTGTGTGTATGGACTGAATGTGGAATGCATGGTGCGATGAGTGATTGAGGAGGGAGTGATTCCCGCCAAGGGACCCCGGGGTCAGAGTAATGAGTTAGGGTAGTCAAATTGACAAAATGGAGGTCTTTTGCTTTTGGTGGGAAGTAGGCTCAACCCCTTAGGAGGGTGCAGGAGCCCTGTTACGGGTGAAGGGCGGGCTGCGAAAGGTGAGTATCGCTGAGTGGTACCCGGGCACCGGGCTTGTCGGCCGCCGGTAGGCCAAGGGCCAGTGGGGCCGGATAGCGTTAGTGGGCATGGGTGACCCGCTGATGCGGGGCCCGGGCGCCATGGCACGTGGCAGTGTACTGGGCACGGGCACCTCGAAAGGGGCCCGGGGCGCCAGCCTGCACATGTGAGCGTTTCAGGGAGTCGCCAGAGGGGACTCCCCGGTGTTTAGGAGCTGGTAGGCTCCATGAGCGGAGGCGTAGATGTAGGCCACAAGTGCCGGGTGCCATCGTTGGAGAATCGCAGAGGGTAGTTCCTGCCAAGGGAGCCACGCGTCCCAGCCATGAGACCGTGTGAGGGCACGGAGGGAAATTGCGGGGCATGGCCCAATGGAGGACACCAACACAGGCGAACGGGAATCTTGGTGATAGAACCAATGGGTTTAGCGAGAGGCGCTTGTGAAAGCCCCGGGTAGTTTAAGGAATAAATGGTTTAGGGTAGATTAGGAAGTGTACCCCTCCGCACCATCCATCCCTTCGCTCTCGTTGTGGGCCGCTGGACCCACTTTGGGTAAGATCGCTGAATCTGAGGAGGCCATTCTGAGGCTTCATGGGCCTCGACACAGGACGCTAGCTCTCCCTTTTCCCCTCCAGGAAGGGAAGTAGGGGTTGTGGGAGTAGGCTAGATGACAGGATAGGTTAGCCGACAAAGACGATAAAAGGGTTAGGGGACGATTTATAGAAGGGAAGTGAAAAAAAAATAAAAACCAAAAAAATAAGTTGGGGCTAAATGGGTTTTGCAAATTAAGGGAGTGGGTATGGGACAGAAACAGGCAAAGGCGATAGGGGGAGGGAGACAGTAGGTAGGTCCGAGCCCGCCTTCCGAGTGGCCAGCACCACCGCACTCCTCACCAACCTCCAGTTGAACAAGGCTCATGTGGCGGACCACGTCAATCGGACTGCTGTTACTGCAAGGCCTGTGCCGCCACTTCATCGGCTGGGCTGTACTGCAAGCCTTTGCCGGTCGGATCGTCTGCTGGCTGTTACTACAAGGCCTGTGCCGTCAGCTTCACTGCCGGCTGTTTTTGTTACAGCGGCCTTTGTCATGCACGCCTTGCCTGCCTGCCTTTGCCTTAGACCCATGCCTGCTGCCCGTTCTGTTTTGCATTTCCCCCCGCTGTTCATTACCATGTGCGCCAGATCATCGTGCAAGCCGCAAGGACTGCCCGGTGGGCAGCCGCACCCGGAGACTGCCTGGCAGCCCTGCACCGTTGTGGTTCACTGCGTTCATTTCAAAAGGGAGGCCTTGGACTGCGTGTGTAGCCGGCCACTCCGTCACTGCATTGCTGCATGAGGACTGCTTAGCGCCTGGCACCCTGCTGTGACTTTTGCTCTTTTGTTTTCACAGAGTCCATCGATCCTGGGCCATGGTTTAGTGTAAATTTTGTAAGTTAAGTTGTTAATTGTAAAAAATGAGTGCGCCCCCGGCATGTATGTCTTCGCGCCGGCAATTTAGTTAAGTCGTCTATATGAGTGGGTTGTTTAGTAGTTACTCAGCCGTAGGTTAATTATTTTGGGACCCACGATACGCTGAATGTCGCACTCGGGATCCGAAGGTAAATGTATTAGGGGAGTACTACACATGATGGCACACGGAAATTCCGCGACTCGGGAGAGTCTGTAAAAAGGGAGGGGGTGTGTTACGGCTGTGGAAATTTGCACAAACCAGAAAGGTCCTCTAACAGTTTATGCCGGTTAAGTTTATGTGCAGATAGTTCCCCACCGTGTTTAGAGGGTTTTATTCGTGTTCACCGGGCTGCGACGCTTTGAGATAGCCGATTTTTCTTTTCTCTAACATTACTTTGTGCCACACCTCACGCCACAACTCCCACTCCCACACCCCCAACAACCAAATCGCCACCACCAACACTCATTCCAACAACCACCAACACATTACCATCACAAGCACCCCGCAAACAACCTCCATCCCAACGCCATCTTCACGCTGTGAACGAGCGCTCCGATGTCTACCACAACGCTTTGCCTGTGGTCGGAGTCACTCAGGACGACCCGTGACTGTCGTCAGTCCACGGGTCGGATCACGCCACGCCCGGGTCTCATCAGGACAGGTGCGTCTTCACCCTCCTGTCCGGTCGGAGATTTCACGACCTCTCTATACAGCGCGGTGTCACGGTGGGACCCGTCAGGAGTGCGCTCGTGATGATTCTACCACGTCCGCTTTGCCGGGGTCGGAGTTCACGCTGTCAGGACGAGCGCTCCGATGATTTCTACCACGTCCGCTTTGCCAGGTGGTCGGAGGTTCACGCTGTCAGGACGAGGCGCCGATTGATGTCTACACGAGCCGCTTTGCCGGGTCGGAGTTCACGCTGTCAGACGAGCGCTCCGATGATTTCTACCATGTCGGCTTTGCCAGGGTTGGAGGTCAAGGGTCAGGGTTCGATTCTCGCTTCCCCGCCTATAAAAAGGCGAGCAGAACGGAGCTCAGGGTGAGTCGGTTTTACGGAGCTCGAGCAGTGTCGAGAGAAGTGTCGGTGGGTCGGTTGCCAGTGTTGTGAACGGAGCTCGCAGTCGGTGGTTGGGGAGACGAGCTCGCGATCAGTTACAGTCAGTTTGGGTTCAGTTTTCGAGAGACGGAGCTCAAGTACAGCGGTTGTGGGAGACGGTCGTTGGGAGAATCGACCCCTGACCCTTGACCTCCAACCCCGGCAAAGCCGACGTGGTAGAAATCACCAAAACACTCACTCGACAGCGTGACCCCTGACCCCGGCAGAGCCGATGTGTGTAATTCACCGAGGCTTCGCCTCGACACCGCGGCTTCGTCCCGGCCGAGCTGATGTGTGTAATTCACCGAGGCTTCGCCTCGACAGCGCGCCTTCCACCCCGCCGAGCCGATGTGTGTAATTCACCGAAGCTTCGCCTCGACAGCGTGTCTTCGTCCGGCCGAGCCGATCGATGTGTGTAATTCACTGAGGCTTTCGCCTCGACAGCGTGGCTCTCGTCCCGGCCCGAGCCGATGATGTGTGTAATCACTGAGGCTTCGCCTCGACAGCGTGGGCTTCGTCCGGCCGAGCCGATCGATGTGTGTATTCATGAGGCTTCGCCGAACAGCGTGCGCTCGGTCCCGGCCGAGCCGATGTGTGTAATTCACGAGGCTGTCGCCTCGACAGCGCGGCTTCGTCCGCGCGAGCCGATCGTTGTGTGTAATTCACCGAGGCTTCGCCTCGACAGCGCTGTGGCTTCGTCCCGGCCGAGCGATCGTTGTGTGAATTCACGAGGCTTCGCCTCGACAGCGTGGCTTTCGTCCCGGCCGAGCCGATCGATGTGTGTAATTCAGCAGGCTTCGCCTCGACAGCGCGGCTTCGTCCGGCCGAGCCGATGATTGTAATTCACCGAGGCTTCGCCTCGACAGCGGCTTCGCCGCCGAGCCGATCGATGTGTGTAATTCACCGAGGCTTCGCCTCGACAGCGGGCTTCGTCCGGCCGAGCCGATCGATGTGTGTAATTCACTGAGGCTTCGCCTCGACAGCGTGGCTTCGTCCGCCGAGCCGATCGATGTGTGTAATTCACTGAGGCTTCGCTCGACAGCCGTGGCTTCGTCCCGGCCGAGCCGATCGATGTGTGTAATTCACTGAGGCTTCGCCTCGACAAGTCGGCTTCGTCCCGGCCGAGCCGATCGATGTGTGTAATTCACCTGAGGCTTCGCCTCGACAGCGTGGCTTCGTCCCGGCCGAGCGATCGATGTTGTGTAATCACCGAGGCTTCGCCTCGACAGCGCGGCTTCCGTCCGCGCGAGCCGATCGATGTGTGTAATTCACGAGGCTTCGCCTCGACAGCGTGGCTTTCGTCCGGCCGAGCGATCGATGTGTGTAATTCAGAGGCTTCGCCTCGACAGCGTGGCTTCGTCCGGCTGCCAGCCGATGATGTGTGTAATTCACTGAGGCTTCGCCTCGACAGCGGGCTTCGTCCCGGCCGAGCCGATCGATGTGTGTAATTCACTGAGGCTCGCCTCGACAGCGTGGCTTCGTCCGCAGCCGACATCGATGTGTGTAATTCACGAGGCTTCGCCTCGACAGCGTGGCTTCGTCCCGGCCGAGCCGATCGATGTGTGTAATTCACTGAGGCTTCGCTCGACAGCGGGCTTCGTCCGGCCCCGAGCCGATCGATGTGTGTAATTCACGAGGCTTCGCCTCGACAGCGCGGCTTCGTCCGGCCGAGCGATCGATGTGTTGTAATTCACTGAGGCTTCGCTCGACAGCGGGCTTCGTCCGGCCGAGCCGATCGATGTGTGTAATTCACTGAAGCTTCGCCTCGACAGCGGGCTTACGTCCCGGCGAGCCGATCGATGTGTGTAATTCACCGAGGCTTCGCCTCGACAGCGGGCTTTCGTCCCGGCCGACCGATCGTGTGTGTAATTCACGAGGCTCTCGCCTCGACAGCGCGGCTTCGTCCCGGCCGAGCCGATTGTTGTGTTAATTCACGAGGCTTCGCCTCGACAGCGTGGCTTACGCCCGCCGAGCCGAGTTGTGTGTAATTCACGAGGCTTGCCTCGACACGCGTGGCTTCGTCCCGGCCGAGCCGATCGATGTGTGTAATTCACTGAGGCTTCGCCTCGACAGCGTGGCTTCGTCCCGGCCGAGCCATCGATGTGTGTAATTCACGAGGCTTCGCCTCGACAGCGCGGCTTCGTCCCGGCCGAGCGATCGATGTGTGTAATTCACTGAGGCTTCGCCTCGACAGCGTGGCTTCGTCCCGGCCGAGCCGATCGATGTGTGTAATTCACGGGCTTCGCCTCGACAGCGTGGCTTCGTCCGGCCGAGCCGATCGATGTGTGTAATTCACCAGGCTTCGCCTCGACAAGCGCGGCTTCGTCCCGGCCGAGCGATCGATGTGTGTAATTCACTGAGGCTTCGCCTCGACAGCGTGGCTTCGTCCCGGCGAGCCGATCGATGTGTGTAATTCAAAGGCTTCGCTCGACAGCGTGGCTTCGTCCCGCCGAGCCGATCGATGTGTTAATTCACTGAGGCTTCGCCTCGACAGCGGCTTCGCCCGCCGAGCCATCGATGTGTGTAATTCTCCGAGCTTCGCCTCGACAGCGCGGCTTCGTCCCGGCCGAGTCGATCGATGTGTGTAATTCACTGAGGCTTCGCCTCGACAGCGGGCTTCGTCCCGGCCGAGCCGATCGATGTGTGTATTCACGAGCTTGCCTCGACACGCGTGGCTTCGTCCCGGCGAGCCGATCGATGTGTGTAATTCACTGAGGCTTCGCCTCGACAGCGTGCTTCGTCCCGGCCGAGCCGATCGATGTGTGTAATTCACTGAGGCTTCGCCTCGACAGCGTGGCTTCGTCCCGGCCGAGCCGATCGATGTGTGTAATTCACGAGGCTTCGCCTCGACAGCGCGGCTTCGTCCCGGCGAGCCGATCATGTGTGTAATTCACTGAGGCTTCGCCTCGACAGCGGGCTTCGTCCCGGCCGGCCGATCGATGTGTGTAATTCACTGAGGCTTCGCCTCGACAGCGCGGCTCCGTCCCGCCGAGCCGATGTTTGTAATTCACGAGGCTTCGCCTCGACAGCGCGACCTTAACCCCGCCGAGCGATGTGTGTAATTACGAGGCTTCGCCTCGACAGCGCGGCTTCGTCCCGGCCGAGCCGATCGATGTGTGTAATTCACTGAGGCTTCCCTCGACAGCGCGGCTTCGTCCCGCCGAGCCGATCGATGTGTGTAATCACGAGGCTTCGCCTCGACAGCGGTTTCGTCCGCCGAGCGATCCGATGTGTGTAATTCACGAGGCTTCGCCTCACAGCGCGCTTCCCGGCCGAGCCGATCGATGTGTGTAATTCACACGAGGCTTCGCCTCGAACAGCGTGCCTTCGTCCGCGGCCAGCCGATGTTTGTAATTCACGAGGCTCGCCTCGACAGCGCGCCTTCCCCGCCGACCGATTTGTGTAATTCACCGAGGTTCGCTCGACAGCGCGGCTTCGCCGCGAGCCGATGTTTGTAATCACCGAGCTTCGCGCTCGACAGCGGACCATACCCCGCCGAGCCGATTTGTGTAATTCACCGAGGCTTCGCCTCGACAGCGCGGCTTCGTCCGGCCGAGCCATCGATGTGTGTATTCACTGAGGCTTCGCCTCGACAGCGCGGCTTCGTCCCGGCCGAGCCTGATGTTTGTAATCACCGAGGCTTCGCCTCGACAGCGCGACCTTTAACCCGCCGAGCAGATGTTGTGATTCACCGAGGCTTCGCCTCGAACAGCGCGCTTAACCCCGCCGGCCGATTTGTGTAATTCACCGAGGCTTCGCCTCGACAGCGCGGCTTCTCCCGCCGGTCCGATGTTTTTATTCACCGAGGCTTCGCGTCGACAGCGCGACCCTTACTCCCGCGAGCCGATGATGTGTGTCATTCACCGAGGCTCGCCTCGACAGCGCGACCTTAACCTCGCCGAGCCGATTTGTTAATTCACACGAGGCTTCGCCTCGACAGCGCGCTCCGTCTCGGCCACCGATCGATGTGTGTATTTCATGAGGCTTCGCCTCGACAGTGCGGCTTCGTCCCGGCCGAGCCGATGTTTGTAATTCACCGAGTTCGCCTCGACAGCCGGACCCTCTAAACCCGCCGAGCGCGATGTTGTGTAATTCACCGAGGCTTCGCCTCGACAGCGTGGCTTCGTCCCGGCCGAGCCGATCGATGTGTGTAATTCACTGAGGCTTCGCCTCGAACAGCGTGGCTTCGTCCCGGACGAGCCGATCGATGTGTGAATTCACTGAGGCTTCGCCTCGACAGCGCGGCTTCGTCCCGGCGAGCGATGTTTGAATTCACCGAGGCTCGCCTCGACAGCGCGACCTTAACCCCGCCGAGCAATTGTGTGTAATTCACCGAGGCTTCGCCTCGACAGCGCGACCCTTATCCTCGCCGAGCCGATTTGTGTAATCACGAGGCTTCGCCTCGACACGCGGCTTCGTCCGCCAGCCGATCGATGTGTGTAATTCACTGAGGCTTCGCCTCGACAGTGCGGGCTTCGTCCCGGCCGAGCCGAATGTTGTAATTCACCGAGCTCGCCTCGACAGCGCGCCTTTCCCGCCGAGCGATGTGTGAATTCACCGAGGCTTCGCCTCGACAGCGCGACCTTTACCCCGCCGACCATGTGTGTTTCACCGAGGCTTCGCCTCGACAGCGCGCCTTAACCCCGCCGAGCCGATTGTGTAATTCACCGAGGCTCGCCTCGACAGCGCGGCTTCGTCCCGGCCGAGCCGATCGATGTGTGTAATTCATGAGGCTTCGCTCGCAGCGCGGCTTCGTCCGGCCGAGCCGATGTTTGTAATTCACGAGCTTCTCCCCGAAGCGTGACCTTGACCCGGCAAAGTGATATCGGGAGAATCATCGGAGCGCTCGCCTGACAGCGTGACTCCGACCCCGGCAAGCGGACGGGTAGAAATCATCGGAGCGCGCGTCCTGCCAGCGTGAACTCCGACCCCGGCAAAGCGGACGTGTGTGGAAATCATCGGCGCTCGTCCTGACAGCGTGAACTCCGACAGCCCGGCAAAGCGGACGTGGTAAGAAATCATCGGAGCGCTCGTCCTGACAGCGTGAAGATGGCGTTGTCTCCGGGATGGAGGTGAAGCGATGTTTGCGGGGTAGCGTTGTTGATGGTAGTGAAGGGACAAGGGCAAAGGTGGTGGTGGTTTGGTTGTGGTTGTTTGGGAACAATGTTGGTGGTGGCGATTTGGTTGTTGTGGGCG
>CM068961.1:45306020-45324131 GCA_035128595.1 Eptatretus atami
TGTGTTTTGCAAACACCGTTTGGCCGACGACCACCAAATTTGGCACAAAGACCAAGTCTGACCCAGGGACTGTTCGAAAGGTGTTTTCATCCAGCACATCAGTCTTTAAAGACCCCAAACACCCATAACACCCTTAAAGACCCTTTAGTTAGACCCCAAAGACCCTTAAGACCTCGAATATTCTTAAGACTTATTCTGTAAAGCCATCTGTGAAGCCTGTCTATTAATTACGTACTGTTTGAACGTCAGTTGCACCCTGACTGCACGTACGTCTATTAATTACGTACTGTTGCAGTGCACCTTTTAAACCTTTCGATTCTTTAGACTGTTGAGACCCCCGAGACCTTTGAAGACCCTTTAAGGACCCATAAGACCCCCAAACCCTAAAGACCCCCTAACACCCTTCAAACAGATTAGACGGCTTGGACCCTTGACCATTTAGAGTAGAGGTTCTCAACCTATTCCATCTCAAGGCCCATTGGAGTATATGTCAAAAAGGTCAAGGCTCATATAAGAAATAACGATAACTTAAAAACACAGGATGCTCTGAACTGAAAGTTATATGTAGCTGGCTGCGTGAGGGAGGAAGGAGGGGTGGGGTGAGAGGAGGGAGGGACCCGGCGTTGCCCGGCAAGACCTCTGAAGACCCGACAAGACCTTGAAGACCCGGAAAGACCTTAACTAGCAAAGGTAGCCGGCAACACCAGGTACCTTTACGAGTAAAAACGTCTCGACGACCCTGATAGTTAACAACCCCCAAAACCGAATCATAATAACTGATTTCGCCTCTTGACTGAAATGTTTGTGAATAAAGTTTTTTAAAGGCGGAATGTCCAATACGTCAGCCAATCAAGGTGTAAAAACTTTTGAGGCCAGCCAATCAGAATGTAAAAAGTTTTGAGGCCAGCCAATCAGAATGTCCCGCTTGACCAATGGGGTGCCTGGGGGGGAGGAGCCTTTGGGTTCGCTCCGTGACGTCAGTGTTATCCTGTTGGTTTGTGGCGGCTCATGGCGACAGCTCAGGTGAAATCCGCACGTCGTACGCGGAGTAAAACACGTTCAGTCGTCATCCGGCGGTTCACCGTCCCTTGGTGAGTTTTCAGGTTCATTTTTTCACTGTAACGAGAGATTTTTTGTGTTGGTGAAATATCAATTAACGGATTCTGTCCGATCCCGGCTCGGCTTCCATTAATCCTGTGGTGTTCTGCTGTTCCTGCACAATTGTAAACGTCGTTTGTGTTGTACAACCATTGGATTTCGGTGTTTTGTCCGAGTGTCGAGTACTGTATCGGGTTTACCGTCCTGTTTGTCTTCAGTGGGGATTGAATTCGCTTTCTTGCCGTAACAACAACAACAACTCGAGTTTCGACTCAGACTCGTTCATTGTAATTGGAGCTTGGTCGGATTTTCAGTTGCCATGGTGACCGTCATCTGGAAATTTGTTTGTTTGTTGTGTCGAAACAAATCGCTTCGTCTGGGTAGATATTACAAAACCGGTTACAAAGTGTTCAATCATTTTAATTTTAATCTCTCCATGGTGATTATTGGCACACCTTTCAATGTTGGGTTGAGAGAATTAATAGCTCCACCACCGAAGGTGGACCCCAGTCTGTCTGTTTGTCTTTGTTTGTTTGTTTGTTTGTTTGTTTGACTGTGAGCAGGAATCTCAAAAAGTTATGGATGGACTTGGATGAAAGTTGGTGGGCAGGTTGGTTGTGCGACGACGACGAATTGATTCGATTTTGCTGAAGATGGGGATCCAGATACTCAAATTATTAATTTTTTTTTAAAAGTGATCTTCACCATTAGAGAGTCAAAAAACGATATGTAGCACGATAATTCAAAAAGTTGTGCCGACTGATGACAAAATTTGGTGGACAAGTGCGGTGGCCGTACGTAGCCGAAAAAAAGAAAAAAAAAACTTTTCAAACCGCGTGTCAGAAAACAACAACCACACAGGCCGTTCCTTCGCTCTCGGCGTGCCCGTCGTGCGTGGCCATACGTGCAAAAAAAAAAAAAAAAAAACCTTTCAACCGCGTGTTTCAGAAACAAACAACCACACAGGCCGTTCCTTCCTACTCGCGTGCCCGTACGTGCGTGGCCGTAACGTGCAAAAAAAAAAACAAAAAAAAACTTTCCAACCGCGTTGTCAGAACAAACAACCACACAGGCCGTTCCTTCGCTCTCGCGTGCCCGTACGTGGCGGTTACGCCGTGCCGTACGTGCAAAAAAAAAAAACTTTCAAACGCGTGCCAGAAACAACAACCACACAGCGCCAGTTCCTTCACTCTCGCGGTGCCCGTACGGCGTGGCCGTACGTGCAAAAAAAACAAAAACTTTCAAACCGCGTGAATCTCAGAAACAAACAACCACACAAGGCCGTTTTCCTTCGCTCTACGACGTGCCCGTACATAGTGCGTGGCCATGACGTGCAAAAAAAAAAAAAAAAACCCTGTGGTTCAAACCACGTGATAAAAAGAAAACACAACACAAGGCCGTTCCGTCGCTCTCGCCGTATGCCCATACTGCGTATGAGCCGCTACGTACAAAAAAAAAAACTTTCAAACCGCGATGTCAGAAAACAACACAACACACAGGCCGTTCCTCGCTCATCGCGGTGCACCGTGCGTTGCGTGGCCATACGTGCAAAAAAAAAAAATAAAGAAAAACTTTCAAACCGCGTGTCAGAAACAACAACCACAAACAGGCCGTATCCTTCGCTCTCGACAGTGCCCGATACGTGAACCAGTAGGCCATAACGTGCAAAAAAAAAAACAAAAAACTTTCAAGCCGCGTGTCAGAACAACAAACCACACAGGCCGTTTGCCCTTCGACTCTACGCGATGCCCGATAGACGTCAGTGCCAACGTTGCAAAAAAAAAAAAAAAACCTTTCAAACCACGTGTCAGAAACAAACAAACCAACAACAGGCCGATGCCTTCGCTCTCGAGTGCCCGTACGTGCATGGATCACGTACGCGGACAAAAAAAACTTCCAAACCGCAGTGTCAGAAACAACAGACCACACAGGCCGTTCCTATCGCTCTCGCGTGCCGGCGTTGCGTAGGCCATACGTCATGCAAAAAAAAAAATAAAAAAAAAACCAACTCTTCAAACCAAGCGTTACAGAAACAACAACCCACACAGGCCGTTCACTTCAGCTCTCGCAGTGCACTGTACGGCTGCACGTACGTGCAAAAAAAACTTTCGAAACCGCGTGATCAGAAACAACAAACAACACAAAAACAGGACCGTTCCTTAGCTCTCGCGTGCCCGTACGAGTGCGTGCCATACGCGCGCGTGGCCTAACGTAGCCAAAAAAAAAAAAACTCTTCAAACCGCGCTGCCAGAGAAACAACCAACCACACAGGCCGTTCCTTCACTCTCGCGTGCCCGTACGTGCGTGGCCGTACGTGCAAAAAAAACAAAAACTTTCAAACAAACACACAGGCCATTCCTTTGCTCTCGTAAACGATGACTGGATTGGCGCATTGTGTTTATCTATAAATGCGCATAATAAATCGAGAAATTATTAGAATACAGTAAGTCAGCACTATCTGGAAGCCCGTGCGTCGTAACCCGTAATGGGGAACGCGGCTGAGGTTCTCTTCCCCAACGGCCACACCTACGCAGCAACGTGTCCTGTCATTGGTTTGGTAAATAAATGGCCATAACTTGGAACACACTTGTCTGATTAATATCAAACCTTGAAAAGGCAACCATCCACAGGGCCCCAGCAATATACCTGGCAAGTTTCAAATTAGATCGGACGCAGTGGTTTGTCAAGAAACAGCGTCACAGACACACAGCACACACACCACACACACATTTGCTGGAATTATAGATCGATTACTGTTCCACACAACCCGATTAGTTTTTTGGTTCATCCGGATCCAGATCCCATCCTATCAGTGGATCAAAAACGTAACTGTTCAGCCTGGCGGAGGTATGCGTTCTAACAATGTTCCATTACCAATCAGCTTCCTACGCTGCTAAGCCAGACCGTTGCCTTATGAACCGTTATGTTGGAGTCTTTGGCCTTGAGTGCTTAAGGCACTTGTCTAGCAAGGCGGCTCTACAAGCTGGCCTTGGTAATGGAAAGGCACACCCCGGTTTCACCATTCTTTTACCTTCCTTTTGCTTTATTTATCTTTTTTGCCGTAAAATATTTGTAAATAACTGCTGCATTAACTTTGAGTGGAGTAGTCTTCGATGTTTGCTCATTTTACAACGTTTTGTGGTGATCTGCTTTCATTTCGGTGTTTTTTTGATTTCATTGAGGTCTTGGAGCGATGTTTGTTTGTTCATTTTCTTTGAAAACTTTTAAACAGTTCATTTTCTCACCACGGCGGCCCTCCCATCACTTCGCTGACTGGTGTCATCAAAAGACATGTACTTCACAACCATAATATCGCATACCTATGCTGTTGAAGGATCGCTGACTAATTTAAAAACGAAGTAAAGCATGCGAAAAAGGGATATTTATATCACGTAGTTGTTGTTTTGGTGTGCTCATTAAAGTGTAATTTTATTGCTTCAATAATATTGTTGTGGGCCGGGTTCGGTGGCGATAAAACAGACCACTAGATGGAGCGTTTAGGGCCGTCTCCGCCACGCGAACACTGGAATTTTAAGGCCGTCACCCCGATACTCTGGAGTTGACGGTCGCTAAAGCCTTACAAGGACCGTGGACGCCAATATTTCGACCGCTGTGGCAATAGGGGTTAATTGTCTCGATCTCCCAAATAATACCTAAAATAACCACGCAGTCTAGGCTACCGGTGAAACCACACCCTCGCCGGGTCTCTGTCGAACGGGTCGCTCTTAGCGACGCTCGGTCCAGTGTAACTGAGCAGAATTACCAGAGTCCGTTCGGACCCAATGACAACTTACCCGGCCCAAACGGCCTCACTAAATTCTCAATCTGCACTGTGCTTGGTCATGGAGAAACACAGTAAAAACGAGCTGGAACATTTAACACGGGGTTTATTTATAAACCTATAATCTGGGAGGGGAAGCACACAAAGAGCAGAGTTATGCGATAAAAGAAATGCAGGCAATGTCAGTGAGCGAAAAAGCACTTAACAGTTTTTTATTACTTAAAGACTGGCCCACACACACACCACACGACACACACACACACACAACCCCACATCACCACAGCACCACACACCAACACACACACACACACACACACACAAATAAATGGTGGCCGCAGAGGCGTTTATTTGGCCTCTTCAGCTCGGGAGGGAAAGACGAGCTGAGGGCAGGGGCCTATTCTCATTGCACCTGTCCGCACTTGTGCGGTCTGGTCGAGCTTTGTGCGGTGCGGGACTCGAACCCGCGCGCCTACAATGCCAGGCACCAGGGACAAGGGACCGACGCAAATGGACGCCAGCCAGCACAGGAAATGGACCAGACGAGACGAGCACCTGCGGGTAGACGAGAGTTGCAGCAGGCAACCGAGGCTTCTTCTCTTTCTCTTCTTCTCCTCCTCCTTTCTCGAGCCGGAGCGAACCTTCCTTCCCTTATCCTTCCCTCCATTTGGGTCGAGGAAAACCGGCCCTGAGGGACTCGCCTCCGGATTGGCGAGGGGCAACATCCCATCTGACTGGGCGCAATATTCTATTCTTTATCCATAAGCTTTGGATATCTTTTATCCATGTCTTTATCATAGCTTTATCCATAAGTTTATCGATTTACGCCCCTGAGGTGGTAAGCCTCCTGATTGGACGAGGTGTCTCAGGGGGTGTGTCAAGGCGTCTCGGAGGCCGCACCCCCGAAGAGTCTCCGTAGTAGCTTTCGGGCCGCTGGCCTCCCATTGGCTGGGCGCGCGTGCCGATGCTCGTCTTCGCTCATTGGCTGGAGGAACGTTCCATGCCCTTCCTCGGCGGAGACCTCATCTGAAGGCGATGAGGCTTCCCGCCCACAGCCTTCAGCCAAAAACATGTGGGCATGGCGACCGGGTGAGTGAGGGACGGTGCGGCGCTGTTTTGTTGTTGTTGTAGTAAATGTATAAAATAACTCCACAGCGACGCACGAAATTCCCATTAGACAATAGGGAGGGGACCTGACTATAACACATACTTATCGAAAATAACTAACTGCTGGGGAACTGCCTGTCCTGGCCTGTGATTGCAAATGGGCTTCCAGATTTCGTAACAATATTTACCGATCTATAATTTTGAGTGCTGGCTTCCATGTCCTTCTAAAGGATTTCTGCTTTGGATAAAGAATAAAAGTTTCCGTTTGAAACCTGCTGAGTGAGGAAACCATAAGCGCTTCATCTTTTTCAAAATCGGAAAGAGGCTTTTTTTAGGCCAAATTAAAAAAAAAATACCACTTGATCGTCTGATTTTTTTTCAAAAAAGGAAGAGGAGGCCCTTTTTTTGTTATTTGTTTCAAAAAATGGCCATCGGCTTTTAGATTCAAGTTGGCCGCCCAGATTTTTTGAGTTTAAAATGGCCAGGCTGATATTTTTTATTCAGGACCCTATACTGTTTGGATGCACAGAAACAACTTAAAAACTAGAAGGGGCACTTGGTAGAGTGCCACTTCCGCCACGTAATGTTCTTGATCCAACGAGAAGCATATTGGCCCAATAAATTTTTTGATATCATGCTATAACCAGTACTATATATCGTTTTGCCTTATCTCTCAATTGATGAGAATCACTTGAAAATTAAATAATTATCATATCCAGATCCAGATTCGGATCTTCCCAAAATCAAATCAATTCCTCCTTGCGACACACCCAACCTGTCCACCCAGTTTTCGCCGAAATCCGTCCACAACTTTTGAGATATGCGTGCTAAATATATCGGTTTAAGCCCTATGTCTCAATGGTAAAGAATCCGTAAAAAAATTATCAAGATCCTGCTTCGGATTTGATATTCAGCCAAAATTGAAACCAATCCTTCCTCAGTCACACACCCGTGTCCACCAAATTGTCATCAAGTCCGTCACACAACTTTTTGAAGATATCCGTGCTATATATCGTTATTTTTGATCCTCTCTAATGGTGAAGATATCACTTAAAATAAAATTCTAGTAAATCTGGATCGATCTTCAGCCAAAAATCAATCAATTTCGTCCGTGTCACAACCAAACCTTGCTCCACCAAATTTCATCCGAATGCCATCCTAACTTTTTGAGATTTGATCACGGCAACACAAAACAAACAAGACAACAAGGGACAAACACAGACTGCTTCCACCTTCGAGGTGGAGGTAATAAATGCATGTTTTTAACCCCCTCCCCTTTCCCAAAAGAAAAATGACGAGTCATGCAAACGACATGTCAGTTTTCTACCCCAAACAATGAACGTGGGTATTACCCGACAATCACCTACACACTTAACTCGGTCCAAAATTCAAAATATTAAACCGTATCGTCGCAATTTTGTCCTACATTCCTGGCATTCGTTGCGGAAAAATATTCGTTGCAGGAACACAATCCTGATGAACTCGCAGTAACAACTTGGAACAAGTCAGAGATGTAATCACCACATCTCCAGCAACTCTCTGTACAGAGTTTTTTTTCAGAAATGCAGATCGATCAGTTTTGGTGGCAATCCGCACGAAAACTGAAGAATCTCCGGAGGGATACCAATTCACTGAATCGAATGCCTTGCGGAGCCCACATAGGCTGTGATCGCCTCTGCGCAAAATTCTCGTCTGTTTCAGATGAAGGACCCGAAGAACAAGATATTGGTCATCGTTGGATAGGAAAACATGGCTCTTTGGTGTCAAGCCCACTGCTCTGAGTGTTTGGTCTGCTCAAGAAATGGTGGCAAACCCGATGAAGGATTATGCGTAGCAAGACCTTTGCCCGACACTGAAGAAGGCAGCATCCCCTCGTAGTTTTGTTGCAGTCCTGGTGATCACCGTCCCTTTCAAGATAGGTTACAAGGCTCCTCTTACCAGTAAAGTTGAATGATGGCCTGTGCTCCCAAACAAAGCACAGACATGATGAATGAGTCAAGCATTTCCACCCGCCTTGAGAAGTTCAGTCAATAGACGCCTCAAATCCATCAGGGCCTTTACCCCCTTTCAACTGGTTCAGCCGCAGCTTGTCATTCACAAAGAATGACGGTTCAACAGTATGATTGGAGGTCAGCAGTGGGGATCAGTTAATACCCCTGAACATCAACAATAGTCAAGCAGACCCGGTGATCGCTTTGTTACAACCGCCGGAAGTTTACTGGCTGCAGCGACCATTAACTTCGACTCCTCTGTCAAGAGCCCACCACCCTGCTGTTCTTATTGCAGTCACACCGAGGATGAGCTTGGATGAACGCAATGCATGATCCTCTGTAAGCAGGATGAGAATCACCTGAACACCCTTCACAGATTCCTCGCAACATTGGCCTCCATAGTCGCCCTCCAACACACGTACAGTTTTATGCCTGCAGCTCCCTGAACAGCTCAGCTCTGGCCATAACCTGCCCTGTGATCTGGTCAGTACTATCCAGTATCCCTTGGGAGACAAATTCTTCTTGCGCTGACGTGGATTCCAAGACACGCTGCGCAGAACATCAACGGATGGTCGGCTTCTTTGAAAACACTCCCCAAACTCTTCAGGAAATCCCCACAACACCCTGTCCCCCAGAATCCCCACTCACCTGTTCACAAACTCCTCAGCTACCCTCTTATCCCTGTGCTTCTCAACATCCATCTCGGCTGTGATAGTACCATTCCTGGATTTACGCTGCAACTTCAAAGATATGTTTACACAGCCTGTTGGAACTGAGCACTCAAGGTAGACCCTGTGCAGTTCTTGAATCATCCTCACAGCGACCATCAATCGAGCATATGGGTCATTGCTCCTTTGCCACACACACGCAGCGTTGGAATGCCAGGTCCAGCCAGTGCGGTTGTGGTCGCTGAAACTAATGAACCAACCACCCTAAGTCCTACGAACGTTCTGGCAAGCAAGCAACTTGTGCTATTCTTATGTATATTGTATGTGGGGGTGTGGGGGGGGGGGTGGGGGGGGGGGGGGAGGGGGGGGGGGGGGGGGGGGGGGGGGGGGGGGGAGGGGGAGAAGGGATTTGTGACGTCATCGGTCAACGTGGTTTTCCCAAACAGGCATTTTTTTTTTTTTACATAAAAATCTTCTTCGAAAACGGCTAAACAGATCGAGGCGAAACATTACAGTATGATCGCCCATCGATGAGGAACAAAAGTTCTCCATGTATGAGTCCATCGTTTGGCAGCGATGGTTTTTTGAAGAAATATAACTTTTTAAATTCTTCTGCCAGAACACCTTGACAGATCGAGGGGTAAACTTCACCCACATGTTCCACAACCTGCGGATACCAAGCGTGTTCGTCGAAAATTAATGTCACAGTGTCTGGCAGCCATATTGGATTGAACAAAATTTAAGATAACTTCTCTTCTTGAATCGACGCTTCATCAAATCGACATGAAACCACATTATAATTCTAGTTAGTCATGGGGAATGTATTTTTTAAAATTTCACCTGAGCGGCCACATGGTCTGGCAGCCAAGAATTATTTAATATTTTGAATCTAGGTTCAGGGATTTAATCAAACTCTGGGGTGGTAGCTCTGGCTTTTCAAAAGGAATTAGCACTGTGCCTAATCCAGGTTTAGATGATTAGCCACAGGAGAAAGGAATAGCACATATTTTATTCAATGTAAGTTTTTTTTTTAGCAATATGAAATTGATAGTTGAATTTTTGAGGCGCGCAGGCGATGTAGCCAGTACACATCAGCACTTGATGGTCACCTGAGGATCGTTTCGGAACAATATAGTCAGCCTCTGAAATTTCGACCGACTTAGCTTTTCAGCCCATGATGGTATTCATATCAATGCGAATTGGCATCACGGAAGATCGAGAGTCATCGAAACTGCCGTGATGCACGATGGCTCTCTGAATATCGCGCCATCATTCAATACAAGGAGGAGGTGGTGATCAGTGTCGAGGGAGATCGTGCGAGGTCGGTGGTGGTGCGATTCGGCTGTGTGTATGATCGGAGGCAGCTGCGAGGAGGGGGCTTGCGGTCGTAAGTTGTTCGCTAATGGAGTCTCTACGTGCACATTTCAGTCGAGGTGTACGCGGTGTTGATATGAGTGGCACCATGTGTATTGGTCAATCCAATCACATATTGCTAAAAAAACTTTTGAATAAAATATGTGGCTATTATCCTTTCTCCTGTGGCTAATCATTCTAACCTGGATCTACGCCCACAGTGGCTCTCTAAATTACTTGCTCGCAAACCAGAGACATCCCCAGTATGCATGTTCCTGAACCTATATCTACACAACATCTCAAACTCTCAGAACCTCAGATCTCAAACAATGTCACAACATAATTCATATAAACATCATCATATTCTGAGCGCCAAACGCAAATCCCACAACCCACTCCATGTGGCAATCCTTGCGAACTCATCCCCAGACGCGTAATGCACAAAGTCTACCCATTAAAAAAACTCTCATACAATCCCAACCACAACACTTGTGTCTACTTACAACTGGTAATGAACTTAAAACTGAGATTTGTCAGTTCAGACCTCGAATCCTGGCATGAACCCGAATGAGTCCCAAACGATAAAGGACCATAGAAGAAAAGTCCGAGTATATGTTCAGACCATTATTCTATGGTCCGAATCATATCTCCAGGGAAATTTATTTGCTTGTCTCTGTACAAGAACGATCATTAAAAATATTAATTACCAGCCATTGTTTAGAGAACCCGAGAAATTCCACGCAAAGGTGGTGTAAAGGTCGAGGCAAGTCAGATTGTCGGTCGAATATGTTTTTTACTCTAACACAACTACTTCTTGAAAATACCAAGAGGGAGGAGAGAGGTATGAGGAGGGGGCTGAGCGAGAGAGCACGCTGTGAGTTCCTCCAAGTGAGATTGTCATAACACTATACAGAGAGATGGCGCCAGATTCTCACGAAGTTGAATTTCTGTTGCTAAAATGCACTCTGCTAAATTCGTTAAAACTTCTGTAAAACACAAAACACCACTATAACAGATTACACAGTCGCGCCTATGGTGCGTTAAGAAATATTTTGCGCGACAGGTCAGGAGGATTCGCGAACTGTGCGACGTGGCGAGCGGCAGCTGAAGCCACTACACAGAATTCTATCCTGTTACAGAGTGAATGGATATAATTTTGTGGTGCACTATGGCCAATATCTGCCTTGAGACTATGGCGGATGTTCAAGTAGTGTGCCCACTCTCGAGTTAACTTTGTTTTTTGGTATACATCTGTTCCCGATGCCGCGTAACGTCTGGTGAGAGTATAGACTGAGTATCATGTTACGCACTGAAGCGGGATATAGGGACATACAGATGAAAAGGATATAGTAGAGAGTGGTGAGAGGTGTAAACACCAACACATCAAAAAGTTGCACGCTAAGCCATGAGAGAGACACGCCGGAGACTGTTAGCACACGAGAGCAATATAGACGGTGTCTAGGAACGCATAGGGAGAGTCTCACGGTAACAATCGCCGATGCATGCCCCATGGCACCACGCATCCTCGCATATCGGACACGCCCGAAACTCCACAGAGAGAAACTTCAAGACCAGAAAGGAGGTGGTTGAAGACAGTGATTTTGCCATCGACTCAGCTTTCGTCGTCAGACGACCTTTTATATAATTACTATAACGTGCACATTGTATGCCAGTTGGCTTGTTCTTTGGTCATCAGTCGTGGGATCTTTATTGGTGGTTTCCACGGATGTTCAACGCTGAGAGTAAGAGTGTGGTTTGTCAGGGGACCAAGCACGCAGAGGAGCGCGCCAGAGGCACGACTATACCGCGAGCACCTTGTTCGTTCGATAGGCCCTTAGTATTGGGCATGCGCATATAGTGCTGCCAAGGCTAGGTAGGGCTTGCGACATAAGGTGGAGAGACTGACACCGCAAGCAGAACGGCTAGCTTATGGAGTGCCAACTTTAGAAATGTGGCTTTCTCGCCAAGAGAGAATTGAGGATCGGGCATAGTGGGGAACGGCTGACTAGCGAAGTTGACTGAGTACAGGTACACTCTTACTCCACGTCAATAATTAAGGAAGTCTGATGCTCAGTTAGGGTTGGGGGGAGTTTCGCACACGAAGGGTTCATTTGGGGAGTGTAGGAGAGTAGATCAGAGACATGGACAAAGACTATTATTGAATTCTTGTTTAATACAAATCAGACTATAGGAACGAAAATAAATATCACTAGAATATACAGTATGATGTTGTGTAGCGCCAGTTCGATTGAGACCAATGAACGATTTAGTGGACAGTACGATTAATTACGATACAGAAAGACTATCAAAGTGGAATAAAAAAGATGAGCGTCATATACTGCAACACTATGGAGTAGGAGCATAAGTCCAATATGACAATTGGGAGACAAGATCTAGAGTTGCAGGATTGCTGGATGGACAGCGGATTGTTTAGTTGGGGAAAAAATATTTCTCCATGGAAAATTTGCTTGGGTGACATGAAAAAATCCCTCTCATCCTCGAGCCCGAACCAAGATCCTTCTGTGAATGATGTTCATTCCTCTTAAAGCCTGCTGGTTTTTGCTATTAGAATAAACGGCATTAACATGGTCGAGGAGAATTTCAAGTCTTGTGTCTTTTATTCAGGGAAGGCATTTGAACTGATATAACACACGAGTGACACTTAGATCGAGCAGCGGCACCAAGTGCCCACTGAAGCCGAGAGCTATGTCCCCTTGTATCAAGATTCCCTTCTGTTTTCCATGATAAGAGTGAAAAGTCGGACCGAAATTTTGTGCACTGTAAATAGCTAATGTAACGTAATATCGATGTAAAATAAGGTGGACGGTATAATCCTAACTGAAGTTGCTCTCTTACATCGCGTCGAGAAATAACCAGCACGGATCTTACCGGTGAAAGGAGAAGGTTGATGATGTTTGCATCTTTTTTGGCCATGAGGTTCAGCCTTGAGAGTATGATTCTCTATGGGCCCGACAGTCCTTCACGGGCACCGAGAAGTCGAACAAATATAGCACGACTGGAGATAGCGTTCAAAATTCCTCTCCGCTACAACATGAGATCGATAGGGCAGCTACCGCGGTGGTGTATGTGGGAGAATTATGAGTAGGAGTCGTATAGGGCCTACCTTATTAGCGAAAGTTGTTAATTATAGCCCAGTAGCTGATGTCGTTTCACTCCTACTTGCTAAGAGATGCGTCATGTGCGTATTCAGCAGTAGCACAGTCTCACTGTACGGAATAGAGTTTGCCATTACAGTGCTTCAGTATGCTTGGAGGTGTCTTCACGGCGCATTAGTCGGTTATTTATACCGCGATCTCGGCCACTCCCTTCAATGAGCATGAGGTTGCGATCGAAGATTATGGTGAACCGTCTTGTGGTTAGAACTTCAGTATACTGTATGTGTAGGTCATGTTGTACGGTGGGGTTACTACTGGGATTTTGTGGGCGTTTCTTGTGGCTTTAAAGAGCGAGTTAGTTGGGTTTTATCTCGTCGAGAGCTATATGGTGTGGTTTGGAATTTGTTGTCTCTATTGACGGTTTGGTTGTGTCAACAGATGAACCATCACATGGACAACTCGCCACTCTGTAGATGAAGAGGAGCTTGCCTTGTGTCTTCAAAACAACCTTTGCCTTTGAGTTCCCTTGATAATAATATTGAGTTCGAAATCTGGAGAACGTTTATTTTATCTCGAACCTGCATCTTCTAATACTATCAGAGAGTTGTAGCCATAGTCCGCGTCCCTCAGTTTCTGGGCCAAGGCCTCATTAGCGCTTCTGTCGGATATCTGCTATAAATTCAATCCTCTCCGAATGCGGCGATCTGGAGCTCCTATCGCCCAATCCCCTGCTCTATTCGAAGACCCAACCACCCTCAGAAACGCAGTTGGGCTTGACACCAAAAGAGCCATGTCCCTATCCACCCGATTTCACACACTCTCTTGTTCTCTCTCCGGCTGTCCTGCACTGAAACCCAAGACGAGCACAGGCCACGAAGCCCGGAAACGATATGGCGGTCACGGAGTGACCGTAATATGTTGAGTATGATCGTCCCGCCGTGCATAAGAGAGCATAAAATGGTCAGCCGCGCTGAGTATAGGAAATCTGCTAGGAGAGGTTAAAGCATAGTGGGTGCTCAAAATAGCGGTTCTCTTCTCTCCAGGTAACAGTAATTCTTGTACCGCACATCCTTATAGCTGACGGGCGGACTAACCGAAAGCGCCACTCCTGCAAGCGTTCAAAAGACTCTGATTAAAATGTTGAAAAGATGAGATATATCAACATCTGGAGTTTGATCAAGAAGAGTTCACGGGGGGCTGTAACCGAGCCCACTTGCTTGTTGCAAGATGTGACGGGCCAGAAGTCGGCTAAGCAGCTGTTTCTCGTCATCACATCTGAGTGGAGCACGGCGAAAGCCATTATGAGGCTTTTTATGTGACAAGTCCTGGCCACACTTCAGCCCAACGGGCGGCATATACTTTTGGCTGTAACAGTGAAAACCACTCAGAAAATCAACCAGTAGTCTTTGAACAGCCTTCAGGCAGCACTTCTGGTGGTTGGAGTGCAGATAAAACTTATGCCACAAAGATGAGGCAACCAAATTATTTACAACTAGAACCCTAGCTCTGTAGGAAAGGTGGGGTAGGGCTCTCTTCCATAGTCTATCTTTTTTTACATGTTCAAACCATCCTTCCCAATTTTTGAGGACATAGAATGGGGATCCCAGGAACACGCCGAGATGATTGAACTCCCTCTTCCACCCATTTTAACTTGGAAGGCAAATGCATTCGTGGTACTATCCGTGTCCCCAGGCAGATTGTTTTTAAAAAGACTGGGAACGCCATAAAGGCTTTACTCTTGTTACCAATTACAGTTCAATTGAAGATGCCAAGGCAAAAGAGATTTAAACACTTAACAAATGCAGAGAATCATTTGTCATTCTTATGACCAAGCGACATCATCTGCATAAGCTGATACAAAACTATCGAAAGAATCCTGTGGATACAGTTACTCTGAAAGATTTTTCTGAATAGAAATCAGAAGTGTCTAATACGCAAGGAGAATAATAATCAAAACAGGGCCACCCTTGCCTCACCCCTCTCTGTACTAGTATAGGAGAGACGAGCTTCATTAGTAATTTGAAAATACTAAATATGTTGCTGTACAGTAAGGATACATAGGCCCTAAAATTGGTACGCAAGACCACCATGCTCCAACACATGATGCAAAAACAGTGATCAAACACTATCAATGCCTTTTCTAAAGTCAAGGAATATTATCCCAAATTCTTTTTTCCATGGAATCACACTCCGCAAATCTCTGATCAAAAAAATATTATCATAAATTGATCTGGTTTGGGATACAGTAGTCTGATCAGAGTTAACCAAGATCACCAATTACCATCTTCAAACCGCCTGGCCAACACTTTTGACAATATTTTTGTAGTGCCGTACATAATACCGAGACCGGTCGCCATTCTTTATCTGCCCCGTAAGTCCTCCAGTCTTTGGTAGAAGAGACCCACCGCTCTTCTAAAAACTTAGAGGCAGTTCTCCATTTATCAAAGATATTCCAGGACATTCAGTAACTCAGGGCCCAAAAAGGTCAAAACGCAAGAAATAACTCTGGCCGGTAAGCCCTCAATTCCAGGCGCTTTTCCGAGTTTCATCCAGCAAGGGCCTGCGTTAGCTCAGGCAATGTGATCGGTGAGTCAATGCTCAGACGCTGGGGCTCAGTGATGGAAGGAAAGTGAGAAGTTAAAAGTTCCATAGTTTGCTCACAAACAGTAATGTTTGCATAATATTTTTGAAAAGATCTCTAATGCACAACTGTACATCACTGGAGTTAACAACAATGTTTCCTCTTTGAGTCAAGCAAAGAAAAAACGTCTTTTGTGATTTATTGAGCAAAATCCATTGAAAAAGGATTTGCTGGAGTACTAAACCTTGATGTTGTTTATCCTTAATGCTGATTAACCATCCCTGCTACTTTTTCTTAGGCGTCAGTTTTTCTCAATTGGTCCTTTTTTTGCAACTAATATCATTTGGTCTCCTGTTTCCCATATCTGGCCACATTACTCTCTAACTGTATGATATCAGATTCAACAGAGCATTGTTGTATTATTAACATTGGTGACATTTTGAAGCACTGCTGACAAAAACACTCTGATCTGTGCTTTTTGTGTGTCCCACCATAACTCTAAATGAAGAAAAAGAGGCTTTTTTTGAGAGTTGGATAGGCCCAAAAGGTAATAGCAAGCCTTTTTTTTAACGAAGTATTTTCAAGAAGATTGGTGTTGAATTTCCAGTACGTCTTTTATGTGAGGGTTGAGGGAAAAAGAGGCCCATGGAACAAATGATGAATCGAAAATTTAAGATGGAAAGTGAACCGGAAGAGAAAACTGCATGTCCTGAAAATGCGAAGTTTATGTACACCGTCAGTCTAGCAGCAAAAATGATGCTCTCCTTTAGCCCCAACGTCCCACGTATATTGAGATCTGGGAATGACATAGCCTCCAATGCATCTAACAAACCTATTGCTGAAAAAAAATTTGACAAACCGGCATAGGATTCAGGCGTTGAGGTCTGCTGTATTCCTGTCTAAAAAAGAGGTTCTAAGGTACAAATTAAAATCACCCCATGCAAATACAATCATTGAGATCAATTGAGCGAAAAGTGTCTGATTAAGCAAAGAAGGCTGGCTCGCGTTCTACACTCTCACGGGACGCATACACATTGAATAGTGTAAATGGGAAAATTATTAATGACCGTTTCCAGAGAGATGAAATCGGACCTTTGATAACCTCTTTGGAAGTGGCATGATTCAGGTACTAGACCAGGTCTGAATAAAAAGGCCACACCAGCAGAAGAAGAAGACAATTACTAAAAGCCTGTCCCTTAAAGAGGCGCGACCGAATCATACTCCACATCTTCAGTTATGTGCGTTTCCTGAGTAAAAGTAAGCATCTATATGTTTACGACAAACTAAACTTTCCCTGAACCTGGCGTTGTGCTTGCCCCAACCGCCATTCATATTAAGGTTCCAAAAAAATGATCTTTTTCAATGGTTTATATCCAAAGGCTTGAGCGGTGCTGAGAATTTCCAGTCCCCGCTTTTGTAACAACCTTTCGAAGACGAGAAACTGTGACTTTGTCAACTTGAATTCAGCAGGCTTCCTAATGATGTCTTTTGCGCTTGAACAAATGAAAATAAATCAGGAAAGTGATTCTTTTAATGACACATTTCGATGTCGATAAGTTTTTCATTCAGAAAGGCAAAATAAGTTGTGGGGCTATGTATGACTGATACGATGAAGATGAACAACTCAGTCACCTCTAGCTTCACATTTGATTCTGAAAAATGCAGACCGGCACCACCTGGGTCATATAATGCAGTTGAGCAGTCATTATTTCAGGTTGGCAACTCTAAAGATTTGCCAGAATGTTTCCTCAACTTTACTGCTGGTCTAGTACGTTCAACCGGACAAGTAACCTGCGGTTTGCTCTTGGAGGGCTGATTATTCACTGGCTCAGTTGAATAACCAGGAAAAACCATTGGAGAATGTATCTCGAGGGATTCTGATTTGTCTTAGCATATAAAGAAACCTAGGCGGGTAAGTAAGAGGAAGAACTGTGAACTGGTGCAAGAATTCGTCTCATGTTGTATACTGTCTAATCCCAGTCTCTCGAGGCCTATGATAGTTGCTCCAAGGGTGTGCGATCTTGTCTGCTTAATGGAGTAGCTTCTATCCATCAACAGTGCGATGTCCTCGACTCTCTGGATGCTCCATTAACCTCGCAGTCAAATTTAACCCAGTGTTTGCACTACTGGTCTTGCAATCGCGTTTTATATTCATTGTGCATAGATACTGCAATAGTCCAAAAACAGTACTCCAATGAAGTATTCTAAAGAGCACACGGCTTAGGAGACCACTGCGCTGTAGTTATACACTATTATGAGTATGTTGCATCTTCGTGCAAACTTTCTCTAGGACTCGCAGTGTAAACCAAAGATGTCGGTTACCATGTGTTGACGCGGAGTAGTGGGTGTGGTATACATTAACAAATTATCCCCGAGATGCCCCTTTGCGCTAATTTCGTTTTTTGGTAGCGACATGACG
>CM068961.1:45345235-45360951 GCA_035128595.1 Eptatretus atami
AAAACAAAAAAAAACAAAAAAAAAAAACAAAAAAAAAAAAAAAAAAAAAAAAAAAAAAAAAAAAAAACAACGACATAAGTAATTCCTCTAATAAAAATAAAACAGAGATTCTCATCCAACATAAAAGTTTGTACTTACATTGTTGCTCTGTTTGTATTCCCCAGTCCCTGCGTGGTCCCGTGGTCGACGCCGTGCCTGGGGTGTAGTGCCGCAACTGTAGGTGCAGTGCTGAATGTGCATTGGTACGCAGTGTGTGGCTGAATCCACAGCTCAACCGTGTAAAGACATTTGCATGGCGATCTAGCAGTCATGCCTGCAAATGTCCGGCTACGCTGGTCTTGAGGCCGAGGAGTACCTAAGCAGAAATAACACCAAGTCTGTCCAATATTCTTTGTTTGATATCAACGTAACAAAAAGCAGATGTAAGCAAACTTTTCATCTCAAGCCTTCAGTCATTATGAAATTGTCAATACAGTGGCATTCGCTTTATGTCCACAGTTCAAGTAGACCCATACAACATCTTAAACATAGGCAGCAAATTTTCAGTTAGTTTCCAAATAAATTCTCCCCCCCCTGGCATTTCAAGCAAACCTTTCCAATTTGACATGCGTGCTTTGCATGTAACACAGCCTGTTGTTGACACCACTGGGAGACTTGAAGTCGAAGTGTAGCTCGCAGACCAGAATGCAATGGGGTGGAATTGACTGGTCGGGATTTGTTACGGCAGCGTTCAGTGAATGAGAAGGTGAGTGAAATGGCGAACCGGCATGTTAAAGGAATCCATTGGAGAAGAAGAAATAATTTCACAGTCTGGGAATTTTCTGGCCACAGACTTGTAGGAAAAGAAATGCTTTTTCAGGACGCATTTGTTGATCAAGAATATAAATAAGATTTATTTGAAAAAAATAATAAATGACGATAACATATCCCTTTGAAACTATGATATGTTATATATTTTTTTTAAAGACCTATTTCTTGACAGTTTCTTTTTTAGTCCCAATAACCAAGCAACAGCAATTGTCATGCAATACCCTGGCAGAGCACTGAGACACCAGGGCGCTGAATCAGTGCGTGAGCTAGGGAGAAGAGCGTGAGCAACCTCTCTGCCCCTTATTCCCCCGTGGTCATCTTCTGTTTTTTCCTTGTGCAAACGTTGCTGTTTACTCTTCAAAAGAAAAGGGTAAAGTGTTATCTCTGTTTTGTGTGGAACACAGCTATCATTTTAACCAAGCATGTAATATGTGAAATATCATGCATTAACTTGCTTTTGTCCAGGATACAAGTCAAACATGAATAAGACTTTCCTTTTGACAAACAGTGGATTTCTTTTTGATAGTGGTTAAGTTTCCTTTTGTGAGCAAAAATCAGGCCATGACGTAGACAAGTAAAGAAAAAAGTTTCAAAGACAATGTTGGCGCCACCCAAAGGGTGTCACAAGAACACATGCTTATAAAAGTTCATGCCTCTAATGACATTGATGACGCACAAATCTGTGTCACCACAAAGTAAAAGGTGAGTGATACATAAATACATCATACATACATACCGTTTTCCCTAACAAAATCAATCACTTCTGATGTCCACAAACATTCAATTTTGATTGAGCCCAACTGCATTATATTTTACAGGGATCCCAGACCTTCAACTGATGTATACGCCCTGGTGTTGGCTTAATGGTTATGTGGTGGGCTTGGGATGCCTAGGATCCTGAGTTCAATCCCCCCTCAGGCTTGTTTGAATTATACAGGTGGGGTAGACTCTGCCTGTCTCCTTTGAGTCGGCCAAAATGAGTGCAGCCTTTATGGTATCTGTGTCGGAGTGGCGACCTGTCCAGGATTGGGTGTCCATAGCCAAGGAAGACTGCTTAGGCAGCACCACGCTCTGCAGCAGAGTATGGTGCAAATGAATGGATTGGAATGATGTTAATACAGTTTCGGATTGATCAGTTTCAGCATTATAGAGAATTCAATGTAAAAAATATATATAATTTCAAGATGTCCTCCAAGTCTTTTGGACCAATACATTTGTTGGAAGATATACACTAGATCTCACGACAAATCCAACAACCCTGGGAAGTTTATTGCCTACCTAACCCTAACGGCTTAGTTGGAGAACAGGGTTTCACAAACAGCATAATGATCCCAAACACATTCCAATTAACGGCTCCAGTTGTGTGCAGTTCAAGCGAGAGATAATGTTCCTGCATGGCAGGCGGCCTTATGGCTCCTGGGATGTGCAGCAAGGGCCTGTAATGGGACACGATGCCAGTGGCTACACGCACTCACAGTTTGGAGCCATATACGTGATTGGTGTGTGTGTGTGTAATATATATATAATATTATATATATATATATATATATATATATACATATACACACACACACCACTCACAGTTTGGAGCCATATAGTGTTGGTGTGTGTGTGTGTGTGTGGTATATATGTGTGTGTATTATATAATATATATATATATATTATTATATAATATAATATATATATATATATATAGGTTACGGTCAGTAAGTGACCACTAATTCGTTATTGGTGTGTGTTGTCTGTCTGTCTGTCTGTCTGTCTGTCCTGTCCCGAGCATAGCTCCGTGGTTTTGATGCCGATCTCTGATAAAATTTTGGTGGAGGTTTATTCATGATCTAGTTGTGTTTTTTCTGAGATGGGGCCGTGGTGCGCCCATTATGAGGAGCCACCCCCAAAAACCTGTGTTTTTATGGGGTAGCCAATTTCAATTTGTTATTGCCTAGGGGTTGTCGAATCTGGCAGGGGTTTTGTATTTGGTTGCCCAATGGGCACCTGCATAGCCCCACGGAGCTCGATTTTTCATTTCGTCCCCAAGGTCAGGTCACAAGGTCACGAACTTAGAAAATTGCGAATTTTGACATAAAATCCATCTTTCTCCGAGGGGTTTGTCGAATCTGGCAAGGGTTTTGTATTTGGTTAGCCCAATGGCACCTGCATGACCCACGGAGCTCGATTTTTCATTTTCGTCATAGGTCAAGGTCACATTCTAGGTCACGAACTTAGAAATTGCGAATTTTGACATAAAAATCATACGACCGCCAAAACTTGAGAGCTCGGATGACAATATTTTTTTATGCATAATCTTGAGGTCATTTCCGCACTAAAGTCTTAAAACCATTTGCTCTTATCTCGAACGACCTTGCCGTGGCGCCCCTCTTCAAGTTTGTTTTACGCTGATTCCATCAAAGTATGGATAATCCGAGGAGTGCGAAATGCCCATATAGCCTATATGACGTATAATGTTCCTGGAATGTTCCATAGAGGAAGTTTTGCACCAAAGGCCATACTCCCTTGACCTTTGACCTTTTTAAAGTTCACAAAGTTCCAAATTTTCAAAGTTGTGGGAATCGAATCGCCTTTGGTTGTTCGACTTCTTCGACGAACTACTCCATAAGGTATAGCACGTATCCTGTTTCCTTATTTTAATGTCCACAACATTGTTTTGTGACCTTTAAGAGGTTATGCAAAGGTCAAATTGAAAGTTGTTGAATGAAAACGGGTTTCGACAATTTTGCAGCTAATTATGTCCAAACATTGTTTTGTGACCTTTAAAGGTATGCTAAAGGTCAAATTTTGAAAATTGTTGAACGAACCCCAGGTTTTCGACATTTTGCAGCTAATAATGTCCACAAAATTGTTTTGTGACCTTTAAAAAGTTATGCAAAGGTCAAATTTTTGAAAGTTGTTGAAACGAAACCGGGTTTTCGACCATTTTGCAGCTAATAACCTGTCACTCGTACCACATCATGTTGATCATTTTTATAACTTGGTCAAAAATTATCAACATTGCTCATCCTTGACTTCTGAAACTATCCTACATCGTCAAATACCGCTCGGAAGCATTGTCCGCTCAGACTTGTATATATTAACAGTTGCTAGCAACTATTAGGGCTCCATCATCCACACCTATAGTTTTGAAGGGAGGGACCATGAGACATCTTAAATTTTAAGCATTTTTGAAACCAGCCATAATACAAAGCAAGTTCACTCGACGAGCTACACCTCTGCCAGGACGAAAGTTACGTTTGTATCCCAATTGATTGGCCACATTCTAGCCAAGTTGAGTTGGTGGTGGCTTGGCAAGCTCACATTCTTGCCACCTTGGCCTTAAACAAAGATGTAATCAGCTTGTTCTTATCAACTACCAAGTTAGGAAATTTTAGCAAATTGTATTGACCATCTGTGAAAAAATTGCTTACAAAACATTTCTTCAACGCACGCTTAATTCATCTAGGTGTCTACTAACACCTATCAATTTAGTGCAAACCCAAATCCTTGTGGAAATTCTGGGGAGCCAAATCAAAGTCTCGGAGTGCTCAGAGGGCCTGAACGAAAAAATCGGAAAATTACTTTGCCAATTAGTGACTTGCGGATGTCTTATACTAGGGTTTTAGGGGGTGCTGAATTGATTCCAAACATTATTTTTGAGAAAAAAACACTCCTTGATCATTTAAAATGTATTTATTGACCATTTTTACAGAACTGTGATCAATGGAAATGTTCTTGCGTCAGCTTTTACAAACCCTTATATCATCAAACTCCCCATATCTTCCTCACTCCTTCTTGTCATCCGCTGGTTATGTCAGAGCAATTGATTACCATGACAGATGCCGCAAGCAGAAATACACTTGACTCTTGCTTTTTCATCGCAAGCCCAAAACAACCAAGCACCTGAGTAGCTGCAGTCCCCGCACAGTATGCAGCTGGCAACGTCAGAGTATCTGGTGAAAATGGGGTCTGTAGAAGGACTGGTGCATATCTTTCTCAGTGAGTTGCCATCCATTAGTCCGGCATCCAAACGATGGACTTGCAGCATCAGCCAGTCTCTAGTCTGGAGGTAAGCTCAGAGATTTGCTGTGCGCAGCTCCTGTTGTCGGGGGGAGTTTCTCAGGTTTTATGCTCCCAGTAGCAGCTCGCTTGTGAAGATGCTCGGAATCCTCAAGTCTTCCAAGTCTTTGGAGGATTCCCATGGAACCTGAGGCATGAAAGATCACAGCGTGGCTTTAATGATATCACCTTTCTCAGCTCGATGTCCATAAACACGTCCATCTGCCTCTCTGCTTTCATCAGTCTTGGCAGAGCTTGCTTAGCAAAGTGTGGTTTGCTAACCCAAAAATTGCAGGACACGTATCACAGCCAGAGAAGCTGTGCAAGAAGATGGAATACCTCCAGTATATCTCTGGGAGGGCCTCCGCGATCCTTTCCGACATCGTTAAGATGTTTTCTTTGGCTGTCTGAAGGAAGATCGAATGGTCTGCAACAATGATGGTAATCCAGCATAACCAGGACGTCTGTGTCCTCAAGCCTCCATCGACAGGGGACTCTCTTGCCCTCATCTAGAGCTGCGCGGACGATGAGGTGTCCGGCATCATCGGAGCATTGCTGTACACTGAATCCATTCCTACTAACATGTTCAGCAGGAGCAGAACGACGCTGGGCTTTGTTGTGTCTTGGTTATCGAGGGAACATTTCTCTTGCAAAATGATGACTTGCATGACTTTTCTTCTTTCCGTCGTCATTTAGTCTCCCGATTCAACGCACGATCGCCCACAAGCTGCAGAATGTGAAAGATTCCGTGGGTGGGCCTTATTGAGACTTTTTTTGAGAGAACGTCATGCTTTTCAATCCCGGACACCACCAACAATGATGAACATCTCAAGCCAGGTTCCAGTCCACATCCCTTGTCCATACTGTCCTAGAAAAAACGACATTTTTTTTGTAAACAACAAGACAGGACATGAATTTTGACACAAAACAGACAGACACCATATCATTGAGTGTGTTTAACATTAATAGGTGCCACTCATACGTTGAATATATTCAAACTTCTATTGAGTCCGGTACACAATAATTTTATAGCTAAAAGCTCCTTAGCTAACGTCAGTAACACAGATAATGTCTACTGAGATGAGCAAAGTATAACCAACAATATTAGCGTGGTTATCAAAAAAGTTGTATGCTCCTGTTTCAGACACATTTGAACAATCTGAAATCAATTGAGCCCAAATTACGCAAAAAGCACAGTCTGAATATCTGAACAAAGTATCATATCAATCATTTTACGGCCAGGGATTCGATTTTTTCCTCAAATTAATGGTTGGAATCAATTCAGCACCCCAAAAAACCCTAGTTGACATCCACAAGTCAATTGGGCAAAAGTTTAATTTTTTTCCGATTTTTTCCGCGCGAGGCCCTCTTGAGCACAACGACTGACTTGATTGGACTCCCCAGAATTTATCCACAAGGATTTGGTTTGCACTAATTGATAGGTGTTTAGTAGACACCTAGAATGAATACGTTAGATGAAGAAATTTTTGGTAAGCAATTTTTTCACAGATGGTTAATACAATTGCTAAAATCCCTAACTACCACACTCATCCTCAAGTTTTGTCATAATCCATCCACAACTTTTTGAAATATCATGCGTATAATATTTTTTGGCCCCTATCTCTTAATGGGAAGAATCCTTGGAAATTTTTTTTTTAATTCTCGTATCCGTATCCGGATTCCAATCTTTCACCCAAAATTGGAAAACAATTCGACCGTGTCACACACCCAACTGTCTACCAGTTTCGTCCAATTCGGTCATAATAATCCGTCCTTCGTTTGAATTCATCCTCTCTCTCCATCTTCCCAATCTCTCCCTTTTCTGTTGGCATTCCCTTGCTTATTGCATTCACCTGTTGCCCACTGTCCCACCATCAGTCCATTGCCTTTTTGCTTTCTGTTTGTTCCCTTGCTCTTCCAAGAGTCTCAATTTTTGTATTTGCAAGAAATTAATTACAGTGTTATTCAAAGCAAAACTTATTTTAAGATGGACAAGTCTGAAGACGACGATGGTTCACGAGCGTAATTTGACATGTAGATTGTTCAGAATCAAGGATGAGACAATGTGATAATGTTTGACCAAGTTATAAAAATGATCAACATGATGTGGTACGAGTGACAGGTTATTTATGAAAAGTCGAAAACCCGGTTTCGTTCACACCTTTAAAAAATTGCCTTGCATAACCTTTAAGGTCCCAAAACATGTGTGGACATTAAAATAAGGAAACAGGATAACGTGCTATAGCTTATGAGTTAGTTCGTCGAAGAAGGTCGAAAACCCGGTTCGATTCCCACAACTTTGAAAATTTGACCTTTGTGACTTAAAGGTCAAAGGTCAAGGATTATACCTTTGGTGCAAAACTCCTCTGGAACATTCCAGGAACAATATAACGTCATATAGGCTATATGGCATTTCACACTCCTCGGATTATCCATACTTTGATGAAATCAGCGAAAAACAAACTTGTAGGGGTGGCCACGGGCAAGGTGTTCGAGATAGAGAAAATGGTTTCAACACTTTAGGTGGGGAATGACCTCAAGATTATGCATAAAAAATATTGTCATCCGAGCTCTCAAAGTTTGGGCGGTTGTCTGATTTTCATGTCAAATTCGAATTTTCTAAGTTCAGGACCTTGTGACCTTGACCTTGACTTTGGGACTAAAATAAAATCGAGCTCCGTGGGCTATGCAGGTGCCGTTGGGCTAACCAAATACCGAACCCCTGCCAGATTCGACAACCCCTCGGAGAAGATGGATTTTATGTCAAAATCGCTATTTTCTAAGTTCGTGACCTTGTGACCTTGACCTTGGGACGAAAATGAAAAAATCGAGCTCCGTGGGGCTATGCAGGTGCCATTGGGCTAACAAAATCCCGAAACCCCTGCCAGATTCGACAAACCCCCAAGGAGAAGATGCAAATTGAAATCGGCTACCCCTAAAAACACAATTCGCAATTTTCTAAGTTTGTGACCTTGTGGCCTTGACCTTGGGACGAAAAATGAAAAATCGAGCTCTGTGGGCTATGCAGGTGCCATGGGCTAACCAAATACCGAAACCCTGCCAGATTCGCCAAACCCTCGGAGAAGAATTTTTTATGTCAAATCGCAATTTTAAGTTTGTGACCTTGTGACCTTGACCTTGGGACTAAAATGAAAATCGAGCTCCGTGGGGCTATGCAGGTGCCATTGGGCTAACCAAATCCGAAACCCTGTCAGATTCGACAAAACCCTAGGAGAAGATGCAAATTGAAATCGGTACCCCCTAAAAAAACACATGTTTTTTGGGCGTGCTCCGCCCATATGGGCGGACCACGCCCATTTCAGGAAACACAACAACTGATATGATAAAACCTCCCACCAAAATTTCATCAGGATCGGATCAAAACCCACGGAGCTATGCTCGGGACAGACAGAACAGACAGACAGACAGACAGACAGACAGACAGACACACCAACAATAACGAATATAGTGGTCACTTATTTTTCGTGAAAATATTTTTTCTGAACCAATACTGTTTGCCTGGAGAAGGCTTTGTTCCACCTTCGTGATATACATCTCAAAAATTATGTTTTTTGAGATATCCTGTTCACAGACAAACAGAAAGACAAACAGACAGGGGTGAAAACATAACCTCTGTCCACCTTCAGCAATAAGCTGTTTTTCTTGTCAAAATAGACACAAGTGTCAAATTTACTGTAGGGTGAGACACAGGAATGAGACGGAACACAGGAATGAGATGGAAAACAGAAATGAGACTGGAACACTGGAAAGAGATGGGAACACTGGAATGAGAGTGGAACACTGGAATGAGAGTGGAAACACTGGAATGAGAGTGGAACACTGGAATGAGAGTGGAACAATGGAATGAGACGGGACACTGGAAAGAGACGGGAACACTGGAAGAGACGGGAACACTGGAATGAGACGGAACTTGAATGAGACGGGAACACAGGAATGAGACGGGAACACTGGAATGAGACGGAAAACACTGGAATGAGACAGGAACACATGAATGAGACGGGAACACATGAATGAGACGGGAAATGGAATGAGACTGGAACACAGGAATGAGACGTGTTGGCGTACTCAGGGGGTGCGGGTAGGGCGGTGCAAGTGACATTATGTTATTATTATTTCCCGAATATAAAGACAGTAACTCAGCAATAAAGTTAATTTAGTTTTAACACTTACAAAAATAATCTTGAGTCCAAGTTCCCGCGAACGAGAAGGGCATGTGTAAGATATAGGCCAAACAATGAAGAAAAAACACCAGTTGATCGTCCCTTCCCGCTTCCTTTTTTGTACCCGACTCCTTTGTTATTATTTGTTATTTTGTCAAACATCCCGGAAAAAACAAAGAAATAAATAATAAAACATTGCACCGTGTCGGAAGGAAGCTGTGCAGTGAATCTGTGACACCACTAAAAAATGGCCCCATGGGGACTGACGGTTATTTCCTCAACAGAAAGGGTAACTTACTGTCCTGATGCAAATAAAGAATAACACCAAAAACTCGAATGAACAACACAACAAAAACTAAACAACATCAAACTATCATCGAATGAAACAGGGTTTAGAACTATCATCGAATAAGAGTAGGGTTTACAAAGGTTCTTCTTCATTTTTGACGGACAGATGGAGGAAGGACATTAGGTATATTGAAGTGGTTTGCACAATAAAATCTATTTTCTTATTTCCAATTTGCTTACGACAGGTACAGTACTGTAACCTGCTTGAAATTTTACTTGCAACATGATGTGTTTTCTTGAATTTGATTTTTAATTATTATCATCTCGGGGGAGGAGTGGGGGGGGTGCCAAAGGAAGGGTCCACCCCGGGAGTCAAATACTCTAGTCTCTAGGTACGCCCATGATGAGACGGGAACACAGGAATGAGACGAGAATGGCAAATTGGAATGAGACGCGAACGGTGAACTGGAATGAGACGCGAACGCTTCACCGCCTCGTCTTCGAGTTTAGTTTCTCAGCATGCCGCGTGCTCCTTTTGCCCGCTCCCTTTCTTTGAGACATCATTGGCTGCAACCATTGGTCCAGCAAATAGAGGGCAGGGCCATTTGCACAGTTCAACCCCTCCCTGTGCTTGTGCTTTCACACGCCATGGGAAAATAGTCCTCAGAAGTGTCGATAGATGCAACATAACAAATTTCCCGCCCCCCAAAAGTGCCGCTTGGGGCGGCCACCCCGTTCCGCCCCCCCCCCCCCTCACTATGCCAGTGTTACCATGGGAGCTCAAACGGCATGGCTCGAGGCTTGTCAGTTGCTCATGTGGTTTGACTGTAACAGCTCTCTGAGAGAGAAACGTAAAAGCCGGAGAGCAACAATTACGCTGGAGGTGAGGTAGCGATTTTGAGGACGGCTGTCGTGCATAATGGAGAAGAACGCCTGACATTGGCAGAAAGAATCTCTTTGGGTGTGCAGAGCTGAGTGTGCCAAAGCTGTGAACAGTTAATCCCCAGAGCATAGAGCTTTGAGGGAGTGACAATTACAGAGCTTGAGGAGTTTTTACACCGAGTTGCACCAGAGAGCTGCTGATATGTCAAACTCTACTCCAGGACTCCTGCACAGCTTGCCTCTGGGTTTGCAATCGACTTCTCGGCCTGTTATTTGTATTCCCTGTGCTGTATTCTTGTGACGAGCATGAACCAGCCCTAAGATAAGAATAACCTCACGTTTGCAAGGTTTTTCCAAGTCTCTTGTGTAAGATTGTATTGAGGGTGTTAAGGGTTCAAATGGGTATATTTACTGATTAATTCATATTTTTATTACACACTAGTTGTTATTACTTCATGTAATCCTTCTCACGTGTCATTTACTTGTTAAATAAATTGTACCTGGTCTTGGGGTTTGATTCTGCTTGTGTTGATCTCATTTGGTGATTTCAGTGTCATTCGATGAGCCGGCTCAATCCAGCTTAGAGCGATCATGATCTACTATTGCTTGGCCAGATTAGGAAGGTCGCGAGCACCTATTGGCGCATCACTCTGTTAATTACACAGTCTCAACAAGTATTGTAATGTGACAAACAGGTCCGGGAACTTCTCGGGGCTGTGGACTTAGCTGGTGGTTGCGGATGTTTTGACAAACCCCGCGGAACTCAACCCGGGTATCCGGAATGGGCCGCAGCTGTTACAATATAAACAAGGAAAGCAGGTGGGGTGCATCTGAGCTCCCGTGGTGAGGTACCATGTGATGTCACTCATAACATTACGTTCCCTCCACTCCCTATTCCACCTTTAAAATGCACTCTGCAGATCTACATTTATACATTCATCACAATACGAGGAGAATCGTCCAAAAGTTTTCCTCAAACACTGGAGGAACAGTACTGCCCAGTAAAAATAGGGGCAACGTTTTTCATCGAAATTGTGCTCACATGGTAGCGCTCACCTGGTAACGGCTGGATAAGAAAACCAGGGAACCATTGGTAGGTGTGGATAACCCACAAAATATTTAACAGAGAAGAAACTAAATACCTATGGATTTTTTAATGCAGTGAACAAACTTTGGTACATCATGGGTGATGAAGTTGGGGTCAAGTTTCATCGGAATTGTGTGAGTAGTTTCTGAGAAGAAATCAAATACCAAATTTGGGGGAAACTCCCCGTAAATCCACTTAGGACCCGCGATTTTTCTTCATGCCGTGAACAAACTTTGGTATGTATCGGGTGATGAGGTTGTGGTGAAGTTTCATCAAAATTGTGTGTGTCGTTTCAGAGAAGAAGTTGCAAATGTTTGTGGATGGACGGACGGACAACGTGCCATCCCATAAGCTCCCCGTAACTACGTTCCAGGTGAGCTAAAAATCAGTCAAGATGTTAGTCCTTTCATGTATAGTTTCTAACTAAGGTCACATTGTTCACGCAAGTTTCACAACATGCACGATTGTTCTGAAATTTTATGAAAAGGGAAAATATTTTGTTATTGTCCTTATAGATTATTTTAAAGCAAAAACGTTGTGACAATGTGATCTGCTATTTCTTTAATAGCCACAATTATGTGCTCATTGTTATGGGGTTGGCCAGGGAAAGCTTGGACTAGTCAATGATGAACCAGTTGGCCAAGCCTGACATTCAACTAAGGTTAGGGAAGGAATTTAGAATTTGGCCATGGTGCTGGTGATAGATCGCCTCTGCTTTGCAAAGTACACCAGGGGATCTTTAATGTCCACCAACTTAATACTGGCTGATGGGATTCCAGTTTAATGTCCATCAAGGTACAGCGCACACATTGATGAATCGCCCTGCCTGTGATACACAGGGGAGATGTTTATAGCTGGACAAATATTCAAGCAGCTTAGAGGCGAGTGTGCAATGGTGGAGACATGATAATTTATGAAAATCTGGAGCAGTTGGGGAAAAGATCATTGCTTCCTGAGGATTTTCACTGCATAGGGACTTACATTGTGTTTTAGCAACCATGCTGTTGGGTGCAGATGTGTCCACGATTGCTGAAACACAGAGCATTGGTGGATCAAACACAGCAGTGATGATTAAGAATCAGTCCTGAATTGCTTCTAGCATTATATGTACAGAAAAGATAAATAAATAAATGACAACGTATCATTTATCAAAAATGTAACAGAGGTCATGGAAACAAACATTTTTAAAATCCATCTCGTAATACTTGTAATGAGTGAGAAATTATGATATAATTGTCTAAGGAATAATGGGAAAAAATTCCAAGGAGTTCTTTAAATAAAAGCTATTATTTAAGAGTCACCAAGCAAAAGCATAACTATCAATACAATGCTTTCCTTACCACTCTCAGTGGAGGCTGGGGTGCTCCAAGGCAGTGTTTTTGGGCCCAGTCTTGGTCCTGATCTGCAGTGCTTTCAGAAAGTATTCACACCCCTCGACTTTTGTCACATTTTGTTGTTACAGCCTGAATCTAAAATGGATTACATTTTCAAAAATTTGTCACCGATCTACACAAAATACCCATCATGACAAAGTGAAAACATGTTTTTTTTTGGAATTTTTACAAATTAATTAAAAATGAAGCACTGAAATGTCTTGTGTCAATAAGTATTCAACACCCTTGCTATGACACTCCAAATTGAGCTCAGGTGCATCCAATTCCTTTGATCATCTTGGAGATGTCTCGACAACTTGATTGGAGTCCACTTGTGGCTAGTTCAATTGATTAGACATGATTTATAAAGAAACACACCTTTTATATAAGGTCTCACAGTTGCAGTGCATGTCAGAGCAGAAACTCCACTATGAAGTCCGAGGAACTGTCCGTAGAATGCCAAGAGAGAATTGTGAAGAGGTATAGATCTGGGGAAGGGTATAAAACAATTTCTAGAATGTTGAAAGTTCCCAAGAGCACAGTGAGCTCCATCATTAGGAAATGGAACAAATAATGGAACGACTCAGACTCTTCCTAGAGCTGGCCATTCGACCAAACTGAGCAACCGGGCAAGAAGGACCTTGCCCAGGTCGGTGACCAAGAACCAAATGACCACTCTGCCAGAACTACAGAGTTCCTTGGCTGAGATGGTAGAACCTGCCAGAAGGCCAATAATCTCTGCAGCACTTCACAAATCCAGGCTTTAATGGAGAGTGGCCAGACAGAAGCCACGCTTAAGAAAAGGGCACGACAGCACGTCTGGAGTTTGCAAAAAGGCACGTGAAAGACTGAGAGCATGTGGTAAAGGATTATGTGGTCTGATGAGACAAAAATTGAACTCTTTGGCCTGAATGCAAAGCATTACTCTGGCAAAAACTGAGCACAGCTAATCACCCATCTTACAACATCCCTACCGTGAAGCATGGTGGTGGCGGCATCATGCTATTGAAATGCTTTTCAGCAACAGGGACTGGGGAACTTGTAAGAGTGGAAGGAACAATAAATGGAGCCAAATACAGGCCAATCCTTGAGGAGAACCTGTTTCGGAATGGAAAAGACCTTTGACTGTGGTGAAGATTTACGTTCCAACAGAACAATGACCCCAAGCATACAACAAAGCAACACTGGAACGGCTTCAGAACAAGAATGTGAAAGTCCTTGAGTGGCCCAGCCAAAGCCAGGCTTGAATCTCATTGAGAATCTGTGGAAAGATTTGAAGATTGTTGTTTATCGATGCTCCCATTCAACTTCACAGAGTTTGAGAAAATCTGCAAGGAAGAATGGGAGAAAATCCCCAAATCCAGATGTACAAAGCTGACACAGACATACCCAAGAAGACTCGAAGCCGAGTCATTCCACCTCATATCACCGGAGGCCTCCCAGTTGACCCCTCAGATTTACTTTAAACTTTCATAAAATAGTTCCCAGGTATCAAAATGAAGCTGCGTAAAATTTTAGGTCCATATATGCGGTCAACTCCGAGATATTGAGGGTTGAAAATGTGGTTGTGGCCCTATTTTTATGGTTGTTGCGAGCATCACAAAATGAACGGCTACTTTTAAGCTCCCACAACTTTTTTAATATTAATGCTAGAGCTTGAAATTTTCAGAGATTATTCTTCTATAACTGCTCTGTCAGAAACAAACATAAAACGGAGTATACCTCTTAATTTTTATGACCTCATCAGTTGAAATCCAGAAAAAAAAATGTTGTTTTTTGTATGAAGACCCAACTTTGAGACCCCATATTTTTTATTGGCCCATCCCAGAAGCTTGAAATTTTTCAGGTAATAACTGTATGGTAGTAGTGTTCAAATACATGTTTACTTTTCTTAATCAGTCATATATAATACAGTCATGATCCCTCAAAAATTGAAAATTTTCATTTTTCCCCGAAATTCAGGTGAGGATTGCAAATAATGACAAGGTATACCACTTCAAATTGTTCACCATTGGGAAGAGCATATTCAAGTTTACAAAAGTGTCAAATATCAAAGTGGTATAATGTTTCTATCAATATTTAAAAAATATTTGAATAAATGATGTTCTGCAAGTGCTGTGTGCGTTGTGTGTGCTATTTAATGAACAGTCCTTTTACATGTAGTACATAATATGTGTAGTACATGTATATACAATGTACATATACATATCATCTGCTATTAGGATACCATGAATATAATACTTTGAAATTTGAATTTGTAATTCTTTGTTTCTCATTTGTAAATAGCAAGAGCTTAACTCATCTGGCTGGGGCTAAAAATAGAACTCAGGAATAGTGGTGATCTGCTGATGTCAGAGTGTATATAGTTACATTCAAGGGAGGACATTTGTTGGGTTCTTTTGGTCCATGTGATGAAAGTTATTGATGCTCCCCTAACGTCAACTGGGAGCAGTACAAGCTCGCACCTGACTTGGAAAAGCAGATCAAGGACCTATTCAAATCATTTATGTGAAATGTTTATTACATTGTTATTGCAGTATGTGATATATTTTTGTATTATTAATTTCAATCATAGAACTAATCATTCATGATTGCCAGGTGCCACACCATGCAAACACTTCATGTATTCACGACTGTGTTAACAACAGTTTTTTTTAAAATAGAATTTTTTGTTTTTTTAAAATATACCACTTTGATATTTGACACTTTTGTAAACTTGAATATGCTCTTTCCAATGGTGAACAATTTGAAGTGGTCACCTTGCATATATATGCAATCCTCACCTGAATTCGGGGAAAAATGAAATTTTCAATTTTTGAGGGATCATGACTGTATTATATATATGACTGATTAAGAAAAGTAAACATGTATTTGAATACTACTACCATACAGTTATACAAGAAAAAATTTCAAGCTTCTGGATGGGTTATAATACAGTCATGATCCCTCAAAAATTGAAAATTTTCATTTTTCCCCGAAATTCAGGTGAGGATTGCATATATATGCAAGGTGTACCACTTCAAATTGTTCACCATTGGAAAGAGC
>CM068961.1:45369309-45390236 GCA_035128595.1 Eptatretus atami
TATGTCTGTGTCAGCTTTGTACATCTGGATTTGGGGATTTTCTCCCATTCTTCCTTGCAGATTTTCTCAAACTCTGTGAAGTTGAATGGGGAGCATCGATAAACAACAATCTTCAAATCTTTCCACAGATTCTCAATGAGATTCAAGCCTGGGCTTTGGCTGGGCCACTCAAGGACTTTCACATTCTTGTTCTGAAGCCGTTCCAGTGTTGCTTTGGTTGTATGCTTGGGGTCATTGTTCTGTTGGAACGTAAATCTTCACCACAGTCAAAGGTCTTTTCCATTCCGAAACAGGTTCTCCTCAAGGATTGGCCTGTATTTGGCTCCATTTATTGTTCCTTCCACTCTTACAAGTTCCCCAGTCCCTGTTGCTGAAAAGCATTTCAATAGCATGATGCCGCCACCACCATGCTTCACGGTAGGGATGTTGTAAGATGGGTGATTAGCTGTGCTCAGTTTTTGCCAGAGGTAATGCTTTGCATTCAGGCCAAAGAGTTCAATTTTTGTCTCATCAGACCACATAATCCTTTACCACATGCTCTCAGTCTTTCACGTGCCTTTTTGCAAACTCCAGACGTGCTGTCGTGCCTTTTTCTTAAGCGTGGCTTCTGTCTGGCCACTCTCCATTAAAGCCTGGATTTGTGAAGTGCTGCAGAGATTATTGGCCTTCTGGCAGGTTCTACCATCTCAGCCAAGGAACTCTGTAGTTCTGGCAGAGTGGTCATTTGGTTCTTGGTCACCGACCTGGGCAAGGTCCTTCTTGCCCGGTTGCTCAGTTTGGTCGAATGGCCAGCTCTAGGAAGAGTCTGAGTCGTTCCATATTTTGTCCATTTCCTAATGATGGAGCTCACTGTGCTCTTGGGAACTTTCAACATTCTAGAAATTGTTTTATACCCTTCCCCAGATCTATACCTCTTCACAATTCTCTCTTGGCATTCTACGGACAGTTCCTCGGACTTCATAGTGGAGTTTCTGCTCTGACATGCACTGCAACTGTGAGACCTTATATAAAAGGTGTGTTTCTTTATAAATCATGTCTAATCAATTGAACTAGCCACAAGTGGACTCCAATCAAGTTGTCGAGACATCTCCAAGATGATCAAAGGAAATTGGATGCACCTGAGCTCAATTTGGAGTGTCATAGCAAGGGTGTTGAATACTTATTGACACAAGACATTTCAGTGCTTCATTTTTAATTAATTTGTAAAAATTCCAAAAAAAACATGTTTTCACTTTGTCATGATGGGGTATTTTGTGTAGATCGGTGACAAATTTTTGAAAATGTAATCCATTTTAGATTCAGGCTGTAACAACAAAATGTGACAAAAGTCGAGGGGTGTGAATACTTTCTGAAAGCACTGCAGATCAGGACCAAGACTGGGCCCAAAAACACTGCCTTGGAGCACCCCAGCCTCCACTGAGAGTGGTAAGGAAAGCATTGTATTGATAGTTATGCTTTTGCTTGGTGACTCTTAAATAATAGCTTTTATTTAAAGAACTCCTTGGAATTTTTTCCCATTATTCCTTAGACAATTTATATCATAATTTCTCACTCATTACAAGTATTACGAGATGGATTTTAAAAATGTTTGTTTCCATGACCTCTGTTACATTTTTGATAAATGATACGTTGTCATTTATTTATTTATCTTTTCTGTACATATAATGCTAGAAGCAATTCAGGACTGATTCTTAATCATCACTGCTGTGTTTGATCCACAATGCTCTGTGTTTCAGCAATCGTGGACACATCTGCACCCAACAGCATGGTTGCTAAAACACAATGTAAGTCCCTATGCAGTGAAAATCCTCAGGAAGCAATGATCTTTTCCCCAACTGCTCCAGATTTTCATAAATTATCATGTCTCCACCATTGCACACTCGCCTCTAAGCTGTCTTGAATATTTGTCCAGCTATAAACATCTCCCCTGTGTATCACAGGCAGGGCGATTCATCAATGTGTGCGCTGTACCTTGGATGGACATTAAACTGGAATCCCATCAGCCAGTATTAAGTTGGTGGACATTAAAGATCCCCTGGTGTACTTTGCAAAGCAGAGGCGATCTATCACCAGCACCATGGCCAAATTCTAAATTCCTTCCCTAACCTTAGTTGAATGTCAGGCTTGGCCAACTGGTTCATCATTGACTTAGTCCAAGCTTTCCCTGGCCAACCCCATAACAATGAGCACATAATTGTGGCTATTAAAGAAATAGCAGATCACATTGTCACAACGTTTTTGCTTTAAAATACATCTATAAGGACAATAACAAAATATTTTTCCCTTTTCATAAAATTTCAGAACAATCGTGCATGTTGTGAAACTTGCGTGAACAATGTGACCTTAGTTAGAAACTATACATGAAAGGACTAACATCTTGACTGATTTTTAGCTCACCTGGAACGTAGTTACGGGGAGCTTATGGGATGGCACGTTGTCCGTCCGTCCATCCACAAACATTTGCAACTTCTTCTCTGAAACGACACACACAATTTTGATGAAACTTCACCACAACCTTCATCACCCGATACATACCAAAGTTTGTTCACGGCATGAAGAAAAATCGGGTCCTAAGTGGATTTACGGGGAGTTTCCCCCCAAATTTGGTATTTGATTTCTTCTCAGAAACTACTCACACAATTCCGATGAAACTTGACCCCAACCTTCATCACCCATGATGTACCAAAGTTTGTTCACTGCATTAAAAAAATCCATAGGTATTTAGTTTCTTCTCTGTTAAATATTTTGTGGGTTATCCACACCTACCAATGGTTCCCTGGTTTTCTTATCCAGCCGTTACCAGGTGAGCGCTACCATGTGAGCACAATTTCGATGAAAAACGTTGCCCCTATTTTTACTGGGCAGTACTGTTCCTCCAGTGTTTGAGGAAAACTTTTGGACGATTCTCCTCGTATTGTGATGAATGTATAAATGTAGATCTGCAGAGTGCATTTTAAAGGTGGAATAGGGGAGTGGAGGGGAACGTAATGTTATGAGTGACATCACATGGTACCTCACCACGGGAGCTCAGATGCACCCCACCTGCTTTCCTTGTTTATATTGTAACAGCTGCGGCCCATTCCGGATACCCGGGTTGAGTTCCGCGGGTGTTGTCAAAACATCCGCAACCACCAGCTAAGTCCACAGCCCCGAGGAAGTTCCCGGACCTGTTTGTCACATTACAATACTTGTTGAGACTGTGTAATTAACAGAGTGATGCGCCAATAGGTGCTCGCGACCTTCCTAATCTGGCCAAGCAATAGTAGATCATGATCGCTCTAAGCTGGATTGAGCCGGCTCATCGAATGACACTGAAATCACCAAATGAGATCAACACAAGCAGAATCAAACCCCAAGACCAGGTACAATTTATTTAACAAGTAAATGACACTGGAGAAGGATTACATGAAGTAATAACAACTAGTGTGTAATAAACAAATATGAATTAATCAGTAAATATACCCATTTGAACCCTTAACACCCTCAATACAATCTTACACAAGAGACTTGGAAAAACCTTGCAAACGTGAGGTTATTCTTATCTTAGGGCTGGTTCATGCTCGTCACAAGAATACAGCACAGGGAATACAAATAACAAGGCCGAGAAGTCGATTGCAAACCCAGAGGCAAGCTGTGCAGGAGTCCTGGAGTAGAGTTTGACATATCAGCAGCTCTCTGGTGCAACTCGGTGTAAAAACTCCTCAAGCTCTGTAATTGTCACTCCCTCAAAGCTCTATGCTCTGGGGATTAACTGTTCACAGCTTTGGCACACTCAGCTCTGCACACCCAAAGAGATTCTTTCTGCCAATGTCAGGCGTTCTTCTCCATTATGCACGACAGCCGTCCTCAAAATCGCTACCTCACCTCCAGCGTAATTGTTGCTCTCCCGGCTTTTACGTTTCTCTCTCAGAGAGCTGTAACAGTCAAACCACATGAGCAACTGACAAGCCTCGAGCCATGCCGTTTGAGCTCCCATGGTAACACTGGCATAGTGAGGGGGGGGGGGGGCGAACGGGTGGCCGCCCCAAGCGGCACTTGGGGGGGCGGGAAATTTGTTATGTTGCATCTATCGACACTTCTGAGGACTATTTTCCCATGGCGTGTGAAAGCACAAGCACAGGGAGGGGTTGAACTGTGCAAATGGCCCTGCCCTCTATTTGCTGACCAATGGTTGCAGCCAATGATGTCTCAAAGAAAGGGAGCGGGCAAAAAGGAGCACGCGGCATGCTGAGAAACTAAACTCGAAGACGAGGCGGTGAAGCGTTCGCGTCTCATTCCAGTTCACCGTTCGCGTCTCATTCCAATTTGCCATTCTCGTCTCATTCCTGTGTTCCCGTCTCATCATGGGCGTACCTAGAGACTAGAGTATTTGACTCCCGGGGTGGACCCTTCCTTTGGCACCCCCCCCACTCCTCCCCCCGAGATGAATAATTAAAAAAATCAAATTCACAGAAAACACATCATGTTTGCAAGTAAAATTTCAAGCAGGTTACAGTACTGTACCTGTCGTAAGCAAATTGGAAATAAGAAAATAGATTTTAATTGGTGCAAACCACTTCAATATACCTAATGTCCTTCCTTCCATCTGTCCGTCAAAAATGAAGAAGAACCTTTGTAAACCCTACTCTTATTCGATGATAGTTCTAAACCCTGTTTCATTCGATGATAGTTTGATGTTGTTTAGTTTTTGTTGTGTTGTTCATTCGAGTTTTTGGTGTTATTCTTTATTTGCATCAGGACAGTAAGGTCACCCTTTCTGTTGAGGAAATAACCGTCAGTCCCCCATGGGGCCACTTTTTTAGTGGTGTCACAGATTCACTGCACAGCTTCCTTCCGACACGGTGCAATGTTTTTATTATTTATTTCTTTGTTTTTTCCGGGATGTTTGACAAAATAACAAATAATAACAAAAGGAGTCGGGTACAAAAAAGGAAGCGGGAAGGGACGATCAACTGGTGTTTTTTTCTTCATTGTTTGGCCTATATCTTACACATGCCCTTCTCGTTCGGGAACTTGGACTCAAGATTATTTTGGTAAGTGTTAAAACTAAATTAACTTTATTGCTGAGTTACTGTCTTTATTATTCGGTAAATAATAATAACATAATGTCACTTGCACCGCCCTACCCGCACCCCCTGAGTACGCCAACACGTCTCATTCCTGTGTTCCAGTCTCATTCCAGTGTTCCCGTCTCATTCATGTGTTCCCGTCTCATTCATGGTTCCCGTCTCAATTCCAAGTGTTCCGTCTCATTCCAGTGTTCCCGTCTTCATTCCTGTGTTCCCGTCTCATTCATATGTTCCCGTCTCATTTCCAGTGTTCCCGTCTCTTTCCAGTGTTCCCGTCTCATTCCATTGTTCCACTCTCATTCCAGTGTTCCACTCTCATTCCAGTGTTCCAGTCTCATTCCAGTGTTCCCTCTCATTCCAGTGTTCCTGTCTCCATTCGCAGTGTTCCCATCTCTTTCCAGTGTTCCAGTCTCATTTCTGTTTTCCATCTCATTCCTGTGTTCCCGTCTCATTCCTGTGTCTCACCTTACAGTAAATTTGACACTTGTGTCTATTTTGACAAGAAAAACAGCTTATTGCTGAAGGTGGACAGAGGTTATGTTTTCACCCCTGTCTGTTTGTCTTTCTGTTTGTCTGTGAACAGGATATCTCAAAAAACATAATTTTTGAGATGTATATCCGAAAGGTGGAACAAAGCCTTTCTCCAGGCAAACAGTATTGGTTCATGAAAAAATATTTTCACGAAAAATATAAGTGACCACTATATTCGTTATTGTTGTGTGTCTGTCTGTCTGTCTGTCTGTCTGTCTGTCTGTCTGTCTGTCCCGAGCATAGCTCCGTGGGTTTTGATCCGATCCTGATGAAATTTGGTGGGAGGTTTATATCATGATCTAGTTGTGTTTTCCTGAAAATGGGCGTGGTCCGCCATAATGGGCGGAGCCACGCCCAAAAAACATGGTGTTTTTAGGGGGTAGCCGATTTCAATTTGCATCTTCTCCTAGGGGTTTTGTCGAATCTGACAGGGGTTTCGGTATTTGGTTAGCCCAATGGCACCTGCATACCCCACGGAGCTCGATTTCATTTAGTCCCAAGGTCAAGGTCACAAGGTCACAAACTTAGAAAATTGCGATTTTGACATAAAAAAATTCTCTCTCCGAGGGGTTTGGCGAATCTGGCAGGGGTTTCGGTATTTGGTTAGCCCAATGGCACCTGCATAGCCCCACAGAGCTCGATTTTTCATTTTCGTCCCAAGGTCAAGGCCACAAGGTCACAAACTTAGAAAATTGCGAATTGTGTTTTTAGGGGGTAGCCGATTTCAATTTGCATCTTCTCCTTGGGGGTTTGTCGAATCTGGCAGGGGTTTCGGTATTTGGTTAGCCCAATGGCACCTGCATAGCCCCACGGAGCTCGATTTTTCATTTTCGTCCCAAGGTCAAGGTCACAAGGTCACGAACTTAGAAAATAGCGATTTTGACATAAAAATCCATCTTCTCCGAGGGGGTTGTCGAATCTGGCAGGGTTTCGGTATTTGGTTAGCCCAACGGCACCTGCATAGCCCCACGAGCTCGATTCATTTTAGTCCAAAGTCAAGGTCAAGGTCACAAGGTCATGAACTTAGAAAATTTCGAATTTTGACATGAAAATCAGACAACGCCCAAACTTTGAGAGCTCGGATGACAATATTTTTTTATGCATAATCTTGAGGTCATTCCCCACCTAAAGTGTTGAAACCATTTTTCTCTATCTCGAACACCTTGCCCGTGGCACCCCCTACAAGTTGTTTTTACGCTGATTTCATCAAAGTATGGATAATCCGAGGAGTGTGAAATGCCATATAGCCTATATGACGTTATATTGTTCCTGGAATGTTCCAGAGGAGTTTTGCACCAAAAGGTCATAATCCTTGACCTTTGACCTTTAAAGTTCACAAAGGTCAAATTTTCAAAGTTGTGGGAACGAACCGGGTTTTCGACCTTCTTCGACGAACTAACTCCATTAAGCTATAGCACGTATCCTGTTTCCTTATTTTAATGTCCACAACATTGTTTTGGGACTTTAAAGGTATGCAAAGGTCAAATTTTTAAAGGTGTTGAACGAAACCGGGTTTTCGACATTTTTCATTAAATAACCTGTCACTCGTACCACATCATGTTGATCATTTTTATAACTTGGTCAAACATTATCACATTGTCTCATCCTTGACTTCTGAAACAATCTACATCGTCAAATACGCTCGTGAACCATCGTCGTCTTCAGACTTGTCCATCTTAAAATAAGTTTTGCTTTGAATAACACTATAATTAATTTCTTGCAAATACAAAAATTGAGACTCTTGGAAGAGCAAGGGAACAACGAAGCAAAAAGGCAATGGACTGATGGTGGGACAGTGGGGCAACAGGTGAATGCAATAAGCAAGGGAATGCCAACAGGAAAAGGGAGAGATTGGGAGATGGAGAGAGAGGGATGAATTCAAACGATGGACGGATTATTATGACCGGAATTGGACGAAACTTGGTAGACAGGTTGGGTGTGTGACACGGTCGAATTGTTTCAATTTTGGTGAAGATCTGGATCCGGATACGGATACGAGAATTAAAAAAAAAATTTCAAGTGATTCTTCACCATTAAGAGATAGGGCCAAAAAATAATATATAGCATGATATTTCAAAAAGTTGTGGATGGATTATGACAAAACTTGGAGGATGAGTTGGTAGTTAGGGAATTTTAGCAAATTGTATTAACCATCTGTGAAAAAATTGCTTACCAAAAAAATTATGCAATAAAAATATTGTCATCACTAGCTCTCAAAGTTTGGGCGGTCGTATGATTTTTATGTCAAAATTCGCAATTTTCTAAGTTCGTGACCTTGTGACCTTGACCTTGGACGAAAATGAAAAATCGAGCTCCGTGGGCTATGCAGGTGCCATTGGGCTAACCAAATACGAAACCCCAGCCAGATTGACAACCCTCGGAGAAGATGGATTTTATTGTCAAAATTCGCAATTTTCTAAGTTCTGACCTTGTGACCTTGACCTTGGACGAAAATGAAAAATCGAGCTCCGTGGGGCTATGCAGGTGCCATTGGGCTAACCAAATACCGAAACCCTGCCAGATTCGACAAACCCCTCGGAGAAGATGGATTTTTATGTCAAAATTCGCAATTTCTAAGTTCGTGACCTTGTGACCTTGACCTTGGGAGAAAATGAAAAATCGAGCTCCGTGGGGCTATGCAGGTGCCATTGGGCTAACCAAATACCAAACCCCTGCCAGATTCGACAAACCCCCTAGGAGAAGATGCAAATTGAAATTGGCTACCCCATAAAACACGTTTTTGGGGCGTGGCTCCTCCATAATGGGCCATTGAGCAAAACACACTAGATCATGATATAAACCTCCCACCAAAATTTTATCAGGATCGGATCAAAACCCACGGAGCTATGCTCGGGACAGAGACAGACAGACAGACAGACACACACCAATAACGAATATAGTGGTCACTTACTGACTCGTGAACCATATATATATATATATAATATATATATATATATATATATATTATATATATATATATACACACATATACACACACACACACACACCAATCACTATATGGCTCCAAACTGTTAGTGTGTGTGTGTGTATATATATATATTATTTATATATAATATATTATATATCACACACACACACCAATCAGCTATATGGCTCCAAACTGTGAGTGGTGTATAGCGCTGGACTGGGGAAAGGAGTGTTGTCCCATACAGCCCTTGCTGCACATCCCAGGAGCCATAAGGCCTGCCTGCCATGCAGGAACATTATCTCTCGCTGAACTGCACACACCTGGAGCCGTTAATTGAATGTGTTTGGGATCATTAATGATGTTGTGAAACCCGTTCTCCAACCTAAGCCGTTAGGGTTAGGGTTAGGCAATAAACTTCCCAGGGTTGTTGGATGTCGTGAGATCTAGTGTATATCTTCCAACAAGATGTATTGGTCCAAAGACTTGGAGGACATCTTGAAATTATATATATTTTTTACATTGAATTTTCTCTATAACTGCTGAACTGATCAATCCGAAACTGTATATACATCATTCCATCCATTCATTTGCACCATACTCTGTGCAGAGCGTTGGTGCTGCCTAAGCAGTCTCCTTGGCTATTGGACACAATCCTGGACAGGTCGCCACTCCGACACAGGATACCATAAAGCTGGCACTCATTTTGCCGACCTCAGAAGGATGACAGGCAGAGTCTACCCCACCTGGTATAATTCAACAGCCGAGGGGGGATTTGAACTCAGGATCCTAGGATCCCAAGCCCACCACCATAACCATTAAGCCAACACCAGGCGTATACATCATTGAAGGTCTGGGTATCCCTGTAAAATATAATGGCAGGTTGGGCTCAATCAAAATTGAATGTTTGTGGACATCAGGAAGTTGATTGATTTTGTTAGGGAAAACTGGTATGTATGTATTGATGTATTTATGTATCACTCACCTTTTAGCTGTTGTGGTGACACAGATTTGTGCGTCATCAATGTCATTAGAGCATGAACTTTTATAAGCATGTGTTCTTGTGACACCCTTTGGGTGGCGCAAACATTTGTCTTTTGAAACTTTTTCTTTACTTGTCTACGTCATGGCCTGATTTTTGCTCACAAAAGGAAACTTAACACTATCAAAAAGAAATCCACTGTTTGTCAAAAGGAAAGTCTTATTCATGTTTGACTTGTATTCCTGTGACAAAAGCAAGTTATGCATGATATTCACTATATTACATGCTGGTTAAAATGATAGTGTGTTCCACACAAAACAGAGATAACACTTTACCCTTTTCTTTTGAAGGTAAACAGCAACGTTTGCACAAGGAAAAACAGAAAGATGACCAACGGGGGATTAAGGGGCAGAGAGGTTGCTCACGCTCTCTCCCTAGCTCACGCACTGATTCAGGCCTGGTGTCTCAGTGCTCTGCCAGGGTAATTTGCATGACAATGCTGTTGCTTGGTTATTGGGACTAAAAAAGAAACTTTCAGAAATAGGTCTTTAAAAAAAATATATAACATATCATTAGTTTTTCAAAAGGGATATGTTATCTGTCATTTATTATTTTTTTCAAATGAAATCTTATTTATATTCTTGATCAACAAATGGTCCTGAAAAAGCATTTCTTTTCCTACAGAGTCTGTGGCCAGAAAATTCCCCAGACTGTGAAATTATTTCTTCTTCTCCAATGGATTCCTTTAACATGCCGGTTCGCCATTCACTCACCTTCTCATTCACTGAACGCTGCCGTAACAAATCCCGACCAGTCAATTCCACCCCATTGCATTCTGGTCTGCGAGCTACACTTCGACCTTCAAGTCTCCCAGTGGTGTCAACAACAGGCTGTAGTACATGGCAAGCACGCATGTCAAATTGGAAAGGTTTGCTTGAAATGCCAGGGGGGGAGAATTTATTTGAGGAAAATAACTGAAAATTGCTGCTATGTTTAGATGTTGTATGGGTCTACTTGAACTGTGACATAACAGCGAATTGCACTGTATTGACAATTTCATAATGACTGAAGGCTTGAGATGAAAAGTTTGCTTACATCTGCTTTTGTTACGTTTTGATATCAACAAAGAATATTTGGACAGACTTGGTGTTTTATTTTCTGCTTAGGTACTCCTCGGGGGCCTCAAGACCAGCGTAGCCGGACATTTGCAGGCAATGACTTGCTAGATCGCCATGCAAATGTCTTTACACCGGTTGAGCTTGGATTCCAGCCACGCACACTGCGTACCAATGCACATTCAGCACTGGCACCTCAGTTGCGGCACTACACCCCAGCACGGCGTCGACCACGGACCCCACGTCAGGACTGTGGAATACAAACAGAGCCAACAATGTAAGTACAAACTTTTATGTTGGATGAGAATCTCTGTTTTATTTTATTAGAGAATTACTTAGGTCGTTTGTTTTATGAATTCCATTACATATATGGGGGGAAAAAACAAACATGTGAAAACAAATAAATTTATAACATATATTGTGTGGGCTGGGAACAAATTGAGAAAAACATAATTGAGAAAAGAAAGGGAAGGACAGATGATAAGATAAATAATTGGCGAGGGTATTGTCAGATGAATGAGTGAGAACAGAGAGGAGATTATAATATAATATAAAAGTAAGGCAATGAGAAAAGCGATATGTTAGGTGCATTCCACCATTTTACGTACCTAATTAAAAGATGACTTCTGTGAGCACCAAATGATTACTGCTTGTTTATTTATTGTAGTAAATCTGTCTCTTGTTTGCAGAGAGCAATTGGGGGCAGAGAAAATGCGACAGCTATTGGAAAAGGTTGGTACTTTAGCCATTTGGCACACTACGCAGTAAACACCTGAAAATTGTCAGCCGTTTTGTTGAGATTTTGCTAAGACTTAAATAATTATGACAAATGGAATTTTTTTCTCAAATTGATGAGCTTAACAACTTTAAAATCTTTTCTTTTTTTCTGAAATACTCCACAATCGCCTGAGTTATTAATAAGCTAAAAGTAACTTTCAAAAACTCTTCATATTCTGCTATCATGACTCAATATGACAATCAGATCTGGAAAAATAAATTTTTTGAATTGCGGTTTATTTATACACTACCTCTGGGTACTATGGCTTTCTAGTGTACTGTGCAATGCTCCTGTTGCTTAACATCAATGCAGTACAATAAATGCTCCATAACATATCAAGACTTTCTAATATAGTGTGGCAAGTTAAATAGTGATGATGTCAATCATTCAAATATCTTAGGTTACACATGATTGGTGCAAAGAGATTGTTGTAATGTTCGGCCATTTATAGACTAAGAGCAGGATGGCAAACTTGATGCCATTATTACCTCATTTTGAATTATGCTTACAATATTCTCTCAACATGACAATGGCAACTTTTTTAATATTTATGCAAATCAGGATGATTTGGGACAATTGTTGAGGGAGGGACAAGGCTAGAAAGTTATGGAAATCAGATGTAGTATAGCAGGAATTTGTAGAACTCGTTTTTTTTTACTCCCAGTAATAGTAAAATTCGGATTAAAAACAATTGCAAGGGTAAAAAAGAAAACCATCAAATTTATGTTTTGCAATGAAAATACTGACAAGGTGTTTGAAAAACCAATCAAAATGCAGTTGTAAACAAAACTATCTGTGCAGAAGTCAATTTTGGAAGTTGATGAAGTGAAACCACGGTGAGCAACTATCACCAAGAAGATTATTGACTGACTATTTTTAAATTACTGAAAAAAAGCATTGAAATTATGTAAAATTTTGCTTTTGCCAAGTCGGTACTGTTGATTGGGTTACTTATCCAGTTAAAGTATTTCGTTTTATCAAGTCATGACTGACTTCTTTGATTAGATTTCAAGTGACATTCATGATTAGATTTCTCCAAACATCCCTATCCTACACTGCTTCCCATGCCCCTGGCTCTGGCAGAGACAGAGTGGTTGCAGCCTTTGCCCCATGCATCCAGCACATACAAGGTTTGGCTTTTCCTCTTCTTCCCTCAACCATACCCAGTATGGTTGGTTGACTTCTCCAGATTTTCTTTTTCGGCATGCATGATATGTCCAAAGTATGACGGTTTTTGTTTTAACATCAGCTCTTCGAATGTACATGGTAGTGTCATTAATTCAAGCACTGATTTATTTGTTCTTCTTGCAGTCCATGAAAATTTTAACATTAGTCTCCAACACCACATTTCAAAACTGTCAATCTTCTTCCTTTCTTTCTTTTCACTTCTTCTTCATTCATATGCAGTACAATCCTGGGGAGTAACATCATTGGCTGAGGGTGTAGCTGTGCTGCTAATGCAATGCCCTCTGCTGGTTAGGGTAGGAATTTGGAAATTGTCCAGGGTGCCGGCAATAGCTCGCCTACTCTTCACGAAGGACACCATGGGATCTTTAACGTCCACCAACGAATGCTGGCAGATAGGATTCCCGATTAACGTCCATCTGGGGGATGGCACACACATTGATGAATCCCTGCCTGTGAAACACCAGACACCAGAATGACAGTTTATAGCTGGGTTGGGATTCAAACCCAGACTAGACAGCTTAAAGGCAAGTGTGCGTACCTCATGACCATCCTGTCAGCCTGTTCTCCCTCAATGCTGACCGTCTATTAATTTCTCCTCTACATTCCCCATTTACTTTAACCTTAGAACCCAAGAAGATGATGAATTTGCTGAATCTGAACACATTAATATTCTCAGTTGATGAGATTTGTCTTTTTGTAGATTTAAATAAAGACCAGCTTTTTTGCTTTCCTCCTTCACTGTCTGCAGCATTTTCATCGAATCCTCTTTACTTTCTGCAAACAGAGTGGTATCATCAACATACCTTAAATTGTTGATACATCTTCTTCCAATATTGACTCCAGCCTCTGTCATCCAAGTTTGATTTCCTCATTATGTACTCACGATACAGATAGAACTAGAAGGGTACTCAGGAGAGCACATACCTCTGCCACGTAATGCTTGATCCACGAAAACATATTGGACCCAATACATTTTTGAAATATCATGCTATGTATCACTTTTGGCCCCATCTCTCAATGGTGAAGAATCACTTTGAAAATTAAATAATTCAATAATCCAGATCCTGATTCGGATCTTCACTAAAATCTAATCAATTTGTCGTGGTCACACACACAACCTATCCACCAAGTTTTATCCGAATCCATCCACCACTTTTTGAGATATCGTGCTATATATCATTTTTGCCTATCTCTCAATGGTGAAGAATCACAAAAAAATTATAGTATTCGGATCCGGATCCGGATCTTCACCAAAATCTAATCAGTTCGTCCTTGTCACACACACTCAAAGTGCCCACCAAATTTCATCAGATCCAAGCGATAAACACTTTACCTTGTCGGCATGCCCATTACACAGTATATCCATCTAACCATCGACTCAAACTGTCATTGAAATATTCAAACTGTCATTAACAACCGATTTTAATATGCTGCACTGCGTATCCCAGCAACCACCAATAAATTATTTTAATGCTTATTTATAATTATTTTATATACAATATTTATTATAAAAAAAAATTCAAAATTTATAATCTTTTACAATACTTTTTGAGATATCCTGTACACAAACAGACAGACAAACAAACAAGAAAAATTTGTCATGCAGAGCACGATACTTGCAACATCCACACCGCTCTCCAAAGGTTGCCAGGAATACATCGAATTGTCCATTTCATTTAGATTAAAATTGACAATCTTAATCAAAGCTCAGGTCAATCGGATGAAAATTATTATTTTTTCATATTGAAATTGATGATTTTAGAAGTTTGACCTTGATTTGATGTTATGACCTCAAAAATAGTTGGTTTCCAAATTCAGTGATGTACTATGCAATTGCTGCTGACTTTTCAAGTCAATTGGATGAAAATTGACGATTTTTCAGATAAAAATTGATGATTTTAGAAGTTTGACCTTGAGTTGACCTTTAACCTTTTGACCTCAAAAACAGTTGGTTTCTAAATTCAGTGACCTGATATGCAAGCCCTGTTCAACTTTCAAGTCAATTGGATGAAAAATGACGATTTCATAAATCTGACCTCAAGATGACCTTTGACCCCAAAATCAATACGCTTCTCAGTTGAGATTACCTCGACAACTTAGTAAAGTTTCATGATGATCGGTTTAGAATTGTTACCTGTTGGCAATTGACAGACAAACAAACAGACAGAATAACAAAATCGCCAGACCAATATACTTGAAAAATCTTCAATTTTGCTAGTTACAAACAAACAAACAGATAGAGATGGGTGAAAACATAACCTCCTTCACTTTCGGTGGTGGAGGTAACAAGTAAGGAGAGAGAGAAAGCACACTTTTCGAACCCCTTTTCCAATTCCAAACCATTCAAACCAATTCCAAACCATCCTCTGTTCTTACTGTAGCTTCCTGTTTATTGCACAGGCTTCTTATCAAACGTATCAGGTGCACCGACATCCCCATTTCTCTCAGCATAATCCACATCAATTCATGATCAACACAGTCGAAGGCTTTGCTATATAATATATAAAGAAGTGTGTGTGTGTGTGTGTGTGTGTGTGTGTGTTCGTTCGTTTATGCAGTCGGACACTGCAGGAACCAGTGCCACCAAACTTTTATTGGCCTCCTCTTTCATCCTGAGGAAGCTATCAAAATATAGACCAATTACTGCACTGTAGTCCCAAGAAGGAAGCCAGACAAAATAACATAACACACACACACACACACACACACACACACACACACACACACACACACACACACACACACACACACACACACACACTTACAAACACACATATATAAGCACCACACAAACACACATACATACAAACACGCATACATACAAACACACATATACATATAAACACACAAACACAGATATATTATGTACTGGTAAGTACTTACAAAAGCTATTTTATTTGAAGTTATAACCTTAATTTACAAGAAATTTACTGATTTCCCAACTGCCCGGATCATCAGCTTGGCACCGTTTTTCATCGAGCTTTCGATCCTTTCAGCCCAGAACCTCTCCAAATGGCGGATCCACAACCCCGGTCCCAGGTCCACATCAGTAGCCTACTCAACATAAATGGACCCACAACCTCAAAGTTGTGTCCAGAGAGTCAGTCAACACAGCAATGCAATATCCTGATTCAAACTCATTTAATTATTACTTTTATTTTAAAATATTCCTTCATATGACTAACTTTAATCATTCATCACTTTATATGATAATATATTAAGCAATAAACACTTTACCTTGTAGGCATGTCCATTACACAGTATCTCCATCTAACCATAGTCCCAAACTGTCATTCAAATATTCAAACTGTCATTAATAACCAATTTTAATATTCTGCACTGCGTATCCTAACAACCACCAATATATTATTTTAATGCTATTTATAATGTATTGTATAAATAATATTTATAATTTTTTTTTTTTCAAAGGTATATATATATCGTCCTTCCGTGCTGCCGTGTGGCGCGGAATAAATGTGCTGTCCAATTGTTCCCCGTTTAGCTGCGTCCTTTCCTTTGTTTGAATCTCCATCTTGCATCACGTAAGGATTGGTAGTGGGTTTAAAACACCGGTAACTAATCTGAACTGTCAGGTCGACGATAACTCCGCTCGGTTATCCCTGTAGCACGGAACGAGCCGCTTAAGCGGTTCGTGTCCGGAGTCGACCTGTGGCGTGGTACAACTCCTCGGTACGCTATCGCGCGGGTACTTAGGTATCGACCATTCGGCGATCGGACCCTATTCGCGCGGGTAGAATGCGGACTGAGTTGTGGTGAGGTTAAACCCCACCCGTGACTAGCTCCCGGCGTTGTTCCGAGAGGGTCACGACAGAATTGCACGTTCGGTGGCGAAGCGGACGCTATTGGCTACACGCGGTCGTTCGCCCGCGGCGGGGCGCGAATTCGCAACACTGGTGTCAGCGAGCGGGAAACAAACTCTCCCGTCTCAAGCTAAATTTACGGGAATCGGTTCAGGGGTGAGTGGAGCGACCCCGATTCCCTCCAAATATCGAGCAATTTAAATTTGATCCGCTTACGTAAATAAGATGGCGTCTCAAAGCGAGCGGGAGCCGGGGGTAATAAATATGTGTTTGAATGTAGAATCCATGGCCCAGTACGGTACTTGTAATTACAATCCGTGGGGAAGCTCAACCCCATATTCTGAGCACGGACTTTACCGGCAAATGAGTCGCATAATGGCGGCGCAATCGCACCTCAGTGCAGCACGGAGCGAGCGGCTATTTATGGCGCGGCGAATGGCGCGACACGAGGCGAGAGCTCCCAACAACTGTTTGAAACCAAGTGGGCATGGCAGGCGAGGCAGGCGGACTTGGCGGGCTTCGGAAACAATGGGAGGAAGGATGGAAAACCGAGCTCGAAAAGAAACAAAAGGAACACGATCTGGAAGTAAACAATTAAAGATAACATAAATAATTTGCATACTACGTCAGGAACCAAGTGTCGAAGAACTCAAGAGGGATAAATCGCGGCAATAATAGAATGACGTAGTCCCTAAGTGGAACAAGAGACGATGCTGCGACTAATTGCCCGAGTAGAATGACAGTGAAGCGTGCGATTTTGGTTACACTCGTCGCGTCGGTCGCACATATGACACACTGTGAAGAGAAGACACAGTTGCTATAGTCACTCCATAGCGGGCGCGCGCTATAAGAGGCTAATACTGGTGCGACCAAGCACTAAACACACGCTTAAGTCTGAGAGGCACTTCTTCCAAATATTTCGCAGTGATAAATCAGCCAGGACAGGTTCACCTATCCATGACTCTAGGGCAAACCGTGCATAGAACACTAGCATTGAGATCTCCTCATCGATCGAGGTGGGGCGGAAATGGAAGACTTAGGACTCGCGCTCGCCTGTCGACAGGACGGATATGGACGCAGATGCAGATCGCAAATTGGAAAATATATTCTCTGCATGAACTCTGTGCCACCAACAAACTCAAAGAACTATGACAATATTCCCTCGCTGAGACCGCGCAGGCGCGATAGTGGGTAATACAATCGCAAAGCCTATCGGCCCAGTAGGATGATACTGTAGAATCGCTATGACGCGCGAACACAGCTGCAGCAATATCCATATAATCCATAACGCAAGGCCGCGGGCGTCTGCCGTGGCATAGCTAATAGCATAGAAATGACGTAACTTGCTGAGCTTACAGATACTCCAAACACCAGTAAATCCGGGATTATCAACACGAACTGTGACGTGAGTTGAGCGCCAAGAACTGAGAAACACGGAGACTGGAACACTGTTCAAAGGCCCCTCGATTCTAACAGGACTCAACAGCTGGACAAGCGCCAAGCTTGCCCGCGCGATTAATAGAATGAAGATGGACAAGAACACAGCGTATGTATACTCGGAGATGGATCTGACACGCAATGGAGAACAGGAGTGAATCCAGATCCTCTCAGTCAATTGAGGAAATGAACACGCCTTCTATACGAAGAGACTGACTCTGCGAAAACGAGGAAAGATGGACGAACGAACCGGAATGCGAAAGGAGTAAGGACTCTAGCTAATTTGAACGACCGAATGAGCGCAGAGAATGCTCAGAACTGAGGTGGCAATGCACGTGATTATCGAAGGTGAGCAACGCTTGAAGCTAGAAGTGTAGAATCACGCGAGCGCTTGAGACACACGAGATTGGAGGAGGACAGGACGAGAGGATACAACTCGCGATAGAAAACAAGAAGGCAACATGAAAGCAGACGAGTTCTGACACACATTGGGAAGGCGCTCGAAAGCGCAAGGCTGGAGGGTGCGAGGAAGTATAGTCATAAGCAAGCGATGCACAGAGCACGAATTAAGGTGCAAACTAACACATCGACAGAAAGACTGAAACTGGGAGAGGAAGGACAGGAGGACGGAAACCAACGGTAGAGAGCGCTATGAGGCCCTTAACCAGCTGAACTGAACGACCTCGGCACGGAGACTGCAGCTCATTCTGCAGAAACACCGATGAGTTGGCAGAATGAAGTGAGACAGGACCGCCAGTGTGGGCGGTCCCCAGATAGAAAGCCTACGGGCGACGATGCTGAGTTGAGGACCTTGTTCTCGAACAATCTATGAATTCGCGGGCGCAGCTCAAGAGTTGGTGCAGTCAGTCGGCAGACATTCGTGGCGCTCACGAGGTGGAGCAATCGTCCAGCCTACTGGGCACTCAGCCGTGCGTAGTGCAACGACTGGCAGCATACTGAGCAGACCGCGACGCGTATAACATACAACGAGACAGCAGGGAAGAGACACGAAGATCGGACTAGGTGTGCTTCGCCGGAAATGGTGTATCACGCGACCGGGGAGACTCATCAGATAAAACTAGAGCAGCGTGACTCGCCATATGATCAGCGTCGCGCGGTTACAAATGCGGACCAGAAACACGAGCATCATCAGAGTTCTCGCTTGCGCAGACTTACATGGGGGCGCCGGCTGGCGTGTACTCGCTAATGGAGACCCGCGCGTGGCAGGCGAGCTGGTGGCATGGCCTCCGTTCGGGAACGGAGGAGACGCTGTTCGTGTGTGAGCGGGGTTTTGTCACGGGGGGGGGGGGGAAAAACCCCCGCCCCCAGGTTTTAGGCGTCCTTCGGTTCGCTGAAGCTGCACGTGTCGAGGGGAGAGGCTGCGGACGGTGTGCACGACGCGGAAAGCTTCGGGCGCTCATGAGGCCGCGGAGCGCTGCTCGAGTGGTGAACCCAGACTCTCCCGCCGCCAGTGTGATTTGTCCCGGCGCTCGTGTGGGTCGCAAGGCTCCGCTGAAGTACGCGAGCCCTCCCCGATGTGTGAGTGGGGCCGTCGTTGCGTCTCACGGTTGCTCGCCTGGAGTGCGTGGTCCATCTCTTCCCAGCACGTGCCGTTGTGGCTGGATGACGTCGGATTGCTGCTAGTGATTTGAGTCACTTTGCGTCTCGTTCGATCGTGAACGTCTTCGAGTGCAAAGGCTCCATTTCAGGCACCCGATCGTGTGGCACACTCGAGCTGGCGGCTTGTGTATGCGAGGATGATGACGACAGTGGAGGCTCGCATAGTGAGAGCACACAGCCGCCGTCTTTCCCGGCCCGCCCGCCATTACACTACACCGGGAGCCCGTGGGCTGTGTTGCCCCACATGCCACCGTCATTCCCTCGCATACCGCTCTCATCACACACACGGTCTCCTTGCACTCGGCCGTTTCCTCGGCAACGGCAGTGGACACTCGATGAGCTGTGCTCGGCGGTCGGCCTATCACGGCTGCTGGTGGGTATGTCCGTAGCACACGCACGGGTGTCCGCGTGCCGGGTTATGCCAACTCGACAGCTTGGCGCCGACGAGTGCAACCGGAGACGACGGCGACAGATGACAAGAGCCCGAAGTAGCGGCGTTAGCTGTTTGGGGACCGCGCCGGGTTTACACTGCAGCGAGCGCAGAGGTTCGGGCGTGCAGCGCACCGCGGCCGCCACGTGCGCGCTTGCGGGAGAACGGCCGAGTGCAAGGAGAGACCGTGTGTGTGAGGAGAGCGGTATGCGAGGAGTATGAGGGTGGGCATGCGGAGCACACCGCCGCGTCTCCCGGGTGAGTTTGTAAATGGCGCGGATGTGTGGTTCTGACACGCAGGTGTGCGTGGGTTGAATTGGAGGCTTGGGCGCAGAGTAGCAACGGAGCACGACGGCGCGATGGACAAGGCCGAGTAGGGCCGTTAGCTGTTTTGGGGACCGCGCCGGGTTTACACTGCAGCGAGGCGCGAGGTTCGGCCTGTTGAGCGCACGAGGCCGCCACGGTGCGCGCTTGCGGAGTGAAACCCGGTCCGAAACGCAGCGGTGGATCGTTGCCGATCCCGCGGACAGACAAGGTTAGGCTGGTTACGGATTTGGACGGATGCGGTTCTTCACGCGGGCGTGTGTTGGTGAAGCTCTATTGTGGCTTGTGCACGTGTGTTCTGTTCGCAGAGCGCACGACCGCAGGTCACGGGCACGGCAAGCACATGTGGTTCGTGTGGTGGAACCCTCGAAACGCGCGACTTGTTTTTTTAATCGGCGGTGACGTCATGGCTGCACGTGGGATTGAGATTCCGGCAGGAGGGTGAATCCCTACCGGATGGTACCGTCCAAGAGGGACGAGGTGTGTGAACAGCTGCTATGACGTCACGTAAAAGAGCGCAGGTTGCGAGTTGCCGCGCTGGTGCTGCGCGAGAAAAAGAAAAAACAAGCCCCGCTTCGGGTGAACAGGAATCTCTGGGCAAGGGGTGGAAGACCCCCTTGGCCTGGGCACAGGAATACCACTAGTTAGGGGGAAGGGTTAGTGATAGCGAGACCGGCTTCATGGGGCAGGGGTAAGTCCTCATGGG
>CM068961.1:45390247-45403675 GCA_035128595.1 Eptatretus atami
AGGGATTGTAGTTCAGATTTAGGTTGGGAAATGGATTTATGGGATTATTTGGAGACAGTGACAGACTTTGAGTGTGTAGTGGGGACGTAGCTTAGCGACGTAGGGTTAAAAGGAACGTGCTGTAGTTTAAGGGACGACGAGGGAGCACGAGATAGTTAGGGGATGTAGTGAGCAGGATGGCACGGATTCAGCGATGTGTGAGTTGAGAAGTGTGGAAAGGAAAATGTACATGTTGAGTGAGTGAGGCCAGCGGTCTGTATGAATGGAGTGATTGTGGAATGCATGGTGCGATGAGTGATTGGGGGAGGAGTGCATTCCTGCCCAAGGGACCCCCGGGGTCAGTGTAGAGTGAGTTAGGGGGTTAGTCAAATTGACCAAAATGGAAGTCGTTTTGCTGTTGGTGGGAAAGTAGGCCTCGAAACCCGTTTGGAGGGTGCAGGAGCCCTGTTGACGGGCTGGGAGCGTGGCTCGAAAGGTGAGTATCGCTGATGGGTACCCCGGGCACCGGGCAGTCGGCCGTGGTAGGCCAAGGGCCCATGGGGGCGGGATAGCGTAGTGGGCACAGGTGCGCCCGCATGATGCGGGGGCCGCGGGGCGCCATTGGCGCGCGTGGGCAGTGTCGTGGGCATGGGTGACCCTCGGAAAGGGGCCCGGAAGCCAGCCTGCCACTGTGAGCGTTTCAGGGGAGTCGCCATGGAGGGCACTCCCCGGCGTTTAGGGAGCTGGTAGGCTCGGAGGCAGTGTAGTGCCCGGGGTGCCATCGTTGGGGAATCGGCAGAGGGTAGTTCCTGCCAGGGAGCCACGCGTCCAGCCGTGAGACCGTGTGAGGGCACGGTAAGAAAATTGGGGGGGCATGGCCCGAAATTGAGAGGACACCAACACAAAGGCGACGGGAATCTGGGGTTGATAGAACCAGTAGATAAGCGGAGGGCGCTTGTTGAAAGCCCGGGGTAGTTTAAAAGTTAATGGTTAGGGTAGATTAGGAAGTGTACCCCTCCGCACCAATCCATCCCTTCGCTCTCGTTGTGGCCGGCTGGACCCACTTTGGGTAAGATCGCTGAAATCTGGGGAGGCCATCTTGAGGCTTATTTGGGCTCGCACAGAGGTAGCTGGCCTCCCTATTCCCCTCCGGGTAGGGAACGTAGGGGTTGGGAGTAGGCTCGATGACGAGATAGGTTAGCGAACAATGACGAAAAAGGGGGTTAGGGGAGAATTTATAGTGGGGGAAGTGAAAATAAAAATAAAAACAAAAAAAAAGTTGGGCTAATTTGGGTTTTACAAATTAAGGGGAGTGGGTATGGACGGAGACAGGCAAAGGCAATAGGTGGAGGGAAATAGTTAGGTCGGTCCGAGCCCGCCTTTTGAGTGGCCAGACCCACCGCACTCCCTCCACCAACCTGCACTGCACGGCGGGAGGCCGGCCAACTTCATCGGCAGCTGTTGTTTTGTGCGAGGCCTGTACCGGCCGGATCGTCTGCGGCTGTGTTGCCTGCAACGGCCTTGTTCTGCAGGCTGTGGTTGCCTGCTTCACCTTTTGCCATTGCCATGCCTGCTACCCGCGGTTCTTTTTGCCCCTGTTCTGTGCTGCATTTTCCCCGCCCCCTGTTCATTACCATGTGCGCCGGGATCGTCGTGAGTTGCAAGGACTGTCCTGTTGGCAGCTACAACACGGGCCTGCAGTGGCGGCCCGTGCGCCGGTTTCACGTTGACTTTTGACTTTTTTTCTTCTTCCTGCAGAGTCCATTGATCCTGGGCCATGGTTTAGTGTAAGATTTGTAAGGTTAAGGTGTTAAGTTGTATTGTATATGAGTGCGCCCGCCGGCATGTATGTCATAGCGCCGGCAATTTTATTTACAATCGTCCGGATGAGTGTGTTTGTTAGTTAGTTACTCAGCCCTCAGGTTATTATTTTGGGGACACGAATACACTGAATGTCGCACTCAGGGATCCGAAAAGGTAAAACGTAGTAGGGGAGAACTACACATGATGGCACGCGAGAATTTGACGGCTCGGAACGAGTCTGTAAAAAGGGGAGGGGGTAGTGTTTACGGCTGTGTAAATTCGCATTACACCATAAAGGGTCCTCAGGTGAGATATATCGGTAAGTTCATGTGTAGTTAGCCCAAACCCGTTGTTTATGAGGGAATATGTGTGATCCATTCGGGCTGCGATTCTTCAGTTAGCGCCGTTTTTCTTTTGCTGTCGTTATTTTGGTGCAAGAACAACAACGAACATTGCCACAACCAACATCTCAACGATCACGCCATTCATTACACGACGCCAACATCACGCCATTAACACACGACACCACCTTCCACAACTACGCTACACATCTTCGCCACTCGCCATTCAACGGGCACCGTGCGGTCACGATCTCCGCGGGACGGATGAAAGGAGCGGAGTGGCAGCAGCAACGGGGTGCGAAGGGGCATCTCCGCCCAAAGCTCCCGCTTAAATATCTCCCGCCGGATTTTCCCTCCTGCTTTTTCCGCGCTTTTGGCATGGGGGAGGTGCGATTTGAGCCAGAGGTCAAAGGTGAAAAAAGGTGGGGCCTGATTTTGGGGGAATAATTCCCTGGCCCCGAGCCAAAACTGACTTTCCTCGTCCCCGCACGGCGCGGTGAGGGGGGAACGAGAGGGCATGCCCCTTTTTGGGAAGCTTCCAGAAGGGAGGTGGAGCCAGAAACGGGGCGGAGCCCGACCCTACAAAAGGCGTGGGTGTGGAGAGTCCTTGCTCTTGTTCGTTCGGTCCGATTGTCGAGAGTCGTGGGCGTGAAGGTCGAGGAAAAACGTCGTTCCTTGTCCCTGTTCCCTATCCCTGAAGGGGAATTGTCGAGAGTTGTGGTGATTGTTCCTGGTCGGAGGTTCTGTTCGTTCGTCCCTGTCGGGCGGACGAACACGTGCAGGCGCGAGGCACGAGCCCAGTGGACCACGCCGGAGGGACTCGGAGTTACGGTGCCAAGGACTCGACACGCTCAGGGAAGTCGCGACTTCCATTTCTTTTGGGTTCTGTGTAAACGTGTGTGTGTGGCGCCAGTCTGGAGAAGTAGAACTGTTAATAATGTTGCCGTGTGAATTGCATTTTTCGGTTGTGATCTGCGTGTGTCTCTTCTCTTGCTTTTATTGTGTTTCTTGCTGACTGTAATATACGTGCCTTCCGTGCTGCCGTGTGGCGCGGAATAAATGTGCTGGTCCAATTGTTCCCCGTTTCGCTGCGTCCTTTCCTTTGTTTGAATCTCCATCTTGCATCACGTAAGGGATTGGTAGTGGGTTTAAAACACCCGGTAACTAATCTGAACCTCAAGGTCGACGATAACTCTGCTCGGTTATCCCTGTAGCACGGAACGAGCCGCTTAAGCGGTTCTGTCCGGAGTCGACCTGTGGCGTGGTACAACTCCTCGTACGCTATCCGCGCGGGTACTTAGGTAAATGACCATTCGGCGATCGGACCCTATTTCGCGGGGTAGAATGCGGACTGAGTTGTGATGAAGTTAAACCCCACCCGTGACTAGCTCCGGGCGTTGTTCCGAGAGGGTCACGACTGAATTGCACGTTCGGTGGGCGAAGCGGCCGCTATTGGCTACACGCGGTCGTTCGCGCCGGCGGGGGGCGCGAATTCGCAACATGGTTACTTTTGGTTCATGTTTCCATAAGTTTTGTGGAACTAGGATATTTAAATTTCTACAGATGTGCCAGTGGATTACTCTACATACCTTGTTGTGCCTTTGTTCTGACGTGAATTTTTACATTGTGATAGGAGGTGGTTCGTGCTTTCTGTTTCCACCTTGCAGAACCTACACTTGTCCGATTGGCTCAGTCCTGCCATTCTGTTAAAGCCATTTGTGTATTGTTCTTAGTCTTGGCCATTAATATTGATTTGTTCTCCATCCCAATTGTGCTGACCTTTCCTTAGCCATTCTGGTGATCCTTCTTTGTCTATCCCAAATCTGTTCAACTCTTTTTTTTTTTTTTCCCCCTGCTCTTTTGTCTTTCTCCCAGTTGTTACTATATATCTTTTTGTATTACATCTTGGATTTTTATTTTTTGTTTTTTTTGCAATCATTGGGGCTGTATTGGTTGCTTTTTCGGTTTGGTGCATGACATCTTTTATTTGCACTCGTTTTTGGAAGTTTATGGCAAGATGAGTGAGAGATACCTTTTCTGGTTTGCATTCATGCTTGTATACAAATTGTATGCGATAGTCTGTGGAACTTTTCACGTACTCTGCTAATCCTACTGTCGATGCTCTGTGCACGTGATTGAATTCCATCAGGCCGCCACCTCCTTCTATCCTCAGCAGGTACATTCTCGGGATGCATTGATTTTTGTAGAACATTTTGTGGATAGGGAGGAGTTTCCTTGTTCTGATATCTAGTTTGCTGATTTCCGCTTGTGGCCAGTTTACTATTCCGCAGCTGTATTGGAACACTGGTACTGCTGGTTGGTTTATGGCTTCAATTTTGTTGCTTGAGGAGAGGTATGTTTTTAGGATTAGCCTCGTTCTTCGCTGGCATTCTTTGGTAATTGTCCTTTTCATTTTTTTATGACATATTTGGTGGCCCTCTTGTACTCAAAGGTATTTGTAAGATGTTTCGTTGTCTAGCTCCTGTATTGTTGTATCCAGGTCGATTTTTATGTTGTCTGGTTTTGTTGGTCTACCCTGCACAAATGTGCACTTGACACTTATCTAGGCCAAATTCCATTTGTACATCGTCAGAGTACCGTTTCACTAATTTCAGTTGTTCTGTCAATTTTCTGTCATTCGGTGCAGAGTTATAAATTGTCCATGTAAAGTAGATGCATCACCTAAGTTCCTGTTTCTTTGGACGTTCTTTTATTGGTTGTTAGGGTGTATCCGTGTCCTTGCTCATTATTGAGGTTACTTAGTGGGTCCAGAGCCAGGCAAAACAGGAGGGGGCAGAGGCTGTCTCCTTGAAAGATCCTGTGTCGTATCTTCACTCCTGGTATTTTAATGTTTCCTTCCGAGTGCTGCCGGATTAATGAGGTATTTCATGGATCCATGGCTTTCTCAATCAGATTGATTATTTGGAGATTTATCTTGTAGATTTGCACGCACTTTATGCAAATGTGGGACACTATTTGCACCCATGAATGTGGGACACTATCACAAGCTTTTTTATAGTCTATCCAGGCTGTGAACAATTTGATTCTTCTGGTATTGCAATTTTCAAGTGCGGCCCTGTTTAGTCGTAAGTGATTTATTGTTCCGTAACATCCTCTCTTGCATCCCTTCTGTTCTGCCTCTAGGCCTCCTTGGTGTGTGTGTGTGTGTGTGTGTGTGTGTGTGTCAGTGTGAAGCCTTTTCCTTGATTTCTATACAATTCCACATCCCTGAAACAATCCCCACCAATTTTTTCATACATGCTGGGGGTACCCAGGGTCAGGTCGTGGGCATAAACCACTTTTTCACTCCCCTCCTCCCCCCGCAAGAAAATTATTTGCATGTATGTGTGAAGGTCGGAAAATCATTTAAATAGCATAGCCGGGCCAACCTCCAGCAGTGCGGACTAAGCCTCGGCTGCCCTAAGGCACATTTTGAAATTTTAGAGAATGGCCTGAAAATTTTAAATTAGATCTTGAGCTCATGGAAATGGACCCCAGACAAAAGATGAACTGATTCAGAACAAAATATTTAATACAAAAAAAGACAAATATTTAATGTGAAAAGAATTTTTGGCCGCGAATTTTTGGCTGGCCCTAGGCACATGCCTTGTCTGCCTAATGGTTAATCCAGCAGATTGTGCAAACGTCGTGGGGGTACCCAGATTCTGGTAATGGACATGCAATAAGAAATCTCTCTCCCCCACTCCACAAGGAAATTATCTATATGGATGTGAGTGTACATTCCAAAATCATAGAAATATAACGGCGAGCCCAATCTCCACCAGATTTTGCATATGGGCTAGGTGTACCCAGGGTCAAATTATGCCCCCCCCCCCCCACTCCCGCACAAGGAAAGTCTCAGTATATATGCATCAGGCCTAGGGCCCAAACTTCAAGGGGGTGATATTATAGATAAAATAATTTCTATTATATATATATAAATATATATCTATATATCCTATATATTATTCTGTTAACGTCTGCGCGTAATTTGACGTTTCTCCTCCGAAACTGCCGGACGGATTGTCGCCACTTTCGGCATGCGGGCGCTCTGTGGTCTAATGAACAGCATGGGCTATGTGAGATCGCGCCAGATGGACAGGTTTTGGGAATTTTTGGGGATTTTCTAATTTTTACATTCGTTTGCATGGCGACGTGTGACGTCACCGCTGAGAGGCTTAATGGACTGTCATGACATCATCGGTCATTCGCTGACGTCATTACGTCTGTCGCCGACAGACCGTCACCGCTGAGAGGAGTAATGCCACTCCGAGAAAACAGCGTCTGCAATGTAAAACCCGCTTCTGCACATGCTGACTACCTCAGAAGGTGAATTTGACACAAAAAAAATGTAAAAACAAAACATTGTATATAAAGAAATAAGATAAATCGCATTGTGAACACTGGACATATTGACGTCCGAACGAACTCTCACTTTTGAAACTTCGCGCAGAGCGCGGGTTTGGCTAGTATATATATATATATATGTATATATATATATATATATATTATATATATATGTATATATATATATATATATTATATATATAGTGAGTGGAACTTGGATGAGACATCTCTAAAGGTGAGTGCACCACTTGGAGCTATCCCGCACAAGGGGATCCCATGTACTGTGTTAGTGCCTCTGTTATTTTCTAATACCATTGATATTAATGTATGTGCTGTTTGGTATTTAATAATGTGAAATATACAGTCCTGTATGTAAGAATTATAATCTTAAGAGAAATTTTGATTATTGTAAAAAAAAATGTTTTTAAAATTTACTTGCTATTATGTTCTCGAAATTCATGTCGAAGACTATTTGTCTTGAAAGAATCTAATGTTTGCACCAACTCCATCATGAGCCATCCTCAATGTAAAAATGCAATGCAGCAGATTCTTCTTTTCTTCCTCTCAGGCAAGAAGTCGTGAGCAGCAGCCCATGCCAGTAGTTCAACAAAGGTGGATTTATAAACTTGCATTTATCTTTATGGCATAACATATCATCATATCTCTTCTCTTTTTTAATGTATGAAAAAGCTATTTGCAAAAGCTGTGCGAATTGTCTGAAAGCATCATTGGTTTTGAATGCATTTTATTGCCACATTGAATTGCAGGAACATTTGCGTAATATAATGGAGTTCTTCCTGCAATTTTGGAGCATGATTTCACTCCACATGCATTTTTTTCATCACCGCCAGTGTTGAATCACAGACAAACATTACCCTGTTTATGAGTTTGATCATATTGTTAAGGCTGTGCATGGAAGAGCGAAGAGAAAGACAAACGTTGAGAAAATCTTGTCATTATGTGAAGTCATTAGAAGGGACAGTGATGTGAAAGATCAGTTTATTATTGTATGGAGTCATTCAGGGGTACCAACATACTTCTAACTGAGGGGTGTGTGTGTGAGGGGGGGGGGGGGGGGGTGGAAAGGGAGGGGCAGTGTGGGTGAAAAAAAATTTTCAAGCGTCTTTTATTCTGTTGGGTTTGTCTCCAATTTGCCCTGCTTTGCCTGATACTGCTGCTTCTTATGATGGAGATCAGGCCCACTTATTGAATTCGGCCTTCATCAGCATTGTCTCAATTGCTTTTGCGTGGCACATGACTACTACTGATCATGTATTGGGTGCCCAGTCCTGCCATACAATATGGGCAGTCTTATAAAGACACCACATGTGGACTTGGTTCAAGCATTTTATGTGTCAGCAGTGTCACGCCCAAGCCTCGCATCCAAATAACAGACTCGACAACATAACACTGTGGTACACGTCTCCTTTTGTTTGCATCGTGATGCCTTGATATGGCCAGAGATGCCTCCTCGGCCTGCTAAAGGCAGAAATAGGTTTGGCAAGGTGAGCTGTGATTTCATAATCGAGGGATGCATTCTGCGTTATTATGCAACCAGGATTACAAAACCTCTCGGCAATATATAATGAACACTCATTAATCTCAGAATGAAAAAGCTACACAGTATCCAGACATCGCTACACAGCATCATTGTCAATCTTCACTACTGGAGTAGCATAAATAACAATTGGACTTTGCAGCAAAAAGACTTCGGTTTTCTTGAGACTGATACTGAGTTTTAATTGACATGCTGCATTAACAAAAGAATCAGAAATGTTTTGTCCTCCAAATTGTGAGTAATAAGCATGCAATCAGCAATCAACAACTCCATCATCTTTGTTTTAGACCTTGATTGTCTGATGTGAAGACACCACCATCAGTCCAGGCCTCATTGGAAATTCCCAGATTTCAGTCTTTAAAGGCCACGTGTAACATCAGAAAGAAAAGTTTACCGAAGAGAGTATGTGCTAGAGCTCATTCTTCCTTGGTCCTGCTATTGACATGGAAAGGTGCAGATGTATGCTTCTCCTTCATTGAGGAGCTGAGATGTCATCCCATCATGGAAGGAGCATATGATGTGCACAAATTTGTCAGGGCAGCCAATTGTGTTGAAGACTTTTCATAAGCCTTCAGTGAAATGCCATTTAAGGTCCACGTAGACAATGTTGTGATTCCTGTGCTGTTAACCGTGCTTTTACTGTACCTGCTAAGCTACAAATATTTTATCAAATGTCCCCCTGCCAGCACAAAACCCACACTGCATTTTGGTTATTAACCTCCTGCCACCGAAGGTGGAGATTGTTTTCACCCCTTTCTGTTGGGTCGCCGAAATAGGTGACCCTTATTGTCAGTAATTCTTATTATCTTGCCAAAACGAAGTTTTTGCAAGATATGTTAGTCAGCTTGTATGTTTTTTTTTTTGGTTTTTTTTAAATTTTTTTATTTATTTTTTTTGTTTGTCTGTAATCACGTATAAATAATTCTGGCAGAGCACAGTTATCATTGGAAATTTTGTAACTGCATATCAGAGGCCTATAGAGGTCCCCTTTCAGCGCACAAAATTTTGAAGGTCAAGGTCAAAGGTCAAGGTCACTTTGTCGCAAATCAGGGGAGTCGACAAAACCTTATTTTTTGAGTAATTTTGATCGGATCGTCTTCAAACTTCATGGGAATATAGTTCATGGTCTGGCGCTCAGCTGATTAATTTTTGGTGGCGATTGGCCTTGACCTTCATGTTAGCACCTAAGGTCAAACATATTTGACCCCAAGGGTCAAAATTTTCAAGTTTTAGGAACCATATCGTGTAAGTACCTCAAATTGAACACCTCGATGAGTGCTTTCTAGATATGTCAAGCTTGAGACATTATGACGTCATTTGGTGACGTTATGAGGCAAACGCATATTTTTCATGGTTACTCTGTAGACGATTCTCATCGGAATCTCTCGTAGGCAGATATTCCTCAAGGAGTCGCTCTTGGGTGAATAGCAGCTCTGTTCACCTCAGTATGACCTTAAAGAAGTCACACGTGGTCACCTTTTGGCAAGAATACGGGTCACCCTAAGGGTGACATTGGTTTATTTTTTTTTTGTCTGTAATCACGTATAAATCACTCTGCAGAGCACAGTTATCATTGGAAATTTTTGTAACTTCGCATATCAGAGGCCTATGAGGTCCCTTTCAGCGCATAAAATTTTGAAGGTCAAGGTCACTTTGTCGAAAATCAGGGGAGTCGACGAAACCCTTATTTTGAGTAATTTTAAATCGAATCGTCCCAAACTTTATGGGAATGTAGTATATGGTCTGGCGCTCAGCTGAATAGTTTTTGGTGGCATGGGCCTTGACCTTCATGGTTAGCGCCTGAGGTCAAATTTTCAAGTTTTAGGAACCATATCGTGTAGTACCTCAAATTGAACACCTCGATGAGTGCTTTCTAGATATGTCAAGCTTGAGACATTATGACGTCATTTGGTGACGTTATGAGGCAAACACATATTTTTCATGGTTACTCTGTAGAACGATTCTCATCGGAATCTCTCGTAGGACAGATATTCCTCAAGGAGTCGTCCTGGTGGATAGCAGCTCTGTTCACCTCAGTGTGACCTTAAATAAGTCACACGTGGTCACCTTTTGGCAAGATACGGGTCACCCTGCGGGTGACATTGGTTTATTATTGTTTGTTTGGATGTTTGTTTGGATGTTTGTTCGTTTGTCATCAGCATAATTGGTAGTAAACGTGGGGGATTTTGACCAAACTCGGGTGGTAGGTACATCTTATGACCTAGTGCTTTGGAAATTGTGATGTGTGCTAGGGACTGCTTTGGTGCCCTAGCAACAACCGAAAAAACCTTCAAATCGGTACCGTTCACGCGAAATCAATTCTGAAAGCCATTATCCCACTAGGGTTATGAAATTTGGCACGAATGATCTACAGGTGATGCTCTATCAAATATATTCCGATTTTTGTGATATATGGAATACTTTATACCCGCAGCGCCCCCTACAATTAGGGTATGTGCGAAAATTGGCGAAAATGAAGGCCCCCTAGCGACCAGGTGAGTGCATCGATACGAATGAAACTTTGCAGGTTCATGGTACTCAGAGTACTACAACTTTGCCTCATGACATATTGACCGATTTCGCTTAGGTCAGGGGTCAAAGGTCAATTAGTGCAAAAATCGATAATATGCGAGAGCTGGAGGTGCCTTCGCGCCAAATGCTACTCTCCTAGGGTTATGGTCGGATGGTCATGAAATTCACACTAATCGTCTGGAATACATTGTGCACAAACGATGGAGCCGGATTTTCGATTTAGATCTTGTTCACACCACAGCACCCCCTCAACTTTGGGGATTTCCGATTTCAAACGGCATTTTCGGTACTTTTCATTCAAATGGATACGAGTAGTTATCAGTAGATGGAACTGGATGAGATTTGATATGCATAATCTTAAGGTGATTCCTATCCGCTATATGACATCCATTTTGCTCTATGTCTTATAGTTTCCATGCTCGGCGACCCATCGCCGCCTACCGCTTGTCTGTCTGTTTGTCTGTGTACAGGATATCTCAAAAAGTTGTGGACGGATCCGAATGAAATTTTGTGGACAGGTTCGGTGTGTGACACGGACGAACTGATTAGATTTTGGTGAAGATCCGAATCCGGATCCGGCTACTAGAAGTTTTTAAAGTGATACTTCACCATTGAGAGATAGGGCCAAAAATGATATATAGCACGATATCTCAAAAGTTGTGGACAGATTCGGACGAAACTTGATGACCAGGTTGGGCGTGTGGCACGGATGAATTGATTCGATTTTGGTGAAGATCCGAATCTGGATACGAGAGTTATTTAATTTTTATAGTGATTCTTCACTATTGAGAGATAAGGCCAAAAACGATATAGTACTGTATAGCATGATATTCCAAAAATGTATTAGGCTCGATATGTTCTCGTGGATCAGGCATTACATGGCAGAGGTATGCTCTCTACCGAGTGCCCTTCTAGTTATACCTGTATTGGTAACTTGTGTTACCATCCTGTTGACAGGATATGAGGAAGGATTTTTCCTGATATTCAATGATTCTAATCGTGGCAGATATGATCTTCTTTCTTCTTGTACAAGTGGCCAATAAGCCTGGTGTTGGTTTAGTGGTTAGGGTGGCTGGCTTAGGATCTTAGGGTCCTGAGTTTGAGCCCTGTTGGCTGCTGAATAAACACCAGGTGGGGTTGACTCAGCATGTCATCCTTCAAAGGTTGGCGAAATGAGTACCAGTGTACTGGTAGAGGGGCACAGCATGAGCAGCACAGCCGTACTTCCAAGAAATGATAGCTACTCCGGCAGCCAAGCTGCCATATGCAAGAACAGAACAGTAGCCAATGGAAGCATCTTGGAAGTCCTGTGGTAATGATTCCTTCCTGTCTAAGGTGAAGTTGGAAGAGCCAAAGCAGTTGCTTTACAATGTGGTTACTGGCATATAATACTTGTAAACTTTAGGTGGGATTCCATTTGTACTTGTCACCATGCCTCCTGATAGTTGCTTATTTTATTTATTTATTATTTTTTATCCATAGTTGAGGCTCGTGGAAGTGCTCGTCAACTGAATGTATCAGTATGTAACAGACAAAAACAGGATGCAAAACACGCATGCATGGAGTGGAAAGATGGACACAGAGGATGCATGGAGTGGCCAAGATGAATATAGAAGGAAACTCCAAGGAGGGAAAACTGGAAAATTGGAAGAAGGGGGGGATTTAGGTGGGGTTAACAAGGGTAGAAAAGATAATGGTTTTGGATTGGCAACGATCTGAGATGGTGATGAACAGCTGTCTTGAAGACCTGCAGGGAAGAATGAGATTGAAGAGATGTTGAATTCCACAGGCAGGAAAAAAGAAAAACAATTGAGTGGAGGTGAGCAGTGATCTTGGATTTAAGTAGTTTCTGGAGAAGGGGGTTGATGGTGGACTGTTAGCCCTGCAGAAACCTTGAGGGGGGGGGGGAGGGGGGCAAAGCATGGAAAGAGCAGACGGGTGCAACAGCGGAACGGAGGTGGTCGAAAAGACTGACAACATGACCTGTATGCGATGGCGAAGTGATAGACAACTTCAGCACGGGAAATTCCAATGATCTTGAAGGCCTTGGTTTCCACGGCGTCAAGCAAAGCAAGATGTGAGGCAAGGCAGCCAGCCCAGAGGGGAGAGCAGTGCTCCATCAAGCTGCGGATGAAGTCCTTGTAGGTGGATAGTAGTGCAGGTGTGCCAAGAAATAACTTTGTACAACTGAGGATACCTATTTGGCAGCTGGCGTTTTGGAGGCCAACTTTGATATGTGGTTTGCCCAAGAAAGATCATGGCTAACAGTGAGATCCAGGAGTTGTTTGAATATATCTAATATATTAAGCTCTTTCTAACCACTCACTGACTCACTGACTGATATTAAAAATCGGTACCTTCCGGGTTACGCAGAAAGCTGAAATTTTGTGTGCCGATGGACATCAAAGCTGGTACACCAGAAAAAAATCACAGAATCGTCGGACAACATCCATAAATTAAAATATAAATAAATGAAAAATCAAATTCATAGAGAGTGCACTTGCACTCTCTATGTAGGGAAAGTGCAGAAAAAAATGTTGGGCCCACCCACTACATACAAGAATAAATTTGGAGTATCTTTTCTAAAAAGTCGCTTCGGCTCCATATGAGAGCCATCCTGGTCTGTTCAGCTGATTGTTCAGGAAGGGATCACTTTTCAGTCCTCCAGACCATGGCAAAAGCAAAAATAAAGCAAAAATCCAAGATCAGTCAAAACCAGCAAATCTTCTCGTTAATCATAATAATAAACATTGCACGTGAAATTTTGCATGTGAAATGTGAAATAAACATCGCCATGAAATTTTGTAGAATAAATCCATAGTGGTAGTGGACAAAATCAAGCCTTGCGGACACGGGAAATTCAAAAAA
>CM068961.1:45437872-45459642 GCA_035128595.1 Eptatretus atami
ATATATATATATATATATATATATATATGCAATTTCAGTACTTTTGGGTGTCATGGGACCTTTAAGCCAAAAAGTTCCAGTTTCGACTCATCTGTACACAAAACATTCTTCTAATAGCCTTCTGAATCATCCAGGTGGTCTTTGGAAAACATGAGACAGGTAGCAATGTTCTTCTTGGCGAGCAGTGGTTTCCTTCTTGCTATCATCCCGTGCACACCATTCTTGTTCAGTGTTTTCCTGATGGTGGACTCATCAACACTGACATTAGCCAATGCAAGAGAGGCCTTGCAGATCCTTAGACGTTACCCTGGGGTTCTTTGTGACTTGGATTAATTATTGTACACCTTGCTCTTGGAGTGATTTTCGTTGGACGACTGCTCCTGGAAAGAGTAACAATGGTGTTGAATTTTCTCCATTTGTACACTATCTGCCTGACAGTGGATTGGAAGAGCCCAACATCTTTAGAAATGGTTTTGTAACCCTTTCCCGACTGATGAGCATTGGGATAACTCTTTTTCTGAGGTCCTCAGAAATCTCTTTTGATTGGGGCATGACACGTTTCCACAAACCTGTGTGGTGAAGACCAGACTCTGACGGTGATGAACAAAGTTTATGTTTTTCATATATGGCAGCGCCACCCAAACTCACTCATGATTGTCATCCCATTGATTGAAACACATGCCTGGAATTACTCCCTTTATCGTGCTAATTAACCTGGCGGTTCACTACCTTTTCTGACAAAGAAATTGAATATTGGATCATTTTGGTCAATAAAAAAATGAAAAAGTAGATTTTTGTGCTATTTGTTCAATCAGATTATCTTTATCTATTATTAGGACTTAAATGAAGATCTGATCACATTTTAGATCAAATTTATGCAGAAACACAGAAAATTCTATAGGGTTCAGAAACTTTTTCTCACCACTGTAGAACAATATCTCAAAAAGTTTTGGACAGGCTGGGTGTGTGACAAGGAAGAATTTATTTGATTTTGGTGAAGATCCGAATCCAGATCTGGGTGGAGTTATGCGCTCTGCCTAGTGCCCCTCTAGTTACCTCCACCCACCTTCAGTGGGCAGAGGTAATGTTTTCACCCCTGTCTGTCTATTTCTTTGTGTGCAGGAAACCTCAAAAAATTGTGGACGGATTCAGACTAAATTTGGTTGAGAGGTTGGGTGTTTGACAAGGACAAACTGATTAGATTTTGGTGAAGATCTGAATCTGAATCGGGATACGCAAATTTTGTAAGTGATTCTTCATTATTGAGACGAGAGATAGGGCCAAAAACGATATATTGCATGATATCTCAAAATTTTATGGACAGATTGGAACGATACTTGGTGGACACGTTGGTTGTATGATGAGAACAAATTGATTAAATTTTATTGAAGATCCGAATCCAGATCCAGATACGAGAATTTTTTCATTTTTAAAGTGATTCTTCACCATTGAGGGTTCGGGCCAAAATCGATATATGGCATTATATATACATATATACATATATATATAAATTTTTATTTTTGTTTTATTTATTGGTCTCGATATGTTCTACTGGACCAGGCATTGCTTGGCAGTGGTATGCGCTCTACCGAGTGCCCTTCTAGTTTTTTATACTGTTATTATTTCATTAAAATCCATTGAGTAGCTCAGTGACTGTTGGGTAAAGTCTTGTTGCAATGTCTTCACTGCTGTGAGTTTCATTCCCATGGCTGCTTGGCAGAAAGTTTCCACACACTTGGGATGGATGGTGTGTCTATCTGTTTAGGATTGATTCTAGCCTGAGCAAATACATCAATGACTCATTGTGAGTGCCCCATGCTATGTCATATGGCTTTATGGGACTTCTTTTTATTATTATTATTTCTAGACTTCCAAGCCGACAGACAGGAAGTGTATTGTTTTTGTTAGGATTATTAACTTTTCTGGAATTGGAATTCCAGATAAGGTATTGTCATCATGCACCATCTGTCCGTCCATCCGTCTCCTATTTCGACTTCTCCAGCCAAACTGCTGGGCCGATCCGGCTGAGATTTTGCAGCAAGGTTCCGCTCCTGACTGGTAACGGGGATTGCAAAGCTCGTTCTGGTCACGTGACTTTAAGTAGGTCAAAATGGCAAACTACGTAAATTCCTTCAAACATCTTCTTCTCCAGACCTACCAGTCAGAATGCTCCCAAATTTCGGTTACAATATGAGGCCAGGGTAGGGATGTTAAATTGCGAAGGTAATGCCGATCATGTAACCGGAAGTGTGTCAAAATGGCGGCCTTTTTAAAATTTTTGCGAACATCATGTAAATTCCTTCGAATATCTTCTTCTCCAGACCCACCAGTCAGAATGCTACCAAATTTGGGTTACAACTTTTGGCCAGGGCCCAGATAAGCTACAGGTCCAGTGGTCCTATTTTTATGAGAGTTCTGCCGATTGATTTTTATTTTTTTTGTGAAACGACTTTTGAAAAAGCTGTTACAGCTAGCTGTGCCAAACTGCGCATATATCATCTATAATATAAAAGGAGCTCAGTCTCGGCATGCCTGTATCCGTCCGTCTCTGCATCCGTCCCTGCCTGCGTGCATCCCTGCCTGCCTGCTTGCATCCCTGCCTGTGTGCGTCCGTCCAGCCATCATCAGTTGTCCTGTAGGGGATACCACAAATCCAGCCCAATCTGCAAACAGTACGATATAGTTGAGTAAGGTGAGGATAGATGGGCCGGTTTCAATTGACATTGAAACAAAAACTCTTCCTCCTTCATCTTCTTCTTCCCTTATAATAATGGTGAGTCTCATTCAATCCCATTTCTTATATCGATTAAACGCTAGCTATGTTCAATACTTTTCCTTTTTCAACATTTCTATTTTATTCATATTGCCCTATCAAACAGCATTTCCTATTATACACCACCTTTTAAAGTATCACAAAGCAGGTCGCTCTACTTGCAACACAGGTGAGAAAAGGATATGGACAAAAAAGCAGCTGATATTCAATAATTTATTCGCATGACTTTTCAAGGGTGAAAGTTAATCTTTATTTATTTTCTCTGGAAGCAATGGGTCTTACATTCTAGAGTTTATAGCATACCCTTGGATCTTGATCCTAACAGATTTATTATTATTATTTTTATTTTTTGACCTGTATTGGTTGCCATCATGGATTTTGTCCCAAACATAAAATGATATTCTTCTTGAGAACTACTATACTGACCGCCATGAAATTTGGCAGACAACCGAAGCACCCCATGGTGGTATTGAAGTTTTATTTTGAAGCTTCTGCTCTAAAAACTGGAAACTAGCTATTGGTCAAATGTGTTACATAATCGCAAAACACTGAAATTTGACAAAAGAAGTCGCTTACTATATGTAATTTGGCCTGCTGATGCTGAATTGGCCACAAAAAGTAACAATGTATTTTTTCCTGCTGACAATGGATTTCGGCTCAATTTTCTGAGAAAACGTAGGCATGGGATTAGAATTGCTCGCAGTTCTAGTTACATTATTATTAATATTATTACTATTATTATTATTATTATTATTATGATTATCTGAAGAGGGGGTTATACTCACGACACATAAAAAGTTTTTTTTAATCCCTTCTTTCCCTCCTCCTATCTCTCCCCTTCCTCACTTCTCTCTGGCATGCCTGCTCTCCACTTTCCTTTTGTATAATTGCGGCAGCATCGTTGGCAGTGTTTGCGAGCTTCACTTGCAGAAAAACAAGCACAGGCTGGATAAGGTGAGCTAAGTTCAGAGCTGCAAGTTTTGTTCCCAATTTTGCTTGTTTATTTATTTGCTGAGCCTGCAGCTCACCATAATGATGATCCATTCCTTCATTGCGTGGACTCTGTGATTTAATGCTGCATCTAGGGGAAGCAAGTTAGCCGAGTGCAAGTTGAGGATCGTTCTATGATGTAGTGTGACCAATATGGTGTCATTGCCCATTAATATATGGCATTATCACTCGGAGCCTTTCACAAGAGCTCGGGTTAGGGCTCTAGCTGATATTGAAGTGTGTTGCTTTCTGTAGGCTCGGATGCTGAGTGCCGTGGAACAGCTGAAGCGAGACCTTGCTTGCCACATTGAAGGAGCAAACTTCAGTAATCACTCTCAGAAACCTCATAGTTCTAGGGAAGATCTGCATGAATCAGAGTCAGACTCAATTCTAACTGGTGCAGATCATTCACCACATGTACAGGTGCAGGTGAGTATATTTTCCCCACACCATCCCCCACCCCCTTTTTCCCTTAACTCCTGCTTCATTCCACACTTAGACAGAATGATAAAGTACACTCCTGATTGAATTGTAAGCACAATCGGAGACCTTGAGCAAATCAACACATATGCAATTATAAACCTGTGTTCCCAGAATCATGAGCACTTTGCTCTGATGGGAACACCAAGCAGGTCAACCCTTTGTACCCTCATGGTTTCTGGAATGGAAAGTGTGTGTTTGAAAGCATGCAGGTTTGTAAACATGATATTTCTTGTGGAACGTTTTAACCAACTTGCAATTGTCTTTTGTCCATGTGATGTCCAACGGATAAAATATATTTTGCTGGGGTTTTGTTGCAGGAGGATACACTGGAGTAAAGGAGGGTAAAGTGTTGACATGAGCAATGGGGAGAGAGAAGACGAGAAGAAGGAGAAGAGAGAGAGAGAGAGAGAGAGAGAGAGAGAGAAGAAGAGGAGAGAGAGAGAACACAGGTCAGATGGACACAGGCAGGAGTGTTTAATGCGGAAATAATAGTGGGATTTGAAAGTGCTCTTTTCAAAAGCAAGGGTGTAATCACCAGGCTATGTACAGAGAATTAGCCACTTTGTTATGCTTCCACAATATAAAGCAGCATGTTTTATTCCTGTGCACATGCTGATAATTTTCCACGTGTGGGCATTCTTCTTTTTGTTCATTTTCTTGTTGCAGGATCTCATCAACTTTGTGAATCCCTCTTTGGAAAACACTGCCAGCTCTTCGTGCTCTGAAACACAATCGCAGAACGAGCATCAGATCCAGCTGCCGACCAGTCTTATCATAAGTCCACTGAGGTCTCTGGCACTCGATGATGGATTGACGCTTCCCAAGTCGTCAACGACTCAGGCGGTAGATGGAATAAATGGCTCCCACATAAAAATCCCTGAGAAGTTTTCTCAGAAGATGGTCACAGAAGAAAATGCAGAAATTGCTAATCCTGACCACATAGCAAGAACAAGCATTTTAGGGACTTGTGATGTAACAGAGTTGCGGGACGAGCCACAGGGCTGGTTAAACGACGACTGGAGGAAATGCCTTTTTGAGGGAGAGGGAGGAGGTGCCACCACTGACTTTTCGAGGGAAAATAATAATAATAATACTTGTATTTGAGAGAGAGGGGTCAGTGTCAGGGCAGCTTATAACTATGTCAGAAGGCATCGAGGATGCTTGAGGTAAGGCAGGATTAATGCGGGATCTGACATGGACAAAAGCTCAAGAAAATATATGAAAGATGAGCTTCAACGTACAGAGGAGGTACTAGTTTTTGGCAAGGGTAGTGTCAGTCTGCATCAGGGGGACCATTCAAACGAGAGTTGTTTATGAAAGCATGAAAGTTGACAATGGCATGTTAACTGCCATGGAAAGCAAAGTTAAGTTGACATTTTGGGCATTAGCTCTTAAACCGAGCAAGCGGGATGACAGGCAGCATCAGCTTCACTCTGTCTCCTACAGTGGTGAGCATACCTTTGTCAACTTTGCATTGATAAAACATGTCATTCAAGGTACATAACCTAACTTATGGCTGTTAATTTTTGTTGTTGTTTTAAGTGTAAAACTTTTCTGTACACTTGGAAACCAGTTTCTCAGTGTGTTCTTTTTTGACATGTGATATTTGATATTTGATCAGTGAGTCTGTCACCGAAAGCCGGCCATACACTGGTGGCGATTCATCCTTGTGAATCCCAGGTCATTTAACTCCTTATTTTTTGGGACTACGCCCACAATTCTTCTTGGGGTCACCTTGCGATCTACAGTGTGATCTCTCAATCGGGGTCACCTCATGATCATGTATGCACCCGGACTCAAATAATTCGTCTGAATATCGTCTTCAATTGGTACTGAGTTGGGCATGTTACTCTCTGAGCGAATCACCAGTGATTAACCTGAGGCCGTTGCCCCACCTTTGTTGTCCCCATTCCAGTCAGGATAGGTTGAATGGTTGAGTATAATTGTCTATTTCTCTAAGCATCAAAAACAAAGTGGGTTTGAGGTGTGTTCTTAAACTTTATGTTTAATGCAGAGTTTATGAAAAAAAAGCGCAGGAAATGATGTCAACACATTTGAAATTCCCATGTAAAACACCTGACATTTGCAAAGAGCTCATACATTGGCGGACATCTGCACGGACAAATCGCCTGAGTGGACAGCCAGCATAATGTACATACTAAAAAGGAAGAGCTAAAATCGTTTGATTTGGAGATTGAAATAATGATATGCGAGAAAAAAACAAAAGTCCGGTACAATTTCTTCACAAAAAAAAAACCTGCCAAGAGAAGCTCCACCAATTGCATTCAATTTTAAAGCGGCAGACATTTTTGATCACTCTTCATACGTGTCCATGTAAACGCAGGTGTAAAAGAAGGAATTTGCTTGTTTGGTGATTGTGGGTGCTGAGGATCTTACAAATGATTTCAGCGGGATGCCTGTTGAACATCGTTTCATTCGGGGTTAGTTGCATTTTGATACAATAACCCCTTCTTATTCTTACACTCAAGGGTGCTTTATATTTTTGAATAAAATATTATTTTAGTGACAACAGTTTCCTGTTGTTATTTCATGAAAACTGAGTTGATAGGGCTGGCAGGATGGCCGAGAGGTACACATGCTCGCCTCTGAGCTGTCTACCCTGAGTTTGAATCCCGACGCAGATAAAAACTGTCATTCTGGTGTTTCACAGTCGGAGAGATTCATCATTGTGTGTGCTGTCCCTTGGATGGATGTTAAACTGGGCATTCCATCTGCTAGCATTATTAGTTGGTGGATGTTAAAGATCCGATGGTGTCCTTCAAGAAGAGTAAGCGAGCTATTGCCAGCATCATGGCCAAATATGAAATATCTGCCCTAACTTCTTTTGTCGGAGTGGCGACCCTTCTAGGACTGTAAACATTTGATAACATTTGTTCATTGGTATATTTTGTTGATTCCGTTCCACATTCACTTCCTCATCAGGATCATTATTCTACCAGGTGAGCGCCCAGGGGTATTGCCCTTCTTTTTATTTTAGCACCCTTGGGATTTACCTGAGCATGCCACATTATCTCATTCCCACTCCTCCCCTCAACCCCCCAATGAAATTACGTTGTTTTGACGGACGAGTCCATTGGACCAAATTTTCATTGGTCTTCACAGCCTTGTTGCATACCTGCCTGATATACTGCTTAAACATCAGCTTACCTTTCATCAAGCCCAGATGTGCTTGGGCCAGTGAAGGGATTATATATGTTTGCTATTATTTTTATATTATATAATTGTTATAATTGTGTTGATATTATTACGATTAATTAATATTTGCCTTGCTTCATTGATACTGTTTTTATTTATTACCTCCACCACCGAAGGTGAAGGAGGTTATGTTTTCACCCCTTTCTGTCTGTCTGTTTGTTTGTCTTTGTACAGGATATCTCAAAAAGTTGTGGATGGATCCGGATGAAATTTTGTGGACAGGTTAGGTGTACGACAAGGACAAACTGATTAGATTTTGGTGAAGATCCAGATCTGGATCCGAGTACTAGAATTTTTTAAGTGATTCTTCACCATTGAGAGATAGGGCCAAAAACGATATATAGCACGATATCTCAAAACGTTGTGGACGGATTCGGATGAAACTTGGTGGACACATTGGGTGTGTGCAAGGAAGAAATGATTCAATTTTGGTGAAGATCCGGATCTGATAATTTTTTAAGTGACTTCACCATTGAGAGATAGGGCTCAAAAACGATATACAGCATGACATTTAAAAAATGTATTGGGGCAGATATGTTCTCCTGGATCAGGCATTTACAGGGCGGATGTATGCGCTCTACCGAGTGCCCTTCTAGTTTTGTAATTAGTATACCATGCCGTGGTGGAAGGATGTATTAAGCTGCATTATATACCTTCACATGGCGTGTGTTTGAAACATTGCAATTATTCCCGATCTATTTATTTAATTAATTTTTGCCCTCGCCGAAGGATTCGGAGAGGGTATTACATTTGGGTCCGTTTGTTTGTTTGTTTGTCTGTGTTTGTTTGTCCGCACAGAACTTTCGTATTTTTCTCTGCAACTGCTTGTCGGATCGAGACAAAATTTTCACCATTGGTGCGACTACTCATGTGGAATATTTCGATGATTATGATGTCATAGGTCACGTGGTGTGGCAGCCATATTGGAAAAACGGGAAAATTTGGACCTCTGTATCTCTGAAACTGCACCAAGGAAAAAATTGAAACTTGGCACATAGCAAGTACTCCTCATGGGGAATGAGTGTAATTTTTTGATGACGTCATATGTGCCCTCGTTATGACATCATAACTGCATATGCAGAACGCCACAACCGATCAGTATGTAAATTTTTGAGGGTCATCTAGGGATAAAATGGTCCACAGAAAAACATTTCATGATGTCATCGGTCACGTCATTTGGAGCCATATTGTTTAAAAAAAATAAACCTTCAAAAATCTTCTCTGAAGTGGCTGAGCAGATCGAGGCGAAGCTTTACACATAGAAACGCCTGTCCATGAGGAACAAAAGGTTCACACAAATTATGTCATTGGTCACATGGTTTGGCAGCCATATTGGATTTACCCTAAAACCTATAAAAAAAATCTTCTCCAGAACAGATGGGCAAATCGAGGGGAAACTTCACACAAGTGTTCCCCAAGCCATGAGTACAAGTGGCACATAGCAAGCACTCCTCATGGGGAATGAGTATGGTATTTTTTATGACATCATAGGTGCTTGCCTTCGTTATGACGTCATAACTGCATATGTAGAACGCTACATCCGATCAGTATAAAAAATTTTTGAGGGTCATCTAGGGATAAAATGTCCCACAAAAAATTTTGATGATGGTATCTGTCATGTGATTCGGCAGCCACATATATATGTATATATATATTAATATATATATATTTATATATATATTAAACCTTCAAAAATCTTCGTCTCTGAAATGGCCGAAAAGATCGAGGGAAAACGTTGCACATATGACCGCCTATCCATGAGGAACAAAAAAGTCACACATATGACATCATAGGTCACATGGTTTGTCAGCCATATTGGATTTACCTGAAAACCTATTAAAAAAATACACCACTCAAAAGAAGTCTTGGCAAAGGTTTTCAATATTTGATTGCTCTTTTTCTTGTTTTGTAGTTGATTAGCCTAATCATCTCAGGAGGTCATGATGATCATTTGGGTGTATCACACCAGTATGCTCCAGTAGAACTCCACAAACCATGCTCCCCCCCCCCCAACATACACACCTCATCCATTTATAGTAGAGTCTTAATGGGTCTACACTGTCTTATGGGTCATTTGCGTCTTTGGGGTATTCAAGGTTTTTTGGGATCCTCAGGGAATCTTGGGTCCTTGGGGTCTTTTGGGTCTTTGAATACTTTTGGGACTTTGGGGTCCTCATGGACTTTTGGGTCTTTTGGGTCCTCGGTGACTTTAGGGTCCTCATGGACTTTTGGGTCTGTGGGGACTTTTGGGTCCTTACGGTACTTTGGGTCCTCAGGGTCTTTTGAGTCGGCTGGTAGTTTTTGGTCTTCAAGGTCTTTTGAGTTCTCAGCGTCTTCAAGGTCTTTTGGGTCCTCTGGGTTCTCAGGGTCTGCTGGGTCCTCGGTCTTTTGTGTATTTAGTGGTCTTTGTGCTCTTAAGGATGTTGGGGATCTTAAAGTGTCTTCCAAGTTTGAAGGGGTCTCGGCAGTCTAAAGGGTCAAAAAGTACCATTTCAATGGACATAATTAATTAATAGACATACGTAATTAATAGACACAAAAACCATGACTCGCACACGTGCGAGCACACACACACACACCACACACACACACACACACACACACACACACACACACACACACACACACACACACAGTGAGACCTGTGTTAGGTCTCTGTTTCACCTCCTGATGAACCCAACCTACATGTGGAGATAGCAGGCAACAACAGCAACTCCCACATATGTGTATACGCACGCACGCACGACAAAAGAGCAGGAGAATACAAAAAAAATTGGACCGAGTTGGGATCAACAAAGAAGGCTCATTGAAATGCCTAAGAAGAGGTCATCTCAACTTGGACAGAGAACGAATAATAATAAATGTCCAAGATCAAGGACACTACATGATTGGATTTTTTAAAAAGATGGGGAACTGAGCCAGATGGACAAGTGTAGGTTCTGCAAGACAGAAACAGAAAATATGAGACCTGCTTTTGGGATCCAAAAATACTATTATCAGAACAACATTACACACAAGGCACAACAAAGTGTGCAAAGTGATTCATTGGCATATCTTGCAAAAATTTCAACATCCCAGTTCCAGAAAACTCATGGAAACACGAACCAAGGGCAATCATTGAAAATAAATATGTCGTGGTCACATACGACCTGATTATCCAGTGTGAACATAGAAAACAAAGCCTCGTGACCAGACATTGTTCTCAGGAATAAAAAGGAAAAGACAGTATTGCTGATTGAGATATCAGTACCCAGTGATTTTGGCCAAATTAATGCAGAAATCAAGAAAATGACCAAATACCAGGACATCAAAAATGAGATCAAGAGATCTTGGAAACTGAAGAGCATCAAAATTGCACCAGTGATGATTGGAGCAACAGGAATAATAAAGAAGAACCTCACTGAGATATTAAAAACCATCCCCAGGAATATTATTACAACTTAACTACAATTGGAGGCAGTCCGGGGTTCAGTGAATATCCTGAAAAGAGCCCTCGGAACAAAACTCTGAGAACAACAAAGTTGAACAGCTTGCGGTCCATGAACTGTGATCCCTTACAGAAGTGGAGGCGGATACTTTGAGTCCTGGGAGGAGTTTGTTCCATCTCCTGAAACCCACAAATGGAGACAACAACCAATGACAAACACACACACACACACACACACACACACACACACACACCTTGTCCATTTATAGTATTTTATATATATATATATATATATATATATATATATATATATATATATATATATATATATATATATATATATATATATATACAGTATATATACAGTCTTTTAAGAGGCACAGGTATGGTGGGCCAAATGGCCTCCTCCTGCATCTAGTTTCCTTGACATTCATTGTTTATAAAAAAAAATTATTCCAAGTGGTTGAAATTGTTAAAATTGATACAAAACGATAAAATTTTGTGGGTCGTTAAAATTTATTCCAGTGGTTAAAATTGGTTGGAATTATGCCACTCGCTTAAAGGGGTTGTGGTTGAAATAGTTAAGCTGTTCACCATTTGTTGAAATGGGTAAAATTAATGCAACTGGTTGGGGTTAAAAAAAATAAAAATTGCCTCACTTTAATTTAATGCCAGTGGTTAAAATGGTTACAATTACTATTGAGGAATACTATGCTGAGTGGTTGTAAGAGTTAAAGTTTTTTTGCTACTATGCAAACTGTTTAAAATTGGTGCCAGGGATGTTAAAATGGTTAAAATTAACGTCATGGGTTTAAATGTATATATAAATGGCAGGGGTTAAAATGTTATATTAATAACAAAATGGCAGAGGAGCTCCTTGTGAGCCAACGGCCATCCATATCTAGTACCCAACTGTGTTGGCGACATCCTCCTGCAGTTGGGTTACTTCTTATAGGAGGTTGGTGGCAGGATTTGCACTCAGCCAACGTAAAACCCTTCATTCCGCAAAACACAAAAACGCAAGAAAATCTGAAAACCCACTCCGTGGGAGTACCTCCTGTGCAGCTTCCCTTCACAGGGCAGCTCACCGGATGACGGGATTGGGGAAAGCCTTCGGGACCCCCAATCTTTGATGATATGAGGGAAACCACGGGTAACATTCCAGGGTCAGATTGCGGGAGAGTGTGGCGGAGTGGTGCTGAGGTGTTGTCCACCAGACGGCGGCTCCTTGGGTTAACCTGAAGGGGTCCCTTCGGGTGGGTGCCTGGAATGTTCTATCGCGAAAAGAGAGGATGATCACCTGTCTCTGTTATCATCTGAGCTCAAGCATTTGAATATCAGTATTGCAGCACTCTGAGGTTCGGAGACCGGATTGCGGCGAGATCATGGCGGGTGGTTACACCTACTATTGGTCTGGTCGCTCTGATGTTACCATACTCAAGGAGTTGCTGTAGCTGTGTCCAATAAGCTGACTCCATGATAATTGAGGTAACACCGGTCAACGAGCGTATTATGAGACTAAGGATTCGTCACTCCTTAGGTGTGTGGTGGTCATCGTATGGCAGCTTAGCTGCCGGGGTAGCTATCATTTCTTGAAGCGTGACTGTGTCGCTGATGCAGTGCCCCTCTACCAGTACACACACTGGAACGTACTCATTTCGCCGACCTCGGAAGGATGACAGGCTGAGTCAACCCCCCTGGTGTATTAATTCAGCGGCCGACGGGGCTTGAACTCACGACCCAAGGATCCCAAGCCGCCAGCCTAACCACTGAGCCAACACCAGGCTCTACTCCTTAGGTGTCGTTTCTCTGGTCTCTGTTTATGCTCCGACTGAGGCGAGTGATCTCACTGTGAAGGATGCATTCTACGCCACGATGAGTCTGTGGTTGATCAGTGCCCCAGGCGAGATACACTTCTAGTCTTGGGGGATTTCAATGCATCGACTGGAACTGATAGGGATGGTTATGAGACGTGTGTTGGTCCCCATGGGTCAGGAACTATGAACCAGAATAGCACTAAGTTCCTTGACTTTGCAAGAAGTCATGGACTTAGGGTGGCCGGTTCATGGTTTCAACGCCCACAAGCTCATCGCTGGACTTGGTATTCCAACGCTGGCGGTGTGGCAACGGAGATTGACCATGTCCTCGTTGATGGTCGCTGGAGGATGATCCATAATTGCGGGTCTACCGGAGTGCTCAGTTCCTCAATACTGACCACCGGCTTGTTGTAGCAACTCTGAAGTTGCACCTAAAATCCAGGAGAATGGTACCATCCCAGCTTAGGCTGGATGTTGGCAAGCTCAAGGATGAGAGGGTAGCTGAGGAGTTTGCGCAACAAGCTGAGTAGAGATTTGGGGGTCTGGGTGCTTTGGGACGTCCTGAAGAGTTGTGGAGTGCCTTCAAGACCACCGTCCTTGATGTTGCCGGTGGATGTCTTGGAACTCACCGTCGGGCAAAGAGGAATTTTGTCTCTCAAGGGACACTGGATACCATTGACCAGAGTCGCAGGGCCAGGCTGAATGGCAGAGCTGAGCTGTTCAGGGATCTGAGGCGTAAAACTGTACGTGCACTAAGGGTGGACAAGGCCTATGTGCGAGGAATCTGTGAGAGGGTAGAGCATCACCTGTGGTCAAGTGATCTCATCCTGCTTACAGGGGAATTCACGCATTCCATTCATCCAAGCCCATCCCTCGGTGTACTACTGCAGTTAGAGCAGAGGGTGGTTGGCTCTTGACAGAGGAGTCCGAAGTGAAGGCCCGCTGGGCCGGTTACTTTGAACGGTTGTACCAGGCTGATCCACCAGCTGTCGAGTTGGACGTTAGGGGTGTACAATCCCTGTTGCTGACCGTCCAATCAACTGTGGTCCACCTTCGCTGGTGGAAACACAGGCTGCGGTGAACTGGTTGAAATGGGTAAAGCTCCAGGGATCTGTGGCATCCATGCTGAACTTCTCAAGGCTGGTGGAAATGCTGTACTCGTGTCGTTGCATGCAGTTCTGTGCTCTGCCTGGAACACAGGCATCATCCCAACAGACTGATGAGGGCCTTGTTGTCCCTCTCTGGAAAGGGAAGGGTGATTGCCAAGATTGCAACAACTACCGAGGGGTGACGCTGCTCTCAGTGCCGGGCAAGGTCTTTGCTCGGATAATTCTTGATGGGGTTCGCCACATTGCTTGACATCAGCGTCCAGAGCAGTCAGGCTTTACACCAAAGAGGTCAACGATTGACCGTATCCTTGCTCTTCGGGTCCTCACCGAACGCAGACGAGAGTTTCGGCAGGGGCTGCTTGCAGCCTATGTTGATCTCTGTAAAGCGTTCAATTCAGTGAATCGGGATGCCCTCTGGAGGATTCTTGGTCTTCGTGGGGTGCCACAAAAACTGATCATCTGATGTCTGAACTCTACTCTGGTACGAGAGTGCTGTGAGATGTGGTGGTACCATCTCTGACTTATTTCAAGTTGTTACTGGTGTTCGTCAGGGGTGTGTACTGGCCCACACTTTCATACTTGTATGGACTGGATTCTCTCGAGGATGTCGGAGAGATCAAGCTGCGGTGCATCGTTTGGGAATGTCAAGATCTCTGACCTTGATGTTGCAGATGATGCAGTCATCTTTGCGGAGACTTTAGATATCCTTTCGGGGGCCCTCGGGGTGCTGAATGAAGAGTCGGAGCTGCTGGATTATGAGTTTCCTGGTCAAAACTAGGATCCAGGCTTTCAGATGACATCTTGGATGCTGCTGTCCTGTCTGTGCCTGTTTGTGGTGAGGATGTTGAGGTCATGGAGAGATTCACATACCTTGGCAGTGATAGTCATGTCTCTGCTGGCTGTGAGTCAGAGCTCAATAGACGTCTGGGTCGGGCCTGGGGAGTCATGGATTCACTGGATAATGGGGTGTGGCGGCCTGCCGGTACCTGTGCGGGAGGACGAAAGTCCGAGTCTTCAGGTCCTTTGTGCTTCCAGTCTTGCTCTATGGATGCGAGACTTGTACTCTGACCAAGGATCTGAGTCGGAGACTTAATTCCTTTGGGTCCAGGTCTCTTCGGAGAATCCTTAGCTATCGCTGGTCAGACCTTTGTGTCCAACGAGCGGTTGCTGAGAGAGACTCAGATGAGATTTGTTACCTGCATAGTCGTGAGCGTCAGCTGCGGCTGTTGGACATGTGGCTCGTTTTCCTGACGCTGATCCTGCTCACCAGATTCTCTCAGCGAGGGAGTCTCCTGAGTGGAGGAGGCCAAGTGCCGACCACGTCCTCGTGGTTGCAGCAGGTTGATCAGACTCTCAAGGAGATGGGGATGGGCCAGGCATCTGCCTGGGGGATGCTAGGACGGAGGCCCCGAGTACCGGTGGAAAGTGGACGCAGCGACGCGCTGCTCTGGCACATGCTCCCATACCTGACCTGAATAACAAAAAATGCCAGTGGTGAAAATGGTCAAAATTAATGGCAGGGGTTAAAATGGTTATATTAACAAAAAATGCCAGTGGTTAAAATCGTTAAAATTATTGCCAGGGGTTAAAATGGTTATATTGATCAAAATGCCAATGTTTAAATGGTTTAAATTAATGGCAGGGGTTAAAGTGGTTATAGTAATCAAAAATGTCAATGGTTAAAATGATTATATTAATTTTAAAAATGCCAGTGGTTAAAATGGTTAAAATTAATTCCATGGGTTAAATGCTGCATTCATCATGCAAATCTTACTTGTGTAGTGCTGTTTGGTGTTCCCATCTGATAATATGGTAATTCCTGACACTGTCGGGATCCCACGTTCAAATCCCATACACAGTTGATTCGTCCATTGTCTTCCAATAACCTTGTAATTCACGTGAAAGAACACGACGTCTCCTCCCATCCTTGTCCTGCACATGATTGATCTACGACCTCTATCAGCCTTAGGTCACAGTCGGGTTGTTCGAGTAGCAAGTAGCGCAACTTACATTTAGCCCTCAATGATTAAGCTGGTTGTTGGCCTTGCTATTAGTGGAATAGACTGGAATTGTCAACTTTGAAGATGTTTACCCCCTCTGTAATAATCACTGTGCTCAAACCTCATCACTCACCTTAAATTAGTACTGGAAATGAGGTCCAGTTTGTGTTTTGTGAACATGCAAATTTTGCATCTTTCGTACATAGCAAGGAGAGCTGGCAGGATGATTCAGAGCGTCTGGGTTTGATTCCAAAACAGAACAGACTAGAGAGTTCACAGAACACGTTACCCCATGCAGTGTTCAAGTATTTCATACTTCAATTTAAGTAAAATAATGATTTTAAAGATCTATAAAAAAAAATTCTGGGAAGTTTAGCACTATTGAAGCAGTCATACATCATCCTTATATACCACCCTATTTAACATGTCCAAGTACTGCTAAACTGGAGGTTATTGGAAGTGACAAGAAGGCAATTTGTGTTCAAGTATATAATTCAATTTAAAAGATTGGAAAAGTCCTAAAATAAATTAATTTTACCGCCATTGATGCAGTGTCGATTATATCACCCTGTCAAACACATAACATTAGTTATGTGTGCCTGTTGTTTGTGTCTTTCAGGTCCTTAAAAACAGTAAGTTTCCTGTTTGGAATGATTTTCAATGTTGTTTGAATGAAAAAAATTATCTCGCCTCTGCTCAGAGCATGTGTGATCGGGACAAATTCAGAGCCAAAGTACTGTTAAATGGCAGATTTGTTTTCCGATTCGTGTTCAAAATACAATATTCAATTTAAATATGTTGTTCCTTGATAGTAACATGACGTTTGTAGACGGACAGATGGACGGACAGACATTAACCAATTGCTTAAACCCGCTTTTCATTTCACCTGCGTGGGGTAAAAATGTCACCTCAATGCCTGAGTTTGCATCACTGAGTGTGTCTTCCTTTTGGAAGCAACTTAAGCCCTATGTCCCCATCTGCTCGCATGCTGCTGGACGTTGAAGACCCCGTGGTGCCTTTCAAAAAGAGCAGGCTATTGTGGCCCAGTAACTGTCCCACCTAAATTTCAAATCCATGCCCGAACATGCCCTGTGACAGAGTAGCGACGACCTTTCCAGGGTTGGTTCTTAACCACAGCAGCTATTTCTACATAATCGATGCTCTCATAGTCATGGATAGTTGGTCTGTAGTAGTGGTTTTTAAAATTGATAACAAAGGGAAGGCTGACATCATGAACTCATACAGAACACTCGGCATTGCTGTTGTATGTGACCGTAAACCGTTTTCAGTGTCTTTACTGCACATCATTGAACTGTTACAGTAGTATTGATGAAACGTCAGGATGTTTCAAAGGTCGTTGCCACCTAGCGGTGGCAATCCATATCTTTGGGTTTTGCGAAGGAAATAATTTGGATTTTCTCCAGGCTGCCCGCACTCAATGGTCCTATCATTTGGGAAAATACTCTTGGGATTTTAAACATACAACAAATGAATGCTAGTGAAGGAGATAGCCGGCTTTATAAACCCCACCCCCCCCTCAAATAAATGTCGGCCTAATCAAATATTTTAATACGATAGGAATGTAATCCAGGTAATACGACTCATGGCTGGAAGGATGGACAAGAAGTGCGTACACTCACCTCGAAGCTGCCGAGCCTGGTGTCGAATCCCGACCTGGCTGTAAACTGTCATTCTGGTGTTTGACAGGCAGGGCGATTCATCAATGTGCATGGCGACCCTCTGATGAACGATAGACTGGACATCACACCTGATGGCATTAGTTGGTGGACGTGAAAGATCCCACGTTGTCCCTCTCAAAGAGTACGCGAGCTATCGCTGTTACCCTTAACAAATTACAAATCCAAAAACACCCAGGATAGACCTTCCCAATAAACTGATTTGGCAACAGCAACGCTCTGAAACAGTATGGTAGAGAGGAGAGAGAGAGGAGAGAGAGAGAGAGAGAGAGAGAGAGAGAGAGAGAGAGAGAGAGAGAGAGAGAGAGAGAGAGAGAGAGAGAGAGAGAGAGAGAGAGAGAGAGAGAGAGAGAGAGAGAAGACAGAAAGATAGAGATAGAGATAGAGATAGAGATAGAGATATATAGATAGATAGATACAACTCTAAGACAAGTAGTGATTGTCCAGTAATTTATCGAAAAAGAAACCGAACGTGAAGGAGGTGATGTTTTCACCCCTTTCTGTTTGTTACTTGCAAAATCGAAGATTTTTCAAGTATATTAGTCAGTCATTTTTTTATTCTGTGTGTTTGTCGCCTACAGGTCACAACTTTAAACCGATCGTCACGAAACTTCATCACATGGTAGACTTTGTCATAAGAGAAGAAACATTGTTTTTTTAGTTTAGGTCAAAAGTCAACATAGGCCATAAGGGCAACAATTAGGTGGGATATCTAAAATCCTCAATTTTCATCCGATTGACTTGAAATTTGAAGAGGATTTATATTTCAGTTCACTGAATTCAACAGGTCAATTATTTTTGAGGTCAACATCGACCAAAAGGTCAACATAGGCGAAAGGTCAACAACTACGGTGGTATTTCTAAAATCCTCAATTTACATCCGATTGACTTGAAATTTGAAGAAGATTTTCATATCACGTCACTGAATTCAACCACCAATTGTTTTTGAGGTCCACGTAGGCGAAAAGGTCAATATAGGCCGGATTTCTAAAATTGTCAATTTTCATCCGATTGACTTGCATTTTGAAGAGGATTTATATTTTAGGTCACTGAATTCAACAAGCCAATTATTTTTGAGGTCAACAGAGACCAAAAGGTCAACATAGGCCAAAGGTCAACAACTTAGGTGAGATTTCTAAATCTTCAATTTTCATCCCATTGGCTTGACATTTTACGAAGTTGCATATTTGGTCATTTAATTCAACCACCAATTATTTTAAGATCAAATTTCTTTTATAGCTTTTGCAAGTATCGTGCCCTGCAGGACATCATCTGTTTGTTTGTGTGTCTGTTTGTTTGTGTGCAGGATATCTCAAAAAGTTGTGGACGGATCCGGATGAAATTTTCTGGGCAGGTTGGGTGTGTGACAAGGACGAAATGATTGGATTTTGGTGAAGATTCGGATCCGGCTACTATAATTTTTTTAATGATTCGTCACCATTGAGAGATAAGGCCAAAAAAGAGATATAGCACGACAGTTCAAGTTGTTGATGGATTTGGATGAAACTTGGTGGACATGTTGGGTATGTGACAAGGAAGAAAAATTCAATTTTGGTGAAGATCTGAATCCGGATCTGGATAAGATAATTATTTGATTATAATCAATGTGATTCTTCACCATTGAGAGTTAGGGCCAAAAACGATATATAGCATGATATTGCAAAAATGTATTGGGCCCGATATGTTCTCGTGGATCAGGCATTACGTGGCAGAGGTATACGCTCTACCGAGTGCCATTCTCGTTTGATTCATGTAATCAAATGTATAAGAGTACATGACATTCAAACTTTAACGACAAAGCGCATTGACTTTTAAATGTTGTCTATGCCATTTTCCCACCCATTTTCTGCACACTTTGACAGGCCTCAGGTGCACTTTCACTTGCAGTTTGACATTTTGCCACTTAGCTCCAGTTTAGTCGTCTGGCTATCGGCGCAGGCACAAAAAGCGAGCGCTGGGAAAATGTCTGCAGTCTACGTCCGGCTTAATTGCTGGGCCGCTTAATATAATTAGGAAAAGCCGATTAGGAGCGCGGTGCCACCGTGAATGAAAATACGCGCTTTTGTCTGTGCGCATATAGGAGGTGCCGCAAAATTCCAGTCACACTCCCCCTCTGCTAGCACAGCAAGCCTCCCTCCTCGCCCAGACTGGCAGCTCCTTCAAATATGGCCTGGGACAGTGGGCTCCTTCCCTCACGGCACAATTCCGGGACGGTCCCAGCTCAGGAGAGTCAGATCGATCCGATTGATGACTGGGCCTGAAGGACTGGAGCCTAAGATGGGCTATGGTCCAGGGAGCCCAGAGGGGCCTGTCGGTCTGGGAGTCCGAAGAGGGCCTGACGGTCGGGGAGTCTGAAGAGGGGCCTGATGGTCCGGGAGCCCTGATAGGGGCCTGTCAATCCAGGGAGTTCTAAGAGGGGCCTGACAGTCCGGAGAGCCCGAAGAGGGGCCTGACAGTCTGGGGATCCCGAAGAGGGACGGATGGTGCGCCAAAAGGGAGCCAGCCGGTCTGGGAAGCCACAAGAGGGGCTGACGTTATGGGGAGCCCCAAGAGGGCCCAACGGACCGGAGAACCTGAAGAGGGTTCCGACGCTTCGGGGAGCTCGGAGAGAGTCCCGACAGTCCGGGGAGCCCGAAGAGGGGCCCGATAGTCCGGGGAGCCCGAGGTGGGGCCCGACAGTCCACGGTGCCTGAAGAGGGGCCCGATGGTCCGGGGAGCCCCCGAGGAGTGGCCCGAAGGTCCGGGGAACATGAAGAGGGCCTTGACGGTCCGGGGAGCCCGAAGAGGGCCACGATGGTCCGGGGAGCCCGAAGAGGAGCCGACGGTCTGGAGAGCCCGAAGAGGAGCCGACGGTCTGGGGAGCCCGAAGAGGGAACGACGGACCGGGGAGCCCGAAGAGAAGGCTGCGGGTCCAGGGAGCCCCAAGAGGGGCGCGACGGTCCGGGAGCCCGAAGAGGGGCCTGACGGTCCGGGGAGCTCGAAGAGGGGCCTGACGGTCCGGGGAGTCTGAAGAGTTGCCTGACGGTCTGGGAGCCGGAAGAGGAGCCTGACGGTTGTGGGAGCCCGAAGAGGGCCTGACGGTACAGGGAGCTCGAAGAGGGGCCTGACGGTCCGGGGATCTGAAAAGTTGCCTGATGGTCCGGGGAGCCCGAAAGGGCCGTGATGGTCCGGGAGCAGAAAGAGGGGCCTGATGGTCCAGGGAGCCTAAAGAGGTGCCTGATGGTCTGGGGAGACCGAAGAGGTGCCTGACGGTCCAGAGAGCAAAAGAGGTGCCTGATGGTCTGAGGAGTCCTTAGGGGATATGACGGGCTGGGGAGCCCGAATAAGAGCCTGATGGTCCGGGGAGCCCGAAGAGGGGCCTGTCGGTCCGGGGAGCCAAAGAGGGGCCTGACGGCCTGGGAAGTCTGAAGAGGTGCCTGACGGTCTGAGGAGACGAAGAGGGGCTCACAGTCTGGGGACCCAAAGAGGGGCCAGACCGTCCGGGAGCTCAAAGAGGGGCCTGACGGTCCGGGGAGCCCAAAGAGGGGCTTGACGGTCCGGGGAGCCCAAAGAGGGGCCTGACGGTCCGGGGAGCCCAAAGAGGGGCCTGACGGCCTGGAGTCTGAAGAGGTGCCTGACGGTCTGGGAGCCCAAAGAGGGGCCAGACCGTCCGGGAGCTCAAGAGGGCTGACGGTCCGGGAGCCCAAAGAGGGGCTGACGGTCCGGGGAGCCAAAGAGGGCCTGACAGTCCGGAGAGCCTAAGAGGGCCTGACAGTCCGGAGAGCCCTAAGAAGGCCTGACGGTCTGGGGAGCCCTAAGAGGGGCCTGACGGTGTGGGGAGCCCAAAGAGGTCTGACGGTCCCGGGCCCAAAGCGGGGCCTGTCAATCCAGGGAGCTCTAAGAGGGGCCTGACAATCCGGAGAGCCCTAAGAAGGGCTGAAATCGGAGAGCCTAAGAGGGCCTGACGGTCTGGGGAGCCCGAAGAGGGGCCTGACGGTCCAGGGAGCCCAAAGAGGGGTCTGACGGTCCGGGAGCCCAAAGCGGGCCTGTCAATCCAGGGAGCTCTAAGAGGGGCCTGACATTCCGGAGAGCCCTAAGAAGGGCCTGACGGTCTGGGGAGCCCTAAGAGGGGCCTGACGGTCTGGGGATCCCGAAGAGGGGCCTGATGCTCTGGGAGCCAAAAAGGAGCCAGCCGGTCTGGGGTGTCCTAATATGGGCCGGTTGTCTGAGGTGCCCCGTGGGGGCTGGCCCACTCCGCACCGGTGGGGGAGTCTAATGG
>CM068961.1:45471881-45489589 GCA_035128595.1 Eptatretus atami
AAGAGATAATTAACGTTTTTAAGGATGTCAAAAAGACACAAACAAACAGGCTGAAGAATAACGTTTTCGGATGTCATAAGGACACAACAACGGCATGAAGAATTAACGTTTTTAAGGATGTCATAAAGGACACAAACAACAGGCATGAAGAATTAACGTTTTAAGGATGTCAAAAAGGACACAAACAACAGGCATGAAGAATTAACGTTTTTAAGGATGTCATAAAGGACACAAACAACAGGCATGAAAGAATTAACGTTTTTAAGGATGTCATAAAGGAACGAAAAACAGGCAGAAGAATAACTGTAGGATGTAAGGACAAAACAGGCATGAAGAATTAACGTTTTTAGGATTCAAAAAGGACGACAAACAAAACAGGCATGAAGAATTAAGCGTTTTTAAGGATGTCAAAAAGGAAACAAACAACAGGCAGGAAGAATTAACGTAATGTGTTAGATGGGTGGCATAAGATGCTGCACATCACAGTGGTAAACTTCCGAATATTTTTGATAAGACCTTTAAAAATCTCTATTTATTTCATTGAATATATACTATTCAATACCGTAGAAGACAAATCGCCTTTTTGACACTTAAAACCTTCCGTTTTGCAGTACTTGGACAAAAATTCATGCCTGAAGGGAGAGGAACCAAGAGAACAGTTATGAGAATCAGCATCAATACCATCGCATGCCTTGAGGAGCGTTACTGTTGAGATTCTGCATTCTGACGAATATGACGGTGCTCAGCCCTGTTTGTTTGATGCATCTTTTCTAAAGATTGTTCCAAAATCAACTTCCCTCTGAGAGGAGTTGGCAGGTGTGTAATTGTGCAAATGCATCATGGATAAACCTCGATGGTGACAAAAACACATCTCACGGAGCATCGTCAGTTCTGGACTGTTCCGCTTGACCTATCAGCTTGGTATGATTACTACAATGCCTGGTATGCAAGATTCATGAAAAAATACGAACAAGATCGTGCTTGGAATATGCAAAACAAGTGCTTAAAAGACCCTTTCCATGTCGTTTTTATAAGACTGCATGGGGTAGGGTTTCTATGACCTCTCCAGTTTTTTGGTGTTTGAAAAGCATTTGTAAATGAAAAAAATGTTGACTCCTCCGGTGAAAGAACAATAAACATTTCTGGAAATGAAATCCAACATGCAAGAATATCACAAGAATCTGCAACAAATTAAACCTCATAATGCACATTATTAAAAGACCAAGTTGTCTAAATTTAAAAACACAGCTCAAACACAATTACTCATATTCTTGCAAACATCACAATGAAGGGTTGGAAGATAGCTCAGGGCTAGTGCACCTCACGTTAAGCTGTGAGTCTGAGTTTGATTCCAGCCAGACTATAAAACGTTTACCCTGATGTTTGTAGCAGGGCGATGCATCAATGTGCCCTTCAGGTAGATATAAACCAGCGTATCTAATTGAGTTGGAGTAATTAAAGACCTCATGGTGTACTTTGACGAAGAGTATTGAGTGTGAAGAATCGCCAGTGCCTGAACAAATTACAGTTCCTGCACCAACTTACAGGGGGCACTGCATCAGTGGTATCAGCACCACCGCCCTCTCTCCCACGTGCTGCACTCATGATCAAGGTTTCACAATGTGAATACGTTCAAACTGGAATGATGATCAAACTAATTAAATGATTGAACTACTATAGGGCACTCGGTAGAGCGCAAGCTGCCTCCGCCAGCTGATTCGTTTACGTTTTGGTATCCAACTGATGGGCCGGACTCGATTCGGACCTGAACCAAAATCTAATCATCTTGTTCTGTACCTAAACAACTCATCCGAATCTGTCCATAATCTTTTTGAGATATCATGCTGCATATTGTTTTAGGCCGATTGCTCAATGGTGAAAAATCACTTTAAAAAATTCCCCAGGTCCGGATCCGGATTCGACTTCTGCCAAAAGTGAATCAATTATTCCTAGTTACATACCCAACTGCACACCAAGTTTCGTCCGAATCCGTCCAAAACTTTTTGAGATATTCTGATATATGTTGTTTGGCCCCATCACTCAATGGTGAAAAATCTTTTAAAAATTTTTTTATCGGATCCAAAGCCAAATCAGGATCATCAACCAAAATGTAATAATTTTCCATGTCACTACCACAGCTCTCCACTAATTTTGGCCGAATCCGTCCGCAACTTTTGAGATATCTTCTTCACAAACAAACAAACAAGAAAGATGTCATGCATAGCACGATACTTGTAAATCATAAAACAAATTTGAAATTAAAATAATTGGTGGTTGAAATCAGTGACTAATACGTAAATCCTGTTCGAATTTCTTATCAATCGATGAAAATTGAAAGATTTTAGAAATTTGACAAAGTTGGTGACCTTTGGCCTAATGTTGACCTTTTTAGCTCAAAAACAACAGACTTCTTGCTTTTGACGAAACTTCATGTGGTGAAGTTTCATGAGGATTGGTTTAAATTGTGCCTGTAGGTGATCGACATACAAACAAACAGACAGAAAGCAATAATGCAACAAGACCAAACAAATATGCTTGAACAATCTTCATTTTTCACAAGTAACAATAGACAGACAGACAGACAGACAGGGGTGAAAACATAACCTCCATCCACCTTCGTGGCGGAGGAATGAACTGCTGCGATTGTGTACTTGTTTGTTACGTGAGGAGTCAAACAACAATATCTGCATATTGTTCACCTGAAAGAACCATGGCCCTCATAAAAAAAATCTTTGAATGAAATCAATGAATCGGTGATGAGGTATGCTAACCACCATGGCAAGCAAGGAAAAGCTAACATGTCGGAGTTAACCCTTCCTCAGAGCAATGGTTAAAACCAAAAATATCAGCTTTGCCATGCTTCCAACGCAGTTAGCATCTTCAATCAACGTTCCGTTGATTCATCCATTGTTTCTACTGTCGCTGATGAAGATCAACGCACAGTCATCAACAAGGGTAAGTTCTACATTCCTCATCAAATCGACCTGCACTCAGACTACAAGTTGAACCACATACAAGATAAGATACCCACACATTGATAAATCTTTACCGGCATGCCAAGATTTTACCAAAACCTCAAAGCTTCATTCAATTTGACCTCTTATAGGCCATCTACAAAATGTATGACACAATGCCAGAAATTAAAAAAACCCTCACCACCCCTCAATCATCATAACCCTCCTTTCCCCTCCCAACATGCAATATATACTGATGTCCAGACAAATCATGACTCAACTGTTTCATTACATTCATGACCTCGAAACGGGTAGATAGACTTTAAAGCAATGTTTAAAACAACCCTTCACGTCTGAGAAACGATCAAATTAAAAAGATGAAGAGTGCACAATTAAAGACAATAGCTGCTGGCAGTGCTATGCTACACCTTGATGAAACTTTACAATTGAAGATGACAGAAAGGTACTATATGGACCAGCAGCGTACAAGCCTTTGTACGAGGCTTCATGTTCTCAGCATTAAAAGATCTGACGTAAAGGTCAGTAAAGTGGCACCACGATAAAACAATAAAAAACGAGAATAGCACTTGGTAGCAAGCATACCTCTGCCAGGCTGAACAGTTCACGTTTTGTATTCCCTGATAGGGTGAATATGAAGTCAGATCCTGATATTCACCACCATTGAATAATTTCCTCCTTGTGACACACCCATTCTGCCCACCAAGTTTTCCGAATCAGTCCACAACCTATTGAGACATCCTGCTCACAAACAAACAAACTAGAAGGGCACTCGGTAGAGCGCATACCTCCGCAATGCAATGCCTGATCCAGAGAGCATATGAGGCCAATAATTTTTGAAATATCATGCGATGCATCGTTTTTGGCCCCAACTCACAATGATGAAGAATAACTTCAAAAATCTAAAAATTCTCGCATCTGGATCTTCACCAAAATTGAATCAATTCATCCTTATCATACACCCAACCTGTCCCACGAAGTTTGTCCGAATCTGTTCGCAACTTTGAGATATCGTGATATACTGAAAGGTAGTTTAGGGTCAAGCCCCTATCTCTCAATGCTAAAAAATCACAGAAAAAATTATCAGATCCGGATCCAGATATTCGGTTTTTCACGAAAATTGAGTCAGTTTCTCTTCGTCACATTCAACATGTTCAACGAGTTTCGGCCGAATCCGTAACAACTTTTTGAGATACCATGCTATCTCTCAATGGTGAAGAATGACTCAAAAAATTATTGTAGTCAGATCTGGATCGGGATCTTACCGAAATGTCATCAGTTCGTCATTGTCACACACCCAGCCTGCCCACCAAATTTCATTCACATCCGTTCACATCTTTTTTGAGATAGTCGCACACAAACAAACAAGAAAGATTTCATGCATAGCACGATACTTGCGGAATCCGTAAAACAAATTTAACCAAAAAATAATTGGTGGTTGAATTCAGTAACCGGATATGCAAATCCCTTCAAATTCAAGTCAATCGGATGAAATTTAGGATTTTAGCACCTTAGTTGACCTTTGGCTGTTCACCTTGTGGTCCATGTTGACCTCAAAATAATTGGCTGGTTGAATTCCGTGATCTGAAATATAAATCCTCTTCAAATTTCAAGTCATCGGATGAAAATTGAGGATTTTAGGAATCACAACTAAGTTGTTGACCTTTGGCCTATATTGACTTACAAAAATTAGTCTTCTCTTCCTTATGACAAATTCTACTGTGTGGTGAAGTTTCCTGAAGATTGGTTTAAAATTTGACCTGTAGGCGATTGAACAAACAGCCCAACAGACAGAATAACAAAATGACTGACCAGTACACTTGAAAAATCTTCGATTTTGCAAGTAACAAAGAGACAAACAAACAAACAAACAAACTAGAAGAAGACGTCATGCAGAGCATGGTACTTGCAAAATCCACCCCCCCCCTCCAAAGGTTGCAATGAATACATCAAATTGTCCATTTAATTTAGATTAAAATTGAAAATCTTAATCAAAGCGGTCAATCGAATGAAAACTTTTTCAGATTGAAATTGATAATTTTAGAACTTTGACCATCAGTTGACCTTTGGACTTTTTTTTTACACAAAAAGTTGTTTTCCCAATTCAGTGATGCACTGTGCCATGCTGTTTAATTTGCAAGTTAATAGGATGTAAATTGATGATTTTTCAGTTGAACATTGATGATTTTAGATGTTTGCCCTTGAGTTGACCTTTTACTTTAAAATAGTTTCCCAATTCAGTAAAGCATTTTAAACATCACTGCCCTGCATAAAAAGGTGCAAAAAAAGATCCCTGCAACGACAGACCAATAAGCCTTCTCCCAATGATCAGCAACGTTATGGAATCCATCATCGCTTCAGACATTAAATCCTTCCTCTTCTCCAATGGCTTGATTTCCGATCATCAATTTGTTTCAGACCAGGTCACTCTACTCTGGATATGCTGCTTCTGCTCTCCAACAATGGATGGAGTCCTCAATGCCGGACATGAAATCAGTCATATCCCTGGACATATCACATACTTTTGACACAGTCTGGCACCCTGTCCTGCTCAACAAACTCTCTTCTATGGTATCCAAGGCCATCTCCACTCATGGCTCGCAGACTTCCTCTCCTGTCCAGTCAACGTGTGGCCCTAAATGGAGTTCTTTCATCCCCTCTTCCTGTCCAGGCTGGAGTTCTTCAAGGCAGCGTTCTGGGCCCTGTTCTTTTTCTGGTTTTCATCAATGATCTCTCTGACTCTATGGAAAACCTCTTTATCTCTTTGATGATGACTCCACCCTCTGCCGTACCATCTGTCATCCTCAGACCGGCAAGCAGCAGCTTCCTCGCTCACTGCAGATCTGGGTAAAATCACAAACTGGTCCAACACGTGAAACGTCTTTTAATCCGGACAAATCTCACACTCTCATTATGTCTCTCCGAAAAGACCGTTTGGAACCCCCCCCTATCTATTTTCTCAACATTCTTCTAGAAGAAATCCTTTCCTTCAAGCTTCTGGGTCTCACTATTGCCATGATCCTTCCTGGGAAAGCCACATTTTCAACCTGGCTTCCAAAGCCAGTCCCCGACTGGGAATCCTCCGTTGTGCAAAGTTTCTTCTCGGCCCACTTGAGCTCGTGACACAATACAAAGCTTTCGTCCACAGCCTGATGGAGTACTGCTCTCCCTCTGGGCTAGTGCCTCCCACCTTTCTCGCTTCACGCTGTGGAAACCAAAGCGTTTAGGATCATTGGCATCTCCCGCGATGAGGCTGAGTCTTTGGGCCTCTCACTCTCTCACCGCAGGCAGGTCGGTGGTCTTTCTGTCTTCCACCGTCTCCTCTCCGTCTCACCCCCACCCCCCTCCCCCGCTCTGTCTGTGATTTGTCCCCACCATATTTTTGCAAGGCGCTCAAGGTCCGCCAACAACCCCTTCTGGTAAAACTACCAAAATCACGAATCGCTGTTCACCTTCACTCTTTCATTCCTCTTTTTTCCACCTTTGGAATAAACTCCCACACTCTCTTCAATCCCATTCTTCCATCCAGGCCTTCAAAACAGCTGTTCACAACCACCTCTTATCGTTCCCTTCCAAATCCTCGATCTTCTCTACCCCCGTTAATCCACCCAAACCCACCTCCTTCAAATTCCCTGCTTTCCTTCCTAAAAGTCCCTGTAATGTCCATCTTGTATTCCCCATGTTCCCCACCCCATCCCTCTCCCTTCTACAGATCTCCGAATGTCTCTGTTCCCCAATGTTTGTCCTTCCACAACCTGCCCCTCTTGTCTCATGCCCCCTTGCTGTGCGTTGTGTGTTAGCTCTCATACGAGCCTTGACAAGGTATACAAAAAAAGCATGATGCAATTGCTGTTTAATTTTCAAGTCAATCGGATGAAAATTGACGATTTTAGAAATTTGACCTATAAGATTACCTTGTCAAGGCTCGTATGAGAGCTAACACACAACGCACAGCAAGGGGGGCATGAGACAAGAGGGGCAGGTGTGGGAAGGACAAAACATTGGGGAACAGAGACATTCGGAGATCTGTAGAAGGGAGAGGGATGGGGTGGGGAACATGGGGAATACAAGATGGACATTACAGGGACTTTTAGGAAGGAAAGCAGGGAATTTGAAGGAGGTGGGTTTGGGGTGATTAACGGGGTAGAGAAGATCGAGGATTTGGAAGGGAACGATAAGAGGTGGTTGGTGAACAGCTGTTTTGAAGGCCTGGAGGAAGAATGGGATTGAAGAGTGTTGGGAGTTTATTCCAAAGGTGGGAAAAAGAGGAATGAAAGAGTGAAGGTGAACAGCGATTCGTGATTTTGGTAGTTTTACCAGAAGGGGGTTGTTGGCGGACCTTGAGCGCCTTGCAAAAATATGGTGGGACAAATCACAGACAGAGCGGGGGGAGGGGGGTGGGGGGTGAGACTGGAGAGGAGACGGTGGAAGACAGAAAGACCACCGACCTGCCTGCGGTGAGAGAGTGAAGAGCCCAAAGACTCAGCCTCATCGCGGGAGATGCCAATGATCCTAAACGCTTTGGTTTCCACAGCGTGAAGCCGAGAAAGGTGGGAGGCACTAGCCAGAGGGGAGAGCAGTACTCCATCAGGCTTGTGACGAAAGCTTTGTATGTGGTCACGAGCTCAAGTGGGCCGAGGAAGAACTTTGCACAACGGAGGATTCCCAGTCGGCGACTGGTTTGGAAGCCAGGTTGAAAATGTGGCTTTCCCAGGAAGGATCATGGCAGATAGTGAGACCCAGAAGCTTGAAGGAAAGGATTCTTCTAGAAGAATGTTGAGAAAATAGTAGGGGGGGGTTCCAAACGGTCTTTTCGGAGAGACTAATGAGAGTGTGAGATTTGTCCGGATTAAAAGACGTTTCACGTGTTGGACCAGTTTGTGATTTTACCCAGATCTGCAGTGAGCGAGGAAGCTGCTGCTTGCCGGTCTGAGGGATGACAGATGGTACGGCAGAGGTGGAGTCATCACAAAGAGATAAGAGGATTTTCCATAGAGTCAGAGAGATCATTGATGAAAACCAGAAAAAGAAACAGGGCCCAGAACGCTGCCTTGAAGAACTCCAGCCTGGACAGGAAGAGGGGATGAAAGAACTCCATTTAGGGCCACACGTTGACTGCGACAGGAGAGGAAGTCTGCGAGCCATGAGTGGAGATGGCCTTGTATACCATAGGAAGAGAGTTTTTGAGCAGGACAGGGTGCCAGACTGTGTCAAAAGTATTGTATATGTCCAGGGATATGACTGATTTCATGTCCGGCATTGAGGACCTCCATCCATTGTTGGGAGAGCAGAAGCAGCATATCCAGAGTAGAGTGACCTGGTCTGAAACCAAATTGATGATCGGAAATCAAGCCATTGGAGAAGAGGAAGGATTTAATGTCTGAAGCGATGATGGATTCCATAACGTTGCTGATCATTGGGAGAAGGCTTATTGGTCTGTCGTTGCAGGGATCTGTTTTTGCACCTTTTTATGCAGGGCAGTGATGTTTAAAATGCTTTACTGAATTGGGAAACTATTTTAAAGCGTAAAAAGTCAACTCAAGGGCAAACATCTAAAATCATCAATGTTCAACTGAAAAATCATCAATTTACATCCTATTAACTTGCAAATTAAACAGCAATGGCACAGTGCATCACTGAATTGGGAAAACAACTTTTTGTAGTAAAAAAAAAATGTCCAAAGGTCAACTGATGGTCAAAGTTCTAAAATTATCAATTTCAATCTGAAAAAGTTTTCATTCGATTGACCGAAGCTTTGATTAAGATTGTCAATTTTAATCTAAATTAAATGGACAATTTGATGTATTCATTGCAACCTTTGGAGGGGGGGGGGTGGATTTTGCAAGTACCATGCTCTGCATGACGTCTTCTTCTAGTTTGTTTGTTTGTTTGTCTCTTTGTTACTTGCAAAATCGAAGATTTTTCAAGTGTACTGGTCAGTCGATTTTGTTATTCTGTCTGTTGGGCTGTTTGTCAATCGCCTACAGGTCAAATTTTAAACCAATCTTCAGGAAACTTCACCACACAGTAGAATTTGTCATAAGGAAGAGAAGACTAATTTTTGTAAGTCAATATAGGCCAAAGGTCAACAACTTAGTTGTGATTCCTAAAATCCTCAATTTTCATCCGATTGACTTGAAATTTGAAGAGGATTTATATTTCAGATCACGGAATTCAACCAGCCAATTATTTTGAGGTCAACATGGACCACAAGGTGAACAGCCAAAGGTCAACGACTAAGGTGTAATTTCTAAAATCCTCAATTTTCATCCGATTGACTTGGAATTTGAAGAGGATTTGCATATCCGGTTACTGAATTCAACCACCAATTATTTTTTGGTTAAATTTGTTTTACGGATTCCGCAAGTATCGTGCTATGCATGAAATCTTTCTTGTTTGTTTGTGTGCGGACTATCTCAAAAAAGATGTGAACGGATGTGAATGAAATTTGGTGGGCAGGCTGGGTGTGTGACAATGACGAACTGATGACATTTCGGTAAAGATCCCGATCCAGATCTGACTACAATAATTTTTTGAGTCATTCTTCACCATTGAGAGATAGCATGGTATCTCAAAAAGTTGTTCACGGATTCGGCCGAAACTCGTTGAACATGTTGAATGTGTGACGAAGAGAAACTGACTCAATTTTCGTGAAAACCCGAATCTGGATCCGGATCTGATAATTTTTTCTGTGATTTTTTAGCATTGAGAGATAGGGGCTTGACCCTAAACTACCTTTCAGTATATCACGATATCTCAAAAGTTGCGAACAGATTCGGACAAAACTTCGTGGACAGGTTGGGTGTATGATAAGGATGAATTGATTCAATTTTGGTGAAGATCCAGATGCGAGAATTTTTAGATTTTTGAAGTTATTCTTCATCATTGTGAGTTGGGGCCAAAAACGATGCATCGCATGATATTTCAAAAAATTATTGGGCCTCATATGCTCTTCTGGATCAGGCATTGCATTGCGGAGGTATGCGCTCTACCGAGTGCCCTTCTAGTTTGTTTGTTTGTGAGCAGGATGTCTCAATAGGTTGTGGACTGATTCGGATAAAACTTGGTGGGCAGAATGGGTGTGTCACAAGGAGGAAATTATTCAATGGTGGTGAATATCAGGATCTGACTTCATATTCACCCTATCAGTGGAATACAAAACGTGAACTGTTCAGCCTGGCAGAGGTATGCTTGCTACCAAGTGCTATTCTCGTTTTTTATTGTTTTATCGTGGTGCCACTTTACTGACCTTTACGTCATGATCTTTTAATGCTGAGAACATGAAGCCTCGTACAAAGGCTTGTACGCTGCTGGTCCCATATAGTACCTTTCTGTCATCTTCAATTGTAAAGTTTCATCAAGGTGTAGGCATAGCACTGCCAGCAGCTATTGTCTTTAATTGTGCACTTCTTCATCTTTTTAATTTGAATCGTTTCTCAGACGTGAAGGGTTGTTTTAACATTGCTTTAAAGTCTATCTACCCGTTTCGAGGTCATGAATGTAATGAAACAGTTGAGTCATGATTTGTCTGGACATCAGTATATATTGCATGTTGGGAGGGGAAAGGAGGGTTATGATGATTGAGGGGTGGTGAGGGTTTTTTTAATTTCTGGCATTGTGTCATACATTTTGTAGATGGCCTATAAGAGGTCAAATTGAATGAAGCTTTGAGGTTTTGGTAAAATCTTGGCATGCCGGTAAAGATTTATCAATGTGTGGGACTATCTTATCTTGTATGTGGTTCAACTTGTAGTCTGAGTGCAGGTCGATTTGATGAGGAATGTAGAACTTACCCTTGTTGGTGATGACTGGCGTTGATCTTCATCAGCAGACAGGTAGAACAATGGATGAAATCAACGGAACGTTGATTGAAGATGCTAACTGCCGTTGGAAGCATGGCCAAACTGATATTTTTGGTTTTAACCATTGCTCTGAGGAAGGGTTAACTCCCGACATGTTAGCTTTTCCTTGCTTGCCATGGTGGTTAGCATACCTCGATCACCGATTCATTGATTTCATTCAAAGATTTTTTTTTATGAGGGCCATGGTTCTTCCAGGTGATACAATATGCAGATATTGTTGTTTGACTCCTCACGTAACAAACAAGTACACAATCGCAGCAGTTCATTACCTCCGCCACCGAAGGTGGATGGAGGTTATGTTTTCACCCCTGTCTGTCTGTCTGTCTATTTGTTACTTGTGAAAATTGAAGATTGTTCAAGCATATTTGTTGGTCTTGTGCATTATCCTGTCTGTCTCTGTCTGTCTGTTTGTTTGTATGTCGATCACCTACAGGTCACAATTTTAAACCAATCCTCATGAAACTTCACCACATGAAGTTCGTCAAAAGCAAGAAGTCTGTTGTTTTTGAGCTAAAAAGGTCAACATAGGCCAAAGGTCACCGACTTTGTCAAATTTCTAAAATCTTCAATTTTCATCCGATTGATAAGAAATTCGAACAGGATTTACGGATTAGGTCACTGATTTCAACCACCAATTATTTTTAAGGTCAAATTTGTTTTATGGATTTTACAAGTATCGTGCTATGCATGACATCTTTCTTGTTTGTTTGTTTGTGAAGAAGATATCTCAAAAAGTTGCGGACGGACTCGGCCAAAATTAGGTGGAGAGCTTGGGTATGTGACATGGGCAAAATTATTACATTTTGGTGATGATCCTGATTTGGCTTTGGATCCGATAAATTTTTTTTAAAAAGATTTTTCACCATTGAGTGATGGGGCCAAAAACAACATATATCAGAATATCTCAAAAAGTTGTGGACGGATTCGGACGAAACTTGGTGTGCAGTTGGGTATGTAACTAGGAATAATTGATTCACTTTTGGCAGAAGATCCGAATCCGGATCCGGACCTGGGAATTTTTAAAGTGATTTTTCACCATTGAGCAATCGGCCTAAAACAATATGCAGCATGATATCTCAAAAAGTTATGGACAGATTCGGATGAGTTGTTTAGGTGACAAGAACAAGATGATTAGATTTTGGTTCATGTCCGAATCCAGATCCGGCCCATCAGTTGGATACAAAACGTAAACGAATCAGCCTGGCGGAGGCATGCGCTCTACCGAGTGCCATTATAATACAGTAGTTCAATCATTTAATTAGTTTGATCATCATTCCAGTTGAACGTATTCACATTGTAAACCTTGATCATATGCAGCACGTGACCGATGGTTACATCGTTTCTGTGGGAGAGAGGGCGGTGGTGCTGATACCACTGATGCAGTGCCCCCCTGTAAGTTGGTGCAGGAACTTGTAATTTGTTCAGGGCACTGGCGATTCTTCACACTCAATACTCTTCGTCAAAGTACACCATGAGGTCTTTTAACTTACTCCAACTCCAATTAGATACCTGGTTTATCATCTACCTGAAGGGCACATTGATGCATCGCCCTGCTACAAAACATCAGGGTAACGTTTTATAGTCTGGCTGGGAATCAAACTCAGACTTCACAGCTCTAACGTGAGTGCACTAGCCCTGAGCTATTCTTCCAACCCTTCATTGTGATGTTTGCAAGAATATGAGTAATTGTGTTTGAGCTGTGTTTTAAAATTTAGACAACTTGGTCTTTTAATAATGTGCATGATGAGGTTTAATTTTGTGCAGATTCTTGTGATATTCTTGCATGTTGGATTTCATTTCCAGAAATGTTTATTGTTCTTTCACCGGAGGAGTCAAACATATTTTTTCATTTACAAATGCTTTTCAAACACCAAAAAAACTGGAGAGGTCATAGAACACCCTACCCCATGCAGTCTTGATAAAAAGGACATGGAAAGGGTCTTTTAAGCACTTGTTTTGCATATTCCAAGCACGATCTGTGTTCGTTTTTTTCATGAATCTTGCATAACAGGCATGGTAGTAATCATACCAAGCTGATAGGTCAAGCGGAACAGTCCAGAACTGACGATGCTCCGTGAGATGTGTTTTTGGTCACCATCGAGGTTTATCCATGATGCATTTGCACAATTACACACCTGCCAACTCCTCTCAGAGGGAAGATGATTTTGGAACAATCTTTGAGAAAAGGATGCATCAAACAAACAGGGCTGAGCACCGTCATATTCGTCAGAATGCAGAATCTCAAACAGTAACGCCTCCTTCAAGGCATGCGATGGTATTGATGCTGATTCTCATAACTGTTCTCTTAGTTCCTCTCCCTTCAGGGCATGAATTTTTTGTCCAAGTACTGCAAAACGGAAGGTTTTTAAGTGCCAAAAAGGCGATTTGTCTTCTACGGTATTGAAGTAGTATATAATTCAATGAAATAAAATAGAGATTTTAAAGGTCTTATCAAAAATATTCGGAAGTTTACCACTGTTGATGTGCAGCATCTTATGCACCACCCGATCTAACACATTACGTTAATTCTTCATGCCTGTTGTTTGTGTCCTTTTTGACATCCTTAAAAACGTTAATTCTTCATGCCTGTTGTTTGTGTCTTTATGACATCCTTAAAAACGTTAATTCTTCATGCCTGTTGTTTGTGTCCTTTTTGACATCCTTAAAAACTTAATTCTTCATGCCTGTTGTTTGTGTCCTTTATGACATCCTTAAAAACGTTAATTCTTCATGCCTGTTGTTTGTGTCCTTTATGACATCCTTAAACGTTAATTCTTCATGCCTGTTTTTGTGTCCTTTTTGACATCCTAAAACGTTAATTCTTCATGCCTGTTGTTTGTGTCCTTTATGACATCCTTAAAAACGTTAATTCTTCATGCCTGTTGTTTGTGTCCTTTATGACATCCTTAAAAACGGTAAGTTTCCTGTTTGGAATGATTTTCAATTTTTTTTGACCGTCAGACAGCACTAAAAATATTATCTTACTCCTCTGTGGCGACGGTGCGATGGACAAATTCAAAGCCAAAGTCCTGTTAAACTTCAGGTACGTTTTCTGATTCATGTTCCGATTCGTGTTCAGAATAGAACATTCAATTTAATTTAAGTTGTTCCTCGATCTGAAACTGACGTTTGTAGACAGAAGGATGGACAGACAGATGGACAGAAGTGAACCAATTGCTTAACTTTGCTTTTCGCTTCGCACGTGTCGGGTAAGGACACAACTTGTATTTCAATGGCCTTGGGAAACTCGTCCACTGCTATAAAAGATATGTGGCACGGTCTGTAAATGAAAGGGAAAGGGATGAACGCGTGTGTTGAATTTCGCTTGTGCAGGACAATTCATTCATGATTTGGTGTATGAACGTTGGGATGCCTTTCATAGCTCGATTGAAAAACTGTCGCATTCGATCAAAAATGCTGCCAGGTACACGATCAGTAAAACAAATTTGCATTGTGCCTTCCGATTGAGATTGCACAAAGGCAACTGTCATTTTTTTCGATTGTAGATGTCTAAACCATGCTGAGCTATCCTTCACTACAAGGACCATTGTAAAGACCACTGTACCCATTTCAAGGTAAATGGCTTGAATGTTTGAGCATAGTTTCAACGACTTTGCCTGACTCGGACCATTCTATAGTTTACAACCGACCTCAAAAGCCCTGTAAGCCTGTGGTTGGCTTAACGGTTAAGGTGGCTGGTTTAAGTCCTTAGGGTCTTGAGTTTGAGCCTGTGGGTTGAAATAACACCAAGTGGGTTGACTCAGCCATTCATCCTTCAGAGGTTGGCAAAATGAGTACCAGCTTTCTGATAACAGGGGCAAAATACGGGACTCCTCATCAGCAGCACAGCTGTGCTTGTAGAAAATGATACAACCAGCAGCTACAAGCTGCATATGAAACAACAACAAGCAGCCCCATGAGACTTCTTGTAGTTAGTCTGTAATAAAAGATCAAATGAAAGGCTGCTTTCAAATTAAATTTGTGAATTGACATCAAATGAAATTTCCTTTTTGTTGTTCTTGTTACCTGGTAGGTTGCCAAGGTAGTGCTTTTAATATGTTGCAGAAGCATATTTATGAAAGAAAAGGAAGTAGTTCAAGAACGAGTAAATGGTCTATCATGCTTGTGTATCAAATTCATCGTGGTACCTGGCATAACAGCAAATGAATATGCTGAATGAATATCTTCAATCATCCAACTTCACATGCCAAGCATAACAGAATCACATCGTGCAATCTTGTCTTTTTAGCGATCCTTTATGAGCAGACCACCATACAAGATACAAGTGGTGTAAATACACACCATACACATATGTCGCTGTCCACCGATGATTGATAAAGATATTTTTGGCTCCGCAAGTAACTTTTAAACCTCGCTAGTCTACGCACTGGCTTACCTTGTCCCTCTACTGAAGTAGCCAAAAACGATTGCTCACGGGTTCGATAGCTGCATGTAGCCACGATGGAGTGATTCGATTCACCATGCGGCATAAAACTATTCTTATTCGTTGTTGTGGCTTGAAAGCAAATCCATTTTTAAAGACATTGCATTTTTAGGACAAGGGTTATTTATTGGTTTTTGGACTTTCACGTCCTGTCTGATGTGTTATCTCTTTGACACTTGAGTGATGTGTTATATTTGGCGAGGAAGTTTTGCCCAAGCATTTGGCGTTGTTGCTTGGTATTCCTTTTTTAAAATTATATCTGCTGTGTCTTCATGGTTCGTACATGATGATCACCATTAGTTATGTAGTTCAGATTTTTGCTTCTCTTAATTGGTTCATGCTGAGTCTTTTAAATGTGTTGTAAAATTGCACATGGGCTCAACAACAATCCTATCATATCCAAACAATTTATTTGATGGCATTGATTGAAATGTGATTTGAAAATAGTTCTGACTTACTTATAGAATACGGGACTTTCAAAATGACCTACTATACCCCAGAATGGCTCGGCGCACATGCGCAGAAACCCCTAGAAATAGTGATCTTCGAAGCATGTGAACTTCTATCGTGCGTGCACGACAGGGTTTGTTACCTAAAATGGCCCCAAAAGCTACTTGCGGCATGTCTTTAACACATCTGTTCGCGGGATGCCCAGGTGAAGTTGATGAGGCAGAGGGTCGAGCTACACAACTAGCGGACATGGGCATGTGAAGGAATAAGGAAGATAGCGAAATGACAGAAACAGAAGATGCAGGAAAGAACGAAGAACAAAGTGTGAAGCAACGATAGCGAGTGGTGCGAAGGAAAGCAGCTAAGAGAAATGCTTTAGGGCGGATTCATGCTGCCAGAGAACGTGGCTATCGAGTCGCTTCAAAATTAATAACAAAAAGCGCTCTAACGCTTGAACGAAAGGAACAAGAGCGAGCAAAGCAAAAGGAAGGACAGAGAGGACGTAAAGGACCCTCACATACATGCAAATAATAATACGGGACTCCTCAAAACCGAAGCACTATATTCAAATGCAAGATGAAGAAGGAACCTGAAGAAATAAAGAGCAAAGATGGAGTCATCAGGAGGAACCTGGATAGGATTCGGGTTTCAGCTGCTACATACTGTATGTATATGATATTGTTGTGGTTCTAGGAATCGGCCCCGAAGGCAATTGCACACACAACATACAGGTCCCTCAGTTTAGTTATTTCCGTAGCCAGTATAAATTCAGAGTAGTCCCTTCCCCTTGTGTAGTGGGTTGAATGTGATTGAATGCATTGGTAAAGGGTTACATAGGTTTGTCAACTTTTCCCCCAATTTTTTAGGGGGCAATTGTAAATCTCCTACAGGCTTGGTGGTGCACGCTGTGCACATGAGCACTGGCTAACTTGCATATCACACCAAAAACTCATTTGAATCCCACTCCTGACACCAAACTGTTACGGTCACAGGTTTCGGGTCTACTACAAGGAGGGTGACCTCGGTTCCCCTTGGTTTTAACATGCCTGAGGCTGCTGAGCACGAATAACTTTGTGTCATGATGTCTTGCAAGGCAACCACGAACGCCATTTAGTCAACCGCATGGTCCAGTGTCGTCCATCTAATTGCCGTTTCACTGGAGGTTACACCTTCTCCTGATCGGGGGACGTGCCCTCGACCATGCACAAAGCTTATCTTGATTAGATCTTAACTGGGGTGGTCAGCAAATGCAAATGCAGACTTGACTTGGATGAAAGCCAACTAATCAGGGAATTATAACCACTTTCTTATAGCTTTCTTATACTCTATCCAGGCGGTGAACAATTTGGTTCATCACATTTTGCAATGTTCAAGTGTAGCCTCGTTCAGTAGTAGGTGGTCAATTGTTCCATAACAACCTCTCTTACATCCCTTTCATTTTGCCTCCAAAGCTCCTTGTTGCGGTCGGTGATGGTACATCATTTCTGTAATGATTCCTGTTGGTAGTTTGTATGTTGTTGATCGACATGTTATTGGCCAGTATTTGTGAGGAAGTTGGGTTTCTGCAGATTTTTGGGATGAGAAATGGGGTTTCCTTATATGAGCCATTCATCCACAGCTTTTTCCTCTTGGGTCAGTTTTTGAATGTCCTGGCGTAGTGATTGTGGAGAGCATCAATTTGTTTTCGCCAGAAGGTTGGAATTCCATCTGGGCCTGGGCTTATAAAGTTTGGCATTTTTTGAAGTTGTTTTCTAAAGAAATTTTCATCATCAATATAATCACCGGGGGCATTTCCTCGAGATGTTGCTTCTTCTTTTCCAAGTCTCGGATCCATTCTGCTTCCTTTTCGGTAGAATCTCTTCTGGTTACTCTCAAGCATGTGGTTTTGGTTTCTCCTGTTGTTTGCTTCCTCAGTTTTTTTTTTAATCTTCCTTCCTTGCTATCATTTCTATTTTGAGTTTGTTTTCAGCACCCAAGCAC
>CM068961.1:45492171-45514250 GCA_035128595.1 Eptatretus atami
CGGCCAATGGGGATTGAACTCAGGACCCTAGGATCCCAAGCCGCCACCCTAACCACGAAGCCAACACCAGGCTTCGACCTGTACTATGACAACATAAATCCAACGTCTGAATTATGCTAATTAAACTAAATAACAATCCGGATTCGATAATTTTTAAGTGATTCTTCACCATTGAGAGATGGGGCCAAAAACTATACATCCATCCATTGGGACCATAATCTGGACAGAGCATTGTTGCTGCCCAAGCAGTCTCCTTGGTTGGCTCTTGGACACAATCCTGGACGGGTCACCACTCCAACACAGGATACCAGCAAGCTGGTACTTATTTTGCCGACCTCAGAAGGATGACAGGCAGAGTCACCCCACCTGGTATTAATTCAACAGCTGAGGGGGATTTGAACGCAGGATCCAAGGATCCCAAGCCCACCACCTTAACCATTAAGCCAACACCAGGCATAAGAACTATGTATAGCAGGATATCTCAAAATGTTGTGGATCTGTCATGACAAAACTCGGAGAATTAGTTAGTTCAGTGACAATACCAAGCCAATTTGATTTTGGTGAAGGTCTGGATTCAGATCCGACCTATCAGTGGGATACAAAATGTAAACTGTTCAGCCTGGCGGAGGTTTGTGCTCTTTCCGTTTCGCCAAGTGTCACTTTATGAGTGATTTTTCATTTGTCTGTCTGCTTGTCTGTCTGTGAACAGGATATCACAAAAGTGTGGACAGATTCTGACGAAATGTGGTGGACAGGTTTGGTGTGTGATAAGGACGAAATGATTAGATTTTGGTGAAGATCCGGATCCAGATCTGGCTAATATAATTTTTTAAGTGATTCTTCACCGTTGAGAGATTGGGCCAAATATGATATATAACACGATATCTCAAAAAGTTGTGGACAAACTCGGACGAAACTTGGTGGACAGGTTGGAAGTGTGATGAGGAAGCAATTGATTCAATATTGGTGAAGATCCAGATCCGGATCCAGACACGAGAATGATCAAATCTTTAATAAAGATGACATGTTTAATAAAGATGATCCAAATTTATCAAATGACAAATAAATGGTCATTATTTACTTCGAGATTCACTGGGGAAATCAGAATTGAAACTTGCTTTACTTTATCTTAAAATATGCCTTGTGCTTTATTTTTTAACAATGCTTTATCTTCAAACAGCGCCTTCAGAAAGTATTCACACCCCTTGTCTTTTTCACATTTTGTTGTGTTACAGCCTGAATTTAAAATGGATTAAATTTAAACTTTTTGTCACTGATCTACACAAAGTTCCCCATAATGACAAAGTGAAAACGTGGTTTTAGAAATTTCTTATAAATGTATTTTTTTACAAAAAAATTTTTACAAAATCTTTTGCAAAAAACTCAAATGCAGAAATATCTAATTTACAGAAGTATTCAGTCCCCAGAGTCAATACTTTACAGAAGCAATTACAGCGTCGAGTCTTCTTGGGTATGTTTACATCAGCTTTGTACATCTGGATTTGGGGAGTTTCTCCCATTCTTCCATGCTGATTTGCTCAAGCTCCGTCAAGTTGGGGAGTGTCGGTGAACAGCGATGTTCAAGTTTTTCCGCATATTCTCAATGGGATTCAAATCTGGGCTTTGGCTGGATCACTCAAGGACTTTCACGTTCTTGTTCTGAAGCCATTCCAGTGTTGCTTTGGCTGAATGTTTGTGGTCATTGTCCTATTGGAACGTAAATCTTCGATGCAGTCTCAGGTCTTTTGCACTCTGAAGCAGGTTCTCCTCTCGGATTTTCCTGTATTTGGCTCCATTCATTGCTCCCTCTATCCTTTACAAGTCTCCCAGTCCCTGCCACTGAAAAGCATCCCCATAGCTCAATGCTGTCACTCCCGTGCTTCATGGTTGGGATGGTGTTAGATGAGTGATGACCTGTGCTCAGTTTCCACCACATCTAGCGCTTTGCATTCAGGCCAAAGAGTTCAATTTTCGTTCTATCAGACCACAGAATCTTTCGCCTCATGGTCGGTCTCTGATTCTTTCTCATGCTTTTTTGCAAACTCAAGACGTGCTGTCATGTGCCTTTTTCTCAGGAGTGGCGTCTGTTTGGCCACTCTCCCATAAAGCCTGGATTTGAGAAGTGCTGCAGAGATTTCTGTCCTTCCGGCAGGTTCTCCCATCTCAGCCAAGGAACTCTAGTTCTGTGAGAGGGGTCATTTGGGTTCTTGGTCACTTCCCTGACCAAGGTCCTTCTTGCCTGGTTGCACAGTTTGGTTGGACAGCCAGCCCAAGGAAGAGGCTGGGTAGTTCCATATTCTTTCCATTTCCTAATGATGGAGCTCACTGTGCTCTTGGGAACTTTCAACACTCTATAAATTGTTTTGTACCCTTCCCCAGATCTAGACCTCCTCACCATTCTATCTCGGAGTTCTACAGATAGGTACTTGGACTTCATGGTGGAGTTTCTGCTCTGACATGCATTGTCAACTGTGGGACCTTATATAGAAAGGTGTGTTACTTTATAAATAATGTCCAATCAATTGAATTGGCCACAGCTGGACTGAAATCAAGGTGTAGAGACATCCTCAAGGATGATCAAAGGAAAGTAGATGCACCTGAGCTCAATTTTGAGTATCATGGCAAAGGGGGTTCAATACTTATTGATGCAAGACATTTCAGCTTTATATTTTAAATTAATTTGAAAAATTTCGAAAAACATGTTTTCACTTTGTCATTATGGGGTATTTTGTGTATATCGGTGAGAAAATATTTAAAGTTTACTCCATTTTAAATTCAGGCTGTAACACAACAAAGTGTGACTAAAGTCGAGGGGTGTGAATACTTTCTGAAGGCGCTGTATTTTATGTGTTTATTAAGACTTCTTAACAGTAAAATCTCATGAGGTTGGTGACTTGATTCTTGGTTTGTTTGTCTGTCCCTCAAATTGATAACTTTGAGCATCTTCTGTGAATGGACAAAGCAAAAAGTTTGAGTCCAGATGTGTATCCTGCACATGATACGTTTCCGGATGTAGTGTCTGTAACAGTCACAGAAATCGAAAGTTTTATTTTACACATCTTCATAAAGACATTCATCAGGATCAATCTGTTTCCTATATGTCAATCACAACCTGCTAGAAAACCGAAACCCATCAAGCATAATCAGGTGACAAGGTCTATATGCTGTATAATGTCATACAATAGTTACCATCGGTTAAAATTAAAAAAATTATTCCTGAACCAGTGTTTGCTCATTCCTTGAATAATCCAATTGGCAAATTTAATTTTGTTGTTACTTTCAGAATGCGATCATTATTGAATTTGCCATGACAACAATGTTCGACTAAATTATATTGTTTACTTTCAGGGGTACCCGGCGTTGCCCGGTGCTGTTCTAATCCTGTTGGCATTTTCAAGAAATCAAATTTTAAATTTTTTTTTTTATGAGGGCCTAAAACATTTCCCTACACTCACAAATGAATGGGGGTCGGGGATCATTTAATATTACCTTTCACATAGCTACAAAGACTTGGGCACTGCAGAGCGATTCAAAAAAACCAAAAATCCAATGTTGGTTTTTTCAAACTTTTCAAAATAAATTATTTTCCTGAAAACACTCACTGGCACTCATTGATGAATGTGAAGTGTGCTGTCTGTCCATGTCTGTCCATTGGAATGTTCGCATGTTCGGCTTTCTCCAATTTTCTATGAAAAGTTCCGCACACAGGCAAAGCTCAACGTTCAACCAGAAGAAATGCATTATACCAAATGAGATACATTTTAAACCTACAAACAAAACATGCAATCACAGTTTGTTTATTAACAGCGCATTAAGATATGACCTGGGCTGACAGGACGACCTCGAGGTACGCACACTTGCCTCTAAGATATCTATCCTGAATTTGAATCTCGGCCCATAAGCTATAAACTGTCATCCCGGTGTTTCCCAGTCTGGGTGGATCATCAATGTGTGTGCCATCCCTCGGATGGATGTTAAACTGGGAATCCCTTCTACCAACAATAGTTGGTGGACGATAATGCGCAAAGAGTGGGTGAGCTATCACCGGTACCATGAACAAATTACAAACTACTGCTGGGATGGCAATGGCAAAACACCCAGTATTACCCTTGCTCAGAAGGCTGTTTTGGCAGCACAGACCCTCTGTGACAAAGTATGAGGATTATCACAAAGTTGAACAAACCATGTTAGCATTGTTAATAACAGCAGCCTACACTGAAAGTCTTTAAACAAAACTTGTGTTAATCATTACCCTCGCATTTGGATCCGTTTTGTTTCTTTGTTTGTTTGTTTGTTACTTTCAAAATCGAAGATTTTTTGAGTATATTGGTAAGTCGATTTTGTTATTCTATCTGTTTGTCAATCGCCTACAGGTCACAATTTTAAACCGATCTTCATGAAACTTTACCAAGTTGTAGAGGTAGTTTCAACTGAGAAGCCTATTGATTTTGAGGTCAAAGGTCAAAGGTAATCTTGAGGTCAAATTTCTAAAGTCATCATTTTTTCATCTGATTGACTTGATATTTGAACAGGATTTGCATATTGCGTCACTGATTTGGGAAAGCAACTGTTTTTGAGGTCAAAAGGTCAGAGGGTCAACTCAAGGTCAAACTTCTAAAATCAAATTTCCTCTGAAAAATCGTCAATTTTCATCTGATTAACCTGAAAATTGAGCAGCAATTGCATAGTGCATCGCTGAATTTGGAAACCAACTATTTTTGAGGTCAAAAGGTCAAAGGTCAAACTTCCAATATCAATTTCCATCTGAAAAATAATCAATTTTCATCCGAATTGACCAGAGCTTTGATTAAGATTGTCAATTTTAATCTTAATTAAATGGTCACATGGTTTTGCAGCCATTTTGAATTGACCTTAAAACCCCAAGAAAATCTTCCCCAGAATGGCTGGACAGATCGAGGTGAAACTTCACACAATTTATTTTTTTTGTATACCTTGTCAAGGCTCGTATGAGAGCGAAACACAACGCACAGCAAGGGGGGCATGAGACAAGAGGGGAGGGAGTAGGAAGGACAAAACAGTGGGGAACGGAGACATTAGGAGATCTGTGGAAGGGAGAGGGATGTGGCGGGGAACACGCACATCAACTGTTCAGCCTGGCGGAGGTATGCGTTCTACCGTTTGCCATTCTAGTTTTAGATGCAACTCTGGAACTCTTTCGTATATTGATGCTTCAATAATAAATGGTCATTATTTACTTTGAGATTTCTACTTTGAGAGTCTCAGTGAATGAGCTCTGAATTACAAAATGTGTGAATTGCAGTGGTTGTAAATGGATGGTATACAGACAGGATGGACAGTACAGGTAGTTTCAGGAAGGAAAGCAGGGAATTTGAAAGAGGTGGGTTTGGAGTGAATTAACGGGGGTAGAAAAGATCGAGAATTTGGATGGGGGATGATAAGGTGGTTGGTAACAGCTGTTTTGAAGACCTGGAGGGAAGAGTGGGATTGAACAGAGTGATGGAGTTTATTCCAAAGGCAGGAAAAAAGAGGAATGAAAGAGTGAAGGTGAGCATTGATTCGTGATTTTGGTAGTTTTACCAGTAGGGGGTTGTTAGCGGACCTTGAGCGCCCCACGGAAATATGGTGGGACAAATCGCAGACAGAGCGGGGGGGGGGGGGCGAGACCGGAGAGGAGACGGTAGAAGACAGAAAGACCACCGACCTGCCTGTGGTGAGAGAGTAAGAGGCCCAAAGACTCAGCCTCATCGCGGGAGATGCCAATGAACCGAAATGCCTTGTTCCACAGCGTGAAGCGAGAAAGGTGGGAGGCAGGAGCACCAGCCCAAGGGGAGAGCAGTACTCCATCAGGCTGCGGACGAAAGCTTTGTAAGTGGTCAGGAGCTCAGGTGGGTCGAGGAAGGACTTTGCATGACGGAGGATTCCCAGTCGGTGACTGGCTTTGGAGGCGAGGTTGGAAATGTGGCTTTCCAGGAAAGGTCATGGCAGTTAGTGAGACCCAGAAGCTTAAAAGAAAAGACTTCTTCCAGAGGATTGTTGAGAGAGTGGATGGGGGGGGGGGGGTTCCAAACGGTCGTTTCGGAGAGACATCGTGAGAGGGTGAGAATTGTCCGGATTGAAAGACATGTTCCACGTATTGGACCAGTTTGTGATTTTACCCAGATCTGCAGTGAGTAAAGAGGTTGCTGCTTGCCGGTCTGAGGGATGGCAGACGGTATGGCAGAGGGTGGAGTCATCATCAAAGAGAATGTTCCCCAAGCCATGAGTGTACAAGTTTGTTAAGAAATATTTGATCGGTCACATCATTTGGCAGCCATATTGGATTGAAGAAAAATATTAAATAATGTTTTCTCTGGAACCTCTTAATCAATCGACGTGAAACTTCACAATTCTGATCTAATAGTTATAGTGCGTACAGGTTTTAAATTTCAACTTGATCAGATGTATGGTCTAGCGGACAGAATTATTTAAATTTTTTGATCCGAGTTCTTTTTAAATAAATTTTATAATTTTTTTTTTGAATAAGGCTCACTTGGCTGTTCCTGGATGGGTTTGAGGGTAGAGGAGTAGCAGCTGAAATGCGAATCCTATCCAGGTTCCTCCTGATGACTTCGTCTTTGTTTTTTGCTTTTGGGTCCTTCTGATTACTCCATTGCAGGACTATACCTATTTGGTCTTCCATTTGATTTGAATTGAATTTAGTTGCATCGCACCCATTCTAAATTCAATTGAATAACAATAAAAAACGTCATGGGTCAGGCTCAGATATCCAATCAAAGAGGGGTTGCATCAACGCGGGACGTCTTGGTACCCGGTCATCACTGCCAGCAGTTATTAAGTGGCAGTTCTGGTTATGCTTCTTTAATTACGTAACACACCAGAACACAAATGCCACACAAAATACACCACACAAAACTACACAACACACCATACAAAACAAGTCCTGGCGAGGGTCTGCAATCTCTGATTGCAATTTTTCTTGTTTAATTAATGAAAAACCTCCATTTCGCATTGTGACCTAAAATATCCTTTCATAATAAACTTCAAAGAGGTTCAAAATATAGTTTGATTTACTTGTTGGTGGACTCGATGATGTAATTTGTTCAGAGTTAGAGTGTCCGCTCAAAAGGATAGAGCACGGACATGTATGGATTGGGAGGGAGGGGAGAGGAGAGTGGGGGGGAGAGAGAGGGAGTTGGGGAGAGAGAGGGTGACAGGGGAGAGATGGGGGGGAGAGGGAGGAGTGGGGGTGGGGGGAGACAGAGGGGAAGGGAGTGAGAGGAGGAGAGAGGGAAGTGGGGACGAGTCCTCTCCACTCAATTGTTTGTCCGTCTCCCTCTATTTTGTCCTTCAACTCTGCTGTTGGTACCCCCCTCCCTCTCTCCGCTGTTCCTTTTGTGCTGTGGCATCCTCATCTGTTAAAAAACTGTCATAGGTTGTCAATCATTGTGCCTTGGAAGGGAAGTCATCTGCTATATATTGCGAACCGTGGCGTCTGTCCGTGCGTTTGTCTGTCTCCCGTTTACGGCGGCCGCTTCCCATGTTGCGCTTGAATAGCTCAACATTCAGTTTTGATGAACAATGTCGATGCCAAATTTTATTTTGCAAGCAGCATATTTTGCCCTCTTTTTCAACAAATTGAACCTCCACCCGATGTTGCACCACCATTTCGCGGTGGGCGGTACAAGTAGCCCAGACCTTTGGCTCTCAGTGAAACCAGAAGTGCAAACACAATTAACCTTTTTAATTAGTCCATGAAATAAGTTAAATTGATAGATTAACTTGAAAACTTTTCCCATCATAGGACGGCTACTTTTTGCTTGCTTTTCTCATCACTGGGGATGGGTACTCTTCCTGGTAAAGTATAATTTCAAACTTAGCCACATTATGTCCAACCACTAACATTTACTTTTATAGCCTTTCACATTGCTGGAACAATAAATCAGAGCGGGCTGCAACGAAAGCTTTTACTGCTCAAGGCCAAGACCATTAAAAGCTTCCAGAGGCCATTTAAATTTCTCAGTGAATGAGCTCTGAATTACAAAATGTGTGAATTGCAGTGGGTGTACATGGATGTTATGGGGTATATTGAGCTTTTACTCACCCACTGAATACCTAAAGTGATCTTATTAAAGCTGCAAATCTAGTACGGATGATGTTTTTAATGGATCGTGAACTTAGAGGAAGATCATTGAGAGGATTTTTCTTCTATGTCACATATCTAGTGATTGTGTTAACATGGAGTTTTCACTTTTTTGCTATTTTTTTTTTCTGGACAGGCTGAAGGCCAACATGATGGGCCAACGACCTCGCAATGTGACTTGTGAAATCTGCTGAACGCACGTGCTGAGGACTGTTCTTTGAACGATGATGCACATCCTGTGTGCGTGCCAACTTTAGTCACTCATTGGACACACGGACACCATACACACACACACACTTGGAGGATACATTAATTACATGATTACATTTGGGATTGCTCACTGAGTAAATGGAAGTGTTACATGCTTGGCTGGCCTTTTGGAAAGAGGTTAATCACCTCGAGGCAAAATATATTTTGAACAGCTAACTTTGTTTGCTCTAGGTTGTGGATACTGATGGAATATGTTTTGCCGGGAAAACGAGCCATCGCTTTCTCATCAAATGTGAACACAAATCTCGAACATTGAATTATACTTCATGAGTCTGTCCGATACTTGCATTGCTTTCTCTCACATCCGGTCAACTCTTTTTGAACCGATTGTGATGGCATCGGCTTACCACGCAACACAAGTTATCCACCCACCCTCTCACCTTGTAACCTGTACACCACTTCAGTAATTCAGATACTTCCCTATAGCTCTGAACACTGATTTACTACATCCCTTCTGATCATTGGCTATGTACCGTGATCAGTGCTGGATTAACCATTGGGCAGACAAGGCATGTGCCTTAGGGCCAGCCAAAAATTCGGGCCAAAAATTCTTTTCACATTAAATATTTGTCTTTTTTTGTATTAAATATTTTGTTCTTGAATCATCTTTTGTCTGGGGTCCATTTCCATGAGCCCGAGATCTAATTAAATTTTTTCAGGCCATTTTCTAAAATTTCAAAATGTGCCTTAGGGCCAGCCGAGGCTTAATCCGGCACTGACCATGATTGCTCTGCCACCACAGATCTCTCTTGCCTTGCAAGCACCACCACCGCAGCCAGTACCATAAGCAGCGCCTCAAGGACCGCCATCACCTCCATCTTCACCACCACCATCACCTTAACCACTGCTACAATCCACAGAACGCACTGGAGTCGCACACAATGCCGTTCGGCTTGCTGAAGCGGACACGGCGGTACAATGTTTCGGGGAAAGCAAGCTTTGTGACACGTATCCGCTTGCTGGATGGACTTGTGGTAGAGTGCACACTGTCGGCCGAAGGAACTGGACAAGAGTGTTTGGAGGCCATTGCCCAGAGACTCGAGCTCACAGAGGTAGTCGGGATTACACAATAATCACCTTTGGGTTAGGTTGTGAAAATGTCGAGTGAGGTGAATTTAGAAATGGTCTGGAGGAGATTTCATTATTTTGTAACGAGGTTTTTGGAGAGCGATTAGAGAAGCTAGGTAATTCTAGTATACTGATCTAATAATCTTCGTCGACCTTTTGTCGGCGCTGCTGTGCTCCGCGGCCACACCCCTGTAGGTGTCCCTCTTTGGCTTGTGGTTCTATACTCGGCAGCAGCAGACCCGTTGGGTTGAGCTTGAGAAGGCACTCAAGAAACAGTTGGACAAGAAAGCTGCCGAGGCCGTGCTCTATTTCGGTGTCACATTTCCCGTGCCCAGCACGGCCTTGCCTCCGCACGAGGCCACGAGGTATGGGCATTCTGACTCCCAGCCAGAGCTCCTATCTTAATACTGGAACTGGCTTAAAATGGTGGCATCCTTTGTCAACTAACTTTTATTGACTCTCTTGCTGTCTCACACTTCCTAATCATAAACAATGTTGTTTGAACAAGAACTTATTTCTCAGGTAATAATACAAACAAAGAGGCTCTCTTTTTTATTATCATTATTTTATTTTTTTTACTCTCCTAAAAGAGCAACTTGTTAAATTTGGAGTGAAAATTATAGGAGTACAAAATACTGCGGACAACGGATGAGGACATATTTGTAAGTGCACAAATGTTTTGCATTCTTGTGGTTTCTTGTTACTCCAGGTACCAGTATTATCTGCAACTGCGGAGTTACGTGACAGAGGGACGCCTGCGATGCTCTTATGAGCAAGGTGTTCGTCTTGCTGCCCTTTCTGCCCAAGGTAAAGGAAGCCCCATTACCTTAATGCTACCTGTACCTCCCTCTCTTCCCAACCCCACCAATCCAGCAAAAGTCCTGTAACTATATCTAGAAAGAAGAACCAGTCTTCCTGGTGAAGAATAGAGATTATTATTATGACTGCTGGAATCATCATTACTGGGAGCATGGCTGTGCTGCTGATGCAGTGTCCCCTGTTTCTTGTAAGCCGCTACACATTTTGCCAACATGGAAGGATGACAGGCTGAGTCAACTCACCTGGTGTTATTTAACGGGAACAACAGGGGCACAAACTCAAGATCCTCAGATCCTATGCCAGCTACCTTACCCATCAAACCAACACTAGTCTTAAGGATAGTGTTGATCTGCATCCACGGACAGGTGGAACAATAGATGAAATCAACAAGACATTGATCGAGGTAGGCTGTCCACGATGGGAGGCAAGGGAAGCTGACGTTTCAGGCATTAATCCTTCGTGGAAGCAAAAGAGGGATTGACACTATCCTTCACCAGAAAGAACAGTTTGCTCTGACAAAGGGTTAATGCCCGAAACATCAGCTTCTCCTTGCTTCCCACAGTGGTTAGCATACCTCAGTCAATATTCGGTTGATTTCATCCTTTGGATCAAGAAGCTAAACTGCTGTAATTATTTAAAGTCATGTTTTTCATTCCTCATTTGTTAGGTTTCTTGCTAAATGGGAGATATCTGCACACTCTGCTATCTAGTGGGGCAGATAACAGCAATTTTTGAGAGGAATCGTGCAAATGATGATACAAGCATCAAATTTGGCACATTTGTTCTCCAGGGGATTCTAATCAAATCGGCCTGATTGGCCATTTGAAAATCCAAATTTTTCAAATTTATACTTGTCACCATGCATTATATAACATGCATGCATTATAACTTGTCACCCTTGTACTCTACTTAACTTTTAGAATTAACATCTCATCTCAACAAACATTCATCGCATTAAAAAAACAAAATTGTTCCATATTGAAACATAAGTATGCAGGTGTTAACTTTGCACTGAACCAATACCTTGCCTATCGACGATGTCACTCGTAAAGGGCTTGTGACATCCATGAACACCAGTATCATGTATTGGGTTCACCTGTACCACTTCCCCCCACGCACCCTCTCTTCCTGTACAACCATGTAGCATTCCCGGCTCATGATGTAGGCCCGGAGGAAACTCATCTTAAAATCCCATCTTCCATTTGTGTAGGTATCTCTTTTTGGTTTGTAGTTCCATTGTTTGCTAATGTCCTTGTAGTCATACAAAAGTACATGGATGTCTCCCAATGTCCTTGTGCTGCTTCTGATTTGTATACAAGCTCCTCCATGAGCCTTGGATCACTGTAAAAAAACAAAAACAAACAGGATTTGACAGAACGGTTCAATTTACAAAATTGAAAGTTGCACAAAACACCAAAAATTACACACAAAAACCCACCCTTAGATGTGTGGAAATATATTGGAGTGTCGTTATATGGAAAAATTCACAGTTACAATGGTTCTATTTTTTACCCCGCGTAGGCCTACGCGAAGCGAAAAGCGCGGTTAAGCAATTGGTTAATGTCCGTTTGTCTGTCTGTCTGCCTGTCCATATGTCTTATTACTTTATGAATGTCAGTTTATGATTGAGGAACAACTTATTGAAATGTAATGTCATATTTTGAGCATAAATGGGAACATGATTCGGAAGACAAGTTTTCTGTTTAACAGTACTTTGGCTCTGAATTAGTCCTGATTGCACATACACAGAGAGGAGTGAGATAAAAAAAAATTTTTACTCTGTCTACCTGTCTGACAGTCCAACAAAATTGAAAATCATTCCAAACAGGAAACTTACTGTTTTAAAAGATGTCATAAAGGACACAAACAACAGGCACGAAGAACTAATGTAACGTGTCAGAGAGGGTGATGTAATCGCCACTGGGGAAAATGGCGGTAAAACGCAGAATTAATGTATTTATATGACTTTTACAATCTTTATTTTATTCAAATTGAATTATATACTTTAACACTGTAGAACACAATTCGTCTCTCATCATACTTCCAAAAACCTCCAGTTTTGCAGTGGTACTTCAATTTATATAAAGGTTTAATTGGGTGGTGGAAAAGGGTGGTATTCGGGACTGCTTTGATCTGGACTAATTCATTAGCACTAAACTTCCAGATTTATTTTTAACCATCATTAAAATCATTATTTTATTAAACCTGAAGTCACACTGTGTGGTTTTTCGTGTTCGATGAACTCTCTAAAAACTTCTTCTTCTTCTTCACGTGCGCCGTAGGTGATGCAGTGCCCCCAACCCTCTCCTTGTAGCTATTGGCAGGAATTAAAAAATTTGGACAGGACAGGATTCATTGATGGACACTGTTTCTGGTGAGGCACCAGGATGATAGGTTATGTTGGGGTCGAGAATCAAACCCCAACTCGAAAGTTTGAATGTAAGTGTGATACCTTTCAGGCTTTCACGATCCTGTCGGACAGTTTGTCTGTTAAAAACCCAAAGTACTATTTTATGACTGATATGATTTCCACATGGTGCTAGTCCATGCTGTCTGGTTGGCTCTTAATACCCTCGTGGTAAAACGGCATGAGTACCGGGTACTATGTTACCGATGCAAAGGTAGTGCTGCTCAAAATTTGATGGAAACATCTCCTTCCTCATCTCATAACGACGGTCACCTGTTTGCTTATTTTCTCTTTTCGATATCCGTCCATGTTTGCTGTGCCATGAATGAAGGTGCATCCTTGATCTACTTTATTACCTCTGCCACCGAAGGTGAAGGAGGTTGTTTTCAGCCCTTTCTGTCTGTCTGTTTGTCTGTCTGTTTGGTTGTCTGTGTACAGGATATCTCAAAAAAGTTGTGGACGGATCTGGATGAAATTTTGTGGACAGGTTCGGTGTGTGTGACAAGGAAGAACTGATTATATTTTGGTGAAGATCCGAATTCGGATCCGACGACTCGCATTTTAAAGTGATTCTTCACCATTGAGATATAGTGCCAGAAACGATATATAGCACGATATATCAAAAAGTTGTGGACGGATTCGATTTTGGTGAAGATCCGAATCTGGATCTGGATACGAGAATTATTTAATTTTAAAGAGAGAAAGGGCCAAAAACGATATAGTCCTGTATAGCATGATATTTCAAAAACGTATTGGGCCCGATATGTTCTCGTGGATCAGGCATTATGTTGCGGAGGTATGCGCTCCACCGAGAGCCCTTCTTGTACTTACTTAACCTGTTATTCCCTTGCACTTTGTGAAAGTGTGAAACAGAGACTATAAGATCAGTGCAATTTACAAGCCTGAGCTGGTCCCTAAAGTAAGATGTTGGCATCGTGATAAGGACGCTGACCTCGACTGCAGGTTGCAGTGTTTATTCAGTGTTGGAGAGTCGACCTTCATATTTGTTTTATTCGTTAAGGTTTGATTCCTGACATCGACATCCAACCATCATTCGTAGCTCCGGTGGTTACCCGGATGGAGTAGACATTGATTGGTGTTGGATGTTTGTTTGTTTTTTCTGGCTCTATGCTGATGGTGAAGGATTGAAGAAATGATGTGCATGGAAGGAAAATATGGTTAAAAAAAAAAAAAAAAGGCGGTGTATAAAATATTTTACAAAAGAAAAAAGTCTTACCGATGACTATGCATGTTGATTCATATGTATGACACTCCTCTAACCCTAACCCATCAACCTCCCTCTCCCCAAATCAAGTGTGCTTCAGGAAAACCCATGTGACAAATTGCTCTGAAAACCAACAGCTGGTTAAAAGGGAAGTACAGAACGAGAACACATAAAAATCCATATTCTTCTGCATATACCATGCCCGTTTAAGATGGAGTCTCTGGCTTGTAAATAATTCCTTGTTACCTCAATTTTATCACAAACCGGCTGGCTCGGCCTGAGATTTGACTGGTTAGTGCAGGAATTTGGGATTTGGCCAAAGCGCCTGTAATAACTCTGCAGCTCTTTATCAAAAGACTCTGTGGATGACGTCCATGAGCAATCTGTGCTCATTAGCAGACAGGTTACCGGCTTAATATCCCTTCCAACAGACCTTATGATGAAACACACTAGTCTGACATTTTATAGCATTGGTCCCCAACCTGCGGCCCGCGGGCCGCATGCGGCCCATGGAGCCCTATACTCGGCCCGCGAGGACTTTCCAATCAAAACACATTTCCATGTAGCAATTTTAAAGGGGTTTACACAATGCCACTGCCGGCCACTGCGCCGGCGCCGTGACCTGAAAAGCTTACACAATGCCGCTGCCGGCCACTGCCGCTTACCGCCGGGAGGAATCAAATCAATTTGCATCAATAAAATGAATCAATTTTTTTCTGGCTCCCAACATACTTGGGAGTAGTGAATGCGGCCCGTGGGATCAAAAGGTTGGGGACCACTGGTTTATAGTGTCGTTCACAATAGAACCCAGACTGGTCAACTCAAAGACGACTCTGCACGGTCCTGTTGGAATCGCATTAAAATATATTGTATCATTAATTTTTCTCCATTGCAGGATTGGAGAAGTAATTTATCTATAAATACATACATTTCAATGATTCACCTAATTTTTAACTCTTTTTCTTTCATTCCCTTCTTGCAGCTAATTTTGGTGATTTTAACCGGCTTGAATCGCAGGACTTTCTCAGAGACTATGAGCTCTTCCCTCTGGTAAGAGATAAGGCTCAATGATGTGTGCAACATCTGCAAAAGCTTTGCTCCGATGTGTGGATCAAAACTCTTATTGTTGTGTAAAACATTACAGCTTGGCATGTTTATTGTTTCCATCTGAACGTGTGCCCTGTGCTTGGTGCACTGCAGGGATCCTTGGTTCAAAACCCGTACACTGTTTTGACTTGTCCATTGTCTGCCAAGCTCCTTCTCTTGCATTCAGTTAGTGCATAAGCTTCTAACCTGAGCCTTAGATCATTGCAACATATAAATTAAAATCAAAACGCAATTTCCAAGGAGCGAAATCACCGACTGCCTGTTGGAACATTTTGAGCATGCATCGAGTTAAAAGTGACAATCCTGGATACACGAGCATCACTTTAATATTGACATGGAATTTTAGAGAACCTTCCATTCAGCATGTGTTTTTTTTTTTACTTCCTCCACTTACTCTCCTGGTTCTGGCAGTCCTGGGGTGAAGATGAGCAGAAGCTGGAAGAGCTGACTCAGAGAGTTGCTGCAATGCATCGTTCCTGCTGGTATGAGAGACTTCACCCTGTCGCTTTAGTTATGAAGGACATGAGAGCATTCTAGAATTTAAGGCTCCTGATGGGTTTGGCTGAAACTGGGCTGGGTGTTGCACGATAGTATGTAGAATTAGAAAGGCACTTGGTGGAGCACATGTAGAACCTCCTCCAGGCTGAACTGTTTAAATTTTGTATCCCACTGATAGGCTGGATCTGGATCCGGAACTCGAACCCAAATCGAATCTGCTTCTTCTTGTCATCTAACCAACTCATCCACAAAGTTTTGTCATAATGAATCCACAATTTTTTGAAATATCATGCAATATATAGTTTTTGGTCCATTTCTCAATGGTGAAAAATCACGTAAAAATTTTTTTTTTAAAAGCACTCGTATCCCAAACCGGATTCAGATCTTCACCAAAATTGAATCAATTATTCCTTGTCACACACCCAACCTGTCCACCAGGTTTAGTCCGAATCCGTCCACACTTTTTGAGATATCCTGCTCACATACATACAAACAGACAGGGGAGAATCTACCATTAAATGTTCCTCAAAAATCAAACATGTCTTTTCTTCATTCATTGTTTGCTTCTCCTATTATAAAAATATCCGCTTCATTTATTGTTGAAAATATAAAACCGCATATGTTAAAATATCAATCCGAAGATGCGCTTCGCTGATGGATACCAAGGGGGGGGGGGGGGGGGGGGGAGGAGTTGCAGGAGAGATTGAAGAGAGGAGAGAGGAGGGAGAGAGAGAAGGAGGTGGAGAGAGAGAATGAGAGAGAAGGGAGGGAGGGGGAGGAGGAGAGAGGAGGGAGGGAGGAGGGATGGGGAGAGAGAGGGAGGGAAGGGGGATGGGAGAGAGAGAGGAGGGAGGGAAGGGAGAGAGAGAGAGAGGGGGGTGGCAGAGAGAAGAATGAAAAGAGGGAGGGAGGGGGGATGGGAGAGAGAGGAGGGAGGGAGGGGGGATGGGAGAGAGAGGAGGGAGGGAGGGGTGGGAGAGAGAGAGGAGGGAGGGAGGGGTGGGAGAGAGAGGAGGGAGGGAGGGGGGATGGGGGATGGGCAGAGAGGAGGGAGGGGGGATGGGAGAGAGAGAGGGAGGGTGACAGAGAGAGACTGAAGAGAGGAGGGAGGGAGGGGGATGGGAGGAGAGGAGGAGGGAGGGGGAATAGAGAAAAGAGGGAGGGGAGGGGGATGGCAGAGAGAGGAGGGAGGGAGGGGGATGGGAGAGTGGAGGAGGGAGGGAAGGGAGAGAGAGAGGGAAGGATGGCAGAGGAGACTGAAGAGAGGATGGAGGGAGGGGGAAGGGAGAGAGAGGGAGGGAGGGGGGAATGGGAGGAGAGGAGGGAGGGAGGAGAGAGGAGGAGGGAGGAGAGAGAGAGAGAGGGAGGGGAAGAGAGGGGAGAGAGAGGAAAGGGAGGGGAGAGAGAGGAGGGAGGGGAGAGAGAGAGGAGGGAGGGGGAGAGAGAGGAGGGAGGGGAAGAGAAGAGGAGGAGGGGAGAGAGAGGAGGAGGGAGAGAGAAGGAGAGGGGAGAGAGGAGGGATGGAGCGAAGGGAGGGGAGAGGGGAGGAAGGGACGGGAGGGGAGAGGACAGATGGAAGGGAAGAGGAAGGGAAAGAGAGGAGAGACGGAGGGGGAGGAAAGGGAGGAGGGAGGGGAAGCTCGGAAGAGGAGAAGAGCGAGGAAGGGGGTGGGGAGGTGGGAAGAGCAACACTTCACCAAACTGCGTGAGGGAGGGGTACGAAGAGGAGGGGAGATAAGAGAGAGAGACAGAACAGACAGACAGACAAGACAGACAGACAGACAGACAGACAGACAGAGAGAACAGAGGAGGAGGTCGTGTTAGCAAAGAGAATGATATGTTATGCATAAAGATCGGACACACACACACACACACACACACACACACACACACACACACACACACACACACAAAAGAAAAACTTATGTCAGAACAGCTGTGCACACAATGATGCAACAGGGTTTGTCAAGTAATCCGCTGGCACATCTGCAAAAACTTTGATGTCCCAGTTCCAGAAAATTAGTGGGAACATGAACCAAAAGCAAACACTGAAAACATGGAAGTACCTCCCGCTCACATACAACCTCATTGTCCATCATCCATTGGGACCATACTCTGTGCAGAGCATTGGTGCTACCTAAGCAGTTTCTTGGCTATTGGCACAATCCTGGACGGGTCACCACTCCGACACAGTATACCAGCAAGCTGGCACTCATTTTGCCAACCTCAGAAGGATGACAGGTAGAGTCAACCCCACCTGGTATTAATTCAACAGCAAAGTGAGTTTGAACTCAGGATACTAAGATCCCAAGCCCACCACCAACATTAAGCCAACACCAGGCATACCAAATACCAAGACCTCAAGAATGAAGTGAAAAATCCTGGAAGCTGAAAGAATGTCAAAGTTGTACCAGTGATAGTTGGAGCTATGGGAATGATGATGAAGAACCTCACAGAGATACTAATAACCATCGCTGGGAATATTATTACAAACGAACTGCAGTTGGAAGTTGTCCGGGGTTCAGTGACGATCCTGAAGAGAGCCCTCGGCACAAAACTTTGAGAACAGAAAAGTTCACAGCTTGGTCCATGAATCGTGACCCCTTACTGAAATGAAGGTGGATACTTTGAGCCCACCCTGCAAGGTCTCCATTCCACATTGTAACATTGCGTCTACATCGCTTTATAACTAACATATCACGTTTAAATTATCGGCAAGGAATATAGGCAGAGCTTTGGTGTACAACGGCCTACTATTTTTGAATGATACTGTAGGATCTTAAACATCCACAACCTTAATGCATATTGAACAGTTGACCTTTCAGCCCCATCCGAAAGACGGCATACTCTGAGATAAAGTTCCCCATGCTTGCACCGACTCAGAATGGCAGTTTTTGGTGAAGTTTGATTTGATCAGGGGTTGAACTCAGACTAGACAGCCCAGTAATGAGTATGTTAACAACTGAGCTCTCATGCCACTCCCTTCATTACCTGTTGGAGTACTTATTTTGTCCTCCCAGTGGCCTTTCTCCAGCTGAGGCTGAACTTTGTTACATCATGGAAGCTGAGAAGCTGGAGGGCTATGGAGAAGAGAGTTTTGCAGCTAAAGTAAGTATATTTCATGCTTCATACTAATCAATCTGTTTACTTGCTGGTACACCATGATTCCTTGTTGTACGAGGATCTATGCACAGTTGCATGCGTTCCTGTGACATCTGCACTCGCCATTAAACCGCATGAACTCGACTGAAATGTGAAATGATTGGCCGAGATATGAGTATCTTTCTGCTATTTCACAATGGAGTTTGTGCTCTAGTAACATCATCATGGTGTCATTGTCATGGCATCATAATGTTTATATTTCAAACACCTTCATGTTCAGTGTACATTTTCACCCAGTCTGATGGCCATTCCGCAAACATGACACAAAAGTAACGCACTTACCTTCGAGGTGGCTAGCCTTGGTTCGATCTCCGACCCGACTATAAACTCGGGTTGTTGTTCATAAGCTAGGCATTGCATCACAGAGTGCACTGTCCTCGGATGCACGTTCAACTTGTTGGCCTGTCTGCTTGTATTTTGCTGGAACATTAAAGATCCCAACGTGTCTTTTTAGAAGAGTTATTATCGGCATGCTTGGCAAGTTGCTAATTCCTACGACACTCTCTTCCAAAGAATACAGACAAGGAATTTGGTGCAGGAGGAGGCCATTTAGCCATTCATGCTTGCACTGTACCAACCCCCGTATCATCACCTATCCACACACAAGCCAATATCCCCATACCCCTTTATCTCCAATGCATACAGGTCCCTATCTCATTCTCATTTAAACTTATTCACCCCCTCCACTCCACCGTCACTAGCTTTCTGGGGAGACCATTCCATGCATTAACCACGATCCGACTGAAAGACCCCTGCCTTAAAGCTGTCATGACCCTCATCTTCTTTACGCTCAAGCTATGGCCCCTGGTTCTAGCACTGTCCACTCTGCTGAAAAACTGCACAGCACCTATCTCGTCCACACCCTTCATTATTTTAAACATCTCTATCAGATCCCCTCGCAAGCGCCTCCTTTCCAATGTATAAAATCCTGTCTCCTTCAAAGTTCCTCATAGGTTCGTCGAACTAGCCCTGGAATCCATCTTGTTGCTTGATGCTGTACACATTCCATGGCATCCATATCCTTCCTCAGATGTGGTGACCAAAACTGAACACAGTATTTTAGATGAGACCTTACTAAATTCCTATACAGTGTTAACACTACCTCTATTGATTTATAAGTTATCCCGCTACTAATACAACCTAAAACTCTTATGTCTGCTTGTGTGATGTCTGCTTACCTCCCGTATCTATTACCACCCACAGATCCTTCTCCTTTGTGACACGCTCAAAAATTGCCCCTTGCATCATGTAATCCCTATTTTCATTATTCTTTCCCATCCACAACACCTTACACTTTGTTGTGTTAAACTACATCTGCCAATGTTTTGCCCAATCAAAGCAGATCGACTTTCCTGAATTTGATCACCACCCTCTTTGTTATTTACATTACCTCCAGCTTTATATCATCTGCAAATTTAGAAAGTGATTCTTTACCCCTTTGTCCAAATCGTTGATGTAAATAATGAATAATAATGGTTCCAGTGCTGATTCTGAGGTATCGCACTACTTACATTTTCCCACCAAGACATCCTCCCGTTCACAGCCACCCTTTGCTTCCTATCACGAATACAGTTTCCAATCCAGTTAGCTACCTGACCAGCCACCCCACAAGCCCTCACCTTGGCCAACAACCTCCGATGTGGTACCTTATCAGATGCCTTCTGAAAGTCAAGATGCACTACATCCACCGCCCTTCTCTCATCCACCCAATCAGAAACTACTACTGAGAACGGCCATAACTTTGTTAAACATGCTCTCCCTTTGGCGAATCCGTGTTACCTCCTTTGTATTTATTGAAGTGTTTTCCTATCCATTCTCGAATTAATGTCTCCAACAACTTTCCCATAACTGAAGTCAAGCTAACAGGTTTATCGTTCCCCAATTCTCACTCTGGATCCTTTCTTAAATTGTGGTGTTATCGTCAGGTAGCTGACAACTATGACCGTAACACGAAGTACAAAAGCTATTTTTATTTATTTATTTACTTTTTGCTTCAAATGATTGTTGTGCATGTGGAAAATCCAATGGGTACCGCTCTGGTACTGTTGGGCAATTCTTTTTTTCGACCATGCCCTTTTTCACAATAATTTTTTCATAATTTTAGCATAATTGGGCTAACTGTATACCTCGCCACAAACGTATCGAATTTGGTATCGAATCAAAGTTAATGGCATACGGAATGCAAAAATATCACTCATGTTCATCATCCAACTCTGAGTTAAGGTCATCCTAGGTCATTTAAGGTCACTTTGGCCCATTAATTTTACCGTCTCGGTCAAGGAAAGAACCCAAATTTGACTGAATGTGTCCAAGTTTTTCTCCCACAGATTCCGAATCAAATGTACGTAATATATATACATATATATATATATATGTATATATTTATACAGTATATATATATATAGTCATGCGCCGCTTAACGACGTTCGGGCAACGACGGATCGCATATACGACGATTGCCAGCTCTGAAAAAAAAAAAAAATGTAGCTGAAAAATTCCTATCGCCGAGTGATGTAGCCGACGTAGCGCTGCCAGTCGTATAAAAATAGCACATACAATTATGTACGCTGTACAGTACATAATACTTCATAATGATATAAACGACAGTGTGGCCCTGCTATAATGCGATCGTTGAGGTCCATAAAATGTCATCGCGAAAAAAGCAGGGTCGTGCTAAATCGGGATTCAAGGAAATCGGCTTTCAAACTGAACCAATGTTTCCACGTTTACCTTCCAGCAAGTAAATTACCTTTGAATTGAAGAATTCCGCGAATAAATCGTTGTTGTTACAGTCGAAATTAAAACACAAATTTATTTTTGGTGAAGCTTTTCATGTTGTTAAAACAATCGCACTGTTCCGAAATATATATCACAATTGACAGGAGCTCGTTTCTTCATTTATAAATTATAACATCGATGCAATGATTACGTGTTTATAAATCCAAACGCATTTATTCATCTTTCTATAATCGATGCGAGAGGAGATTGTAAGCTGCTGCTAACAACACCGATGGCCGTCATGAACAGCACAAAGGTAAAACTAACGTGTCTGCGTCTCTCTTGGATGCGTGTTACAATTGCCGACAGTATTCAGTACAGTAACATGCTGTACAGGTTGTATCCGAGGAGCAATAGGCATACCATATAGCCTAGGTGTCTAGGTTTCTGTAAGTATGATGTTCGAAAACGATGTTCGAAAACGAAAACGAAAAAAAAATGATGTTGCACACGCGACGTCGCTTAACGACGCGTTTCTCAGAACGTAACCCCGTCGTTAAGTGGCGCATGACTGTATATGTATATATTGTTGCGGCCACGGGTACCGAGACACCAGCTCAGGGTGTTTTGCGAACAGCTCAGTTGCGAACTCAGGGGGATTAATCCCCGGTTGTCCTCGGTAG
>CM068961.1:45516478-45540361 GCA_035128595.1 Eptatretus atami
AGGAGAGAGATGCCAAGACTGAGATTTTCTCGCACTCTTTAGTTTGATTAATACTGGTTCGATGCCGATTATATACCGTGAAAACGTGGGGGTACCCCTGAAAAACGCTAACCATCTTTTCCCATCGTATAACTTGTGTCAATATGGGAACACAATCTATTCTATTCACGTCTACATACATATCCATATGGAACACAATCATTCCATTTTCTAAAATAAATCTCTATCATCAAAGGCTCCTAATGCTTTTTATTTACTTTCTTACCTATATATCTTAATGTTTATAACTTCTATGTCTTCATTCCTATATTCTTCTTTCTTATTCATCAAACAATTATAATAATTTTAAAAAGTTATGATTTCTTTATTAGCATATTTCTTTTCCGCTTTAACCTGTTTATCAATCTGATCACCAATACTTAAAAGCATATGCCTTTGTCTCAATCCAATAAACTCACTCATTACTGTTTCCACCTGCCAACTCATCTTAACTTAACCAATAACTGCTTTTCATTCTTTTTGAAAATAACGTCAACTCTTCTTACTAAAAATTAACTTGTATCAAACACCAATATTTTCTGTCATATCGTATAAAACATCATCAGGTTTTTATATCTAGAAAAAGCTATCAGTGTCATATACCAACAATGAAACATTTTCACCATCTCTTCTTTAAGTCATCTACAAATAAATCATACTCAAATCTTGATAAACAAGACTGCTGTTCAATAAAATTGGTTATCCATACAAATACTTTCCTTTTTTCAAGAATAGCAGAAAAGTCTCTGAAAAAACCTTTCCTCTCTCAAAACTGTTTATTTATCAATCTAGAACCTTCTTCCAAGATGTTGCGAATCTAATGTTTTGCCTGTCTAAATTTCCATAGTCTTCCAAATACAGCATTATCATCTAATTTATAAAGTCCTCTCAAATTTTACTTTTTGTATGCTCTCATATCGTATTGAATTTAATATACTTTCATCCAGGACTTTGTTTTAATATTTTATAAAACTCATGAATTTTAGCTACCTCAACCCAGCAATAATATTGTCTCAAGTTCCTTGATGCAAAACATTCCCTCTTTATCTAAAATTGTTGTTAAATAACTTTCTGTGATTTTTCCTTTAATATTAACACTTTTAATGATAATCACTTAACCTTCTTTCTTTGGGTTTCTTCTTTCTCACATCAAAAGGAAAGATCTTATGGCTTATATGAAGATCTACTTGGGTACTTCAAATCAACTCAAAATAATAACCTTCTTCCTCCTGCATTCAATTCCTCTGAGAGAAATAACGATATTCATCAAGCCCTTTTCATAATCCTTTCTCCACCCACTCTAAATTTACCATAAGGTAAGATTGGACATTGCCCATCCAACAAATTATTAAGCCATCAAATACATCAAATAATTACTATCTTTTTCACTCTTATAATTTGAAGATATTTATATTTGGCTTTTTTAGGCATATCTTTTGAACATACTTGTGATATTCACTCTCTTAGACTTTCTCAATCATCAAAAGCATATCTCATCAACTGATTTAAATCAATATCTGTTTGGTCATTTTCAACATTGCAACATCCAAGCTAAACAGGAGACTGTGAAATAGTGCAGACAATCCATAACAATTTTTTATTTGACAGAGTTGATCTAAAAGCTTCAAACCACATCAAGCTAACAAAAAAACACATGTTTTTAGATACAAATCTGATATTCTCCAAGTTCTTTATCTTAAATAATTTTCCAAATTTCTTTTGCGTGTTTAATATTCCTTATCATTTACTCTCTCATAAAGGTTATTATAGAAACTTGCTTTTGAAGGAATTGTGGTTTCTTTAAATTCTGCATAAATGAATTCATATAATCATAAGGATAAATTCCGCTTCCTGGTAAGAATTTTTCTCTTGTAAACTTTGAATTTCCATCCTTGTTGAATTTCCTCTCGAGTTAGATTTCCTCCTTTATGCAGAATTTCATCTTAATCAGAATTTCCTCTTTAGTTAGAATTTCATTCATTGGTTGAATTTTTCTTTACAATTAAGAATTTCATCTTCAGTCAAGAATTTTTCATTAATTTCTCATTAATGTAAATTTCCTCTTTAACTTTGAATTCTCTCTTTAATCTGAATTCCCTTTAGTTAGAATTTTCCTCTTTGGAAAAGAATGAATTAGATTGGAAAAGAGCCTTGGAGCTAGATTTGATCTAGTGGCTAGTGGTGTTCCCATAAACTTGTAAGAAATCTAGAAACCTAATAACGAGTTATAGGTTTTTTGTGAATATCATCTTTTGCCAAATGAAATATACTTTGATTTGTGTTGTTAATGGCAGAAATATTCGCCATGGTGTTTTTTGAAAAAGTCATTTATAAATAGATGTATCAATAGTTGGCCGCTGGTTGTGAAGAAGCACTGGAATAAAGAAAGGTAATTTATAATAAGATTAAACAAGGAATGAGCGGGAACCTCTATATTTACCAAGTAAGTGACAATGATCCCTAACTTTAGATCCTCAATTTCCTCCTCACGAAATATGACAGTATTGTTTCTTCTAATTCTAATTTTTCTTCTTTGTTAATTTCATCGGTTCATATTGTTTCTTTCATTAATTTTAGTTAGTCTATACAATCCTTTCTAATGCGTTTTACAAACTCTTGTGAACATTTTTTTCCAACGATAATGTATCAAGTTTTTATAGTTTATCCGAACCAGATGAATTTGATATAATAACAGAAGCCACAAGGAATATGTTTTGATAGTTTATTGTATAATGATTCTTTTGGATTAAGGAAAGCAGTATTTTCTTTTAAGGATATCAACTCAAAATCAGCGTATATTACAAATGGGTGCATGGAATAGTTTATTATAATCTTTCAAAAGAAATCTTTCAACCAGTTTAAGCATTGTAATTACAGCTGATTTAATGATTACCACAATATTTGATGTTTTCTAATCGTTCCTTTTGTATGAAATGAATTAAGACATCGCTTAACAGGATAGATTTGTTTGCTGTTCTGAATACCTGAGAAGAGATTAATCTTGATAAATTATTGATGTACTGTTAATGTGAATTCTTTCCAACACTAAAAATATAAAGAGATCAATGTGTGTTTCTTCATTTAATAGGTTGTTTGAAAATTTTTAATATTTGGAACTTTGTTTGGTATCCGTTAAAACCATATACATTAATAGAAGATTATTCTTTTTCTTCAAATTTAGGAATATCTGTTAGTGGCATTGGGAATTTAAAAATCGTTTAATGCCAAGGTATTCTCAATATTTCATATAATGTTTTAACTCTTTCTGATTATATTTTGTGGTGGATGTAAGTGAGCAAGAACTGAAACCAGAGAAAACATTTATTTCAATTGTTACTTAATATAACAACTGCCTTCTTTAGTTTATTTTCTTTTTGGTAATTCAATATAGAAGAAGCTTTAGAAGGGTTTGATTTTAGAATGTGTATGATCTAAAAAATATGATTTTTTTAATATTGAGATCCACTTCCTACAACTGTATTATCAACATCCTCCCTCTGTCTTGATAGTTCTCATCAACCCCCACTATTCAAAAATGCTTGTAATGATTTATAAAATGAAGAATCTGTTCTCATATAAGGAATTTTGTTCTTCATCTGTCTTTCATATTCATTTTCAACGTCCCATGATAAAACTTTAAAGTTTCATCTTCTTTAATGATCTTTTTAAATAACTTTTTCAACATAGGTTTCATATTTCAATTGACATTCAGCTATTGATGATGGACGCGGTTCTCCACAAATTGAAAAATCCTTATTTTTATATGCCCTTAAATGCCCCATCAGTGTTTCAATATGAATAGTCTCCCTTTACTTTAAACTCCCATTTTTCCTTGTTTTTTGTGATCTGAAGATGTCTATTATAACTACTCTTCAAAACATCCTTTGGGCAGATACACAATGTTTTCTTTCCGAACTCAAGATGGAGGAGGAGAATATTTTATGGAATAGATTAATGTTGTGTTTGTTGTTCGAGGTGTTTTCTATAATGTTTATATTCGTGATTACAACATCCAGTACGGTGTATTCAACCTATTTAATAATAAAACTTTGCTGAAACTAGAAGTAAAAGTGAAGATAAGTAAAAAAAAAAAAAAAATAATAATAAATATAAAAAATAACAGATAAAAAAAACAAAAGAAAAAAAAAAAAAAAAAATAATGAAAAAAAAAAGAAGAAAAAAAAATATTTAGTAGTAAGAAAAAAATAAATCATAAAAAATTTTTCTTGAATGAAAATTCCGTTTATTTTTACAGGTGAATCTGTGCTGTAACTAAAATTTTCTTGATGAAAATTTCGTTGAATTTACAAGGTGAATCTCTGCTTAAACTAAAATTTTCTTGATGAAAATTTCGTTTATTTTACAGGTGAATCTGTCTTAAACTAAAATTTTCTTGATGAAAATTTTCGTTGATTTTACAGGTGAATCTCTGCTTAAACTAAAATTTTCTTTGAGAAAATTTTCGTGATTTTACAGGTGAAATCTCTGCTAAACAAATTTTCTTGATGAAAATTTCGTTTATTACAGGTGAATTGTGCTTAAACTAAAATTTCCTTATGAAAATTTCGTATGATTTTACAGGTGAATCTCTGCTTAAACTAAATTTCTTTGATGAAAATTTCGTTTATTTTACAGGTGAATCGTGCTTAAACTAAAATTTTCTTGATGAAAATTTCGTTGATTTACAGGTGAATCTCTGCTTAAACTAAAATTTTCTTGATGAATTTCGTTGATTTACAGTGTGAATCTCTGCTTAAAACTAATTTTCTTGATGAAAATTTTTGTTTATTTTAACAGGTGAACCTGTGCTTAAAACCATTTTAATCCTCAACTTTTTTCACTTAATAAATACAATGTTCAGAAGACACAAAAGACAAGTTTCAATCAAATCTCTTCATTGTTAAAGATACTGGAGAAAATAGTCAAGGTGGTAAAATTGACAAAGATAAAATATAACAACTATTGGAATAAAAACAATTATGGCGAATGATATTAGAGTCTCATTTACTTCAGTGGAAGGGCTTTTAGATACCTGGAGAACATCAATTAAAGTATCTCTAACAAAAGTTCCTCCTTCCTTTTGGTAAATTTCAACTAGAAAAAGCAATGAAACCAAGAAAAGTATCAAAAACAAAAACCTTATGGATGAAGCTTTAGAAGAAAAGATTAAGACCAATCCTGTAAACTATGCAAGGAATGTATTTTTTCAACAACTCCTAAGAATGTAAATCCTGATCGAAACTAAGGATGTTAATATATCAGGTGAAATGACATTCGTATCAATAGTAGTTAAGGATCATTTTAAAATTACTTAATATAAAAAATTTGTAGTTGAATCTGGTAATGAAAAAAAGTAATATAGTTCGATGGTAATTTATTAAATATAGTCAATAGCGAACTGAAAGTATATGATGAAATTTTAGTTTAAGTAAAGTTTTTTAATAAATATGATAGTTTACTCGATTTGAGCCTCTTGAATTCCCCCTGATTCTCATATGACAAGTTTGAGAATTGTACGCGTCGTGAAAGACGGGGAAAACAACAGAGTCAAAAAGCCTAAAAAAATGTATATCTGTGATATCTCTCATTAATGAAAAAAAAAATATAAAAGGAAAATAAATCTTTTAATTTACACCAAAACTGATTACTTACAAGATTGAATTAGAGAAATGAATGTAAAGTATGAGGGTAAACACACCTTCCTTACAGGGAAGAAACTGAACGATTAGGAAATGTCAAAGGATGCTGTATATACTTATTCATCGATGTGATTTTCAGGAAAATCAACACAAGAATTGCATAAATAAAATAATGGATTATTTGAAATTAAACCTGAACTTAGATAAATAATAGAGTTTATTCTTAAAAAAAGCCAATATAAATTAAATAACCTGTTTTCCAAATATATAAATGAATGATTTTTTACCCATTTGGGAAATAGAATAAAATTTAACACCAATAAAAATCTCCCAAATTCTTAAGAGCTCATAGTTGGTTCAAGTGGATGTGGAAAAACTGCTTACTTTAAAGATGCTCCTCACTACACAACTGTTATTAGATTAGACTAATTTAATAATTTCAACAAATCGAGTTTTCAACCGAGTATCAACTACTCATTCACAAGTTTTAATCTGTCTTCAAAAAGAAGATATAATTGGTTTAATTTAAACTTTTTCAAAAACCTAAATGATTATAACAGAAGATATAAATACAACTATTTGTGATACACAGAGATGTAAAAAGAAATCAAAACCGATAACTTGTAATTCCTTAGTGAATTACGGAGAATGATATGACCATCTCCCCAAGATTTGGAATAAATCCAAAAAAGAACCTCGTTATCTTTGATGATTGTTAATGAGAGAAACCATACGGTAATGGACAGCTACTACAAACAAGAGGAGACACTTCTTCTTGTAATTGTATTTATCTTAGTCAATCGTACTTCAACTTCCTCGTCGTTCCATCAGAACAATGAATACTTTTATTTTATCAAGTTAAATTCAATAGATATTAACAATTTTTGAGAGACAAGTTGTCTACATTATCGTATAAAAAGGATTATGGATTACATGAAACACACGACTGAAAAATATAAATATATTGTTGTGAAACAAATGAGATATTAAATGAATTTTTTCAATAAATAGAATGGATGCGAAAGAAGAGAAGAAGATTTAGGGAACATCAGAGTTGGTTTTCAAAAGTTGTATAAACCAACAGGAAGACATAAAGAAGCAAACGCAGGCAAAATAAACGGTGAAGAAGCATTTTGAAAGAAAACAGAGAAATTTTTTAAACGCACTTTAAAAACTTCCCAGAAAAATTATAGATGTTCCACAGTTCCCATAAAAACAATAAAATATACTCCTAGAAAGCTCCAAAATTTAAAAAGATTTCAGTCAAATGACGGAGGAAGAATTAGAGCAATAGGAGAATTAGAATATGATGATGAAGGATATTCACAAATGGAAGAGATGATCGACCCCCTGATTATATTGTTGAATGCTCTTCAAAACAATGAATATTCAGCGGACATTCAAAAACCAAGCAGGGCTCATTCCAACGAACAATCAGCAATATTTCAATCTTTTCAAGAAACGGTAATGGGATATTTAATGATGAATTAAGGTTTGATTCTGCTCGACCCCTAGTCAAACAACTCCGAATTTATGTTCTTCTCACAAAAGATGGAAGAAAGGTTCACTGTGAGGGGATGAATCAAAGTATATTGATAAATCGATGGATATGAGATAATGATGATAAAGTAATTATTGAATCTGCTGAACTCTTTGATTATAGGGTTAATTCTTTCTGGTAAAGTAGGAAGAATGAGAAGGGAAACACATTATACAGGCTTTAAGTACCTTGGTTCAGGTGTTGAGTTTTCTTCCAAATGACCGATCACAATAGTTAATAGACTGTTATTGTTGTTAGGCAGTAAGAAGGCTGGAAATAAAATTGTTTTAATGAAGCACAGCCATTTTAGACCATTTGATGAACATGAAAAATAATTAATAAACATCCAATAATAAGACATTTTATTCATATTAAATAAGAAAGCACAATCCTTAAGTTTAATTCACAACAGCGACCACATACATTTCATTCCCATAGCCACTACACATTGAACACAACAACGAATATGATGTCTATCCTTATTGTCCATGGGAAACTTATAAAATACCTTATTTAATATAACTGATAAAAATGACAATTTAGTTATAATCCGGAAGTGGATTACAAAAGCGATAACAGTCCACCCGACATATGAGATTTCTCAATATCTTCCGAAATTGCCTCGTCTATGAAAGAACAGGGTGATGAACAAAAAATATTGGTGCATAGACATTCACAAACATACTTCAAAATCAACGATTAAACTTAAAAATAAACTACAAGGTGATTTCAACAATTGATAATTCATTTCGAGGTTATTGGGTTTCCTCCTCAAAAAAGATTGAAACTAATGGGACGTTTTAACAGGATATGCTTCAAATATCCTCAGAATAAATTCGGTATTAATTCACTGTGATTTGATTTGATGGTCCTTTAAAGAGAATAAAAACAAATACAAAATAATTTTCATTCCAGCGCATACTCACCCCAATTGGTTATAAATTCAATAATGGAACCCAAAATTTGGTTTATTCTCCTGTGTAGGAAAAACCATACACAGAGTAAATTTTAGGATAAAAAAACCCCCCGAACCCCCCAAAAGGAATAATCCCCGGTATGACCCCCCCCTTAAAGAATTTTCCCTTTTTTAATGGAGAAGTTATATCCCACAAGCAATCACCTACCGTGAGTTTCCATAATAAATGACGCATGGTTATTGGAGGAAACACGAAGTTGGGAAAATATAAAAAATACAGGGGATGGGATGTTCCTTTCCATAACTACAAGGGCGAAGGTATGTATCTTGGTAGAGGATACGATAAACCTAGTGAGACAAAGGGTGCGGACACAATTTCGAGAGATGGGAATAATTGATACTCTAAGTAGCGGTTCAACTATTCTTAAACATAAAGACCTAATGTTCAACTGCTCTGCTGTGGGAAATGTAGCAGGTGCTATAAAAGAGTATAAAAGATGCCAAAAGGAATCTCATAAATACAAGCAATAAAAGAAATTAAGCAAGGCAAAACTCAGTTGTCTTCCCAAGAACGACCAGAAAAAATTCGAATACTGGATCAGGGTTCAAAAGTTTTAAATCTTTTTCTAATAATACAAGTAGGAAGATTGAATAGTATCTATGATTTGATGATACTATTATTATTCAAACTCCACTAAAAAGAGATTACTTCAAGGTAAAATGCAATAACTGGAACAGACTGGATACAAATGGTAACAAAAGTTTTGAATAAATAATCAACAAACCTATTTGATCTATCCGAAAGTTTCCTTGTTGTGTAATTTACAATCACTAAGGCTGGGAATAACAAACAAACCACACTCGTAAATGATTTTCTCTGGAAAATGTTTGATAGTCTTCGTTGTACATTGGAAACAAGAAGTTGACACGGTTGATTATGTCTGCTGCTGTATCTGAAATGATGAAATTTACACATATTCATCTCGCTGATGAGAATGAGGAAACGGGGCCTGGTCGCAGGTTTTATTCTGAATGTCAACGGGAACAGAACACAGACCCTAGGATATAATAAGGAAGGAATGTAAAGATGATGATACAAAAGCAGTTAGTTTTTACTGTGCGTTTCCTCTTTACAAGGTATCTTTGGATTTTTGTGATCATATAAATCTGTATGGTCTTAAATTAGATTTCAAACTAAAGGAATGATAAGAAAATAGATACTTTTGGTGTTGGTAAAGTGCTTTGGTGACACGAAATAAATTTGTAATTTGATGAAATGAGTTGGTATATAGTGAATATACTTTCCTAATCTAAACAGAAGAGATGTTGAAATAGAAGACTTTAACTCAGAAACCACTCGTGTATCATACCTCAAACGAAGATGCCAAACGTTAAAGCTCACCAAACCACTTACACGTGGAATTTGGGTGTTCTGGAAGGAAAGCACGATATCTGGTGGATCATTTTAAAAAGCCGATGGTGAATACTGCGACTGAATAAGAATAATGCATTGGTGATAATGCTAAGGGGAAACAACTTCGTGTTTCTCTAGATGGCACATTTTCCCACGAGATAGATTGGAAATTTGGGAAAAATGATTTGCTGAAGGCATACAAGCTTACCATAAAAAAAAAAACGGTGTGGAAAAGTATGGAAATAAAGAACCTATTTGGATATGACAGCATTTAAAAGTTTGGTATACAATCTATGCGTTTGACGCTGAGTGCTCAAAAGGAAACTATAAGTCTAATCGAGTGGATACTTCCCTATACATTGAAAGAGGAAGAGAGTGAAGAAGTTGATGCATATTGGTTGCTTTGAAGAAACAGAATTACAGATTAATACAGATAAGTGTTATTGATAGTCTACTTAATTTTTGTTAAATAAAATGAGTGGCAAAGTAGCACTGGGGTAGTATGTTAATGCAAATCAATCTCATAAAATATCATCGTGTGTTCAAAATCAAAAGCCTTGTACGATTAAACGTTAATGACAATTCAGAGAAAAGAGCAGTAAGAATTGATGTTTTTGTCACAAGAAGAACAAGGTAAATCTGAAGCGATACTGCTCACTTAAAAATTTAAAATGACAAAACATGTTTGAAAATATTCAATAAGAGAGACGAGTGGAGGATTTTCCCATTTTCTAATTCCTTTATTTGCTGGTTTAAGTGCGGTTGGAGCATTGACGGGGTGGTATTTCAACAAGCGTGAAAACTGCCGAACAAAGAAGGCTCAACTCCGGGCTCAAAAAAGATTGGAAAGAACATAACAAAGAAGTTGGAGAAGACAACATTAGTGGAAGTGTGTAATTGTAGATTTTGCTGAAAAACTTGAAGGTCTGCCTGATAAAGCGAGATTGTTTAGTTGGAGATATGCTTTCTTCTATATTCGCACAAGAGGTGTAAATAACTAAAAGGGGAATGGATATATCTTTCTAGATAAATAAATGAGCATTGATGAGTGGTTTAAAGAATTGGAAAGAATACAACATCAAATTTACAACTTGTCAAATATTGTAGAAATTAAATTCATAATGTGGTTATTTGTATGAGAGATGAATTAACAAATGTGCCGAAACATACAAGAATATTATCTATGAACTTAGAGATAATAATGGGAACGGTTCTTCATTGGGTGTAATTTTTTAATAATCAAGACAAATATATTTGATCGTTTTGGTCTTCCCACCACCCTGTTTGAAGTCATAAAATTCTTAACAGAATGGTGTTTATAAACATTTCAAGTCCAAGATAAATTCTAAGTGTTGTGGTCAATTAATGGTTATATGCGTGTGTATTTCAAGCTCAACAAAAATAAATAGAATTTATGATATATTTTTAATCTAAATATTAAGCTTATTTGGAAAGATGGTTCTATCTTTGGTGTAATCCCAAGAACTGGATATTGATTTATCAAATTATTACACAAAGGCCCAGGCTGAACGACATCAAATATAATATAACCAAACATATTAATATGAAAATGCTTATTAAATTAAAAAATTATCCAAGCCTGACTGACGCGAATGATTGTGTGAGATTAAGCGATTATCACAATATATTATCCTATAAATAAAACGCTGTGTATCCAAAGAACGAAGTGTTGGATTTATCTCCAGGTAATACAGAATTTCACAGTTCGAATTACATAAATTTTATAAAGAAGGCGTATGATTGTGATGAGAATAGAACAATGGGGTATGATATGAATATTTTAGGGTATAATTGGTCATTTAAAATTAACCTGAAGACCGGAGCAATTAAATTCAGGCTGTAAGAAAGAATATTATCCACTTGTATAGAGATGAGTTTTGTGAGAGCCACGATTAGTAAACAACAAATAAAAGAATTTAATAGGGTAAAATAAATAATGGTTTGCCTCGTTATATAATCATGAAAACAAGAAAAAACAGATTATAGTAATAATAGGGAAATACAAATATGTATAACTATGGGAAGCATGGAGTGATTTTCGTGTCATAATATTATTCTAAACGATATATTTCTAATACATAAATGACGGGCAAAGAGCTTCAAGAAAATTTATATCATTCTGGTCCAGCATACTTCAAAAAGGGTATTTCGTATTTTAAGAAATATGTTCTACAACATAAGAATGATGTATTTTCAATAAAAAGATTGGCTTTATGCTTGATGTTGATAAACCGACAACTTGGAATGTAACTAAATGTTAAATAACGAAAAATTAAAGTTAAGAAAAGAGTAAGGCTCTTTTAGAAATTAAAAGAAATTTTTATGGTTTCCTGTTTGTAAAAAAAATTATTTGGAACAGCAATAACACAGAAATCCTTGATGAATATACTGTATGATAATTCTATGGGGTAAGCATTCAAGTATAGTAGGACGAGGAAGAGTGAAAGAAGAGAAGAGGAGGAGAGAGAAGAAAGAGAAAGAGGGAAGAAGGAAAGAGAGAAGAAGAGAGGCAGAAGAGGAGAAAAAGAGAGAGGAGAGAGGGAGAGAGAGAGAAGAGGAGAAGGAGGATGGGGAGAAGAGAGAGAAGAGAGAGAAGAGGAGAAGGGAGGAAGACGACGACAAAATATCAAAATATGGAAACACAGTGAGATCAAAAAAGATTGGTGGTATTTACGAAAATAACTTCAACCACCGAGGAGGAAAAAAAAGAATTGACAAGTTATTTGCCAATATTTTCTTCAAGATATTGACATCGTCAGCTATTCATTTTAATTCAAGTTTTTCTTGAAGTAAATGGAGAGACAGTGAAGCGATTTTCTAAGGATTCTTATGTTTTAAAAAATTAAATTCAAATGTGCATGTTGGAAACTAAAAAGGTTTTTGCAACTCTGCAGATGAATTTTCTCAGTAGAATAAATGAGTTATGTCTCAAATGTAAAAAGAAAACTAATACTAAAAATTTCATATATTAAAGTAAAAATAACAGGTTATACAAAAGGTATATGTTCGGTGTGTGGTTCAAAAAAAATCAATTTATCTCCAAACACAAACTCGGAGGAGATATACAAAAGTTTTATCAGAATAATTACAACGACTGAATACCGGGGAATTACATCTACCAGAGTATTTCTTTCTGTGGTCCAGGCACAAACCTTGATAAAAAGATTAGATGAGGCAGACAATCCTAAACCATGGAGTAAACCTACAATAGGGTTGATGAAGTGTGCATGAGGCACATATTGATTATGGAAATACCACAACTTAGAAGAAAGCATGAAGCCGATAGAGAAATGTGTATAATTTGTCTCTGATACAAAATCCAACCTTGAGAAGAAAAGTTGATCGGTTCATCGTGAAGAAGATGATCAGTGCTAAATTGAAACTGGCTGAAATTCAAAAAAACGTATAGCTCTAATGATGTCATTAAGACTGAAGAGCAATTAGCTGATGAATTACATAAACCAATTATCACAAAGTTTCAGAGAAGGAAAGTTTATTCAAGAAGTGATTATATCTCTGTCTGCTGTTGATTGAACTCAATAATGATAAGGGGACAAGTATGCTTTAACCGTTATTGATTTGAGAGTAGATATGCGTGGTCGTCCATTAAAAACAAAACAGGTAATACTCTTATGTTAGCCTTTCAACAGATATTTAATAAAAGTAAGGAAAACCGAAAAAATTGTGGACTGATGAGTGAGAGTTTTATAACAAACATTTATGAATTTTCTAAAGAATAACAGTATTACATTATACATACCTTTAATGAAGGGAAGGCCGTTGTTGTCGAACGTTTTAATCGTACCTTAAAAGAGAGACTATATAAAAAATTCACACAACTCGGTTCACACAATGTTATCTTTTATTCAGATATTGTGGATAAGTATAATAACACGATTCATACGTCACAAATATGAAACCATCAGAAACATTTACAAAATTAAAATATGAAAAAGAGATTAATGTCAGAAACTAAGTTCAAAGTTGGTGATATCTAGAATATACAGGTGGAAATCTCATTTTGAAAAAGGTTTTCGTAAACGATGGCTAACGAACTTTTAAAATGTTGATGTAATAGAATACGGTTCCTGACTTAAATATATGATTTGGAAGGGAAGAGATTTAGTTCATTTAGTCACAGGAATCAAAAGACAAAACTAAGCAATAATACCCATGGAGCAATGGGTGCCCTTCACTCCCTCCTACTAAACACTTTGTGACACTAGAGGGCCAAGTCCGAGGTGTATAACAGTATATAATGTTGTGTCAAGGGGACGTTCTTAGATCTGTGAACCCCAACACAGAATCCTCAACTGAATCGTCAAGGCTTAACATTTGTTTGTTATGTGTGGTGTGTGTGGTGCGGTGTGTGCGTAGTATGTATGTGTGTGTGCGTGTGTGGTGTGTGTGTATGCGTGTGTGTATGCGTGTGTGTGTGTGTGCGTGTGTGTTGTCGTGTTGTGTATCGTGTGTGTATGCGTGTGTGTGTGTGGTGTGCGTGTGGGCCGTGTGTGCGTGTTGTGTGGTGTGCGTGTGTGCGTGTGTGTGTGGTGTGTGGTGTGTGCGTGTGTGTGTGGGTGCGTGGTTGTGTGTGTGTGTGCAATGAGCAATGGGTTGGCGCTTCACTCCCTCCTGCTATACACCATTGTGGACACTCGAGGGCCAATCCGAGATGTATAACAGTTATAATGTGTGTGCAATGGGAGCAATGCGGTTGGCGCTTCACTCCCTCCTGCTATACACCATTGTGGACACTCGAGGGCCAAGTCCGGTGTATAACAGATATAATGTGTCAAGGGGACGTTCTTAGATCTGTGAACCCAAACACAGAATCCTCAACTGAATAGTCAAGCTTAACTTTGTTTGTTGATGTGCGTGTGCGTGGCGTGTGCGTGTGTGTGTGCGTGTGTGTGTATGCGTGTGTATGCGTGTGCGTGTGTGTGTGTGTGCGTGTGTGTGTATGCGTGTGTGTGTGTGTGCGTGTGTGTGTGTGCTGCGTGTGCGTGCGTGTGTGTGCGTGCATGCGTGTGTGTGTGTGGCGTGGTGTTGCGTGTGTGTGTGTGTGTGTGTGTGTGTGTGTGTCCCAACCGCACATCAAAATCTCAACCCAACTCAATCCTCGCCAACACAATGTCTTTTTCAAAATAGATTTCCACCTTATATATTTTTTACTGTTTTTTTTTCTCTTCTCCAATTCTGTCTTTTAAGCTTCAGGTTTGTGATGTAGAAAGGGGGAGTAAGTCTGCACTTTCTTCCCAAACTAACAATATATTTTTTTATGTTTTTTCTCTTCTTCCATTCTGTCTTTTCAGGCTTTCAGTTTGATGAGTGTAGAAAGGGGAGTCAGAACTTTCTTGATAGGTTTAGATCCCAAAGAGTGGTAGCATTTCAAGTCCTCCCAAAATAAACCAACTTCCAAGTCTCCAAGGTATAACTCTTTGGTTGGGTCATCAAGGACGAACTCGTTCTGTGGTCTTGGTCGCTCATGAGGTCTTCACCAGCCACAATTTCGCCCCAAGTTGGGCAAATCGGTATTTTGATTGCATTTCAGATACAATTCCTGTGAGAGAAAATAATAATGTATTAATTAAGTTATTTAATTAATTAAATGGTCGATGTTAAAAAGGAACTGAAAATAGGAAAATAAAATCTTACCTCAACAGATAATAGGTTTGAATCCAGTACATCAAGTTGAAGTTTAGTTCCATACAAATATTCGAACTGCAAGAACCCAAAGTCATCCCACTCAAGGTCTCGCTCGTTCTGTGGTCTTGTCGCTCACAAGGTCTTCAACCAAGTCATCAATTTCGCCAAAGTTGTGCAGAAATCGGTATTTTCAGATACAATTTCCTGTGAGAGAAAATAATAATGTATTAATTAAGTTTTAATTATTAAATGATCGATGTTTAAAAGGAACTGAAAATAGGGAAATTAAGTCTACTCTCAACAGATAATAGGTTGAATCCAATTCTTCAACTTGTAAGTTTAGTCCATACAAGTCATAGAGGTTCCAGGCAAGCTCAGCACAGTAGTCCATTCTCATAAAAGTAAAAATATGTTTAAAATGGAGCCTGGCCTGACGCTTTTATAGAGAAAGACTGGTGGCGTGGTTCCTGTGGAAATTCCCTGGGCAAGCCCAGGCATGCCTTCGTTCGGAAAATTTTCAAAACCATAACATTGTAGAAATTTTCTAGTGTTTTCCTTTGTTGAGTCAGAGAATGAACTGGAAATGATGTAAGAGTAGGCGGGGCTAAGAAAAGTGGCGGGCTTAGGAAAGTGGGCGTGGCTATATGAAAATCCTCACGAAAAGTGGGCGGGGCTTATGAAAAGTGGCGAGCTTAGCAAAAGTGGCGTGCTATGGAAACACTCAGAAATGGGCGGGGCTTATGAAAGTGGGCGGGCTTAGGAAAAGTGGCGGGGCTTATGAAAAAGTGGCGGGGCTTAGGAAAATGGGCGGGCTTATGAAAAAGTGGGCGGGGCTTAGGAAAAGTGGCGGGCTTATGAAAAAGTGGGCGGGGCTTAGGAAAAGTGGGCGGGCTTATGAAAAAGTGGGCGGGCTTAGAAAAGTGGCGGGCTTATGCAAAAATGATATGCAACTCAGGAGGTGGTCAGATGAGATCATTAAGAAAGTATATCATTTCATAATGGCACAAAGGGGTATCTTGAAAAATATAAAGATTCAAAGTTTGTTTTTAAATATTTTAGATGGGGATTATTGTGCAAGAAAATTAAACTATTGAAGAATTTGAGAATGAACAAATTTTAGGTTCAATTGTGTGAGCTAAACAAATATACATTGGTTATTTGAATAGCTAGCTCCCTAGGTTAAAAAGGGAGACAAACAAATATACCTTGGGATAAAAAGGGGCGGTAATTTAGGGGAAAAAATGTGAAATCGCTGAAATCCCCATTCATTTACATGGGGAAAAGTGAGCCAGAATCAGTATATCCACCCTACTCACGTGCCTTTTTGCAAACTCCAGGCGTGCCGTCATGTGTCTTTCTCTCAGGAGTGGCTTCCCTCTCGCCACTCTCCCATAAAGCCTAGATTTGTGAAGTGCTGCAGAGACTGTTTACCTTCCGGCAGGTTCTCTCATCTCAGCCAATTTACTCTGTAGTTCTGTCAGAGTGGTCATTTGGTTCTTGGTCACCTCCGTGATCAATGTCCTTCTTTCACAGTTGCTTGGTTTGGTCGGACGGCCAGCTCTAGTAAGAGTCTGGGGTAGTTCCATATTCCTTTCTATTTCCTAATGATGGAGCTCACTGTGCTCTTGGGTACTTTCAACACTGGAAATTTTTATATCTCGGATTCTATCTTGTACTTCATGGTGGAGTTTCTTCTCTGATATGCACTGTCAACTGTTGGACCTTATATAGAAAGGTGTGTTTCTTTCTAAATCATGTCCATTCAATCGAATTGACCACAGGTTGACTGCAATCAAGTTATAGAGCCATCTCAAAGATGATAAAACTAAATTAGATGCACCTGAGCTCAATTTGGAGTGTCATAGCTAAGGGGTTGAATACTTATTGACTCAAGATATTTCAGCTTTTCATTTTTCATTAATTTGTAAAAAAATTAAAAAACATGTTTTCACTATGTCATTATGTGGTATGTTTTGTAGATCGGTGACAAAAAATTCAAATTTAATCCATTTTAAATTCAGGCTGTAACAACAAAATGTGACAAAAGTCGAGGGGTGTGAACACTTTCTGAAGGCACTGTACCCCCTGACCGCATTCACTCACACTCACTTACCCCACATATTCACAAGCCCAAACCCCTCTCCCATACACCACCCCTCCCATACACCACTGGTTTACATCCTTCGCTCTCATCCAGAAATCTGCACTGACTCCCACCCTTCGTAGAATCTCTGAAAAATATCACTTCACACCCCAAATTCTTCAAATGCTCAGCCAAAAACTCATACCTCCTCTTCAAAAGTTCGAAACAGACCCTTCCCTCGTCATTACCCACTGCATGCACCACCGCCAATGTTCCCTGCCTGCAACCCCACAAAATGTCTTCCCACCATTCCCCTCGAAAAGGACACAAAATACTATTTTTCGTACCTTGGGACAAAATGGAGAGTCCACATATCCAATCCACTCATCCCCGCCAAAACGATCTCCCTGGTCATCCTCCCTCCCCGTCCGATGCCCGCAATCACACACACACACATGCACCACCACCCCCATCATCTGCACTGCCATCCTCTTGCACACTTGCAGCACTCCCATCATTTCTTACACTCGCAATACCGACCGCATCAACACAGTTGCTTTGATCTGTAATTAGGTTTGTGCTGCAAGAATAATCCAATCCCTTTTTGAACTACAGCTGCTCTCAATGGATCCTGGTGTGATAGCGAGGTTAATCTCTTGAGGATTGTGTACTTGTGTTTTACATTTTGGAAAATGGTTATCAGAAATGGCCAAGTTATTTGATGAACTTTCCATCCCACTTCCGTGTCGCCTTATTGTGATTCGACGGTGATAAATTTTATGTTAAGTCATCATATAGAAAACTACCATTATGATTTTTAAAATTTTTTTTTTTTAGCCTCAAAAGACTCTCAGATTTTCCCTTATCTCCCTGTCACCCCAATGTTTTTCCACTGTTACTTTTCCAAGTGATTTCCCCTCCTACCCAACATCCCCCTTTTTAAGCCTCCCCCGATCGCATAGGTGAAGGCTTATTGCTGTTGGGTTTGTTTCTATTAATTATTAGCATCCCCGATATTTAATTGTTTATTTGACAGAGTTTATTTGACCCCTCGGAATACTAAACCACCACTTAGAAATTTTTTTTTATTATTTTATTTATTTATTTTGTCTTCTTGCACTCTCAACACTGAAAATTTATGAGCGATATCAATTTTCGAGCTGTATCTCTGAGCCGGCTGGGGCTTTCGGAATGAAATTTTGCATCAATAATGCGACGAGAAAGTATGCAGGGTTGACACTATTTTTTGACCTTGACCTATTTTAAGGTCATGACCTAATTATGGACATTTTCACATTTTTGCCATAACTTGACTAAGGTTTGAAATTGCCCTCCCTAGATAGCCTAGGACAAGGCACATTTACCCTTCATTTACATCATACCCTCCAGGTTGAAGGTCAAGGTCAAATGGTGGTCTAAAAGAAATAATGCATTTTTTTGTCACCTCTCAGTTTTGCCTATGCGGAATCTCAAAGACCAGAGATGTTCTTGCATCCATTATGTTCCTTCCAAGATGTTCTTGCATCATAATAGCGTACCTGCACTGAAGTTGTGCACCTGATATTTGATTAGTGTCCGTGACCTTTTTTTTCAGATTGTGACCTAATTAGCAAAAAACACCTTATTGATCATAACCTGAATAATTTTCCTCTGATTTTCATGATGTTGAGTTTTATGGGTAGATTGTAGATGGGGACACATTTTCTTTATTTACATTGTATCCCTAAATGTTGAAGGCCAAGGCCATACGGTGGTCCGAAGAAAATATGGTCATCATTGGATCATGGGCCAAGGGTAAGTTGCAAGCAATGGCCGAGGGTAAGCCTCTCCCTGTTGGAGGAGGCTTACCCTAGGTGATCGCTTTGTAATGGCAGATATATTGTTCAAACTCGCTGTGGCACATCTCCAGCAAACTTTTATGTGAATTAAAAGGGCACCCCCTTGAGTTCAGGTCGTGGTAGTGTGACAACCACTGGAGGGGGAGTTTTGCCGAATGCTGTTTGACCACAACCTCCCGTTTAGCCATGTTACCACTTAAGAAACTGAATATAATTGAGTGTTTTACACTGTTTTCTTCAATGGCTCAACTTATTTTGAAAATTGTTTGGAAATATAAAAATTCTACATTTGTTTTGTTCTTTTATTGAATTAAAAGTCATTTGCTAAAATGTAATTGCCACCAAAAAACGACCTCTATACAGAGCATTCGTTCTGCTGAAGCGGTTTCTTTGGCTAGGGTTATAATTATGGATGAGTCGACACTCCGACACAGGATACTCGACTCAGTGTGCAGGCATTTGGAATTTGACCAGAGTGTCGGCAATAGTTCGCCTACTCTATGCAAAAGGCACCATGGGATCTTTAATGTCTACTAACTACTGCCAGCAGATTGGACACCCAGTTTAATGTCCATCCGAGGAACACATCAATGCCTCGCCCAGCCTGTGAAACACCAGGATGGCAATTTATAGCTGGGTTGAGATGCAAACCCAGGCTAGACAACTCAGAGGTGAGTACACCGACTTCTAGGGTCTAGGCTATCCTGCCAGCCCCAACCAAAATTGCCATTCAGCATATTTGCATTTGTTTTAACGAGTGTTCCGAATAACGGTACTGTATTGTACGCTTAATCATCCTGTATGAATGATACCAAATATCATCCAAGGTCACCATTTTGTTTAGTCATACCAAATTGTGTGGCTGTATAGTCTGATGAGGCATGTTCCAATCCATCATTCGGTACATTATGTACATTTTGCGACGGTGATTGGATCACTGTTATTGAGATCTTTCATATTGAGAAGCAACAGTGCAAACTCTTAGGATTCATAATGGAAGATTCCTTACAGGATGATGAGTATGATAAGTAATATGAAATGAAAACAAAGCCTTAGGCTAATCTTTCTTTGTTCAACAGGATGGTACAGGCAGCAAGATTCTGCTGGGGACCTCTTTTGTTGGAATATTTGTGCGGGAGAGACGTGATCAACGTCCTCTGATGTTCAAGTGAGAACTGTGATTCCAGAGGCTTAATTTCCCCACATTTTTGTGTGACATGCTCCAAACCTTTAGAGCGGCTTTCATAAGCACAAAGGTGTACAAAGTGTATTGGGTGTTAGCTATCTGTTAAACCCTAAGATTTATTGAATTTGGACCAAAACTTTCAGTTGTTGGCACAACAGCACACATTGATGAAAACATGCATCACCTTTTTGTCTCATGTTGTGATGACAATTGACAAACATGCAGAGGTATCCAGGATAACTAGGTGTGAACCTGGCTGATTTGATTATTGGTCCAACACAAATATTATCCACTGAATCTGAATCTTTCTTTGTCTATGTCCGTGAACTTTCAATTGCAGGTGGAACAGCATCTCATTTGTGTCCCACAGCAAGTCCCTGCTCTTGCTGGAGCTCACCTGTCTTGCTGAAGGCTTGCAGTTTCAGCTGGTACCTGCTTTTGTTTTGACCAGATGTTCCACCCAAACCAATTAACATTGACTGAAACAGATGTGTAATGTTTCCACTCTTAAAAAAAACAACTGAGACAATGAGTTTACTAAATCTCCCTTTGTGTGTTATTTAATTGTAAATGTAATGTTGATTTGTTTCTTTGCAAACTCTAAAACACAAGTTACTGGGATTACTGCCTGCTTTACACCAGGAGGACATCGACATTGCGAAGTATATATCGAGACTCATCAACATCCGGCTCAAGTTTTATAGAAAGAATGAAAATCTCACCACGTATGTTTATGTTATTTATAATCATGTTTATGGTATTGTGCACGAGGGATAATCATCTGAATTATAAGGTCAATAACTGACATGACTTGACTGTTTTTTTTAATTTTTTCTGCCACAATTGAACTGAAATTTGTTTTTTTTAATCCTTTTAAAATTACTTTCATCCTGTAAACAAGGAGTTATTATTTGTTATAAGAGGCTCAAATCTCATGAAAGAGCTGGACGATGCAATGTGGGAGATCAAACGCAACCATAGCAAGTCAAATGAAACCAGATATCTGCGCACACAAAGCGATCGCCAAGGGTGAGCATCCCCAGACTTAAGCCGCTGTCACACCTTGACGTTTTAGCCAGCGTATGGCAACGTATCAAAATGTATGTAAAACGTCCCTACCAGCCCACGTTTCTTCAGTGCAGCCTCCTGAACAGACAGTGGGAATTCCCTCCTCTGGCCCTTCCTGCTTCTTCTTCTTCCCTCTCTTGTACCCATTACTTCGATTCATTATCACCCTCGCTTGCCACCTCTTGTAACTCATGACACCACCATCCTTTCATGACACCACCGAATCCTTTCCTCTTTGCCTTCACACTTCACTCTATCCAATTTCTGTTATTTGGTTTTCCACATCAATATCCACTGAAATCAGTCCAACCTCTAATCTCTCCTGACAGTCTGCATCATCTCCCTTTACATATAGTGTGCCTTTTAAAACATTCGACACCAATCATGTCATCGATGCCCTCATTTCCCTTCCTGGAATTACTCTATACCTCTTTCAGTGACTCCAGTCTTTCAAATAAGCAGTAAATCAACTTACCAACCTGGATCTTGCCAAATGGTACACTCTCCCTGCTGGATCTAACAATGGCAAAAATTCCTCAGAATTTCTTCATTTCAAATCAGCTCCAATGGGTTCACCAAGTCATACGCTGGTGTAATGTGAACTTCATTTCTTGTTTGCCCAGAGCTGCCATAAGGTGTCACCATATCCGGAATTTACACAAACAAACTGGTTGGTCTAACATCCCTGCCTTCCTTTCCCAACTCTTCCTTCCCCACAGGTTACAGCTGAGAATAACAATTTAAAACAAATAATGTCATTGCCCCCATTGTTAGTAATTTTGCTCATGGAGTAAAGAGCTAGCCCATATTTATGTACAACTAAAATAGCGCCAGTCTATTAGTTAGGCATCGAAGCCAGGTCCTAGATAAGCTACAGGTGCAGTGGTCCTATGGCTTTTTTTTTTCTTCTTCTGCACCTCAACACTCCAAATTTCCAAACTGTATCAATTTCTAGCTGTATCTTGGAGCCGGCAGGACTTTTGGAATGAAATTTTGCATCAATAATGGGAGTTAGCCGCATTTACACTTAATTTACACTATACCTCTCTGGGTTAACAAAAAAATACTTTTTGACATAATTGAATAATTTTCCTCAATTTTCATTTGGTTGAGTTTTATGGCTAGATTGAAGATGGGGACACGTTTCCTTATTTATACTTTCTCCCTAAATGTTGAAGGTCAAGATAATATGATGGTCGGAAAAAACATATGGTCATCATTCGATCATGGGCCAAGGGTAAGTCGTGGGCAATCACCAAGGTAATCACAATGGTAAATGCCCTGTCACACCTTGACGATTAGCCAACGTATGCCTGACGTGTGCAAAATTGGGCTAAAACGCCGGCACACGTCGAATACGTTATGTGTAAGTTTGTATACGTTAAGAGCACGCTGGCATACGTCGTAGAACGCTGGCATACGTCGTAGACGCTGGCATACGTCGTAGTACGCTGGCAAACGTTGTAGTTCGCCGAGCGTTAGACAAATTTTCCATGCTTGAAATCTCCCGACGTATGCCAGCGTATGACTCACACGTCCGCATAATGCTAGCCATAAGTTGTAGGCACGTTACGCGATCGTTGACACACGTCGACACACGTTACTTGTAAGGTACTCATAAGTCGAAACACGTCAATGTAATGGTTAGCGTCAGTGTTCCAGACTCCCTGGTTTTTTATTTTTTTTATTTTTACTTTTTTTCTTCGGTATGACGGTCATGTTGACACTTCGATTTCTAGTGCGGTTATAATATAATATAATATAATTAAAAGGCTGCCGCTCAACGATTTAAATCATAAACGTCATACCGAAGAAAAAAAAATTAAAAAAAAAAAACCAGGGATCTGGAACACTGACGCTAACCATTACCTTGACGTGTTTCGACTTATGAGTAACGTACAAGTAACGTGTGTCGACGTGTGTCAACGATCGCGTAGCGTGCCTACAACTTATGCCAGCATATGCGAATGTGTGTCATACGTCGAGTACGTCGAGAAATTTTCAAATGCTGAAAATTTCTCGACGTACTCGGCGTACAATGACGTATGCCAGCGTACTACGGCGTATGCCAGCGTACTACGACGTATGCCAGCGTGCTCTTAACGTATACAAAACTTACCCATAACGTATTCGACGTGTGCCAGCTTGGTTCGGCAATTTTTCATACGTCGGCATACGCTGGCTAAAACGTCAAGCTGTGACAGCGGCTTCACACTTCGATGTCTAGTGCGGTTATGATTTGAATCGTCGAGCCGCAGCCTATGAATAGCCTACGCCACGTGATCGTCGGCGATCGCTGCCGCGTGCTATACATAAGTTAGACTATCGTTGGGCATAGGTTGTGAACGCCGCCAACACGCTCAGCATTCGTTGGTATAATTATCTATTATGTGATTAAAACGTCGGTGTACATTACTAATACGTTTGCATACGTCCAACACGTTATTATACGCCCAAAATAAAAAAAACATCAATAGTTCAGCGTACGCCACG
>CM068961.1:45551971-45563001 GCA_035128595.1 Eptatretus atami
TTCAGGATGGAAAGCAGGGAATTTGAAGGAGGTGGATTTGGGGTGGATTAAAGGGGGTAGAAAAGATCGAGGTTTTGGATGGGGGAAGATAAGAGATGGTAGTGAACGGCTGTTTTGAAAGACTGGAGGGAAGAATGGGATTGAACAGAGTTGAGAGGAGTTTATTCCAAAGGCAGGAAAAGAGGAATGAAAGAGTGAAGGTGAGCAGTGATTCGTGATTTTGGTAGTTTTACAGAAGGGGGTTGCTGGCGGACCTTGAGCGCCCTGTGAAAATATTGGGTGGGGGACAACATATCGCAGTCAGAGCGGTGGGAGGGGGGGGGCGAGACCGGAGAGGAGACGGTAGAAGACAGAAAGACCACCACACTGCCTGCGTGAAAGAGTGAGAGGCCCAAAGACAGCCTCACCGCAGGAGATACCAATGATCCGAAATGCCTGGTTTCCCAGCGTGAAGCCGAGAAGGTGGGAGGCATAAGCACCAGCCCAAGGGGAGAGCAGTATCCATCAGGCTGCGGACGAAAGTTTGTGTGTGGTCAGGCTCGGTGGGCTGAGGAAGGGCTTTGCACGACGGAGGATTCCCAGTCGGCAACTGGCTTTGGCAGCCAGGTTGGAAATGTGGCTTTCCCAGGAAAGATCATGGCAGATATTGAGACGCAGAACTTGAATGAAAGGACTTCTTCAAGAGGATTGTTGAGAAAGTAGATGGGGTGGTGGGGTTTCGATATGGTCCTTTCGTAGAGACATGTGAGAGTGTGAGATTGTTCAGGATTGAAAGACATGTTCCACGTGTTGGACCAGTTTGTGATTTTATCCAGATCTGCAGTGAGCGAAGAAGCTGCTGCTTGCTGGTCTGAAGGATGACAGATGGTATGACAGAGGGTGGAGTCATCAGCAAGAGATAAAGAGGATTTTCCAGAGTCAGAGAGATCATTGATGAAAACCAGAAAAAGAAGAGGGTCCAGAACGCTACCTTGAGGAACTCCAGCCTGGACAGGAAGAGGGTGAGAGAACTCATTTAGGGCCACACTTTGGCTGCGACAGGAGAGGAAGTCTGCGAGCCATGAGTGGAGATGGCCTTGGATACCATAGGAAGGAGTTTTGTGAGCAGGGCAGGGAGCAGACCGTGTCGAAAGCACATGATATATCTAGGGATATGGCTCTGATTTCATGTCTGGCATTGAGGACCTTCATCCATTGTTTGGAGAGCAGAAGCAGCTTATCCAGGGTAGAGACGACCTGGTCTGAACCAAATTGATGATTGGAAATCAAGCCATTGGAGAAGAGGAATGATTTAATGTCTGAAAGATGATGGATTACTTAACCTTGCTGGTGATTGGGAGAGGCTGATTGGTCTGTAGTTGCAGGGATCTGTCTTTGCACCTTTTTATGCAGGGCAGTGATGTTTGCTGATTTCCAAGCAGATGGCAGATGACCTTGAGCAATGAGAGGGTGATAGAACAGAGAGAGGTGAGCAAGGCAGAAGAGCAGGTTTTTAGGCACGTGGGCTGATGCGTCTGGACTGGTTGCAGAATCTGAGGTGAGGTTTGAGAGCAAGCTCTCCACTTTGTCAGAACAAAAGGACACAGGGTGCAGGGACAGTTGTGTGCGACTGGGTAAGGTGGGTACAGAAAGCGATGGGTTTCGGACACAAGATTTTGATTCAACACAGAGTTTGGCATTCAGCCTTTTCACGTGTGGTATCAGCAGTGCGGCCATTTGAGGTAAGGGAGGGGATGGAGGGGAACATACACCAGAAACAGATTTGATTAGATGTCACCAGGATTTCGAGGAGGGAGAGAGGTTTGAGAGTTCAGACTTGAGATTAGAAAGATGTTGTTTTCTGGCTCTCCTGAGGATAGACACATGCTTGTTCCGATCTTTATGGAAGGAACTGAGATTACCCTCAGTTGGGTTTGTTTCCATGAGGCAAAGGCAAGTTGTTTCAGGCCAACTGCCTCGCCACAAGCTTCAGTAAACCAAGGCGGGAGGAAGGATAGGACAACTGAAGACGAGAGTGGATAAATCTGTGCATGAGGGAGAGCCAACGTTCTTGAAGAATTCCCAGGATGAGTTGATGTTGGAGAAAGTAGCGATGGGAGACCAGTGTTATAGACTGGTCCAGTTTGATGGCTGCTTGGAGACCCTGCCAGTCGGCCTGAGTGAAATGCCAGACTCGACGGCGGTGAGGTGGTTCTCTGATAACAGCCAGAGAGATGTCCACTTTGACAAGGACGTGGTCAGAAAAACCGATTGGAGCATAGGAAGAACAGCAGATATTTTCAGGGAAATTTGTCAAAATCAAATCCAGAAGAGACGTAGTGCCATTGGTTGAGAGATGGAGTACCATTGGTTGAGATCTGAGTCGGGAAGTTGACCAATTGATTCAGTCCCATTGAGTCACAGGAGTCTTTTGTGAAGTGCCGTGATAAGTGAGCGAGGTACCCACACCCAGCCAACTGGCATGATGACAATTGAAGTCACCACACATGAGAATTCACTTCCACCACTTTTCCTGATCTCCCTGTCTTTGTCCCTACATTTCACGTCCCAAACCTCAGAAACTGATCTCCACGTGGGGCATTGTCGTCATGAATGGAGTAATTTCCTCCCTTGCTGCGATCGAGTTCCCCACCTTGATTTTTGATGAGAGGGTACTTTGAACTGTACTCTGCCCATATATAATTATTGTACTCATTGTGGTTCCGTTTTTGAGGCAATGTTTTATGGCTGGATGCCCTTCCTGATGCCAACCCTTTTTGTTTCCTCTTACGACAATCAGGGATATGGTGTCCATATTCTTAACCGGAGCACACATACAAGGATACAAATACAGATGATGTGTTTTGCATTAATAAGAGTATGCAAATTTATAGTGTAAGTTAATGAGAGTAGTAATGTTAGCAGCTGTGACTGAGGAAATTGATTGTGCTTGATCTGTGAAGGTAATCAAAGTTGATTCTGGTTAGTAAGTGGATGGGTATGCCTCAATTGCATTGTGAGAAGCTAGGTTATTTAACAATGACAGCGACATTGGGCTTGTACTTTCTGTGCAGCCTGGATCTGCAGATAGTGGTGGCTCAATCTTTGAGTCAGAGGAAATATCTGCAAATTGTCAGGTCCAGCATCTTGAAAAGCTCCTCACAGTGCAAGAGATTGAATTTTCCTTTAATTTTGCAAAGAGACGGCTCGACAGCTCACTGCACATTACTGCAGACTGGTTGCTTCCAAAAAACACTCATCACCTGACCTTTTTCACACATTGGACAATTTGCACTATCAGTGTGAATACGGGTGTTACTCCATCTGTCATTTTTGTTATTAATTTTGCCTGAAGGCCATGATGCTGTATGCTGGGAAAGTTCATGTTTATTGTCACGGGATGGGTTTGAAGTGGACTGCTTGAACCAAATCACCATGGCTAATAGGTTTTCGGCATGTGGCACACAGCCAAATATTCTCTTCCCACTCTCAAATCTAACTCGAGTTACTCTTTTACATTCTAAGGTGATGAAAAATAAATGGCTGTTTGTGGGAATATTTGATGCAATCTTAAGTGATTTATTGTGTGTGCTTTTTCAGTTGCACAAGTCCATGGAATCCACTTGTCTCCATCTACCGCTCAGGAATGCTTATTCTGAAACTCATGCTCACTCCAAAGGTATCACAACCCCAGATAGTGATTGTCAGAATGGTTTCAATTTATTAAAGACTGAACTCTCCTCATCCAATCCCCATCCTCTCCCATAATCCCAAAAATGATATGTACCATGTACATAGCAGTCTGAACTCCCCCCCACCTCCAACCCTCTTGCATACATATAAAGAGATGGCCCCTTAATGTATTAATGAGTCTAGACTAAAGCTGACTCAAATGGGATATCCTTTCCTTTATTACCTCTGCCACCAAAGGTGAAGGAGGTTGTTTTCACCCCTTTCTGTCCGTTTGTTTGTTACTTACGAAATCTTATATTGATGACTTCCGTCCTCTGTTTGTGTGTTTGTTTGTTTGTGTGTGTGTTTGTTTGTAGGTCACGATAACTCAAGAACGGAAGAAGCTACCAATGTCAAATTACACCACGTGATTCAGGAGGGTGATGGCTGCGCTGATTAGATTTGGTCAAAATCGGTCAAAGGTCAAGGTCACAGTGAGGTCAAACATAATTCCGTAAATTCATGTGGAGAAATGGAGTATTTTGCTTCGGTGACGTTACGAGTTCGTTTTAACTTCGATTTTAATTTTGTCTTCGGTTTTTGCGATCGCTTAGGACGCTTAAAACTCGGTTGTCGAAATTCTGGTAAAATCGGATGTTTTGGAGACGTTTTAAGATTGTATAAAAATATTTCTCGCCGCGTCACGGCTCGTCACGTGGTGCAGCGCGCTCGAGCAGAGCGGCGTTGAGTCACGTAAAGATTTTGCGTGTGCGCGCTGACGGTGTTTTCGATAAAGATGGAGTTTAAAAGTCATTTTTTATCCCAATAAAGGTTATCGTCACATGCCTGACTCGCTAAGCCGTCGGATTATGTAAAGATTGTTGGTGGATGGCCGAATATTACGGTTTTGTGACTTTGATAAAATAATATTAAATAATTGCGTGAGAAATGGAGATTTTTGCTTCGGTCGACGTTACGAGTTCGTTTTAACTCAGATCGCAATTCTGTTTTCCCTTTTGGTAACGGTTAAGTATGCTTAACACTCGTTTGTCGAAATTCTGGTAAAAATCGGATGTTTTATGAGATTTATGTCGGGTGTCGTATCTGAGGCTTAACTGAAGATTATGCTAATGAGGGGGATTGTAACACACGGCATTACGCGCTCGTTTTAAAGTCAATTTCAATCCTGTCTTCAATTTTGGTAACGGTTAAGTATGCTTAACAATGGGTTGTCGAAATTCTGGTAAAAATCGATGTTTTATGAGAGGTTTGGTACAGAATCATCGTAGAAACTTCTGGTTTGCGTCGCTACCTTCTCTAGAGACAGCTTTTATTAGACAAGGTCAGAGGTCAAGTTGACGATTTCGTAAGTACCAGTCTATGACTGCTTGTTTGTTTGTTTGTTTGTTTGTGTGAAGGATATCTCAAAAGTTGTGGACGGATTCAGATTAAGTTTTGTCAACAGGTTGGGTGTGTGACAAGGACGAATGAACTGATTAGAATTTGGTGAAGGTGCGGATCTGGATCCGACGACTATAATTTTTAAGTGATTCTTCACCATTGAGAGATAGGGCCAAAAACGATATATAGCACGATATCTCAAAAAGTTATGGACGGATTCAGATGAAACTTGGTGGACACGTTGGTGTGTGACAAGGAACAATGATTAAGTTTTGTTGAATCTGGATCAGATCTGATAATTTTTAAAGTGATTCTTCACCATTGAGAGATCGGGATAAACCTATTTATAGCACAATATCTCAAAAAGTTGTGGATGGATTCAGACGAAATGTGGTGGAAACATTGGGTGTATGGCAAGTACTAATTGATTCCACTTCTTGAAGATTCGAATCCGGATCTGGATACGAGAATTATTTAATTTTCAAAGTGATTCTTCACCATTGAGAGACGGGGCCAAAAGTGATATATGTCATGATATTTCATAAATGTATTAGGCCAGATATGTTCTCGTGGATCAGGCATTGCGGGCAGAGGTATGCCCTCTACCGAGTTCCCTTCTCGTTACCTCTGCCACCGAAGGTGAAGGAGGTTATGTTTTCACCATCTTTGTCTGTTTGTTACTTGCAAATCAAAGATTTTTCAAGTATATTGGTCAGTTGATTTTGTTACTACCTCTGCCACTGAAGGTGAAGGAGGTTATGTTTTCACCCCTTTCTGTTTGTTACTTACGAAATCAAGATTTCGTAAGTATATTGATGACTTCCGTCCTCTGTTTGTTGTTGTTTGTTTGTGTGTTTGTTTGTGTGTTTGTTGTGTGTGTTTGTGTGTTTGTTTGTACGCACGATAACTCGAGAACAGAAGAAGCTACCAATGTCAAATTACACCACGTGATTCAGGAGGGTGATGGCTAGTGCTGATTAGATTTTGGTCAAAATCGGTCAAAGGTCAAGGTCACAGTGAGGTCAAACATAATTCCGTAAATTCATGTGGAGAAATGGAGTATTTTTGCTTCGGTCGACGTTACGAGTTCGTTTTAACTTCGATTTTAATTTTGTCTTCGTTTTTGCGATCGCTTAGGACGCTTAAAACTCGGTTGTCGAAATTCTGGTAAAAATCGGATGTTTTGGAGACGTTTTAAGATTGTATAAAAATATTTCACTCACCGCGTCACGGCTCGTCACGTGGTGCAGCGCGCTCGAGCAGAGGCGTCGTTGATCATGTAAAGGTTTTCCGTGTGCGCGCTGACTGGTGTTTTCGATAAAGATGGTGTTTAAATAAGTCATTTTTTATCCCAATAAAGGTTATCGTCGCATGCCTGACTCGCTAAGCCGTCGGATTATGTAAAGATTGTTGGTGGATGCCGAATATTACGGTTTTGTGACTTTGATAAAATAATATTAAATAATTGCGTCGAGAAATGGAGATTTTTGCTTCGGTCGACTTTACGATTTTTGATGGTTTGGTACAGAATCATCGTAGAAACTTCTGGTTTGCGTCGCTACCTTCTCTAGAGACAGCTTTTATTAGACAAGGTGAGAGGTCAAGTTGACGATTTCGTAGTACCGAAGTCTATGACTGCTTGTTTGTTTGTCTCTTTGTTTGTGTGCAGGATATCTCAAAAAGTTGTGGATGGATCCGGATGAAATTTTGTGGACTGTTTCGGTGTATGACAAGGACGAACTGATTAGACTTTAGTGAAGATCCACATCCGGATCCGGCTGATAGAATTTTTTGAAGTGTTTCTTCACCATTGAGAGATTGGGCCAAAAACGATATATAGCATGATATATCAAACAGTTGTGGACAGATTCGGATGAAACTTGGTGGACATGAGTGTGTGACAAGGAAGAATTGATATAATTTTGCTGAAGATTGAATCCGGATTCGGATCTGATAATTTTTTCAGTAATTCTTCACCATTGACAGATAGTGTAAAACTGATACATAGCATGATATCTCAAAAGGTTGTGGACAGGTTGGGTGTGTGGCAAGGATGAATTGATTCAATTTTGGTGAAGATCTGAAACCGGATCTGGATACGAGAATTATTTGTTTTTTAAAAGTGATTCTTAACCATTGAGAGATCGGGCCAAAAACGATATAGTACTGTATAGCATGATATTTCAAAAATGTACTGGGCCCGACATGTTCTCGTGGATCAGGTATTATGTGGCAGAGGTACGCACTCCACTGAGTGCCCTTCTTGTTCTGTCTGTTTGTCTGTTTGTCTGTCTGTCAATCGCCAACAGGTCACAATTTTAAACCGATCTTCACGAAACGTCACCATATGGTAGAGTTTGGCATAAGCAAGAAGCCTGCTCTTTTTGAGGTCAAAAGGTCAACAAAGGCCAAAGGTCAACAAATTTACCAGATTTCTAAAATCCTCAATTTTCATCCGATTGACTAGAAATTTGCACAGTAGTGTCAAAAGTGGAGGGTTTGATGCAGTAATGTGTCTCATTTCTCAAAGTCACAATATTCGCTCGCTTACGCTCACTCATATTTCTCCTTTTCAAACTGGAACACATTACTTCATCAAACACCCCCATTTTGACACTACTCTCCTGACAGGGGGGGGGGGGGGCGCTGGGGCTTCACCTTCCTTTCATATGATCATTTCTTCAACCAAATTGCGTTGTCAAATTGAGATCCTATAAAAATTTGTTTATGTTTTCGTTTCAGGAATAACTTAATTTATTTATCAGTAAAAAAGGCGGCGGTAGCCCGTAAAAGCACCCAACCCCATTTTTCTTAACACTTATACTTTAAACCCATAAGGTCATGAATTTATTCCATCACTCATTATATATCTTTTATCATCAAATGCTATTAGAGCTTTCTTACTAAAGTCTCTGAGAATATTTCATGTTTATATTTTCTAATAAGATTCAATATACATTCAAGGTAATGTTGAAAGGTCATGGTCTCTTTTAATACACTCTCATTTAGACCTTTAAGTTTCTTTTCACATTTGAATTCATTCAACCCCCAAGTTAAGTATTTATAAGCATATGCCTTTGATCAAGCACCTACAAATTCACTTCGTATCTTTTCACCTAATTCATCTTTAAATTTACCAATAACTTTTTTATTCTTATTCGAATAGAGCGGGTTATTAGGATCATAATTACTTGTATCATAAATATCTTCATCTTCTTTCATATCCTTATAAACATCATCTGTGGTTATCTTTGGTATAAAGCTATCCGGATCCATATATAGAAATACAATATTCTCACCATATCTTTTCTTTTAATTATTATAAAAGTAATCACACATTAAATACTTTGAAAGATCTTAAACAGATGTTCCTGCATAAATTGGTTTCTCCATCTTTATGCTGTCTTTATTCAAATGAACAGCACAAAAATTATCTGCAAATATTTCTACTCTTTTAAAGCTTGGTTTATTTATCAACTTCTCCGCCTGCTCCCACGTCGAAGCAAGTCTTATATTTTGTCTATTTCCTATATTTTCCATTGTTTTACCAAATACAGAATTATTCATCAACTTGCAAAAAGTCCTTCTTAAAATCATTATTAGCCTTTGTTCTCATCCTCATATTATAATCAATATATTTACCTAACCAATGACTGACAAAACTTTAGTGCCCTATGTACCTTTTTTAAACTTTTAGTCCTGCTTCTATAAATTGCTTTAGATTTCTTTGATGTAAAACATACTTATCTTATTCAAACAATGTTGTTCGTAATTTAGTTGTAGGAATATATTTAAACTCATTTGAAGAACGAAAGAAATGTTGTTGATAACCACTGAATAACTCTTGATTTGGGATCTCTTTTTCAGCTCCATAAGGAAGGTCTTTATATTTGTTATGAAGTTTTCTCAGTTAGTTTAAATCTACTTCAAAATAATACCCATAATCCCGTTTATCTAAATCTTCTTGACTTGTGGACATTATATCATCGAAGACAGATTTTTACTTGTATTCTTTCACCCATTTAAAATTACCATAGGGTTGAGATTCAGACATTGCCCGGCCATACAAGTTATTAGCATCAAAGTACATTAAGTAAGGTGTGGGCTTTTCAGGTGAGAAGTCTGGAAGATATTTATTATTTGCCTTAGCATATCTCTTTGAACAAACTTGTGAAATACCTCCTCTTTTAGCCTTCTCAATCATCAAGAGCATATCTACATCACTTAGAAGATCAAGGGGTTGTTTAGTCATTTTTAACATAGCACTCCAGGCTAGTCAAGTCGATGTATAATAATGGACAGGATCCAGTCCATAGGAATCTTTATTATAACAAACTTCTCTAAATGTCTAAAACACATCAGCTCATAATAAAACATCAGTTATTTAATAAAGGTCATGATATTCACCCATATTCTCGATCTCAAACTCTTTCCAAACTTGCTTTACTCTTTCATATTCTTCACCCATAATATGACATCTTCCTAACTTGTTATAAAAACACTTTTTAGGAGGAAGTCTTGTTTCTTTAAATCTTTCAAAGGAATCCATATTATCATATGGGTAAATGCCCTTTTTAGTAAGAAGAGAAATTTCTTTATCTAAGTCGGCCTCAGTCCTAAATTGACGAGAAAGTATAGGAAAAGAGGAGATGTTTGAAACCAAAGAACTTGAAGGGCTTGCCATAAATTTGTAAGAGTCATGAAATCTAATATTTGTATTTACACCCATTTCACGAGTATGAAGCTGTTTTGTAAATGAGATGTAATTTTGATCTGTATTAGGAATTGCTGTTATCTTTCCATGAGTCTTACTTAGTTCTTTGATAAAGAGATGCATATCATAATAACAATTATTATGAAGAAATAGAGTACAGGTTTGAATGTAGGGGTTCTATAATTAAGATTACAATTATTATGAGCTGCTCCTCTATATTTCCCTGTTATATGGCAATAATCTCTTACCCTTTTGTCATTTTTGACCAAAGCCTTTGAGCATATATGACAAATCCTTGCTTTTTCAAATTATTTTTCAAATTCATTAGGAAATAAGTCAAGAGGTTTATTTGTTCTTGATATTATTTTAGTTAGCTTAATGCAATCATCCTCAATCCTTTTAATAAATTCATCAGCAGCATCAGGTCCTCAAAACAACTCCAACATCATATTTACTTCCTCCAGATGATTTAATGTAATAACAAAACCCACAAGGAATATGCTTTTGACATTTTTTAATATCATCAGTCTTTTCCAAGATGCTCTCAAAATCAGCATATATTACAAATGGGTGTTTTATATGGGTGTTACAAATGTTTATTTATATTTATTTGTTTCATTAAATACAACTTTCTCTCCTGGTTCTGGCATCTCAACAGATGCTGCTTTATGATTAGAACAATACTTTAAATGTTTATCAAGTCTTTGTTGAGATCTAAAGATATTTAGACATCTCTGACAAAGATATGATTTATGCTTTGATTTATAAACTTCACGACTTACCAGTCAATAAAAGTTTTTGATATAAGCTTAAGGAGTGGTTTGTTTAATAGTGAAATAAAGGAGATCTACATGCAGGTCATTTGACCAATTATCATTGGATATAGTATTACTAACTCTCAGAATTTGGACTTTGTTTTTATCAGTTAAACCATGAACATTTATTGACAGGTTATTCATATTCCCAAACTTTGTTATATCTTTTAAGCTCATGTGTTCTCCTCTAGAGATACCTAGATCCCCACTTTCTAATTTATTCTCATATTTCTTATACAGTACTTTGAAACCCTTTCACAGTCCCTTTCCTATGGATAAAGATTTGCTCAGATACTCCAGAGAAAACATTTATCAGTATTTTTTAATATTAATTATTGCTCTTTTATTCTTTATATCCTTAGGTAAATCAATATAAGAAGAAGCCTTTAGTGAAGTGGATTTAAGAATATTAAGATTGATGTATGAAACATTCCCAATGTTGAACCCAC
>CM068961.1:45601381-45630934 GCA_035128595.1 Eptatretus atami
ACACACACACACACACACACACACACACACACACACACACTATCCAAGAAAAATTAGAGATAGCCCAGAGAGATAAGAAGCGGTTAAGAATTAGCGACCTCTTCATACCTGGCGCAATCGGCGGACCTGCGCAACCCAAATACTTAGGAAGGGGAATGTGGGAGAAAACTGAAGGTGTCTATGATGTGGGAGTGAGAGGTGCGAGTGTAGTGCAGCATGTCGTGCAGCCTGGTGTAAGAAGAAGATGTGAGGTGTGAGTCAGTAAGGTTCCCTCTGAAAAGAACGATGGTTTCGCTTTGAAAAGAACGGTTGGTCGGGAGTTGCCCGTGCCGATTGCTCTTGTGCGTCCACAGTAAACGAGTGATAGATTGTAAAGAAAGATGCAGAAGTGAAAGAGACCCTAATGGGGTGGTGTAAGAATCTGTAAGTGTAACTGGTGGCTGCGGGATGCAGCCGAACTGAGCGTCGATGAAATGGGAATGGTCCCGGCCGGTAGTAGTCGCTCGCTCCAATTCCACGCTTGGCCGCAGCTGACTCATGGTGTTACTCACTCGGCGCTGAAGCTTGCCATCTATGCACCATCTGCCGATGTCTGCTTCCCCGGTGAGGTCTGAAGTCTGTCGCAGTCATCTGGCATGTCTGACAAGGGCTGGCGTCTGGCAATATCTGACAATTTCTGGCTGAATTCACTGCTTTTATGAGCTCAGGGCAAGGGAGCAGCTAAGAGTCGGATCAAGTGGGGCTGTTGGCAATTTCTAGCCTCCCCATTGGCCCACAGTGGTCATCCTGTGCCGTAGCCACACCCCGCCAGGTCCCCAAACCGAATAATGGCCTCACTCACTCACTGACCTGGCCACGCATCAGAGCTCCCAGGTTAACATGGGACCAGGGTTTTTGGAAGCACTCTTCAGCCCAGAATGTGTGCTGGCCTCCATTCAAATGTGGTAATTTAGGAAAATCCCAGCACAACCTGTACACCTTTGAACAAACTCCAGGGCACACTCGCGCTTCGAGTTATGCCGCGAAACAACCCCACTCTCATTCCCTTCACTTCCTTCGAGACTGTGGTGAGCGTTTGAAGAATAGGTGGCAATTGCAGTGGTTGTAGAGAGGTGCGAGTACGTTGTGGCATTGCGAGAGGCGATTGTAAATGTGGTGTTGTGGCGAAGAGGAAGGGAATGCTCATTAAGGCGGCATCTGTAGTGAAGAGGGAGGGAATGTTCGTAACTGTGGCATTTGTAGTGAAGACGTGAACGTAAGTTGTTGGGGGGATTTTTGGGAGACTTGTGAAGTGGTTGTGGTGTGCGTTGTGACATCGTGGTGAGCAGAATGAAGGTCTCAGGTGAGACGGCAGTTTGAAATTGGCGTGCAGTTTTGAATGGGAAATGGCGCACAGATGCAAACGAGCCTCGCGGTGCTTTGCTTGGTTCCTTTTATCGTCTGTGTGCGACTGTGCGTGCTTGCTTGTGTGGCTTGTGTGGTTTGTGTGAGAGACGAAGTGGAGTAAAGAGTGGAATAAGAGCAAGTATTGAAGATTGAAGACCTAACTAAAAGCCCTACGCAACGCATCTTTCCCATTTACCCACTAGACATATGGAAAGGACAAACTAAACACATACTCTTGAAATAACTGCCTTGGGATCACCGTATGCTGTATGCCATTGCCTCGAAGGAGTGCGGTTTTTAGAAAACCGCAACAATATATTCCAAGTGTTTGACCATCTTGTGGCACACAACACAATGGCCTACTTTTGCGAAAGACACCCTGGTATCTTCAACACCGACAACAAATGGGTTACCCAAGCTGCTGTTGAGACTTGCCAAAAGTTTTGGGGCAAATTGTAGTTATTCCTGCAAAGTTATCTGTGTTTTAACACTTCGTTGAAATGTCACATTAGACCTAAGATAAATATTGTTTGGTTGCTGTAATTTCTGTCAAAAACACGGACAAACATTATTGGTCAAGATTTGTGAAAAGTATTACCAGGCATCTTGTTTTCATTTTAGACAGACTTTACTCCTCTTGCGAAATGGAGTACGCAGCGAAGCCGACGAGGCCAACGGATGTCATTTTTAAAAAAAGGATAGTTTGTGCATCGGGAGCTCAAAAGCTTCTCTTACAATCGTACAACTCCAATGTATATTTTTGTCCCCTGCCATTCGGACAAGGTCGGAGACGGGGGACATTAATATGAACTCCGACCATTGACCTGTGCATTTCCCATCACCGATATCCTCTTGATCCCCTTTCATTTTTATCGAAACTCCTTCAAAAGTTCCTTGCACTCCTTTATATAATATTTTTCTCTACTTTCCTCCCTCAATCCTGCATATTCAGTATATTCAGTATAATGGTCCTTATTGTTGAACATGAACCTCTTTTAAGGCACTTTCTTTCACCATCAGCATTCCTGGAGGAGGTGCAGTCGGTGAGGAGGCATACAAACTCAATGTTGCCTCCAGGGTGCATACCGCCTCCCGTACTGGTACATTGCAGTGCCGGGGTAGGCAGATCAGGAGTTCTCATCCTCACCGAACTCATGGTCGCCTGCATCGAACACAATGAGGTTCGTCATTATTTTTTGATCATTGCTACTCCGTCCTTATGTTTTATCTTTGCCCCCATGCAACCTCACTTCCTTCTCTTGCCTTTCATTGTGACCTCCTGACCTCATTCCCTCCAGCGACTGGACGTACCCGAGGTGCTGGGCCTACTACGTGAGCAACGTATGTTCATGGTGCAGACCTTCTCACAGTACTGCTTTGTCTACCAAGCTCTCATACACTTCCTCCGCAGTGCCCGTCTCGTTTGATGTCAACATTCCTCGTTTGGATACACATTGCTTGCCTCTTTGGATGCAAAGTGCCCCTTCGTCTTGCGTGTGCTCGACACTCACCGAACGCATTGATGCTGAAGAGAAGTCCAAATGTTAATTTTGGAATGTGACTGGAATGAAGGATTGATGGAAAGATAAGGCATGCATTGAAGGAAGAAAGCAAGAAGAAAATTTTCTCCCTAAACAGGCCTTCATTCCCATTCCATGTTCTCGCATTTTACTTTTACCAGGAAGACGATGCAAAGAAATGCTTTGAGGCAAAACTCTAAAATACATGAACAGTTTTTTAAAATATTTATCTTAAAAATATTTTTATATCTTAAACCAACCCCAGACCAGTCTACGACATTCCTTATTGAGACTCTGTTGACAGTATTATTATTATTATTATTATTAATATTCCTTTGGAGTGAGAAAATGGAATGAAGAAACAATAATTGTCTGTCCTGTGTTTTTGTGGATGCAGCGTCGGAACCAAAGTTATGACAATTAAAACTGTACTCATGACAAATGAAATGTCTGCATTTTGCTATTCTGGAATGGCCTTAGAAGTTCTGTGATCATGACCAAGTTTGATGATGCAGTCCACATGGTGGCCACAGACCACCATCACCTTGCTATTTCACACTGATATATCTATACATATATATATATATTTTGTGTGTGTGTAAATGTGTATATTATATTTATATATATATATATATATATATATATATATATATATACTGTGCATACATACACTGTATGTTGGAAACTCCATTCCCAACTGGTATATCTCTTTTCCAGCAGAGGGTGCCGCTGGCTAGAAGCATCATACCAAGCAAGATTTGTTCAGGCAGCTTCATTTGGAGTTTTATTGTGACCAGATTTTGCTTCTGTTTTTGTAGCAACCATCTCTCATTCCACGTGCCATCTGTAACCCTCCAGGACAGGGTAGTTTGCCATTTGGAAATACTTTAGCATGGAACTCTCTCCGTTCTTATAAACCCCACTTCAACAGATTTTTGCCAGCAAAATGCACCTAACTGTACAGCAAGTACAACCAAGGAAATTGGTATTCAAAATACCATGGTCTAAACTCTGAAGCGCTCGATAACAGCTCAGCGCTATAAAATTATTTTCTTTCTCACTGTACTTGTTCTCCTTCCACCTCCTGCAGATTTTCCGCTTGTTAACTATGCGTGTGTGTGTGTGTGTGTGTGTGCGTGCGTGCGTGCGTCCGCACAGCCGGGCTCAGTAGAATTCAGATGCAGCTGCCCCCTTCTCATTCCCAATTCCACGTCCTGTCCTCTGCAGGGTGTTGTGCGTTCATAGCGCTTTAACGACCCTTGTTTGTCTTTTATTTATTATGCACCTGCGAACTGTCCAGCGCTAGAGGGGGCTGGCCTGCCTCTCCTTGATAACGTCTGATCGTGTGTTCAATTTGTTTTTCTTCCCCCCCCTGTTCTATCTCTTCCGCGTGCATACCTTGTGTATAGTATAGCCTTGTGTACAGAGTTTTATATTGAAACTTTGTTATTTTTTTCCCCCACAATAGAATACGGTAAATGTAGCAATATCCTCCCTTGAGGTATATAAATATGCGTTTTCCTTGGTCCTGGTCGTGTATGCAATAAAAAGTGAAAATAACTGGATTTTTTTGTAATGTGTCTTTGAGTCTCATCCGAGTCATTGCGCGACAGACGTGTTAAAAAAAGGAATATAGTTTTAAATGGATTCATGGATGAATAGGTTTAGAGGCGATTGTTCAGTTTAAAATTTTCAATTGAGTTTAATTACGAGTACGTGGAAAAATTAAAATCGTTATTTAAAAAATTTGAAAAATCAACAGATTCCATTGTCATTTGTTTTTTTGGGGTTTTTTTTTTGGCCTCGGGTCACAGACTTACTGATCATGTCACCGAATTGCTGATGGGGGTCACAGACTTACTTATTTCCCCTTGTATTTTGTTTGCAGAAAATGACGCTTATAGCTATAATATAATATCGGTCCGCATTAATGTCGGGCTCGCACAGCCACCACTTTGATTTTTACAGGCCCTCAGTGTTTATTGTTGAATTCCTATTTATCATGTTTATCCTTTATTATCAATTTTTTAATTTTTTTTATTTTTTGCTCTGATTAACTGTAAATGCTCGAAACGTTGGCTTCTTGTTTCCCATGGTGGTGAGCACACATCAATCAATGTTCCGTTGATTTCATCCATCGTTCTACCCGTTCACTGACGGCGATCGATAGCTAACCTTCGCGAGCACGTTCTTCGTCCTTCTTTATTTGTTTCAAGTTCTTATTTCCAGGGGTGCTCTTAATGTAATAATGGCCAACATATCGAGTCTGGCAACTTGTTCCTTGACATCAGACAAAAATCCGACAAGGGATCAGTGAGTCCCTTGCCTGAGAAAACAACAAGTCCAACACTAATATTGACGAAGCTGTTGTTTTACTGTATGTTCTACTAAACAACAACTTCAATTGAAATTCTTTCACAAAACAAACTTGCTGACTTTTCCATCTGTCCAACAAACCTTGACCTCTGGATAAATAGCCGAACAATTCCCTTACTGTTTGTTTTTCCAACTTCTATATGTGAGGTCACGGACTGCACAATCAATCCTTGCTCTGTGATATCGGAAAGGTAATTTCTTTAAAACCTCTTGCTGATTGACAATCCCCATAACACGAGTAGTTGAATTTCATTTTTTTTTTTTATTACCATAAAGACTATGATATCCTGACAGTCCATGATGTATAATTATCCTCTTGAATTGCTTTGTTATGTACAAACTTGATGTGTGTTTGAGAATTGGATTTTCTTTCACCTTTAATAACTTTGGGTGATGTTTTTTTTTTTAGAAGTCTATCAGAGTTTGCTTGGTAAATAAATAATTTCGTTTCATTGTTAAAATTTGCTGAAATAGAAGCCAGAGGAATGTCCAGGCCACTTTGACATGGTGTTTCTTTTTATTAATTTATTTTTTTCCCAACAAACCACATTTTGTGTGCTCTCGGGTGAAACGTGACTTATCGAACTGGCACGGGACATTTGCCAGGGAGCAAGTCCAGTCCTTCTAATCAGTGGCCTGGTTGTTGTTATTGTTCCGTATGTAGCCTGTGGCTGCTGGTTGGATCACTTTCTGGAAGTGCGGCTGTGCTGCTGATGCAGTGCCCTTGCTCCCAGTAAGCTGGTACTCATTTTTCCAGCCTCAGAAGGATGACGGGCTGAGTCAACCCGCCAGGTGTTATTTCAACGGCTTTGACGGGCTCAAATTCAAGACCCTAAGATATTTAGCCAGCCACCTTCGCCGTTAAGCCAACACCAGACTTAGTGACCTGGTAAAATGTGCACACACTTTTGGCCAATGAGATTCAGGAAGGACATCTTGCACTTGTTCGCAAGATGCTCGTGAAGTAAGCACTTACCTTTGAGCCATATAGTCTGGGTTTTATTCCCGACCTGATTATAAAAATTGTCGGATTGGTGCTTCAGAGGAGTCGGGAGGTGCAGGCGGAAGGTCCGGTGCGCTGTCCTTCATATTATACCAACAAGATGCTTCACGAGATGTCCTTCGTCCAACGTGATGCATCGCAATGTGCAGCTGGGTGTCCCTTCCGATAGCATTAGTCGGTGCGAGGACGTAAACGATCTCATGATGTCTTTTGTGAAGAGTAGGTGAGTTATCACAGGCATTCTGAACAAAGTGCAAATTTCTGCCCGAACCATCTCAAATGGAATGTTGTACTTGGCCAGCCAGTTCGTGAATGAATACACACTCCATGTCTATGAGAAGGCAAGTGACCTCACAAGAATGTGGGATTTTAAAGCAGTAGTAGTAGTACTTGTATGAAGTAGTGAGGGTTTGACAATCTCGGTAATAGTTTGTCTAATTCTGTAATCGTTTGGAAAAGTGAACAGCGCAGATTACGACAAAAAAAACACAACAATGCTTTAAAGTTTGCACATCTGTTATGACTTCACAAAGGACATACGAGCTCTGTGCATTGACTCTGTGGCCCCGACATATCATAAACAACACAAGGGTGAAATGTTTGAAGTCGTTTTCGTTATAACCACCCCTTGCATGCCGGTGCATCCTCGATCCCGACTTGTGTACACGCTCTGTGTTTGTAAGTGTTAAGTCGTTTTTAATCTTCAGTCGACACAGGTTATCCAGCCAGGGATCAAATGACATGTTTAATTCCAACCTGTGCCTCACATTAAAGAACGAGGGGGAAAACATTGTTTATTTATTTTTCATAATTACCTGCGCTTTCAGCTGCGAGGGACGTTCAAAAGGTTATGGATACATAGGCACAAGAAATACGAACGTTTTTATAAAATTGTTGTTTTGGAGAATATTTTAAGATTAGCAAATGAGGAAATTAATAGAGATAATTTGCTTACTCATAATAAATATTAATACAGGTCCAAAAGATAAAACGTTGGCGTTTCCAAGACCGAGACCGACCATCGTATCAGTTTCTCGCCCTGAGAACTTTTTGAACGGTCCTTGTTTAACTTTGTTCAACGTTTATATTCCGAATCCCGAAGGGCCGCAGCTCCCGGACCTTCTCGCCAACGTTATAAATATTATCCGTGCAGCTTCACAGCAATAACGGAGTTCTCAAGCATTCCCGGAGATGAGCTAAATCTAAAACTAATTCGCTACAAGCACGTGTGCATTTGCGCTATTTTTCGCTATTAATGGCCAATGGAAGCAAAACCTTCCAATTTCCCGACGAACTTTAAAGCCATAATGAAGCTACAATTCTTCAACCATTGTGAGAATTTGTAATACTGGTGTTGGAATTTTAAAGAAAGAATATTTGGTATAACCTTGAGATTTTTACACTAATATACACACGAGGTGTCGTGGCGTGCACCTGTAATCCGCTACTCGGAGGCTTGGGTTGGAGGATCGCTCGAGGACGGGCGCTTTGCGCTGGGCCGTGCTATGGGCATCCTGGCGAAACCCAATCCCTGTGTTGTAAGAGGCGACCAGGCTTGTGTCAGAAAATGCATTTTTGTCATCTGTGTGCATCTCACACTCAGGAAATGCATGCGGTGTAAAACTTATGCCAAATCAGTATGTCTGAACCACACACACACCACACACCACACACACACACACACACACACACACACACACAACACCACAACCACACACAACAGCACCACACACCCCACACACACACACACACACACAACACACACAACACCCAACACACACACACAACACACCACACACACAACACAACAACACACACACACACACAACACACACACAACACACACAACACACACACACACCACACACACACACAACAACACAACACACACACACAACACACACAACACACAACACACACACACACACACACAACCACACGACACAACCACACACACACACAACACACACAACATACACACACACACACACACACACACCACACACACACACACATCCACACCACACACACAACACACACACACACACACACACACACCACACAACACCATCACACACACACACACACAACACACCACACACACACACCACACACACACACCACACACACACACAACACACACACCACACACACACACACACACACACACACACACACACACACACACACACCCACACACACACACACACACACACACACACTCATCTCACTCTCACACTGCACACTCACACTCACACTCACTCTCACTCTCACTCTCACTCTCACACTCACACTCACTTCTCACTCTCACTCTCACTACTCACTACTCACTCTCACTCTCACACTCACACTCACACTCACCTCTCACTCTCACTCTCACTCTCACCCAACTCACACTCACTCATCACACTCACTCTCACTCTCAACAACTCACTCTACACTCACTCTCACACTCACACTCTCACACTCACTAATCTCACTCTCACACTCACACCACACTCACACCACTCTCACCTCACTCTCACTACTCACCTCACTCTCACTCTCACTCTCACTCACTCACACTCATCACTCACTCATCACACTCACTCTCACACTCACTCTCACTCTCACACTCACACTCACACTCACACTCACACTCACAACTCACTCTCACTCTCACTCTCCTCATCACTCTCACCTCATCTCACTCTCACCTCACCTCACTCACTCTCACACTCTCACATCACTCACACTCACTCTCACACCCACTCACTCTCACCTCACACTCACACTCACCTACTCACACTCCACTCCCTCAACTCACACTCACACTCACACTCACACTCACTCTCACTCTCACTCTCACTCTCACTCTCAACTCACACTCACTCTCACTCTCATCCACTCACACTCACACTCACACTCACTCTCACACTCACTCACTCTCTACTCTCACTCTCAACACTCACTCTCACACTCACTCTCACACTCACACTCACACTCACTCTCACACTCACACTCACACTCACTCTCACTCTCACTCTCACTCTCACACTCACACTACACTCCACTCATCTCACTCTCATCTCACTCTCACACTCACTCTCACTCTCATCTCACACTCACACTCACACTCACACTCACTCTCACTCTCACTCTCACACTCACTCACCTCACTCTCACTCTCACAACTCCACTCACTCTCACACTCACTCTTCACCTCACTTCTCACTCTCACTCTCAACACTCACTACTCTACACTCACTCTCACACTCACTCTCACTCTCAACTCTACACTCCACCCACACTCACACTCACCACTCCACTCACTCACTCTCACACTCACACTCACACTCTCTCACTCTCACTTCACTCTCACATCACACCTCACACTCACTTCACACTCACTCTCACTCTCACACTCACACTCACACTCCCACACTCACACTCACACTCACTCTCACACTCACACTCACACTCACTCTCACACTCACACTCCACTCTCACTCTCACTCTCACTCTCACACTCACACTCACCTCACACTCACTCTCACTCTCTCACTCTCACTCTCACTCTCACTCTCCTATCACTCTCACTCTCACACTCACTTCACTCACACTCACACTCACACTCACCTCACTCTCACTCTCACACTCACACTCACACTCACTCTCACACTCACTCTCACTCTCACTCTCACTCACACTCACACTCACTCTCACTCTCACTCTCACACTCACACTCACACTCACTCTCACTCTCACTCTCAACTCTCACTCTCACACTCACACTCACACTCACACTCACACTCACTCTCACTCTCACTCTCACTCTCACACTCACATCTCTCACTCACTCCACTCTCACTCTCACTCTCACTCACTCTCACACTCACTCTCACACTCCTCTCACTTCACTCTCACACTCACACTCACACTCACTCTCACACTCACACTCACACTCACTTCTCACACTCAACTCTCACACTCACACTCACACACTCACACTCACACTCACACTCACTCTCACTCTCACACTCACACTCACTCTCACTCTCACTCTCACTCTCACTCTCACTCTCACACTCACACTCACTCTCACTCTCACTCTCATCTCTCACTCTCACACTCACACTCACACTCACACTCACTCTCACTCTCAACCTCTCACTCTCACACTCACTCTCACTCTCACACTCACTCTCACACTCACTCTCACTCTCACTCTCACATCTCACACTCACTCTCACCTCACTCCACTCACTCTCACACTCACACACTCTCACTCTCACTCTCACACTCACACTCACACTCACTCTCACTCTCACACTCACACTCACACTCATCTCACTCTCACTCTCACTCTCACTCTCACACTCACACCCACTCTCACTCTCACTCTCACTCTCAACTCTCACACTCACACTCACACTCACACTCACTCTCACTCTCACTCTCAACTCTCACTACTCACTCTCACTCTCACACTCACTCTCACTCTCACTCTCACTCTCACTCTCACACTCACACTCATCTCATCTCAACTCTCACACTCACTCTCACACTCTCACACTCACACTCACACTCACACTCACACTCACTCTCACTCTCACTCTCACACTCCACTCTCACTTCACACTCACTCTCACACTCTCACACTCATCTCACTCTCACACTCACACTCACTCTCACTCTCACACTCACTCTCACACTCACACTCACACTCACACTCACAACTCACTCTCAACTCACTCTCACTCTCACTCACACTCACTCTCACACTCACACTCACACTCACAACTCACACTCACACTCACTCTCACTCTCATCCACTCTCACTCTCACACTCACTCTCACTCTCACTCTCACTCTCACACTCACTCTCACTCTCACTCTCACACTCACACTCACTCTCACTCTCACACTCACCTCAACTCACACTCACACTCACACTCACATCACACTCACTCTCACTCACTCTCAACTCACACTCACTCTCACTCTCACACTCACACTCACACTCACTCTCACTCTCACTCTCACTCTCACACTCACTTCTCACTCTCCACACTCACTCTCACATCACACTCACACTCACCCACCTCACTCACTCTCACTCACTCTCACACTCCACCTCACACTCCCTCTCCACTCCACTCTCACTCTCACCTCACATCACTCTCACACTCACTCTCACTCTCACTCTCACACTCACACCACACTCACTCTCACACTCACACTCACACTCACTCTCAACTCACACTCACACTCACACTCTCACTCTCACACTCACACTCCACTCTCACTCTCACTCTCACTCTCACACTCACACTCACACTCACTCTCCTCTCACTCTCACTCTCACACACACCTCACACTCACTCTCACACTCACACTCCTCTCACTCTCACTCTCACACTCACTCTCACTCACACTCTCACACTCACACTCACACTCACACTCACTCTCACTCTCACTCTCACACTCACACTCACTCTCACTCTCACTCTCACTCTCACTCTCACACTCACACTCACACTCACACTCACACTCACTCTCACTCACTCTCACTCTCACACTCACACTCTCACTCTCACTCTCACACTCACACTCACACTCACACTCACTCTCACTCTCACTCTCACACTCCACACTCAACTCTCACTCTCACTCTCACTCTCACACTCACACTCATCTCACACTCACTCTCACATCACTCTCTCACTCTCACTCTCACACTCACACTCACCACTCACACTCACTCTCACTCCTCATCCACTCTCACTCTCACACTCCACCACCTCACACTCACACTCACTCTCACCTCACTCTCACTCTCCACTCACACTCACTCACTCTCACTCTCACTCTCACCTCACTCTCACACTCACTCTCACACTCACTCTCACACTCACTCCACTCTCACTCTCACACTCCACTCACTCTCACAACTCACACTCACACTCATCTCACACTCCAACTCACACTCACTCATCACACTCACACTCACTCTCACTCTCACTCTCACTCTCAACACACTCACACTCACACTCACTCTCACTCTCACTACTCACTCTCAACACTCACTACTCAACTCTCACACTCACTCTCACTCTCACTCTCACACTCACTCTCACTCTCACTCTCACACTCACACTCACACTCCACTCACCTCACCTCACCTCACACTTCACACTCACTTCTCACTCACTCACCTCTCACTCTCACACTCACACTCACTCTCACACTCACTCTCACATCACTCTCACTCCTCACTCTCACCTCACTCACACTCACACTCACACTTCACTCTCACTCTCACTCCTCACTCCTCACTCTCACACTCAACTCACCTCCACACTCACACTCACTCTCACTCTCACATCCTCACTCTACACTCACACTCACACTCACTCTCACTCTCACTCTCACACTCACACCTCACTATCACACTCACTCTCACACTCACTCTCACTCTCACTCTCACACTCACACTCACACTCACTCTCACACTCACACTCACACTCACTCTCACACTCACACTCACACTCACTCTCACACTCACACTCACTCTCACTCTCACTCTCACTCTCACACTCACTCTCACACTCACTCTCACACTCACACTCACACTCACTCTCACTCTCACTCTCACTCTCACTCTCACACTCACACTCACTCTCACTCTCACTTCACTCACTCTCACACTCACACTCACCTCACACTCACTCTCACTCTCACTCTCACTCTCACACTCACTCTCACTCTACACTCACTCTCACACTCACTCTCACTCTCACTCCTCACACTCACACTCATCTCCACTCACACTCACACTCACCCTCACACTCACACTCACTCTCACTCTCACCTCTCACACTCACACTCACACTCACTCTCACTCTCACACTCACACTCACACTCACTCTCACTCTCACTCTACTCTACTCTCACTCACACTCACACTCACTCTCACTCTCACTCTCACTCTCACCTCACACTCACACTCACACTCACACTCACTCACCTCACTCTCACTCTCACTCTCACTCTCACTCTCACACTCACTCTCACACTCACTCTCACTCTCACTCTCACACTCACCACTCACTCTCAACTCTCACACTCACACTCACTCTCTACTCTCACATCTCACACTCACACTCACACTCACTCCTCACACTCACTCTCACACTCACTCTCACTCTCACTCTCCAACTCACACTCACTCTCACACTCACACTCATCACTCACATCTCACACTCACACTCTCACACTCACTCTCACACTCACACTCACTCCTCACTCTCACTCTCACTCTCACACTCACACTCACACTCACACTCACTCTCCAACTCTCACACTCACTCTCACTCTCACTCTCACTCTCACTCTCACTCTCACACTCACACTCACTCTCACACTCACACTCACTCTCACTCTCACTCTCACTCTCACTCTCACACTCCACTCCTCTCACACTCACTCTCACTCTCACTCTCACTCTCACTTCTCACTCTCACACTCACACTCACTCTCACTCTCCACTCACACTCACACTCACACTCACTCTCACTCTCACACTCACTCTCACCTCACTCTCACCTCCTCCTCACTCTCACTCTCACACTCACACTCACCTCACACTCACACTCACACTCACTCTCACTCTCACTCTCACTCTCACACTCACACTCACTCTCACATCACTCTCACACTCACTCTCACTCTCACTCTCACACTCACACTCACTCTCACACTCACACTCACACTCACTCTCACACTCACACTCACACTCACTCTCACACTCACACTCACTCTCACTCTCACTCTCACTCTCACTCTCACATCACACTCACACTCACTCTCACATCTCACACTCACTCTCACTCTCACTCTCACTCTCACTCTCACACTCACCTCACTCTCACTCTCACACTCCACCTCACTCACACTCACTCTCACTCACTCTCACACTCACACTCACTCTCAACACTCACTCTCACACTCACTCTCACTCTCACTCTCACACTCACACTCACACTCACTCTCACTCTCACTCTCACACTCACACTCACACTCATCCACTCTCACTCTCCTCTCACTCTCACACTCACACTCACCTCCACTCCCTCACTCTCACTCCACTCTCACTCTCACACTCACACTCACACTCACTCTCACTCTACTCTCACACTCACACTCACTCTCACACTCACACTCCACTCACTCTCACTCTCACTCTCACTACTCACACTCACACTCCACTCTCACACTCACACTCACACTCACTCTCACACTCACATCACACTCACACCACACTCACCTCACTCTCACTCTCACTCTCACTCTCACACTCACACTCACACTCATTCACTCTCAACTCACACTCTCTCTCACTCTCACTCTCACTCTCACTCTCACACTCACACTCACTCTCACTCTCACTCTCACTCTCACTCTCACACTCACACTCACACTCACACTCACACTCACTCACTCTCACTCTCCACTCCACTCACTATCACTCTCACACTCACTCTCACTCACTCTCACTCTCACTCTCACACTCACACCTCACTCTCACACTCACACTCACACTCACTCTCACACTCACACTCACTCTCACTCACTCTCACACTCACACTCACTCTCACTCTCACTCTCACACTCACACTCACACTCACTCTCACTCTCACTCTCACTTCTCACTCTCACACTCCACACTCACTCTCATCTCACTCTCACTCCTTCACTCTCACACTCACACTCACACTCACACTCACTCTCACTCTCAACTCTCACTCTCACACTCACTCTCACTCTCACACTCACTCTCACACTCACTCTCACTCTCACTCTCACACTCACTCACTCTCACTCTCACACTCACTCTCACACTCACACTCACACTTCACACTCACACTCACACTCACTCTCACTCTCACTCTCACTCTCACTCTCACAACTCACTCTCACTCTCACACTCACTCTCACACTCACTCTCACTCTCACTCTCACACTCACACTCACTCTCACTCTCACACTCACTCCTCACACTCACACTCACACTCACACTCACACTCACACTCACTCTCACTCTCACTCTCACTCTCACTAACTCACACTCACTCTCACACTCACACTCACACTCACACTCACACTCAACACTCCACTCTCACTCTCACTCTCACTCTCACCTCCTCACACTCATCCTCACTCTCACACCTCACTCTCACACTCACTCTCACTCTCACTCTCACACTCACACTCACTCTCACCTCTCACACTCACTCTCACACTCACACTCACACTCACACTCACACTCACATCACTCTCACTCTCACTCTCACTCTCACACTCACTCTCACTCTCACACTCACATCACACTCACTCTCACTCTCACTCTCACACTCACTCACTCCTCACACTCACTCTCACACTCCACTCACACTTCACACTCACACCATCCACTCTACTCTCACTCTCACACTCACACTCACACTCACTCTCACTCTCACTCTCACTCTCACACTCACACTCACTCTCACACTCACTCTCCTCTCACTCTCACACTCACACTCACACTCACTCTCACACTCACACTCACACTCATCTCAACTCACACCACACTCACTCTCACTCCATCACACTCACTCTCCACTCACCTCACTCTCAACTCACACTCCCACACTCACTCTCACTTCACTCTCACTTCACACTCACACTCACACTCACTCTCACACTCACACTCACTCTCACTCTCACTCTCACACTCACTCTCACTCTCACTCTCCACTCACACTCACACTCACACTCACTCTCACTCTCACTCTCACACTCCACACTCACTCTCACTCTCACTCTCACTCTCCACTCACACTCACACTCACACTCACACTCACTCCACTCACTCTCACTCTCACACTCACTCATCACTCTCACTCTCACACTCACACTCACACTCACACTCACTCTCACTCTCACTCTCACACTCACACTCACATCTCACTCTCACTCTCACTCTCACACTCACACTCACTCTCACTCATCTCACTCACTCTCACTCTCACTTCACACTCACATCACTCACACTCAACTCTCACTCTCACTCCTCACTCACTCTCACTCTCACACTCACTCACACTCACTCTCACACTCACTCTCACTCTTCTCACTCTCACTCTACACTCACACTCACACTCACTCCTCACTCTATCCACTCTCACCTCACACTCACTCTCACACTCACTCTCACACTCACTCTCACTCTCACTCTCACTCTCACACTCACTCTCACACTCACACTCAACTTCACCTCACACTCACTACTCACACTCACTCTCACACTCACACTCACTCTCACTCTCACTCTCACTCTCACACTCACACTCACACTCACTCTCACCTACTCTCACTCTCACACTCACACTCACTCTCACACTCACTCCACTTCACTACTCTCACACTCCTCTCACATCTCACCTCTCACACTCACACTAACACACTCACACTCACTCTCACTCTCACTCTCACACTCACACTCACTCTCACTCTCACTCTCACTCTCACACTCACACTCACTCTCCACACTCACTCTCACTCTCACTCACCCTCACACTCCACCTCTTTCTCCACACCACTCACTACTCACTCTCACTCTCACTCTCACTCTCACTCTCACACTCACCTCACACTCACACTTCACACTCACTCTCACCTCTCACTCTCACTCTCACCACTCACACTCACACTCACACTCTCACTCTCACTCTCACTACTCACACTCACTCTCACACTCACTCTCACTCACTCTCACTTCACTTCACACTCAACTCACACTCACTCTCACTCACACTACACTCACTCTCACACTCACTCACACTCACTCTCACACTCACACTCACTCCACTCTCACTCTCTCCACACTCACACTCACACTCACTCTCACTCTCACACTCACACTCACATCACTCTCACTCCCCCTCCTCACTCTCACTCTCACTCTCACACTCACACTCACTCCCACTCTCACTCTCACTCTCACTCTCACACTCACACTCACACTCACACTCACTCTCACTCTCACTCTCACTTCACACTCCTCTCACTCTCACACTCAACTCTCACACTCACTCTCACTCTCACTTCCTCACACTCACACTCACACTCACTCTCACACTCACACTCACTCTCACTCTCACTCTCACACTCACACTCACACTCACTCTCACTCTCACACTCACACTCACACTCACTCTCACTCTCACTCTCACTCTCACTCTCACTCTCACACACCTCACACTCACTCTCACTCTCACTCCTCACTCTCACTCTCACACTCACACTCACACTCACACTCCTCACTCTCACACTCATCTCACTCCTCTACAACACTCACTCTCACACTCACTCTCACTCTCACTCCTCACACTCACACTCACTCCTCACTCTCACACTCTCACACTCACTCTCACTCACTCTCACACTCACTCTACACTCACTCCCTCACTCTCACACTCACACTCACTCTCCTCACTCTCACCTCACACTCACACTCACACTCACTCACACTCACTCTCACACTCACTCTCACTCTCACACTCACTCCTCACTCTCACTCTCACACTCACACACTCACTCTCACACTCACACTCATCTCACTCTCACCACTCTCACACTCCACACTCACACTCACCTCACTCCACACTCCACTCACACTCACTCTCACTCTCACTCTCACTCTCACTCTCACTAACTCACACTCACTCTCACTCTCTCACTCTCACTCTCACTCACTCACACTCACACTCACACTCACACTCACTCTCACTCTCACTCTCACTCTCACACTCAAACCTCTCACTCTCACACTCACTCTCACACTCACTCTCACTCTCACTCTCACCTCACTACTCACTCTCACACTCAACCTCTCACTCACTCTCACACTCACACTCACTCTCACTCTCACTCTCACACTCACACTCACACTCACTCTCACACTCACACTCACACTCACTCTCACTCTCACTCTCACTCTCACTCTCACTCTCACACTCACTCTCACTCTCACTCTCACTCCTCACTCTCACACTCACACTCACACTCACTACTTCACACTCACTCTCACTCTCACTCTCACTCTCACACTCACTTTCACTCTCACACTCACTCTCACACTCACTCTCACTCTCCTCTCACACTCACACTCACTCTCACTCTCACACTCACACTCACTCTCACTTCACTCCTCACACTCACACTCACTCTCTCTCATCTCACTCTCACACTCACTCTCTCACTCTCACCTCACACTCACATCACACTCACACTCACTCTCACTCACTCTCCTCTCACACTCACTCTCACTCTCACTCTCACACTCACACTCACACTCACACTCACTCTCACTCTCACTCTCACTCTCACACTCACTCCCTCACTCTCACTCTCACTCTCACACTCACCTCACTCTCACACTCATCTCACACTCACTCTCACTCTCTCTCACACTCACACTCACCTCACTCTCACTCTCACTCTCACTCTCACTCTCACTCTCACCTCACACTCACACTCACACTCACACTCACTCTCACTCTCACTCTCACTCTCACACTCCAACACTCACACTCACTCTCACTCTCACTCTCACTCTCACACTCTCACACTCCCTCACACTCACTCTCACTCTCACTTCACACTCACACTCACACTCACTCTCACACTCACACTCACACTCACTCTCACACTCAACTCACTCTCACATCTCACTCTCACTCTCACTCTCACACTCACACTCACCTCACACTCACTCTCACTCTACCCACTCTCACACTCACTCTCACTCTCACACTCCACTCTCACTCACTCTCACTCTCACTCTCCACACTCACACTCACTCTCAACTCACACTCACACTCACTCTCACACTCACACTCACTCTCACTCACTCTCACACTCACACTCACTCTCACTCTCACACTCACACCACACTCACTCTCACTCTCATCTCATTCACTCTCACTCTCACACTCCACACTCACTCTCACTCTCACTCTCACTCTCACACTCACACTCACACCACACTCACTCTCACTCTCACTCTCACTCTCACACTCACTCTCACTCTCACACTACACTCTCACACTCACTCTACTCTCAACTCTCACACTCACACTCACTCTCACTCTCACACTCACACTCACTCTCACTCACTCTCACACTCACACTCACTCTCTCTCACTCTCACACTCACACTCACTCTCTCACTCTCACTACTCACACTCACACTCACACTCACACTCACACTCACTCTCACACTCACTCCACTCTCACACTCACTCTCACTCTCACTCTCACACTCACACTCACACTCACACTCACTCTCACCTCTCACTCTCACTCTCACACTCACACTCACTCTCACTCTCACTCTCACTCTCCACTCACACTCACTCTCACACTCACTCTCACACCTCACTCTCACTCTCACTCTCACTCTCACACTCACACTCACACTCACTCTCACTCTTCACTCTCACTCTCACTCTCACTCTCACACTCACACTCACACTCACACTCACACTCACTCTTCACTCTCACTCTCACTCTCACACTCACACTCACACTCACTCTCACTCACTCTCACTCTCACACTCACTCTCACACTCACTCTCACACTCACTCTCACTCTCACTCTCACACTCACACTCACACTCACTCTCACACTCACACTCACACTCACTCTCACACTCACACTCACTCTCACTTCACTCTCACTCTCACACTCACTCTCACCTCACACTCACATCTCACACTCACTCTCACTCTCACACTCACACTCACACTCATCTCACACTCACACTCATCTCACTCTCACTCTCACTCTCACTCTCACCACTCACTCTCACTCTCACCTCTCACTCTCACTCTCACTCACCTCACTCTCACTCTACTCTCACACTCACACTCACACTCCACTCACTCTCACTCACCTCATCTCACTCTCACACTCACACTCACACTCACACTCACTCTCACTCTCACTCTCATCTCACTCACTACTCACACTCACTCACCTCACTCTCACTCTCACTCTCACACTCACTCACCTCACTCTCACTCACTCCTCTCACACTCACACTCACTCTCTCACTCTACACTCACACTCACACTCACTCTCTCTCACTCTCACACTCACACTCACACTCCACACTCACACTCACTCTCACACTCACTCTCACTCTCACTCTCACCTCACACTCACACTCACACTCACTCTCACTTCACTCTCACTCCACCTCACACTCACTCTCACTCTCACTTCACTCTCACACTCACACTCTCACACTCACACTCTCACACTCACTCTCACTCTCCTCACTCTCACACTCACACTCACACTCACTCTCACACTCACATCCTCACTCTCACTCTCACACTCACTCTCACACTCACACTCACACTCACACTCACTCTCACTCTCACTCTCACACTCACACTCACACTCCACTCTCACACTCACACCTCACACTCACTCTCACCTCACTCTCACTCTCACTCTCACACTCACTCTCACTCTCACCTCACTCTCACACTCTCACTCACTCTCACTCTCACTCTCACACTCACACTCACACTCACTCTCACTCTCACTCTCACTCTCACTCTCACACTCACACTCACAACTCACACTCACTCTCACTCTCACTCTCACTCTCACACTCACACTCACATCTCACACTACTCTCACACTCACTTCTCACTCTCACACTCACACTCACACTCACTCTCACTCACTCCTCTCACACTCACACTCATCTCTCTCACTCTCACACTCACACACTCACACTCACTCCTCTCACTCTCACACTCACACTCACACTCACATCACTCTCACACTCACTCTCACTCTCACACTCACACTCACACTCACACTCACTCTCACTCACTCTCACTCTCACTCTCACACTCACACTCACTCTCACTCTCACTCTCACTCTCACACTCACACTCACTCTACCACTCACTCTCACATCTCACTCTCACTCTCACACTCACCTCACACTCACTCTCACCTCACTCTCACTCCACTCTCACCTCACACTCACACTCACTCTCTCTCACTCTCACACTCACACTCACACTCCTCTCTCTCACTCTCACACTCACACTCACACTCACACTCACTCTCACACTCACCTCTCTCTCACTCTCACACTCACACTCACACTCACTCTCTCTCACTCTCACTCTCACCTCACTCTCACTCTCACACTCACACTCACTCTCACTCTCACACTCACTCTCACACTCACTCTCACACTCACACTCACACTCACACTCACACTCACTCTCACACTCACTCTCACTCTCACTCTCACACTCACACTCACTCACACACTCCTCTCACTCTCACTCTCACTCTCACCTCACACTCACTCTCACTCTCACTCTCACTCACACTCACACTCACTCTCACACTCACTCTCACACTCACTCTCACTCCACTCTCACACTCACACTCACACTCACTCTCACACTCACACTCACTCTCACTCTCACTCTCACACTCACACTCCTCACACTCACACTCACACTCACTACTCACTCTCACTCTCACTCTCACACCACACTCACACTCACTCTCACACTCACACTCACTCTCACTCTCACTCTCACTCTCACTCTCACTCTCACACTCCACTCTCACTCTCACTCTCACACACACTCACTACTCACTCTCACTCTCACTCTCACACTTCACACTCACACTCACTCTCACTCTCACTCTCACTCTCACTCTCACACTCACACTCACACTCACACTCACTCTCACTCTCACTCTCACTCTCACACTCACACTCACTCTCACACTCACTCTCACACTCACTCTCACTCTCACTACTCACACTCACACTCACACTCTCACTCACTCTCACTCTCACACTCACACCTCACTCTCTCTACTCTCACACTCACACTCACACTCACTCTCATCTCACTCTACCTCACCACTCACACTCACACTCACTCTCACACTCACTCTCCACTCTCACACTCACACTCACCACTCACACTCTCACTACTCACTCTCACTCTCACTCTCACTCTCACACTCACACTCACTCTCACTCTCACTCTCACTCTCACACTCACACTCACTCTCACACTCACTCTCACTCTCACTCTCACTCTCACACTCACACTCACACTCACTCTCACTCTCACTCTCACTCACTCTCACCTCACACTCACACTCACTCTCTCTCACTCTCACTTCACACTCACACTCACCTCTCCACTCTCACACTCACACTCCACACTCACACTCACTCTACACTCATCTCTCTCACTCTCACACCTCACCTCACACTCACTCTCATCTCACTCTCACTCTCACACTCACTCTCACTCTCACTACTCACACTCATCTCTCACTCTCCACACTCACTCTCACACTCACTCTCACACTCACCTCTCTCACTCTCACACTCACACTCACACTCACACTCACCTCACACTCACTCTCACTCTCACTCTCAACACTCACACTCACACTCACCTCTCTCTCACTCTCACACTCACACTCACCTCTCACTCTCACCACTCACTCACTCTCACTTCTCACTCTCACACTCACACTCACTCTCACTCTCACACTCACACTCACACTCAAACGCACTCTCAACACTCACTCTCTCCCCCTCACACCACACACAACTCTCACTCACACACACACACCTACACACTCACACACACACACACACACACACACACACAACACACCACCCACACACACACACACACATACACACAACTCACACAACACACACACACATACACACACACCACATACACACACACACACACACACACACATCACACACACACACACACACACACCACACACACACACACACACACACACACACATCACACACAACACAACCCAATCAATACACACACACAACTCACACACACACACAACCCACAACCACCACACACACAAACCTCACACACACAACACCAACACACAACTCACACACATCCACACACACAACCTCACACACACACACACACCTCACACTCCCACACACAACCACTCACTTTGTGATAAATTCATTGTGGTTTTTTTGTTTTTGTTACATGAAGGTTGCAACATTCATGCCAAAGATGTGAGGAGGTCATAATCGAGGAGTATATTACATTTTGTGTGCATCCGGAGGGTAGTTATGGAGGTCGAGGGTTTTCCACTTTATATGATGCAGGTTTTTGGGCTATTTTGTTGGAAATATAATAATGGTTTTGGTGGTGGCTCAGAGGCGAGAGCGTGCAGGCCGTGGAAAGGGAAATGTGTCAAAATCAGGCCTACTTCTGTTGAAAGATTAACTAGTGCTAAAGTGTATGGATCAAGTACAGTAGTGGTTGCTCTCATAACAGAGGCTCGTTCTAAAAATGCAAAATCTGAGCTCGTATTGGCTGCTGTGCTGAATTGGGATCTGTCCAGCGGTTCCTGGCAGTCCCAGCTCGAGGCAATCTCGCCCACACCATTCGACTTGAGTGAAACATCTCAGAAAACTGATGAGTACTCACCAGAGTATCTCCTCATGAGCAGTTTGAGATTACTGTTGAACTATTTTTGAAACAACTTTGTCCAACAACTTTTCCTATAATGCCAAGCAATATGCACCATCGGTTTGTCAATTAAAGAAATATGCTTGAGTGACCATTTTATATAATATTGGCTCACTTTGAGGCCGTTACAGCTCGTTTTGCATACTTTCATCCATCTGTGTGAGGATGTCCGTAGCTCTACACAAGGAAAAGCATTTCCACTGTTTTGGACAAAGCAGTGATAGCTTTCTGTGGATTTTAAAAATAAATCTGATCTCATGCCTTTTCCAGGGCCTTATTGTCACCGTTTCACCCAAAAAAATAACAAAACAGGAAATTTACTTTTGATGAACCCAGAAGCAACTAGAACACTAGGTAGAGCGCATACCTCTGTCAGGATGAACGGTTTATGTTTTGTATCCCACTGATGGGTCGGATCTGAATTCAGATCTTAACCAAAATCGAATCGGCTGGTTCTTGTCACCTAACAAATTCATCCTCCTAGTTTTGTCATAACTCATCCACAACTTTTTGAGACCTCATGTGATGCATCATTTTAAGCCCCATCTCTCAATGGTAAGGAATAACTTCAAAAATAAATTAAAATATCGAATCCAAATTTCGGATTCGGATCTTCACCAAAATCTAATCAATTCATTTTTGTCACGCACGCAACCTGTCCTCCAAATTTCGGGAACCACTGGACGGTTTTACATTTTTCGAACTAGCCTCTGTTATGAGAGCAACCACTACTGTACTTGATCCAATTTGCTCACAAACAGGCAGACATCGGCAAAAACATAACCTCCACCCAACTCTGGTGGTGGAGGTAAATATATTTTGGACAAAAAGAACTCCTTATTAAGTTGAGCTCAAACCTCCATGAAATCTCCAAAGATCAACTGCATTTATAATATTATTATGACATAATCCTGTTTTCCATGGTGACTTTACATTATCCGTTGAAACTTGTATTATCTGCCTCGTCGTTTCGAGATTTGCATCTGACGGCAAATATGATGTAAAGTTACTCCAGGTAAGTCCAGGAAACTCTACAAGCCCTCCACTCCATGAAGTGCCCCCACCAAAGTACTGTATAATCTGCATTTCGCTTCTGAGAATATTCCATTATATAACCTCATTTGGGAGATTAAAACCACTGCAATTACGGTACTCCATTTTACAAAGAAATCCATTGGAAACTGAAGAACTATTGATTTCTACACAAATCAAAAACAGGATTTTAAAGGAATCTCTACTCCTGTGTTACGAATACCATTGTCTGACAGAATGATGCACAAGTAGCACACTTACCTTTGAACTGTCTTGTCCAGGTTAGATTCCCAACCCAACTAGAAACTATCTGATTAGTGTTTCGCAGGCAGGGTGTCGATTCATCCAAGCACACCATCCCACATTCGTTGGTGGAGGTGAAAGACCCCACGGTGTCTTTCACAGACTATGCAGGCATCCTGAACAAATTATACATTCCTGCCTGGACTAATAGGGTGGCAAGTGGTCCGGTCTCCTCGGGTATCCACTGATACCAGGTGACACTGCTTGTTACATCACAGCGTAGTTGCTGTGCGGGTAGCAGCTTCTAACCAATGAAGAAATTCACACCATCTTCGGCTCTGAAGGTCAACCATAACTCAAACCAATATAGATCCATTCAAAGATGATGCTGATTTCTGCTTGATCCTAATTGTTACAGGACTTGCCAAACAAACGATTTAACCTCTGACCATGAACACCTTAACAGGTTCTATAATGTGATCCACCCTCCTTTAAAAATGTCTTTCCATTTGAGATGTTCAAACTGCATAACTGTAAAGGCACAATGAGCTTCATCCCCCTGACCTGTCATTGACAATTTATTCACTTTGCAGTACCCTCGCAAAGATTGCCCAATAAGGTACAACAGGGAGAGCAGACTCATGGCCACCACACAAAAAAGTGCAACTACGGGTTGCATAAGTTTTCAGAAGTTTATATCAGGACGAGAGAGAGAGAGGGAGAGACTTTTAAGTCTTTTTTATTGCAAAACAATTATAAAATGTGTATGTGAGAAGAAAAAAGTACAGTACATGTCAACAATGTCAAAGCAAACTTGACATTTCATGCAGTTTTCAGTATTACTGGTTGGTTACAGCAGATGGTTTAAAACATTTCAAATTAGAGAGGAGGGAGAGAGAGAGGGAGAAAGAGAGAGAGAGCTCTCTCTCCCTCTCTTCCCTCTCTTCTCCTCTCTCTCTCTCTCTCTCTCACCTCTCTTTCTCTCTTTCTCCCACCTCTCTCTCTCTCTTTCTCTATTTATCCACCTCTCTCTCTCTCTCTCTTTCTCTCAATCTCCCACCTCTCTCTCTTTCTCCCAACTCTCCTCTCTTCTCTTTCTCCCACCCTCTCTCTCTCTCTCTCTCATCTCTCTCTCTCTCTCTCTCTCTCTCTTCTTTCTCCCACTCTCTCTCTCTCTTTTCCCACCTCCCTCTCTTCTCTCTCTCTCTTCTCCCACCTCTCTCTCTCTCTTTTCTCCCACCTCTCCCTCTTTCTCCACCTCCTCTCTCTCTCTCTTCTCCCACCTCTTCTCTCTCTCTCTCTCTCTCTCTCTCTCTCTCTCTTCTCTCCACCCCCTCTTCTCTTCTCTCTCTCTCGCTCTCTCTCTCCCACCTCTCTCTCTTTCTCCCACCCTTCTTCTCTTTCCCTCTTCTCTCTTTCTCCCCCTCTCTCTCCTCTTCTCTCTCTTTCTCCCACCTCTTCTCTTTTTTCTTTCCTCTCTTTCTCCCACCTCTCTCTCTCTCTTTCTCTCCACCCTCTCTCTCTCTCTCCTCTCTTTCTCCCTTTTCTCTCTTTTCTTCTCCCACTCTCTCCCTCTCTCTCTCTCTCTCTTTCCCTCTTTCTCTCTTTCTCCCACTCTCTCTCTCTCTCTTCTCTCTCTCTTCTCTCCACCTCTCTCTTTTTCTCTTTCTCTCTTTCTCCACCTCTCTCTCTCTCCTCTTTCTCTCCCTCTCTCTCTCTCATCTTTCTTCTTCTCTTGTCTCTCTTTCTCCCCCTCTCTCTCTTCCTCTCCCTTCTTCTTTCCCTCTTTTCTCTCTTCTCCCCACCTCTCTCTCTCTCTCTCTTTCCTTTCTCTCTCCACCTCTCTCTCTTTTTCCTCTTTCTCTCTTTCTCCCACCCTCTCTTCCTCTTTCTCTCCACCTCTCTCTCTCTCTCTTTTCTCCGCTCTTTCTCTCTTTCTCCCACCTCTCTCCTCTTTTCTCTCTTTTTCCCACCTCTCTCTCTCTCTCTCTCTTTCTCTCATCTCCACCTCTCTCTCTTTCTCACCCTCTCTCTCTTTCTCCCTCTCTCTTCTCTCTCTCTCTCCTCTCTCAACTCTCTCTCTTTCTCCCTCTTCTTCTCTCTCTTTCTGTTCTCCCACCGTCTCTTCTCTCTTCTCTTACTCCCCCTCTCCTCATCCATCTTCTCTCTCTCCCACTCTCTCTCTCTCTCTCTTCTCTCTACCTCTTCCTCTCTTTCTCCCACCTCTGCTTCTCACTCCTTTCTTTTCCCACCTCTCGTCTTCCTCTCTCTCTCTTCTCTCTCTCCCTCGTCTCTCTCTCTCTCTTTCTCTTCTTCCACCCCTCTCTCTCTCTCTCTCTTCTCTCTCATCCACGCTCTTCTCCTCTCCACCTTCTCTTCTCTTTTCTCTCCTCTCTCTCTTTTCTCCCATCTCACTCTCTCTCTTTCCCTCTTTCTTCTCTCTTTCTCCCACCTCTCTCTCCTCTTTTTCTCTTTCTCTCCACCTCTCTTCTTTCTCTTTCTCTCTTCTCTCTCTCTCCTCTTAACCTTCCTCTCTCTCTATCTTCTCCACCTCTCTCTCTTACTCTCCTCTTTCTCTCTTTCTCTCTTTCTCTCCACCTCTCTCTCTCTCTCTCTTTCTCCCTCTCCCCTCTTCTCTCTTTCTCCCACCTCTCTCTCTCTCTTCTCTTTTCCTCCCACCTCTCTCTTTTTCTCTTTCCTCCTCTCTCTCCCCTCTCTCTCTCCTCTTTTCTCCACCTCTCTCTCTCTCTCTCTTTCCTCTCTCTTCTTTCCCTCGTTCTTTCTCCCACCTCTCTCTCTCTCTTCTCTCTTCTTTCTTCTTTCCCATCCCCTCTCTTCTCTCTTTCTTTCCATCTCTTTTCTCTCTTTCTCCCACCTTCTCTTTCTCTCTTTCTTCCTTTTCACCTCTTCTCTTTCTCTTTTCTCCCCCTCTCTCCTTTCTTCTTTCTCCCACCTCTCTCATCTCTCTCATCTTCTCTTGCTCTCTCTCCTCTCTCTCTCCTCTCTCTCACCTTCTCTCTTCTCATCTCTCTTCTCTCTCTCTTCTTTTCTCTCTTCTCTCCACCTCTCTCTCTCTCCTCTTTCTCCCTCTTTCTCCCCTCTCTCTCCTCTCTTCTCTCTTTCTCCTCTTTCTCTTCTCTTCCTCTCTTTCTCTCTTTCTCCCTCCTATCTTTCTCATCTTTCTGTCTCTTCCTCTCGCTTCTCCATCTCTGCTCTCTCTCACTCTCTTTCTCTCTTCTCTCTTTTCTCCCACCCTCTTCTCTCCTCCTCTTTTTCTCCTCTTTTCTCCCCCTCTCTCTCTCTCTCTCTCTTTCTCATCTCTCTCCCCTCCCCCACCGTCTCTCTTCTTCTTTTCTCTCTCTCCCACCCCCTCTCTTCTCTCTCCCTCCCTCCTTTCCCTTCTCTCTTTCTCTTCGCCTCTCTCTTCTCTTCTCTTCTCCTCTCTCTCCTCCTCCTCTCTCTCTCTTCTCTCTCCTCTCCTCTCTCCTCTTTCTCCCACTCCCTCTCCTCTCTCTCTTGCTCCTCCTTCTCTCTTCTTCCTCTCTCTTCCTCTCCTCTTCCTTTCGCTTCCACTCTCTCTTTCTCTTCCTCTCTTCTCTTCCTCCTCCTCTCTCTTCTCCTCCTCCCTCTTCCTTCTCTCTCTCTCTCTCTCTCCTCTCTCTCTCCCTCTCTCTCTCTCTCTCTCCCCTCTTTCTTCTCTCTCCTTCTCTCTCTCTCCTCTTTCTCCTCTTCTCTCTCTCTCTTTCTCTCTTTCCCTCTCTTCTTCTTCTCCCCTCTCTCTCTCTCTTCTCCTTCTTCTCTTCTCTCTCTTCTCTCCTCTCCTCTCTTCTCTTCTTTCTCCCACCTCTCCCCTCTCCCCTCGTCCGTCTCTTTCTCTTCTTTCCTCTTTCTCCTCCCACCTCTCTCTCTTCCTCTCTCTCCTCTCTTTCTCTCTTTCTCCCACCTCTCTCTCTCTCTCTTTTCCAACATCTGCTCTCTTCTTCCACCACCACCTCTCTTCCCCTCTCTTCCCACCTCTCTCTCTTCCTTCTCCTTCCACCTCTCTCTCCGACTAGCTCTCTTTCTCTCCCTTACTCTCCCTCTCTCTCTCTCTCTCTCCTTTTCTCGCCACTCTCTCTTCTTCCCCCTCTTTTCTTCTCCCGCACATCAACCTCCCACCACTCAATCCCTCTTTTCCCCCTCACCAACCCCCTCTCTCTCCTTCTCTTTCTCCCACCGTCTACTCTCTCTCGTCCTCCCCCTCTTTCTTCCTCCTCTTCTTCTCTCCACCTGGGGACCCTCTTCGCTCTCTCCTCCCACCACCCGCCGCTCTTCCTCTCGTCTCACTCTCTCTCGGTCCACTCTCCTTCTCGTCCAACACCGCCAACC
>CM068961.1:45650069-45661485 GCA_035128595.1 Eptatretus atami
TCACCTCCCAAAGTGGCCTTCACCTTCCGAATATATTCCACATTCACAATTGTTATTTCAATTTATCTAAAATCCCTATGGATTTTAAATAAAACTTTAACACTTTTTTCCCCTAAATGGACTTCATTTTAAACAGATTCAGTAGAGAGAGTTGGCCCGTACAGGGTAGCTCGCGACGCTCACCACAAACACCAAGCAACAAGGAACAGGAAGTTCTCTCCACATCCAGTGGGGGAAAAAACAAACTCTAAGACAGGCAAAAACCACAGCTTGCCATTACTCTGTCATGGCTTACACAGACCGCATAATTTTCCCCGACACACATTGCTATCAAACACACGATACATTTCCCTCATTAAAAGTATATATTTTTTTCTTCCCAGTCATAACACCATGATATTCAACCATCCACGACCAATCTTTGCATCAAGTCAGGCTTGCACGGACTCCCTTCCTGACCACCACGCGTGATTCTAATTCCATATCGAGTTCACACACACACACACACACACACACACACACACACACACACACACCTCTCAATCTGGTTTCAAAGCCAAGTCCCAATAGAGCACGTTTCATTGTAGTGAAATCTATTGGACTCGCACAAGTTTCATTTCTCCACTCACTCAGCAACACACGCATCCCAATGCAAACCACCAGCCACGCTCCCAGCCGGTCAATCGTCTCCCGCACCCTACATAACGTTTCGTGCAAATCATTGCATTTACAAATCCGTAAAACCTCCACACAATATAATACAACAGCCTCACTGCAAACAAACTTCCAGTGAGTTCAATGAACAAACAGAAATACAAGCAGGTAACTCTTATAACTCTTACAAACAGGTAACTTATAATACTTATATATTTTCCACTTAACCATTGTCCTTTCTAACCCTATCTCGGCCTCTCTCAGCCCGACGTCCGTGGCATGTCGCTTCGTCATGCCCATTTAATTACTCCTATGGCTCCTCGTCGAGCCTCTTCTTGCACTTTTCTAAAACAACTACAGTACTTATCGTTGTACTTTAATTACTCCTCTTCTTTCTATCAATAAAATTCTCTGACATGTACTTTCCTTTGTTCGAAATGCGTTACCCGCTAAGACAGGCCCACTGTCCAGGAACGCTCTCTGCTTACCTTCGCTCAAGCACTTGCCGTTCCTCCAGGGACTGCCTCCAGCAGATTCAGCACATCCGAGTCACCGGCACCAACTGATGTGGATTTTTCTCCTGGCACCTCGTAGTGATCGTTGTAGAATTCTTGCGTTGTTGTGGAATCTTATTTAACTTGCAGGGTTTAACGTCTAGCCGACTCGGTTTTAAATGTATCGTGTTCCTGTTCCTCGTACACTTCACACAACTAAACTGAGAACCCCTATTTGTTGCAATATTATTTGGTTCTATTTTAGTTATTCTTACTTTTTTAGTTAACCGTTAAATCGACCAAATTAATTCACTTTCCACAACATGAAAGTACATTACATCAGAGAGCTTTATTCTAACTTGGTACTGGTCAGTCCCAAGGAGTACAAGCCACTGAGATGCTATACATCACATGTGCCTGCACTCTCTTGGAGTACAACCCACTGAGATGGTATAACATCGACACGTGCTTGCACTAAAACAAGATTCCATTTCCAGCATTTATATACTTTCATGGGAGAGGGAAGGGGCTGTTAACTTCTAACTGCAGTACGTGTCTTCTAGGTGAGAAGCACATGATGTAATTACGGCAAAAGTTTGCTGTTATCAGCCCAGGTCACATCGTTCCATAACAAGACAATTTTTTATCAACATTTAGGGCAAAGACTCTTGGCCAAAGGGAAGGAACACTGACAGCCAATTCGACTTATAGCATACATTTATATAATTTATTTCTTCCACAACATCAAGCTCAGCAAGATGTGAGGCAGAGAAGCCAGCCCAGAGGGGAGAGCAGTACTCCATCAAGCTGCGGATCAAAGTCTTGTTTGTGGATAGGAGTTCAGGTGTGCAAAGGAGGACTTTGTGTGACGTAGGCTTCCCATTCGACGTCTAGCTTTAGAGACCAACTTAGAAATGTGGTTTACTCAAAAATGATCATGGCTGATAGTAAGAGGCTTGTTAAGAAAGTAGATGGAAGGGTTGCCATGCAGTCCTTTCAGAGAGAGATCGTGAGTGTGAGATTTTTCAGGATTGAAAGACATATTACAATTGTTTGACTGGCTTGTGAATTTTTTCAAGGTTTGAAGAGAGGGAAGAGACTGCAGCCTGTCTGTGTGAAGGATGAGGGATGTCATGCCAGAGTGTGGTGTCATCAGCAAATAGATAAAGAGGATTTTCCAGAGTCAGAGAGATAGTTGATGAAGTTCAGGAATAGGACTGGGCCCAGAACACTGCCTTGGAGGACTCCAGTCTTGACAGGGAAAGGAGATGAAAGAAATCCGTTGAATGCCACATGTTGGCTACAACAGAAAAAGGAAGTCACTGAGCCATGTGTGGAGTTAGCCTTAGATGCCACAGGCAGAGAGATTGAAAAATAAGATGCCAGACTGCATAAAAAGCTCGAGATATATCCAGAGAGATGGCCCTGAACTCATGTCTGACATTGAGGGCCTCCAAGCCCTCCATCCATTTTTGGGAGAGTCGAAGCAGCATGTCCAAGGCGGAGTGACCTGGTCTGAAATCAATTTGGTGATCTGACATGAGTTTGTTGGAGAAAAGGAAGGATTTCACATTAACTGATGGATTCCATGACATTGCTGATGATTTGAAGTAAGGTGATAGGTCTGCAGTTAAGGGGATCCGTTTTGAACCTTTTTATGTCATGCAGTGATGTTGGCGGATTTGGAAGATGACCTAGCGCAAATGACAAGGTGAAAAGGGCAGACAGAGGATGTACAAGAGCAGCAGAGCAGTTTTTTAGGACACGTGAGTTGATGCCGTCCGGTCCAGTTGCAAAATCAGAGTTGAGGGTTGCCAGGTTGCCAGAAATGGAAGGGGAGTATACTCTGGAGACAGACTTAACCAGGCACCACCAGGTTATAGAGAGAGATGAGTTTGAAAGTTCATTTTTGAAGTTCAGCAAATGTCTTTTTCTGGCTCTCCTGAAAGTGATTAGACGTTCCACGTCCAAACGTGTCACACGTGACTGCTATGAAGGTGAACAGTGATGGCTCAGGCTGTTTGATATTAGATACAGATCTGCTCACCTCCACTCATTTGTTCCTTTTTTCCCCACCTTTGAAATCAACTTCCACATCCTCTTCAATCTCATTCTTCCCTCCAGATATTCAATACAGCTGTTCACCACCATCTCAGATCGTCCCCAATCCAAAACCATGATCTTTTCTACCCAAGTTAACCCCACACAAACCCCTCCTTCTAATTTTCTCTCCTTGGAGTTTCCTTCTGTATTCATCTTGTCCAACCACAGCATCCTCTGTGTCCATCTTGTCCACCCCATGCATCCTCTGTGTCCATCTTGTCCACTCGATGCATGTGTCTTCTGCGTCCTGTTTTTGTTTGTTACATCCTGATCCATTCAGTGCACTAGCTCTTCCACGAGCCTCGACTATGTACTGTATACAAAAATCATCCTCATCTATTTGTCAAATTGTGTAAATCTGCCTTATCACACATGAAGCATCTAATATTTGACCAAAAAAGCACTGGTTGGAGATGGAACTTCGATAATGTGGATCTTAATTTGGTGATCATTCCAAATGAAGATATTAAATGGTTATTTGAAGGGAATAATCTTCTACCAATAAAAGGCAGTGTTGTGTGTGTGTGTGGTGTGTGTGTGTGTGTGTGTGTGTGTGTGTGTGTGTGTGTCGCATACACATATGTGGGAGTTGCTGTTGTTGCCTGCTATCTCCACATGTAGGTTGGGTTCATCAGGAGGTGAAACAGAGACCGAACACCAGGTCTCACTGTGTGTGTGTGTGTGTGTGTGTGTGTGTGTGTGTGTGTGTGTGTGTGTGTATGTGTGTGTGTGTGTGTGGTGTGTCGTTGATTGGTATCTCCAAATGCGGGTTTCAGAATGTGGAATGGAGTCCTCCCAGGGCGGGCTCAAAGCATCCACCTTCATTTTGGTAAGGGGTCACGATTCATGGACCGAGCTGGGAAGTTTTCTGTTCTCAAAGTTTTGTGCCGAGGGCTCTCTTCAGGATCGTCGCTGAGCTCAGGACAGCTTCCAGCTGTACTTCATTTGTAATAATATTCACAGGGATGGTTGTTAGCTCACCTGTGAAGTAGTTCCAGAGAGCTTATGGGATGGCGCGTCGTCCGTCTGTCCATCCGTCCACAAATATTTGCAACTTCTTCTCAGAAACTACACATACAATTTCAATGAAATTTGACCACAAACCTTCATCTCCCACGATGGCATAAAAAAACGACAAAAACGGGTCTGAAGGGGTCGACAGAGGGAGTTTACAGTGGGGGGGAAGGGTTACCTCCCTAAAGAGGTATTTGCTTTCTTCTCAAACAATGCACACAATTCTGATGAAACTTCACGACAACCTTCATCACTCATGATGTACCAAAGTTTGTTCATGACATTTAGAAACATCTAGCTCTAAGGGGATTTAAGGGGGGTTGCCCCAAAATATGTATTTGCTTTCTTCTCCGAAAATACACATACAATTCCGATGAATCTTGACCACCATCTTCACCACCCGTGATGTACTAAAGTTTGTTCATGACATTAAAGAAATGGGGTCTAGGAGAGTCTATGGGGAGAGGGAGGTTGCCCCCCACACACATGCCTTTGCTTTCTTCTCAGAAACTACACACGCAATTCCGATGAATCTTGACCACCATCTTCATCACCCGTGATGTACCAAAGTTTGTTCACGACATTAAAAAAATTGGGGTCTAAGGGGTTCTACGGGGACGGGGGGGAGTTTTCCACCCCAAAACTATGTATTTGCTTTCTTTTCTGAAGCCACACACAATTTCGATGAAACTTGACCACAACCTTTATCACCTGTGATGTACCAAGGTTTGTTCATGGCAGCAAACAAAAAAAATCCAGAGGTATTTACTTTCTTCTCTATTACAGTATATATTTTGCTACCAGTGGTTGCCTGGTTATCTTATCCAGCCATTACCAGGTGAGCGTCCAGGGGTATTGCCCATATGTTTAATATCTCTGTGAGTTTCTTTGTCATCATTCCTGGAGCTCCAGCTTTCACTGGAACAACTTTGGCATTCTTCAGCTTCCTGGATCTTCTCACTTCATTCTTTTAGGTCTTGGTATTTGGGCATTTTCTTGATTTCTGCATAATTTAATCTAAAATCACTGGTATTAACACCTCAATAAGCAATGTCTTCTTCTCTTTTTTTTGTACCCAAGTATGATATATGGTCGCAACGCTTTGTTTTCGTACGTGGGATCATTAGGTCGTACGAGAGTGGTACTTCCATGTTTTCAGTCCATGCTTTTGGTTAATGTTCCCACATATTTTCTGGAACTGGGACATCAAAGTTTTGTGGATGTGCCACCGGATTGCTTTACAAACTCTGTTGTGTCATTGTGTGTACAGCTCTTCTGACATGAGTTTGCTTTTGTGTGTGTGTGTTCGGTCATTAAGCATAACATATCATTCTCTTTCCTAACCCCGCCTCCACCCCTCACCTTTCTATCTTCTTTTTTTCATTCTCTCTCTCTCTCTCTCTCTCTCTCTCTCTCTCTCTCTCTCTCTCTCTCTCTCTCTCTCCCTCCCTCTCCCTCTCCTCCCCTCCTCGCATTCCTCCCTCCCACGGTATAGCAACGTTTGGTGAGGCATAGCTCTCCCCACTCCAAACCCCCTTCCTCGCTCTTCCCCCCTTCTAGCTTCCCCTCACTCCTGCCTCCTCTCTCTCCCCTCCCTCTCTCCTTTCTTCCTCTCTCTTCCTCCCCTCCCTCTTTTCTCAACCCCCCTCCTTAATACCTCTTGTCAGCGAAGCGACGGGTTGTATTTGCTCGTCGTAAATAAAATCTATTTTTTCCTTCAAGGATACAGTAGTTCAATGTTGACCAGCACTTTTCTTTATTGGGTAGCAATTGCAACCTGTGCAGCCAATCACAGCATTTGGCTGCACTGCACAGTATGACGATTGCCTGTCAATTTTTCAAAAAGCCTGGCTATCAAAAATCCTCTTAAAATTTGAACCCATCAACAGAAAACATTTTATAAACACAAGAACGGCACGCCAGGTTGAACAGTTTACGTTTTGTATCCCACTGATGGGCCGCATCTGGATCCCAACCTGAACCAAAATTGAATCGGTTTGTTCTCGTCACCTAACCAACTCACCCAGCAATTTTTGTCATAGTCCATCCAAAACTTTTTGAAATATAATGCCACATATCGTTTTTTGCCCCATCTCTCAATGGTGAAGAATCACTGAAAAAATTATAAATTTTCGTATCTGAGTCTGGATCTGGATCTTAACCAACATCAAACCACTTAGTCATTGTCACACACCCAATCTGTCCACCAAGTTTCGTCCGAATCCGTCCATAACATTTTGAGATATTCTGCTCACAGACAGACAGACAAACAGGAGTGAAAACATAACCAGCCGTCCACCTTCGGTGGTGGAGGTAATAAATAAATATTAATATGTTGGACGAATGAGCTTATTCACCCACTGCCAAGACCCGAGACTCAAATCATAAATCACTGGGTTTGGTCATGGACTGATCATAGCTCAATCCATCAACAGTCCACTGCCCTCTCTATTCCAGACGTTGAATGCTTTTTTATTATTTAATTCTGCCTTATATTATCTCCCTCAAAACTAACTGATCTGCCTGGACCGAAAACCCTTACATAAAGACCCTGAACACAGAGTGTGTGCCCATAGCAGTGCAGTCTCAGCCACCAAAATGCAGGGCTGTGCAAATCAAAGACCTCGTGACCTCTAGGCAGGAGCTGTAATCACTTTGTGGTGTGTCCTATAAGCACCTGGTTAATGCAAACAGGGAACGGGAGATACACCTGCAAATCAAACTTATTGCTCTGCCTGAGAGGCATATAATAGTTGTGGAAAGATTTAAATCGAGAGTATGGCACCGTTTGTTTTTTTTCCACCATAATGTAAGCTTAGGCCGGCATGCTTAATTATGCAACATGGCGAGATATTGAAACCATAACTTGAATTCGAGTTTTGCACCTTTGGCCAGGATGAGTTTGCTTCTTTTATGGACGATTATAGTTTCTGCTTATTTCCTCAAAACGCCTGGAATGGAGCTGTACATCAAACACCGTTAGTAATGCCGTTTTTCCACCTCCTCACCACCCGCCCCATTATTTTTCTTATTTTGTTTAATACCTCTGAGCATGTTCCTGTTGAAATTTGCAGAATCCATTTCACATTGGCCCAAAACAGATGAATTTATAGCAAAGAGATAATGATATAATAATCATGACATCACATTCTGCATGGGGCTTTCAAAAAGGAGAGATTCTCAATAATCCAAGACCAGCTTGGGTTTATTTATACACTAACAGGGGTGCCCAGCAATGCCGGGCAATGCAGGGTCCCTACCCCAACCTCTTCCCCTCCCTCCCCTCGCCCTCCCTCCTCCCCTCCACCTGCCTCCCTGATTAGTGAAGGTTGGCTTTGGTGCTTCCCACTCTCTCGGGACATGTACAGTGCAAAAATGCAAGTTATCTCCACAACTGACTTGTAATACCCTCTGCCACCACAGCCAGGTGGCACTACATGATACACATTTACATTGAGAATTTTCACTGACCTTCCCTCCCGAACCCCTGTGACGACAGATGAAACCAAGAAAAAGAGCAATCAGATTGTAGACCCTCGCCAGGACTTCTTTTGAGTGGTGTATTTTTATAGGTTTTAGGGAAATATGGAAATTTTACAATATGGCTGCCAAACCATGTGACCGATGATATCATATCTGTGAACCTTTTGTTCCTCATGGACAGGATACGTGTACAGTTTTGCCTCAATTTGTTCAGCCACTTCAGAGAAGATTTTTGAAGGTTTAAAATAAAAAATAAAAATATGGCTGCCAAATAACATGACCGATGACGTCATGAATTATTTTTCTGTGGACCTTTTTATCCTGAGATACCCTCAAAATTTTCATAGTGATCGGATGTGGCATCTTACATATGCAATTATGACGTCATAACGAGGCACCTATGACAGCATTAAAAATCACACTCATTCCCATGAGGAGTACTTGCTATGTGTCAAGTTTCAATTTTTTCCTTGGTGCAGTTTCAGTGATGCAGAGTCCAAAGTTTTTCCATTTTTCCAATATTGCTGCCACACCACGTGACCTATGACGTCATAATTATCATTACAACATTCTACATGAGTTGCCGCATCAATGCTGAAAATTGTCTCAATCTGACAAAGCAGTTGCAAGAGAAACACAAAAGTTCTATGCGGACAAACAGACAAACGGACAGACAAACAAATGAAAAATCACTCATGGAGTGACAACTTGGCAAAACAGCACAAAGTAGAATGGCATTCAGTAAAGCACATACCTCTGCCAAGTGGAACAGTTCACATTTTGTGTCCCACTGATGGGCTGGATCTGAACGAAAATCCAATCTGCTTGTTGTTGTCACCTATTCAACTCATAAACCTTGTTTTGTCATAACTTGTCCACAACTTTTTGAGATATAGTGATATATTTAGGTTTTGGCCTGATCTATCAATTGTAGAAATTAGGCCTGTGTTGACCTTTTGACCTTAAAATTAATTGGGAGTTGAATTCAGCGACGTGTCGTGAAAATGCTCTTCAAATTTCAAGTCAATCGGATCAAAATTGAGGATTTTAGAAAACTTGGCCCAAATTGGCCTTTTGGCCAATGCTTACCTCAAAATTAATAGGTGCTTTAATTCAGTGTCCTGATATGCAAATCCATCTATCCATTGGGACCATACTCTGTGCAGAGCATTGGTGCTGCCAAAGCAGTCTCCTTGGCTGTTGGGCACAATCCTGGACAGATTGCCACTCCAACAGAGGATACTAGCAAGCTGGCACTCATTTTGCCGACCTTGGAAGGATGACAGGCAAAGTCAACCCCACCTGGTATTAATTCAACAGAAAAAGGGGGATTTTAACTCAGGATCCTAGGATCCCAAGCCAGCACCCGAACCATTAAGCCAACGCCAGGCATAGTGATATGCAAAAGCTCTTGAAATTTCAAGTTAATTGGATTAAAATTGAGGATTTTAGAAATTCGGCCTATGTTGACCTTTTGGTCTCTGTTGACCTTTTCGCCTATGGTGACCAGAAAAAAATAATAGGTGGCTGAATTTAGTGCCATGATATGTAAATCCTTTTCAAATCTCAACTCAATCATATGAAAATTGAGGATTTTAGAAAATTGGCTTACGTTGACATTTTGGTCTATGTTGACCTGAAAACTATAGGTAGTAGAGTTCAGCGACCTCAGATGCAAATGGTCTTCAAATTTCAAGACAATTGGATGAAAATTGAGGATTTTAGAAAGTTGGCCTATGTTGACCTTTTGGTCTATGTTGAAGTTTTGGCCTATTTTTACCTCAAAATTAATAGGTGGTTGAATTTGGTGACCTGATCTGCAAATGCTCTTCAAATTTCAAGCACGTGGAACGTAAAAAGAGGATAGAAATTCGGCCAAGGTTGACCTTTTGGTCAACGTGGTGGTGAGGTATTTTTTGGAATAACGTGGTGGTGAGGTGTTTTGAATAACGTGGTGGTGAGGTGTTTTGAATAACGTAGTGGTGGTGAGGTGTTTTGAATAACGTGTGGTGAGGTGTTTTGAATAACGTGGGTGGTGAGGTGTTTTGAATAACGTGGTGGTGAGGTGTTTTGAATAACGTGGGGGTGAGGTGTTTGAATAACGTGGTGGTGAGGTGTTTTGAATAACGTTATAGGTGTAAGGTTGAGGTGTTTTGAATAACGTGGTGGTGAGGTGTTTTGAATAACGTGTGGTTGAGGTGTTTTGAATAACGTGGTGGTGAGGTGTTTTGAATAACGTGGTGGTGAGGTGTTTTGAATAACGTATTTGGTGGTGAGGTGTTTTGAATAACGTGGTGTGAGGTGTTTTGATACGTGGTGGTGATGGTGTTTTGAATAACGTGGTGGTGAGGTGTTTTGAAATACGTGGTGGTGAGGTGTTTTGAATAAGTGGTGGTGAGGTGTTTGAATAACGTGGGGTGAGGTGTTTTTGAATAACTGGGGAGGTGAGGTTGTTTTGAAAACGTGGTGGTGAGGTGTTTTGAATAACGTGGTGGTGAGTGTGAGTGTTTTGAAATAACGTGGTGGTGAGGTGTTTTGAATAACTGGGGGTGAGGTGTTTTGAATAACGTGGGGGGTGGTGAGGTGTTGTTTGAATAACGTGGGAGTGTGTGAAGAGTGTTTTGAATAACGTTGGGGTGGTGAGGTGTTTTGGAATAACGTGGTGGTGAGGTGTTTGAATAACGTGGTGGTGAGGTGTTTTGAATAACGTGGTGGTGAGGTGTTTTTGAATAACGTGGTGTGAGGTGTTTTGAATAACGTGGTGGTAGGTGAGTGTTTTGAATAGTGGTGTGAGGTGTTTTTGAATAACGTGTTGTGTGAGGTGTTTTGAATAACGTGGTGGTGAGGTGTTTTGAAAACTGTGGGTGGTGAGGGTTGTTTGAATAACGTGGGTGGGTGAGGTGTTTTGAATAACGTGGTGGTGAGGTGTTTTGAATAACGTGGTGGTGAGGTGTTTTTGAATAACGTGTGGTGTGGTGAGGTGTTTTGAATAACGTGGGTGGTGAGGTGTTTTGAAATAACGTGGTGGTGAGGTGTTTTGAATAACGTGGTGGTGAGGTTGTTTGAATAACGTGGGTGTGAGGTGTTTTGAATAACGTGGTGGTGAGGTGTTTTGAATAACGTGTGGTGGTGAGGTGTTTTGAATAACGTGGTTGGTGAGGTGTTTTGAATAACGTGGTGGTGAGGTGTTTGAATAACGTGGGGGTGAGGTGTTTTGAATAACGTGGTGGTGAGGTGTTTGAATAACGTGGTGTGAGGGTTGTTGAATAACGTGGGGTGAGTGTTTTGAATAACGTGGTGGTGAGGTGTTTTGAATAACGTGGTGTGAGGTGTTTGAAATAACGTGGTGGTGAGGTGTATTTTGAATAACGTGGTGGTGAGGTGTTTTGAATAACGTGGTGGTGAGGTGTTTTTGAATAACGTGGTGGTGAGGTGTTTTGAGATAACGTGGTGGTGAGGAGTTTTTGAATAACGTGGTGGTGAGGTGTTTTGAATAACGTGTGGTGAGGTGTTTTTGAATAACGTGGTGGTGAGGTGTTTTGAATAACGTGGTGGTGAGGTGTTTTTGAATAACGTGGTGGTGAGGTGTTTGAATAACGTGAGGTGTTTTTTTAAATATTAAATCCACTTTTCCTACCACGGTGAGGTGTGTTTTTGAAATTATCCAA
>CM068961.1:45670817-45682234 GCA_035128595.1 Eptatretus atami
GTATACAAAAGTTCAAAGTTTAAAAAAAAAATAAAAAGTTAAATGATTGAAATTAATTTTAGCATTTGAGGCTCAGAGAAGGAATGGACTGCTATTATAAAACCAATTGGTAGATCAGCCATTTGGAAGTCTGAATGAGCTCACTTGTAACACCACATGAAAAACATTTGGAATTTGGTGATATTTTAACAGCACTTGCGAAATCATAACGTAGAATAAGTATTAACAGCACTTGCGAAATCATAACGTAGAATAGGTAATTATGAAAGCAGATGAGACAGCCAGCATAAGGAGCATTCCTAAATAAGGATGATGCTGTGCTCCATAGAGTAAACTCGAGTGACAAACTTCACCCTGATGGTATAATAAAGAAACGGTTTTAAAAGCAGAAAGAACCGAGTAACAAAACTTTTAAACTTAATGCAGATTTTGAGCCGCTCCATATCGACAATGTCCTTTGCTTTGATGTTGGCAAAAGTTTGCTTTGTTAGCCAAAGCAAACAGTGATAACCATAGAATGTTATGCAAGCCTTGCAAGCATATTCAAAGTGTATCTTTTCTGTTTGTCAAAAACAACCACTTTTTTTTTATCATTTCCAAAGCTGCCGTATTCCAAAGAAATATATAATTCCTCCATGGTGTGTCAATGTACGCATGTACATATTATACATATATATAATATATATATATATACAGTATATATATATATATGTATATACACATATATATATACACATATATATTAATATATACACATATATATATATGCACATATATACACATATATATACACATATATACACATAATATACACATATATATATATATATACACGCGCACGTGCGCACACACACACACACACACACACACACACACACACACACACACACACACACACCAGACCCAAAGAGCTTTATGGGGACAGCATGAACACATTGCACAGTGGTTATCAGCCTTGGTATATCTGTTTAATGCACGATGTCCGGTATGAATTTTCTCCTCGTTCGGTCTCCATTGGAGATATCTCATCTTGCCTCATCACAGTGCATATCTTGCCCAGTTCAATGTGCCCAGTATCAAGTGGGTTTAAACATCAAAACTTACTCTCAATCTTTCATATACATATTCCTTTTCCAATACAATAGAAACAGTAAATACATGCCACCTTCTTCCTGCCAACAAAGGCCTTAGAACCCCCCCCCTCCCCCACACACCCCACCCCAGACCAGCCACTCCCTTATAAAAAGGCTATAAAGTGTTGTTTTTTTTGTCCTCTCTTCTTGTCCCACACTGTGACCTCAATCATCAGTTACAATATTCCTACTTGTTATACAACAGCAATGCCATATAACTGAATAGCCAGCTGCAGGTATCAGGTTGAAGAGGTACTGTACATGTCCATACCAATATGTCAGGCACGTCTCCGACGGCCGATCAGTCCGTGAGCAACTCCTGAAGGCAGTTTGGTGAACGAAACACCTCGGGAACATCGTTGTCCAGTTTGCAGATCACCTTGTAGATAGACTTCTTCCAAGATGGGTCTGTGTCCTTCCCAGACTGGATGGCAGAGAAAAACTCTTGCAGTGTTATCTCTGCAACCTCCAAAAAGCGTCCAGGCACCTGCAACACATGGAGCATCACGTCACTAAATGCGTCCCTATTAGGTATCATCAAGGATTCGGGAAATTCATCGATTATCATCAACTTTGTGAAGTTCTTTTAAGGAATACAATATTTGACTAAGAATATCAATATAATATTTTTTATTTCAGTGGATCAATTATACCAAACATTTCAGCAAAAGAAGCAGAAATGGTAATTTGGGAACTTATCACTATTTTGTTTTTAACAGGTTACGATGTTCAGTCATATAATGTACTGAAAATGTGTTCAGGCAGCCAGTAGAGGGAAAAGAGATTTTCTCTTGGAATAAAAAGTGTAGAATGAATTATTTATTTCAATAACATTGTTAGAAAAATTATGAGAGAATGATCTTCTGAGCTGTATTGGCCATAAACCAAAGTAATAGACTTAAGCTATAGTCAGGGGATAACCAAATGAGTGAAGAAGGTCATCAAGAAGTTGCCATCATGGTCAAGTTGACATTTCTCAATCGAGAACGTTTCTCAAATGTTTTGCCGCCCAGACAGCAGCAGTGGAGAACTTTTAGGTTAAGGTCATTTTCTGACCAGTAGATTATTGACGATGGATCGAACTCGAACCCTTAACCTCTCGGTAACTTCAAGATGAGTACACAGCCAGCGTGCTACCGAAAGAAAAACGCAGAAGATCAATGTGAGCCAAGGTTCAGACACTATCTGCTGGTCAGATGTCCTTTCATGTTCCAATCTCACTGTTCAAACACTTGCTTAAAAAAAAATGACAGGAATTTGAGAACGTTTTCTTATCCGTCCAAATTCTAAACAACTGAATCGCCCACTTGTGTTTGACTTGCTCTGCTCACACAACAGGGATTAACAGAAACAGCACACGATGCAAAGTTGAGTTTTCAAGGTCTCATGATAATTTTGTCCTCCAAAATTCCAATCCATGAAAAGCTCATTGCACCATTTCCAACCAAAGCATCCCTCATGGACCCACAGAAGGTACTCTGGTAAGACCTGGTTCCACCTTACAAGCCGTAACAAAATTATGCAAATCTTGAATATATTGCAACTCCGTTTATATTGATGTCAGGAAGTGCAGGGTCATGCCATTGGAACATAAACCACAAACATCCTTCGAGCAGTCTGCATTGTATCAAATCAGCATCTGACCATCAAGGTCCTGAGAGCTGACTACCAAGGCCTAAGATCACCAAGGACTGAGAGCTGCAGCTTGAGTGGAAGGAGAAGTCCAATCCAGTCCAAGGTTAAAGTAAGGCACATGTTAAAATAAAAAAAAACTACACGCGTTTTTATTCACAATTATTGACAACCATTCCTCAATATTTCTTCGTTCTACTTAAAGTATCATCGAGTTAAATGACCTCAAAGAGCAGGCAGCACTTCGTTTACGTACTCTTTGTGGATAAGCATATATTGTTATAGATAAGCATATATAAGGGAGAGCAGGACAATTGGAGGAAATGGACCCCAAAAACTTTGTAGCAATATTAAAAGTAGTTTAGAGTACACTTTTAGACGTTTTCATGATATTAAATTTTGCATCCAGCAAATCATGTCGATAACCACGTATCTTAATGCTCATATTCATTATTCACTCAAACATTGATATATTATAATACCTTGAGCTGAGAAATGGTTGGAATTATCAGATCAGGAAAGTCTTTCAGCAATCCATATTATGCTGTTCTCTATATACCCCAACTGATCCCCTAAAACACCCATCAACTTAAGTCAATGACTTTTGCTCAAACTTGAGGCCTGTGTATGAAACCTTGAGATATGGACTCAGTTTGATTGCAAAGGCTCAGCAGCATCACTGCCTCATTAGAGCAAGGACAATGAGAAAGACAAAGTTTAGACCGCCGCAAGGAATGGTTGTCTTTCCATTACTGCTTTGACAAAAGATGTCCTGATTCCAATCAATGCATAATCGGCCATGCAGTAATACATCGATGTGCTTTTGTCAAACCCATGCAGTGCTTGGAGCAAAGGTTTACATGTGCTATCACAAACAAGTGAGACATGGATTAGTTTGAGTATGTAGCAAACTCTTAAAATGATTGACATTACCATATATGAACATTTAGCTCATGATGTTTTGAATCCTATATACTGTCTTACTTTATTAATCGTTGACTTATGTCCTTATCACAAACACACACTAAGATATATATATATATATATATATATATATACATATATATATATATATATATATATATATATATATATGTATAATTACATGTATAAATACAAACATATATATTACATATATACATACAACCATATATATTACATATATACATACAAATATAAATATATTATATATTATGACATACATACAAACATATATATTTATATATATATACATACATACATATAAATACAAACATATATATATTATATATATATACATTCATACAAACATATATATTATATATATATATATTATATATAACATACAAACATATATATTATATATACATACAACATATATATAATATATATATATATATACAATACATACAACATATATATATATATACATACAAACATATATATTATATATATGTACATACAAACATATATATATATATATATTACATACAAACATATATATATAATATATATATATATATATATATATGTACATACAAAAACATATATATATATATATATATATATATATATATATATACATACAAACATATATTATATATGCATATAAACATACTTGTATATATACATAAAACATACTTCATATATATATATATATATATATATATACATAAAAAGATACATATATATATATATATATACATACATATCTTCTTCTTTCTTCTTCTTCTTTCGGCTGCTCGCGTTAGGGGTCGCCACAGCGGATCATCCGTATGATCCGCATAGTGATTTGGCACATGTTTTACACCGGATGCCCTTCCTGACGCAACCCTGGTCGCCTCTTACGACACAGGGATATGGTACACCTATTTTAACCGGGGTATACACCGGCCCAGTACACTGGTACTCATTTCGCCGACCTCGGAAGGATGACAGGCTGAGTCAACCCCTGGTGTATTAATTCAGTGGCCCAACGGGGCTTGAACTCAGGACCTTTTGGATCCCAAGCCGCTGCCCTAACCACTGCGCCAACACCAGACTCTTATATATACATACATATATACATACATAAATACATACAAACATACATACAAACAAACACACACACACACGAACACACACAAACACACACACACCAGAAATAGAACCACCTTTGGTAACTTGTATTACAAATAATCTTCATAATATAATGGAGCCTTCTCAAAATTATGATATGAAATATCATGTGCTGTGATCAATAACAATTCTTTCAAAAATGACAAAAATTATAAAGTGAATTTCGAAGAGTATGCCAAAGCACATTGCCACCGAAGGTGGGCCGAGAAGGTTCCTCCTGCCAAGAGGGCAGGAGTGCCCACTCGTATATCGACCTACAACTACATAAAACTGTGTATTTGTGTATTTATCTGTCCCCCTTCATAAAGATGATTGAAGAAGGGTTTTAAAGGCCAATCTTTTAACACGACTGTGTGTTCACTCTGGTCTATTTTTCAAGATAAAAAAAATTCGAAAAATGTTTTTCATAAAAGAGTAATTACGTCTCTTCTATTGGAAATTTCGATGGTGACTTGAAACCGGGCCTCAAGGGCGGTGTACAGAAGCGTTTAAAAATAACAATAAACACAAGGTGTAGGGAGGTGAAATTCACTGCATGTGATGTGTAATGTGCGCAGAGTAAACCGAGTGTCCATTTACGTCTGTAAGATGTCTAATAAATAAAGAAGGTATAAGGACACGTGAATCTAGTCCGAGGCTTCAGACTTTGGCACCCTCACAAGGCTGTACCATCAAAATGAAACGTCCCAAAAGATATAAAAGATAGGATCACATTTGTACATGTAGTGTTTTAAAATAACGCTTTTTTTGCTACGAAACATCATATCTTGCATTGTCTTTGAATATTTCAAACGAAATAATTCCAACCCATCATTTTTGATGGACTTTTATACTAGTGTGTGTGTATGTGTGTGTATACCCTAGAGGCTTAGACACTGTAAAATAAAACAGTTACTATATACGGTATTCCTACTGTAGCTAACATCATCGTCAGAATGGAACAAAGTAAGGAGGGTCAGAGCTAGAAATTTTGATGCCGATCAATATTCAGATGAGTTGAGCAATTTTTACAAGACATTCGGGTGTTTCACTCCTGTGAAACTTGGCACATGACAACCAGGAGAGACTTGTCATTATAGAACCAAGATTGGAGGCAACAGGCAATCTTGTTCATGTGTTGAGGTTATGAAGATTCATTTAAAGACCACAGAAAGACCTGAAGGTTCACTAGCACAATACAGAGCACTCATCGGCATTGCTGATGCCGCAGTTTTCTTACATTTTTAGCAGTTGCTTCAACATTTCCCATTATTTCTATGTATGCCTTCTCAGAAGCAATAGGGAAGCAAATGCTAATGAAATGAATGAAGCTTAGTGGCATAGGCAGGTTCGGGGCATGGGGGTTGAGGGGGAAGGGAGACGAGAAGAGTTACGGGAAAATGAATGGAAGGTGATAAGGCCGGTGGGTGGAGGGACTTGGTGCAGTAAGAGCAGATGGCAAGCTCTCTCTCCACTGCCTGTGCGATTGATGCATTGCCATTCAGGACGATGGATGATCGATGCATTTTAACCGCCGGGGAGGTCGAGAAAAAGAGGTTAAAATAAATAAATAAATAAATAACAAATAAAGAACGAGTGTGTGAGGCAACGAGATAATTAAATAAGACGTAAAGCTGGGGAAAATGAGTGAGAAAATAATTTTGCTGCATTCGCTATCAAAAGTTGCCTGCGTTTTGTTAAAGGCATTTTATTTCCGCCAAGAATGCATTTTCGATATTTCCGAAAATCTTCAACTAATGAAATCTGGGAAGATTGTGCGTGCAAAATAGGATGCGGCATCAAAAAGGAACTTGACGACCTAACGTTTTGCAGTGTTCCTTCTTTTACCAAAATAATCTTCCTCCTTTGCATTTGATTGCTATCTAAAGCTGGAAATTCAATAAAAAAAATTCCTGAGATGAGGAACTGTTTCTTACAGCCATGTAATCCATGACTTTAAAACGCGTGCAATGCTGTATATTTGTTTGTGCTGTTACACATGTCGCAAAAAGGCTTAGCAGCTGAAAAATGACTCACAGCATCATGATAGATCATATACTTATGGAAACATAAACCCTGGGTGTCCAGTGAACATTGAGAGGTTATATGATTGATTAAGCAACATTTGAAATACAGTACATTGTACGAGGGGTGGTTAAAAGGTTATACCTTTGAGATACTCATGTGTTTGGCGTGTTCAAGACAGATAGTCTAAGACAGGCCCAGAAAAGTGTTTAGCGAAGGTACAGTGCACGTGTATAATAAATAAGTAAATAAATTAATTCATTCATTTATATATTTTCAATTGCTAATCGTATTTGGGTTGTTAGGATAGGTTGGAGGTTACAAACTCATCTCTGAGTTGTTTAGCCTGGGCTTGAATCCCGACCCAGCTATAAGCTGTCACCCTGGTGTTTCGCATGCAGGGCGAGGCATCAATGTGTGCACCTTCCATCAGATATATGTTAAACTGCAGGACCCATCTACTGTCACTGGTTGTTGGTGGACGGTAAAGATCCCACCGTGTTTTTCACCAAGAGGAGGCATGTTATCACCTGCACCCCCGAGCAAATTACAAATTTCCGCCCAAGTCACCTTCAGTCAAGTATCTTGCAATGGAGGGGTGACCCTTCTATACTATAGGATTATGCATCCAGCTTTAATGCTTTTCTCGAATTGTCGTGAACATCCTGAAGCTTTGTCAGGAGTATGAGCCTCTATCATTCATATTAACGATATACACATATTTATTTTGAAAGAACTGTTAAAAAAAACTGACAGATTCACTATTGTCAGTAATAAACTTTTAAAGAGTAAGATCACAGGCTTGGCGATCACCATAAACTTTATAACGAAACTACTCATTAAAATTTAAACTACAATCAAGATAATGGTCGATTCCACATGAAAATTGGTAATATTTTGAGTCTGAATAATTATGCCACCTGCTTCAATTACATTCGTTATCACTGGGATGCTATACAAGACAGAACTTACCATAGTTATTTTTTTGACATATACTTTATGAAAACCTTGTTCCTAAACACTCACATGTTCTAAACCTCCAAGACATGAAAAAAGACAAAACTCCACTATATTGACACCTCCAAGACATGAAAGACAAAACTTGAGTACCATAATTCGAAACCTACTGAACATGACATGAAGGAAGACAAAACTCGAATGAAATGGCATAAACCTGATACTGTAATTGGTTTTGTCATTTTCAGTGAAGGTTTGAAAATAACGGAAGCAGGTGCTACAATCTGCTCTGTTAATATGCATTTCGCTTTGGCATCAACGAGCTGATTGGACGCACTGCAGATGACGACCTATTAAAACTGCAACCAAAACTACCGCTAGGTTTTTTTTTAAAAGCCAGATTGGTGAGCACACCACCATTATAAGATGTGATCACGTGATGCATTTTAAATCACAAGAAATGCTCCACATTCTTAAGACGTAAAGGTATTTATAAATGACCTACTCAAGAGAGAGAGATTGAGATGAAATTTGTGGAAAGCTACCAATACATTCTTCAACCACATCCTAATGCATTCGTTGTTCAACAATACCTTGAGAAAAGCAAAATAATTACATTACGAGGAAATTCAAGTCTCTTGAGCATACGCTTTACTTTGTGCTGGGCTCAAATGAAATAATTGGGAATGCTGTATAAGGGACTGCAAAGGGAAGTACTATAGTCGTAATGTCAAAGGGAATTAATAAAGCAAGGATTGAGAAATAAAAAGAAAACATGATAAAAACAAACAAAACTTCAATTCAGATTTTCGCCACGACCTCCAGTCATCCCCAATCCATACTCAGGCTCTTTTCGACCCAAAATAACCCTATTCCCAAGCACTCCCTTTTTCCACGTTATTGTGATTTCCCACCTCTCCATCACCTCCTTTTGTTTGTTAGTAGCCAGTTAGTTTGTTCCTTTTCAGTTTCATCCCCACTTTCCCCTTTCTCTTCTTGCTGTGTTTCATTCAGCTCGCATGAATTCACCACCATGTGTCCTTCTTCCCCTTCCCTTGGTCTCCCTCTATACTCTGCTGTTGGTGTTTCCCCATTTCTATTTTGTTTCCTTCCATTCTGCTCTAGCTCTTCCACAAGCCTCGATTGTGTATACGAAAAGAAGAAGTGTAGATGCCTGGCAAGTATGTGGCAGAGTGGAGCACAGTGCTTGTGCAAAAATAATATCAAGATCAGTTGGAACAACAACAAGGTTCACTCAATAATGAGGAGATAAAAGGCCAAGCAATCATCACGAACTGTGAAAAATGAGATCGTTACAGTCACTGTTGATAACAATTACAGGATTGATTAATTCTATTAGAAGTACCTGCCCTGTTCAGGTGTTTTCAAATTTACGGCCATAGGTGTGGTATTGGGAGTCATATAAATCTATATATTAATACTGAAGGACCAATTTTGTGCTCCTCCGAGCGGTCACGTCACGTTTTTCTCGGTACTGTGACCTGAGAAGTTTTGACACGGTGTACGTAAAAGTAGACACGTGCACAAATTGGGGGACTTCTTCACAAGGAGTAGTGTACACCAAAAATGTCATGTACAAGGACATTTTGTAGGCCTCATTAGGTAAGGCCATGGAGTACATCGACTGGGATCCGGCTCTTACAAGAGCCGCCACTGGTTGTCATATTGGGCTCATGGAACGGAATCCGTCTGTGACGGGGTTTCGGCTAGTATTAATGAATGCATGATGAACTGGAACTGACGAGGCGGTACCGAGAGTGACGTCAGAGAGCTGTTGAGTGAGGACAGCAGGAGACGCCATTAAAAAATGGTTGAGGTGAAGAACCTTCGTGTGGGCTGACTTTGCGACACAACATATTGGTGACGAGGATGGCTCACCTTGCTCTTACACCACTTGCTGCATTCTTACCAAGTCCGGGTGAGCCTTCGATACCTTTTATCTCATGGATGCACATGTTCGAGAACTTCATGCTGGCGGTAAATGACGTCACACTTTCTGATGCGAGGAAGCACGCATTGCTTATACACTGCTGAGGAACTGAAGGGCAGCGCATATTCTATACCCTTCCAGTTGATGGGGACACGCACTCTGCTGCTGTCGGCATTTCAAAAAGGCATTAACAGCCTTTTTATCCCAAGAGTCAACTCCATTCTCACAAACATTCACTAGCATACGCTTTACATACCTACCAAGCCTGTTAGGGTTAGGGTTAGGGTTAGATATACCTACCTGGAGCATTTCAAGAATGCACTTCTTACAGAACCAAAATTACACTTGGTGACTTACCTAAAAAAAAAAACGATCACCATCGTTGGTTGTCTTAAGTACAGGTTCGACACAACCATGTTTCTGTGTCTGCTGATTACTTCATTGTGCCTTTTGAACACCTATACTTGGCATGGACCTCTTCACTGCTCTCGGACTGAATATTGTTAATGGATGTGTTACTCCTGCATCAGTGATAAGTACCTCTGTGCATCAAACATCTTGGCTTGGCAGACATCTAACCCTAACGTCATTGGAACTCAAGGCCTAATTGCAAAAGGATTTGTACACAGAGTGAAGATAAGGCCCGATGTGGTGCCAATCCAGCAGAAGCTTCGTCGTCTACCTTTTGCTGTCCGTGATGCTGTCTCGTAAGAAGTGAAAATGCTTGATGAAGCGGGTATCATTGAGAGAATTGACTCTTCTGAATGGGTTTCACCTGTTGGCGTTACGCATAAGAAAACAGGTGGTATACGGCTGTGCGTGGATCTTCGTGAACCCAATAAGGCGATCGTAATCGACAGTCATCCACTCCCACATATTGAGGAGGTATTCGCAGAACTGCAGGAGCAAGAATGTTCTCTACACTTGATCTTCAAAGTGCATACCATCAAGTGCCCTTGAATGAGGAAAGCAGAGACCTTACGACTTTCATTTCACACGAGGGACTTTTCCGTTTTCGCCGTGTTCCTTATGGTCTTGCTTCTGCTCCCAGTGCATTCCAGCGAATGATGTCACAGATCTTAGCTGGCCAGGAGGGAATCCAGTGTTTATCGAGATGACAATTGTGTGTGCTTCGTCTCCTGAGAAACACGAGGAAATCTTCAAGCTGTTTTGAATTGTCTTCATCAAGCAGGCTTAAAACTGCATTATGACAAATGTCATTTCAGGAAGGCTGAACTTTCTTTTCTGGGTCACGTGATCTCAGAAAAGGGCATAAGCCCAAACACCGAACTTGTGGTGCACTAACACAAGCACCACCCCCAAAAGGTGCATCTGCTCTGCGTTTCTTTCTGTATTTGACTCTTGGTACTCCAATTCATTCCAAGTTATGCGACAGTCGTGGAGCCAATCTTGGCCTTACTGCACAAGGATGCTGAGGCTTGCTGCGGTTGACCATAGTGTGCACACTCAATTTGAAAAGGCCAAAAAATTGATTTTTTTTGCACTTGCTTTGTTTGACCCTAGTCTGACCACCATTGTGACCACAGATGTGTCTGATTATTGACTTTGAGCAGTGCTCACTCAACTTCATGAGGACTCTACAGAGGAAATGGAAGCATTTGTCTCATGAACACTCACACCAT
>CM068961.1:45690529-45703029 GCA_035128595.1 Eptatretus atami
ATGAGATCTTGTTGCCATTTGATTTGCTATCTAAAGCTGGAAAATTCAATAAAAAAAATTCCTGAGATGAGGAACTGTTTCTTACAGCCATGTAATCCATGACTTTAAAAACGCGTGCAATGCTGTATATTTGTTTGTGCTGTTTACACATGTCGCAAAAAGGCTTAGCAGCTGAAAAATGACTCACAGCATCATGATAGATCATATACTTATGGAACATAAACCCTGGGTGTCAGTGAACATTGAGAGGTTATATGATTGATTAAGCAACATTTGAAATACAGTACATTGTACGAGGGGTGGTAAAGTGTATACCTCTTGAGATACTCATGTGTTTGGCGTGTTCAAGACAGATAGTCTAAGACAGGCCCAGAAAAGTGTTTAGCGAAGGTACAGTGCACGTTGTATAATAATAAGGTAAATAAATTAATTCATTCATTTATATATTTTCAATTGCTAATCGTATTTGGGTTGTTAGGATAGGTTGGAGTTACAAACTCATCTCTGAGTTGTTTAGCCTGGGCTTGAATCCGACCCAGCTATAAGCTGTCACCCTGGTGTTTCGCATGCAGGGCGAGGCATCAATGTGTCACCTTCCATCAGATATATGTTAAACTGCAGGACCCATCTACTGTCACTGGTTGTTGGTGGACGGTAAAGATCCCACGTGTTTTTCACCAAGAGGAGGCATGTTATCACCTGCACCCCCGAGCAAATTACAAATTTCCGCCCAAGTCACCTTCAGTCAAGTATCTTGCAATGGAGGGGTGACCCTTCTATACTATAGGATTATGCATCCAGCTTTAATGCTTTTCTCGAATTGTCGTGAACATCCTGAAGCTTTGTTAGGAGTATGAGCCTCTATCATTCATATTAACGATATACACATAATTTATTTTGAAAAGAACTGTTTAAAAAAAACTGACAGATTCACTATTGTCAGTATAAACTTTTAAAGAGTAAGATCACAGGCTTGGCGATCACCATAAACTTTATAACGAAACTACTCATTAAAAATTAAAACTACAATCAAGATAATGGTCGATTCCACATGAAAATTGGTTAATATTTTGAGTCTGAATAATTATTCCACCTGCTTCAATTACATTCGTTATCACTGGATGCTATAACAGACAGACTTACATAGTTATTTTTTTGACATATACTTTATGAAAACCTTGTTCCTAAACACTCACATGTTCTAAACCTCAAGACATGAAAAAGACAAAACTCCACTATATTGACACCTCCAAAGACATGAAAGACAAAATTGAGTACCATAATTCGAAACCTACTGAACATGACATGAAGGAAGACAAAACTCGAATGAAATGCATAAAACCTGATACTGTAATTGGTTTTGTCATTTTCTGAAGGTTTGAAAATAACGGAAGCAGGTGTACAATCTGCTCTGTTAATATGCATTGCTTTGGCATCAACGAGCTGATTGGACGCCACTGCAGATGACGACCTAATTAAAACTGGGCAACCAAAACTACCGCTAGGTTTTTTTTAAAGCCAGATTGGGAGCACACCACCATTATAAATGTGATCACGTGATGCATTTTAAATCACAAGAAATGCTCCACATTCTTAAGACGTAAAGGTTATTTATAAATGACCTACTCAAAGAGAGAGATTGAGATGAAATTTGTGGAAAGCTACCAATACATTCTTCACCACATCCTAATGCATTCGTGTTCAACAATACTTGAGAAAAGCAAAATAATTACATTACGAGGAAATTCAAGTCTCTTGAGCATACGCTTTACTTTGTGCTGGGCTCAAATGAAAATAATTGGGAATTGCTGTATAAGGGACTCAAAGCAAAGGAAGTACTATAGTTCGTTATGTCAAAGGAATTAATAAAGCAAGGATTGAGAATAAAAAGAAAACATGATAAAACAAACAAAACTTCAATTCAGATTTTCGCCACGACCTCCAGTCATCCCCAATCCATACTCAGGCTCTTTTCGACCCAAAATAACCTATTCCAAGCACTCCCTTTTTCCACGTTATTGTGATTTCCCACCTCTCCATCACCTCCTTTTGTTTTGTTAGTAGCGCAGTTAGTTTGTTCCTTTCAGTTTCTCCCCACTTTCCCTTTCTCTTTCTTGCTGTGTTCATTCAGCTCGCATGAATCAAACACCACCATGTGTCCTTCTTCCCCTTCCCTTGGTCTCCCTCTATACTCTGCTGTTGGTGTTTCCCATTTCTATTTTGTTTCCTTCCATTCTGCTCTAGCTCTTCCACAAGCCTCGATTGTGTAACGAAAAGAAGAAGTGTAAGATGCCTGGCAAGTATGTGGCAGAGTGGAGCACAGTGCTTGTGCAAAAATAATATCAAGATCAGTTGGAACAACACACGGTTCACTCAATAATGAGGAGATAAAAGGCCAAGCAATCACACAACTGTGAAAAATGAGATCGTTACAGTCACTGTTGATAACAATTACAGGATGATTAATTCTATTAGAAGTACTGCCCTGTTTCAGGTGTTTTCAAATTTACGGCCATAGTTGTGGTATTGGGAGTCATATAAATCTATATATTAATACTGAAGGACCAATTTTGTGCTCTCCAAGCGGTCACGTCACGTTTTTCTCGTACTGTGACCTGAGAAGTTTTGACCGGTTACGTAAAAGTAGACACGTGCACAAATCGGGGGACTTCTTCAAAGGAGTAGTGTACACCAAAAATGTCATGTACAAGGACATTTTTGAGGCCTATTAGTGTAAGGCCATGGAGTACATCGACTGGGATCCGGCTCTTACAAGAGCCGCCACTGGTTGTCATATTGGGCTCATGGAACGGAATCCGTTGTGAGGGGGTTTTCGGTAGTATTAATGAATGCATGATGAACTGGAACTGACGAGGCGGTACCGAGAGTGACCTCAGAAGCTGTTGAGTGAGGACAGCAGGAGACGCCATTAAAAAATGTTGAGGTGAAGAACCTTCGTGTGGCTGACTTTGCGACACAACATATTGGTGACGAGGATGGCTCACCTTCTCTTACACCACTTGCTGCTTCTTACCAAGTCCGGGTGACCTTCGATACCTTTTATCTTCATGGATGCACATGTTCGAGAACTTCATGCTGGCGGTAAATGACGTCACACTTTCTGATGCGAGGAAGCACGCATTGCTTATACACTGCTGAGAACTGAAGGGCAGCGCATATTCATACCCTTCCAGTTGATGGGGACATGCACTCTGCTGCTGTCGGCATTTCAAAAAGCATTAACAGCCTTTTTATCCCAAAGGTGAACTCATTAAAATTTAGCATACGCTTTACATTACCTACCAAGCGTTAGGGTTAGGGTTAGGGTAGTATACCTACCTGGAGCATTTCAAGAATGCACTTCTTACAGAACCAAAATTACACTTGGTGACTTACCTAAAAAAAAAACGATCACCATCGTTGGTTGTCTTTAAGTACAGGTTACACAACATGTTTCTGTGTCTGCTGATTACTTCATGTGCCTTTTGGAACACCTATACTTGGCATGGACCTCTTCACTGCTCGGAGCTGAATATTGTTAATGGATGTGTTACTCCTCATCAGGATAAGTACCTCTGTGCATCAAACATTGGCTTGGCAGACATTCTAACCCTAACGTCATTGGAACTCAGGCTATGCAAAAAGGATTTGTACACAGAGTGAAGAATAAGGCCCGATGTGTGCCAATCCAGCAGAAGCTTCGTCGTCTACCTGTTTTGCTGTTCCGTGATGCTGTCTCGTAAGAAGTGAAAATGCTGATGAAGCGGGTATCATTGAGAGAATTGACTCTTCTGAATGGGTTTCACCTGTTGGCGTTACGCATAAGAAAACAGGGTGGTATACGGCTGTGCGTGGATCTTCGTGAACCCAATAAGGCGATTGTAATCGACAGTCATCCACTCCCACATATTGAGGAGGTATTCGCAGAACTGCAGGAGCAAGAATGTTCTCTACACTTGATCTTCAAAGTGCATACCATCAAGTGCCCTTGAATGAGGAAGCAGAGACCTTACGACTTTCATTTCACACGAGGACTTTTCCGTTTTCGCCGTGTCCTTATGTCTTGCTTCTGCTCCCAGTGCATTCCAGCGAATGATGTCACAGATCTTAGCTGCCAGGAGGGAATCCAGTTTTACCGAGATGACAATTGTGTGTGCTTCGTCTCCTGAGAAACACGAGGAACTCTTCAAGCTGTTTTGAATTGTCTTCATCAAGCAGGCTTTAAAACTGCATTATGACAAATGTCATTTCAGGAAGGCTGAACTTTCTTTTCTGGGTCACGTGATCTTCAGAAAGGGCATAAGCCCAAACACCGAACTTGTGGTGCACTAACACAAGCACCACCCCAAAAGGTGCATTGCTCTCGTTCTTTCTGTATTTGACTTCTTGGTACTCCAAATTCATTCCAAGTTATGCGACAGTCGTGGAGCCAATCTGTGCCTTACTGCACAAGGATGCTGACTTCTCCTTGACCATAGTGTGCACACTCAATTTGAAAAGGCCAAAAAATTGATTTTTTTTGCACTTGCTTTGTTTGACCCTAGTCTGACCACCATTGTGACCACAGAGATGTGCTGATTATTGACTTGAGCAGTGCCTCACTCAACTTCATGAGGACTCTACAGAGGAAATGAAGCATTTGTCTCATACACTCACACCATGCGACCGCAAGCCTCTGCAGTGGAGAAGCAAGCCTCGCCTGCGTCTGGGTAATGAGAAATGGCGTACTTACCTGTGGGGTCAGAAATTTATCCTGCATACAGACCACAGTCCACTGACCACCTACTGCTTCGTATGGTCTTGTCGAGCTGGAATGAGAATTGCACTTTGGTCTGCCATGCTTACTGTCGTTATAACTACGAATGTGTACAAACCTGGCCATCAAAATGTACTGCAGATTGTTTACCGCGGTTACCACTCCCCGTGACAGAGCCTTACCACAACCGGATATAGAAATGGTGGTTTTAGTGTCTGGGCATGCCCTGCTGTACCTTGGAACAATTCAAGGAAACTTGCAATAGATGCCCTATTCTACAGAAGGTGCAGGATATGTCTCCAAGGATGGCTTGCACGCGAAGGGCATTGACCCAAAAGTACTTCCTACTTTTTCATTCAGAATGAACTGGCTGTACAGGAGGATTACTTGATTTGGGCACTACCGTGTGAAAGTGCTGACAGAACTTCAACCCAAGTTAATCCAGCTTGCCCATGATACGCATCAAGGTATTGTAAGGACTAACAAAGTAAACAAAGGCTGCGTGACCTCTACTGGTGGCCAGGGATGGATTCCCACGTGGAATTTGCCATCAAGTCATGCAATACTTGCCAAATGCATGACAAAACAGCTGTCACTCGGGTTCCATCTTTGCAACCAGTTCCGCTCACTAATGCTGCTTGGGAAAAGCTTGCCATCGATATAGTGGGACCACTTGATAACAGCCAAAGGACTGTCTTTATGCCATTACCTTAATTGATTACTTCAGCAAATGGCCAGAAGTAGCCTTTACGTCCCAAGTAACATCTGCTACAGTTATCAAGTTCCTGACTACAGTATTCGGTCGTGAAGGAAATCCATGGGAACTTATCTCCGACAATGAATCTTAGTTTGTTTCAACTGACTTTGAAACATTCCTGTAGGAAAGAAACATCAAACACTGCCGTAGTTCTATCTATTACCCACAAGCCAATGGGGGAGATAGAATGCTTCAACAGTGTGTTTAAGGACTATTTACATAAGGGAAGCCCTGGAAATCATTTGTACCTGACTTCTTGCAAACATATCGAGCTACAAGACATACAACAACTCATCAGATCCCTGCTGAACTTCTAGATGGACGTACATGGCACACCAAGTTGCACAATGGGCACAATGGGGACCGTCAAATCAGTGTACCTGCGACAAGACTCGAGGATGTGAGACGCTGTGTTCACAGAAACAAGAGAAGTGTAGATGATACACAGACAAGCATCGGGGAGCGAAACCTTCCACCTTCCAATGTGGTTCTTTCGTGCGAGTTTGGAAACCTGGACTTCACCAGAAAGGACAAAACAAGTTTACCCAACCCGTCAAGATCAGTGAACAGAGAGTCCTGCTACCTTCAGACTCTTTGATGGGAAAGTGTGGAATGCAATTCATCAAGCACCTGCAATTCAGACCTCAAATGGACTTGCTGCTGGAAGTACAACAGGTATTGAGGACTGTAGGGTACATAGCTCTGTCCAACAAATGCCTCCGCAAGTTTTTACCCCAGGTCTTCGTCGTGGGACTAGACATCGTTGAGCCCCTGAATGGATGAAGGATTTTGTCATGTGACATGTTACCTTGCATAACATGCTTACTAGTTTTTGGGAGTTTTCATTACCATTTGTTGTTATTTTCACCAAAAAAGGAATATGTGGTGTTGGGAAATGCATGATGAACCAAGAGTGACGTTAGCCAGCTGTGGAGTGAGTGGAGCAGGAGACTCCATTAAAAATGGTTGAGCTGAAGAACCTATGTGTGGGCTGACTTTGCTACACAACACCTAGGGCAGTCCATTTTATTGGGACATGTTTATTTAAAAGAGGAGCTGCACGAGTGAATATACTTTTGCATGAGGGAAACCAAAAGGATCGAAGTGAAGTCACAGTAGCTGTTGAAGCTTGGCTCTCCCTCAAGCAAGTTGCTCAGCTCAAATAAACGAGTGCCAACCACTAGGGGGGGGTCCACCTGCAATGCCCCCACTGTTCTCAAGACAACAAACACAACTAACACATACCCGCCTTTCCAGAACATCCAACCCTTACACCCCCAACCATTCTACTTCCCATGGGGCCTATACTATCCTTGAAAAGTTTGGTCATGATAAATTGAAGTGGTTAACTACTCTTCCCTCCATTTCAAATACATTACCCTTCCCCCTATTCCAAATCCACCCCCTTAAATGTCAAAATTTATTAAAGCTAATGACCTCATTTTTATCATTAACTAGTGTGGATCAGCTCGCGACACTCACCTCACCACACGTCGTTGCAGAGATTTCCATTACAGATTTGCTGTATTGTCATTACTTTCACCAAATGTAATGCAAACATTTCTTTTGTACAAATGTATTTGTAACTAGATGATCCGTAACCGTGGGGTTCCCTTGTGACAGCGGTTGATGATAAAAATAACTTCAAGAAAAAAAAAAGATGCTCCAGCGAACTATACCGCTGAGGTTGTTTGCATTGATCAAATTCTCCCCAAGAGTACTTCATGAATGGGAATTGATTTTTTAAATAATATTTTTTCCGTTGCCTAATTTGAAGGAAACTTGATACTGCACACCGCAGGAGAATGGTGAGTAAGGTGGCCCCAAAATTTTTGCACTCTCGTGTACCGTTTTGGCTGTATTTCAGGAACATCCATACATCCATAACTACATACAAACAAACATACATACAAGATGAGAGTTTTAGTAATATACTAGATAACCCGTGAACCCATTGGGTTCCCATGCACAGCAGTTGATGAAAAAAATCATTTCAAAAAAAAAAAGATAGCCACGGCGAATACACCGCTGAGGGGTTTGCATTGATCAAATAATCCCGAAGAGTACTTGACTGAATCGGGAATTGATTTTTTTAATAATTTTTTGTTGCCGATTTGAACAAACTTTATACTGCACACCGCAGGAGATTGGTGAGTGAGGTGGCCGAAAATTGTTGCGCAATCGTGTACCATTTTGGCTGCATTTCAGGACATACATACATACATACATAATACATACATACAGATGAGAGTTTTAGTCATATACTAGAAACCCGTGAACCCGTTGGTTCCCGTTGCGACAGCGGTTGATGGAAAAAATAATTTCAAGAAAAAAAAAAAAAAAGATAGCACCAGCGAACTATACCGCTGAGGTTGTTTGCATTGATCAAATTCTCCAAAGAGTAATTCACTGAATCGGGAATTGATTTTTTAATAATTTTTTCGTTGCCCGATTTGAACGAAACTTGACACTGCACACCGCAGGAGATTGGTGAGTAAGGTGGCACTAAAAATGTTTGCGCTATCGTGTACCGTTTTGGCTGTATTTAGGTAGCATACATACGTACATAATTGCAAGATGAGAGTTTTCGTGATATATATATATATATATATTATATATATATATATATATTATATATATATATATATATATATATATATAGATAGAATGAACACGGAAGTATTCGATCAAATGGCGGTTTATTTATGCTTAAAAATAAATCGTTCTTTGTCTATACTAAATGTTTGAGATTTTAAAATAAATCATTTCATGAAAAAAAAAAAGATGCTCAGCGAACTATACCGTGAGGTTTTTGCATTGATCAAATTCTCCCAAGAGTACTTGACTGAATCGGGAATTTATTTTTTTAATAATTTTTTCGTTGCCCGATTTGAACGAAACTTGATACTGCACACCGCCGGAGAGTGGTGAGTAAGGTAGCCTAAAATTTTTGTGCTATTTGTACCATTTTGGCTGTATTTCGGGAACATACATACATACATACATACATACAAGATGAGAGTTTTAGTAATATATAGGTACATAGATAGATATTGGTAATATTAGATTTATTTGTAATATAAAAAGGTCTAAGTGGTCTAAAGCTCCAAATGGTCAAGGGTCAACACTGTCTAATCTGTCTTTATTGTGTTAGGTATTTGGGTATTTGCGGTCTATTGTGTCTCGTCATAATTTTGGGTCTTTCGGGGTCTTAAGGGTCTTGGCAGTCTAAAGTGGCGAAAAGTACATTCCAAAAGGACATAATTAATAGACGTATGTGTGTGATGTCAGGATGAAACTGACGTTCAAACAGTACGTAATTAATAGACGTACGTGCAGTCTGCAACCGACATTCAAACAGTGAGTAATTAAGACATATAGTCACACAGCTTCACAATGAAAGGATCATTCCAATAGTACGTACTTTATAGACGTACGTGTAGGCTGCAACTAACGTTCAAACAGGATGTGATCAATTGGCACATTGTCGTTACAAACTGACGGACGGCTTCACGGACTGATTCATGGACCATTCTTTTGGTTTTTATATGTATAAATAGACTCCCATGAGGCCGACACTATCCCTATGAAATTTGGTGGCGATCACTCAAGCCATTACAGAGATCCCCCACTCCCCCACCATTCCAAATCCCCTCTAAATTGAAAAATCTATGAAAGCAAATACAGTAACCTAAAAGTTTCCCCATAAATACCATAAGAGCCCCTTACTCTTCCACCCCCCCCCCCATATTAAGCAAGCCACTTTTGGTTGCCCTGTACTGTGGCACTACACTGAACACTAGTCCAGAGGGCTGACGTGAATGGCTAGACCCAGAATAAAGACCCCTCTTTCTCATTCCCCCACACTCTCCCCTAAAATTACTACCCTTCTCCCCCCCTCCCTTATTTTACTCCTCATTTTGTCCCATTGTGTGTTAAATTTGCTTGCGATCACGCAAGCCGTGACAAAAATCACCTCCTCTCCTTCTCCGCCTTTCATCCTCGATACACCATGTCAATATCTCAGGCGATTACAGGTAGAGTAATGAATGGTCTGGAAAATGTTCAGTTGGCATGACTATCCAATGAAAAGTTATGTGCGAATATCATCCAGGAAATTAGGGAGTGTTACCGACGAACAAGCTTCACCTTTTTTGTACGACCCGAATATCCAGATAACGAAGGGATGCTTTTTGATGACAATGACAACCTTTTATGGACTTTACACATGTTCTTGACAACCACGGTTTATCGTATACTGCATCAATGTTATTGAGCATCTTTGAGATGTGTTATGCCATCACATCAGAAACTGTCCATAGTAGCTACCATCCTGTTTTAGGAAATATGTATTACTTAGTTTTGTTTGTTTGGTTTTTTTTTAATCATAGAAATTGAAGCTCGTTGAAGAGCGAAGTGATGGAGGGGAAAAAAACGCACCAACGGCAAGGCGGCAAACAGGGAAAGTAACGGACAGGAAAAGACGAAGGGGAGGAAACACAATAACATACTTGAATGAGGCAGAACAGAACATGTGGTCTGGACAAGGACACACAAACCCACTACAATAGTATGTACATATGAAGCAACTGAACGAAATGCTTAAACACATAGCATTAACAAACTGGAACAGTACTCGGTAGGGTGCACACTTCCATCAGGCTAAACAGTTTATGTTTTGTATCCCACCGATCGGCAAGATCTGCATCTGGACCTCAAACAAAATCGAATTGGCTTGTTCTCGTCACTTACCCAACTCTTCCACCAAATTTTGTTATAGCCCATCAACAACCTTGGAAATATCATGCTATATGTCGTTTTGGCCCCCATCTTGCAATGGTGAAGAACCACTTTAAAAATGAAAAAAATTCTCAGATCTGGATCCACATCTAGATCCAGATCTTCACCAAAATCTAATCAATTCGTCCTTGTCACACACCTAACCTGTTCTCAAAATTCTGTCCGAATCCGTCCATAACTTTTTGAGATATCGAGCTATATATCATTTTTGACCCGCTCTCTCAATGGTGAAAAGAATATTCTACTATCCAGTTCCGTATCCAGATCTTCACCAAAATCTAATAAATTCGTCATCATACACTCAACCTGTCCACGTCCGAATCCATCCATAACCTTTTGATATATGCTGCTCACAGGCAAACACAGACAGACAGGGGTGAAAACAACCTCCGTCTACCTTCAGTGGCAGAGGTAATGAACATTAACAATTAAGAAAAGCTGTTAAAATGAGACAACTGCACAGCAGGTATCGTTAGCCTTTAGAAGATGGTTTCTGAGAGCAGAGAAGACCACTTCTGGTCGCAAAGGAACCATGAAACGGAAGTTCCAAACTGCACCTATTATTAATTACTGGAAGGGGAACCCGACATTACCCGCAGTGCTGTTCTAATCCTTGTTGGCATTTTGAAGAAATCAAAATTTTAATTTTTTGTGGGAGCTGAAAACACTTCCCCTACACTGACTAAGGAATGGGGTCCAAGGATCATTTAATGGGTTTGAGGGTTGGGGAGTAGCGGCTGAAACCGGAATATGACTCCATCTTTGCTCTTTACTTCTTCGGTCTTCCCGTTGATTAATATTCACTTCCACATAAGGTACAAACTACAAAGGTTTAGTTTTTGCCTAAATAACTCCTCGGCACTCACTGATGAACCTCTGAAAGTTTGACGAAGATCCGTTTCGCCATCTCTGAGAAAAGTGGTGATGACACTAAGACAGACAGACAGACAGAGACAGACATCTCTCTGATAGTATAGATTGTAATCTGCAATCTTTTCACTATATTGTCTCCAGCTGCTCATGTTTTCCAGAGGTTTTTAGCCTTTGGTGTCAAAAGGGTTCTCCAGAGACGAGTCGCGAGAACTTCAGGCCCAACCTAAGAAGCTGCTTCTAAATTAACAAACATTTAAGAGAAGGTTACAAAGTAATTGATGCTTCCCACTTGCTACATATGCAGCAAAGTCCAATTCCAGCTTGAATATGCATGAAGGATATTTGAATGTAAGCATCTGGCATTAACATGAATGTGATGTTTCAGGCAAAATATAACACATATCCTTCTTCGTCTTCAATGGCCACAATTATTCCCACGTTCTTGTGGAGTTGGGCTGGGGAAGCTTGGCCCAATTATTTCACAAACCAGTTGGCCAGGCCTAATGTTCGACTAAGATTAGGACAGAGATTTGTAATTTGTTCAGGGTGCTAGTGAAAGCTCACCGACTCTTCACGAAGGACCCCATGGAATCTTTAACATCCACCAACTCATGGTGGCAGATGGGATGACCGGTTTAACATCTATCCAAAGGATGGCATGCACATTGATGAATCACCCTGCCAGTGAAACACTGGGATGATAGTTTATAGCTGGCTCAGGATTCAAACCCAGGCTAGACAGCCTAGAAGCAAGTGTATGTACCTCTGGGCCAGTCTGCCAGCCCAAATAAAAGGCAGCTGCTATTCCTCCTAAAATCCACGATCGATGAAATGGCAACAAGACTGGCGAAAGTCTGACCAGCTGGTCAACTTTTGAGAAAGTGCCTGATGCTTGCAAAACTGTTTATTTTTGTTCTTGTTGGGGTGTACAAGTTTGTTAAGGAGTAATTGATAGGTCACATGTTTTAGGAGCCATATTGGATTGAAGAAAAATATTAAATTAATGTTTCTCTGGAACCACTTAATCAATCGATGCGAAACTTCACAATTATGATCTAGTCGTGATGGGGAATACATTTTTTTAATTTCAACTTCATCGGACACATGGTTTGGCAGCCAGAATGATGAATTTTTCATCTGGGTTCTTTTTTTTAATTTTAGATAAGGCTCACTTGGCTGTTCCCGGATGGATTTGAGGGTAGAGTAGTAGCAGCTGAAATGTGAATCCTATCCAGGTTCCTCCTGATGTCTTCATGTTTGCTTTTTGCTTGTTCGGGTTCCTTCTGATGACTCCAATGCAGGACTGTACCCATT
>CM068961.1:45708029-45718138 GCA_035128595.1 Eptatretus atami
CTCTGTATCAGAAGCCGCACCAAGGATAAAATTGAAACTTGGCACATGGCAATACTCCTCATGGGGAATAAGTGTGATTTTTTCTATGACATCATAGGTGCCTTCGTTATGACTCATAATTGCCTCCGCCACCGAAGGTGAAGGAGGTGATGTTTTCACCCCTCTCTGTTTGTTTGTTTGTCTGTCTGTTTGACTGTGTGCAGTATATCTCCAAAAATTGTGGACAGATCCAGATGAAATTTTGTGGACAGGTTGGGTGTGTGACAAGGACAAATTGATTAGATTTTGGTGAAGATCCGGATCCGGTTACTATAATTTTTTAAGTTATTCTTCACCATTGAAAGATCGGGCTAAAGCGATACATAGCACGGTATCTCAAAAGGTTGTGTACGGATTCGGACGAAACTTGGAGGACAGGTTGGGTGTATGACAAGGGCAAATTGATTCGATTTTGGTGAAGATCTGAATACGGATCTGGATACGAGAATGATTTAATTTTTCAAGTGATTCTTCACCATTGAGAGATAGGGCCAAAACCGATATAGTACTGTATAGCATGATATTTCAAAAATGCATTGGGCCCAATATATTCTTGTGGATCAGGCATTACATGGCGGAAGTATGTGCTCTACCGAATGCCCTTCCAGTTCAAAAATGTATTGCGCCCGATATGTTCTCGTGGATCACGCATTACATGGCGGAGGTATCTGCTCCACCGAATGCTGTTCTAGTTGCATATGTAGATTGCTACCTCTGATCAGTATGAACTTTTTTGAGGGTCCTCTTGGGATAAAATGGTCCCCAGAAAAAAATTTGATGACATCATCGGTGACATTATTCGGCAGCCATATTGTTTTTTGTTTTTTTTAATCCTCAAACATCTTTTCTGAAGTAGCTGAACAGATTGAAGTGAAACTTTACACGCATGACCGCCTATCCACGAGGAACAAAAGGTTCACACATATGATGTCATAGGTTCCATGGTTTGGTAGTCATATTGGATTTACCATAAAACGTCTAAAAATCTTCTTCTCAAGAACGGCTGGACAGATTGAGGGGAAGCTTCACAAAAATGTTCCGCAAGCCATGGGTGTACAAGTTTGTTAAGGAATAATTGATAGATCACATGGTTTGGCAGCCATATTGGATTGCAGAAAAATATTAAATAATTTTTCTCTGGAAACACTTGATCAATCGATGTGAAACTTCACAATTATGATGTAGTAGTGATGGGGAATACATGTTTTAAATTTCAACTTGATCGGACACATGGTCTGGCATCCAGGATTATTAAATTTTTTGATCTTGGTTCTGTTTGATTTTTTTTATTTGTATGAGGCTCACTTGGCTGTGCCTGGATGAGTTTGAAGGTAGAGGAGTAGCATTTGAAATGCAAATCCTATTCAGGTTCCTCCTGATGACTGCATCTTTGCTTTTTACTTGTTCGGGGTCCTTCTGATTACTCCAATGCAGGATTGTAGCGATTTGGTCTTCCATTTGATTGGAATTTAATTTATTTTAATCCGATTCTAAATTCAATTGAATAATAATAAACTTCATGGGTCAGGGTCAGGTGTCCGATCAAAGCGGGGATGCATCAAAGCGGGATGTCTTGGTACCCGGTCATCACTGCCAGCAGTTATAAAGTGGCAGCTCTAATTATGTCTCTAATTAATTACCTAACACACCAGTACACAAACAGCACACAAACAAGTCCTGGCGAGGGTCAGAAATCTTTGATTGCTATTTTTCTTGTTTTATTTTGATTTTATTGCCCATGACCTGACCCTGGATAAAACCAACGTGTATGCAAAATTTGTTGGAGACTGGGCCTGTCCCCCCCCCATGATTTTCATACATACAATACATACATACATACATATATATATATATACACACATACATACACCAAATCCAACCAAATTTTGCATGTTGCTGCAGAGTACCCCAAGTATGGTTTCTGTCTGGGGGAGGGGGGTCAGGGTGTGAGGAAGACCCCTCTTCTCTCAATGTAAATGTGGATCATATAGCACCAAACAGTGGTATCCAGTATAACAAATCATCTTATTTTTATTCTTCTTATGTAAGGAAAGTTTAAACAACTTAATATGCATTACGGTGATGTTTAAATCTGAATGAGAATGATTCGAAAGTTTCAAAATGTTTAATTTCACTCATTTGAAGCAGAAATTCAAACCAAAGCATCCAACATGGAGTTTCACAGTGAAGCGGAAGCAATATTTTTTCTAGCGCCATATATAAGCAACAAGCATGGTTGATGAAGATCGATGGCAAGACAGCCTTGAAGTAAGCACACTCACCTCTATACTATCCAGTCTGGGTTTGAATCTCGGCCAAGCTATAAACTGTTAATGTTATCCCAGGCTTTCACAGGCAAGGTGTGTGCCATCATTAAATGGGCATCCTATCTGGTAGCATTAGTTGGTGGACGTTAAAGCTCCCACGGTGTATTTCGTGAAGAGTAGGCAAGCTCTCGCTGGCACCCTGGCCAAATTCCAAATTCCTACCTTACGCTTTGTTGAACATCAGGCCTGGCCAGCCAATTCGTGAAATACTGGAGCTACGCCAACCCCACAAGAACGTGGGAATAATTGTGGCCATGAAAGATGAAGAATAAGTTGGCCGACGAAGATGATGTTAGCTGACTTCCAAGCAAATGGAAGATGACCTCAGGCAAATAATAGGGTGAATAGAGCAGAATGTTTGTGAAGTACGTCATGCTACCTTTGGATTAAATCAGTCAGCGAAGTGACCGGTAAAAATGCCTCGTACATGTAATATATATATATATATATATATATATATATATATATATATATATATATATATATATATATATATATATATATATATATATTGTTACGGTGGTGGAAATTCACAGAACACCATTCAGGTTCCCCAGAGATCAGTTATTTCAATAAGTACGTGTTTCAGGATAGGAATCCCCCACCGATGTGTAAAGGACATTATTCGTGTGTGCCGGGCTGTGAATCTTTGAGTTAGCCGTTATTCTTTTTCCATCTTTTATTTTAAACAAACAACATCTCCTCAACAACAACTCTACAGCCACGCCACCACCACCACAACGCCAACAACTCAACAACCACGCCATCCCCACCACAGTACCATCAACATCGCGACACCATCACGCCCACCTGAGCGACAGCGGCAAAATGCCGTCGATACGAACTCGCGGCATGACAGGAGGAACCACATTCCAGCCTCCGTGTGCAGTCAGCCGTTTCGCGGCTGATTTGCATAAGCAGATCAAAACGGGCTCTGCCTTGGAAAAAGCCAGCCAATCGGAACGTCCGTGTGCAGACAGCCGTGAAACGGCTGATTTGCATAAACGGTTCAAAACGGGCTCTGCCGTGGAAAAAGCCAGCCAATCAGAGCTGAAAGGGGCGGAGCCAGCCAGGGGTGAAGGGTCAAAGGTGAAAGGGGGAAGGCGCCGATTTCGGGTGGCGAAGCCTACAGCGGCTTCTCCCCTCGGGGCTATAAAAAGGCACGATGGGACGCCGACACGAGCAGTTGGTGGTGAAGCTGGTGAGCAGTTGGTGGTGAAGCTGGCGAGGAGTTGGTCGTGAGGCTGGCAAGCAGAGGTGGTTGTTCGTCGTTGTACACAGGTCGTTCACCGGTGGAGCTTGGAGTCGTCGGAGCTAGCGGAAGCATCGGAGCGTGGGGGTCCGGGCAGACAGCCCTGATACGGTCGGGCGACGCCGAGGAGTGAATGGGGTCTAGAGGAGCATCAACTCTGAAAGAGCAAGGGACCCGTTCACTCCTCCGCAGCGTCGCCGGCCAGGCTCGCCAAAAAGGGGCCGTGACGAAGCCGGGCCACCGAGGCCGACCAAGCAGCCGTACAAGCTGCTCGTCAAGCCGCCCAAGCGACTGGCACGTTCGCGACGCACTGGACCGAACGGAGACACCAGGGGTCGCCGATCCGAAGACCATCGAGTCGCCACCAGGGCGGCCAGGTAACCTGCCCGGCCTCTCGGAGCCTTTCAGTCATCCCGGCTCTAAGGAATATTAAAGGCTTACGAGTCCGTGTCTTTTCTTTCTTGGGTTTTTGTATGAAAGTCTGTGGCGCCTTGTCTCTAAGTAGAATGGTGAGTAATTACGTGCTTGTACATTCCGAATAGAACTCGGCTGTAGGCTTTTGCTCGTGTCTTGTCCCCATCCCCTCATTCATTGACTGCATGCCTACTGCAAATAAATGCCCCCATTGTTGAACGTGAACCTGCTCGTTGCGTCCCTTTTATGTATTGACTGCCATGGCACGTATCGGGAATTAACTGGCTATTAAGGCCGATAAAAGTTATCATTTGGTCCGACGGGATTTGGCGATTTAAAACCGCTCGGCTTCACACATGAAACGAGCACTCTTAAGAGGCTCGTTTTCGTACAAGTCCCGTCGAGGTATAAACTCCCGGTATTTCTGTCCGCGCGAATAATTTAGGTATATCGATAATTCGTGATCGGCCTGTAGCGCGTGGACAGAATAATTGGCTAGTTTATGATGCGTTAAGGCATCCGTGACTGGATTTCGGTTGGTCCGGAAAGTCACGACTGGATTGCGGCCTTCGTGGGCGGCGCGACCGCGATTTGGCTATAACGGTCGTCCGCACACCAACGCGGCGGATTCCCACAATATAATATATATCAGCTCTGGAAAAAATTGAGAGACCACTTCAAAATTATCAGTTTTTTCTGGTTTTACTATTTATAGGTATGTGTTTTGAGTAAAATGAACATTTTTGTTTTATTCTATAAACTACTGACAACATTTCTCCCAAATTCCGAATAATAATATTGTCATTTAGAGCATTTATTTGCAGAAAATGACAACTGGTCAAATAACAACAAAGATTCAGTTTTTCAGACCTCAAATAATACAAACAAAACAAGTTCATATTCATTTTTAAACAACACAATACTAATGTTTTAACTTAGGAAGAGTTCAGAAATCAATATTTTGTGGAATAACCGTGATTTTCAATCACAGCTTTCATGCGTCTTGGCATGCTCTCCACCAGTCTTTCACATTGCTGTTGGGTGACTTTATGCCACTCCTGGCGCAAAAATTCAAGCAGCTCGGCTTCGTTTGATGGCTTGTGACCATCCATCTTCCTCTTGATCACATTCCGAAGGTTTTCAATGGGGTTCAGGTCTGGAGATTGGGCTGGCCATGGCAGGGTCTTGATCTGATGGTCCTCCATCCACACCTTGATTGACCTGGCTGTGTGGCATGGAGCATTGTCCTGCTGGAAAAACCAATCCTCAGAGTTGGGGAACATTGTCAGAGCAGAAGGAAGCAAGTGTTCTTCCAGGACAACCTTGTACGTGGCTTGATTCATGAGTCCTTCACAAAACAAATCTGCCGATTCCACCTTGCTGAAGCACCCCCAGATCATCACCGATCCTCCACCAAATTTCACAGTGGTGCAAGACACTGTGGCTTGTAGGCTCTCCAGGTCTCCGTCTAACCATTAGACACTAGGTGTGGGCAAAGCTGAAAATTGGACTCATCAGAGAAGATGACCTTACTCCAGTCCTCTACGGTCCAATCCTTATGGTCTTTTGCAAACCTCAGCCTGGCTCTTCTTTGCTTCTCATTGATGAAGGGCTTTTTTCTAGCTTTGCCGACTTCAGCCCTGCCCTCGGAGCCTGTTTCGAACCGTCCTCGCCGTGCACTTCACCCGAGCTGCCGTTTGCCATTCTTTTGTTAGGTCACTTGATGTCATCCTACGGTTGTTGAGTGACATTCGAATGAGTTGGCAGTCATCCCGGTCAGTGGAAGTCGTTTTCGCCCTCTGCCAGTCTGTGCTTTGTTGTCCCCAATGTCTGCTGCTTGACCTTGTTCTTATGAACGGTCACCACTTTGAAATTTTAAGGATGGAAGCAACGTGACGCTCACTGTATCCTCTGCCAGTAAAGCCAGAATTGAACCCTTCTTTTCCTCACTCAAAACTTTTTTTTCAACTCTTTTGGCATGGTCAATAGTTATTTTTTTGATTCCAATTACTTTTGAGGTACTACTAGCACTGTTTTGCCATCCAGCTGGTCCTATTGCAAGAGGATAGTGATGACCACAGCAGTGGTTTTTTTATACTTTTCCTTGTTAAATAAGATTCGGTTCAGGTGATCACTAATCAGTACCTCACTAAGTAGAATGAGGTGTGCCTGTGTTGGAATTCAACAGACACTGGAATGGAATGGCTGCCATACATGTGGAGATGCTGATATAAAAAATTTTTGGAGTGGTCTCTTATTTTTTTCCAGAGCTGTATATATATATATATATGATATATATTATATATATATATATAATATATATATATATATATATATATACCACACACACAACACACACCACACACACACACACAGTTGCAGTTCTCTAAAACTGCATGCCTCCATGGCAATGGCACACAACATACAGCAATCCCAAGGCAGTTATTTCAATAGTATGTGTATTAGTCCTTTCCATACAGCATGTCTCATGGGTAAAGGGGAAAGGTGTGTTGCATGGGACTCCTTCAGTAAGACTTCTTATGCCTCTTTCATCTTTAACCCTTGCAATTCTTCCACTCCTTTGCTGCACCCCTTTCACACGAAACATGCAAGTAAGCATGCACACCAACTACTAGTAAGCAAGCATGCCTCAAGCGCCTCCTGTGCATTTCCGTGCCAATTTTCCATTCAAAACTGCGCACCAATTCTCAACCGCCATTTCGCCTCAAACCTTCATTCTGCTCGCCAAACTATACCACACACACCACAACCACTTCATATGATTACTAAAAATCCCCACAACAACCCACACTTTCATTTTCTATTACAAACATGACCATTATTCACAATCTTGTTCCAAGGAATTTCCACTTCTTCCCCACAATGCCACAATGTGCTCCTGTGACTCTACAACCGCTTCAACTTGAACATACTCCTTGAACGGTTACCACAGCCTCGGAAGGCATGGAGGAGAAATAGGTCAGGTTATTTTGGGGCACAACTCAAAGCACGAACGTGTGCTGGCGCTCGTTTCGGACCTACGGGTGGCGCAGGGATTTCCCTCAAATGCTACGTTTGAATGAAGGCTGGCACATGTTCAGGTCCAGAGAGAACCTTCAAAAATCATGGCCCCATGTAAAGATCGGGAGCTGTTGTGTGTGGCCCTGTTGGCTGGCGACTGAGCCATTTTTCACCTCTGGGGCGTGGCGGGGCGTGGCTATGACCGCTATGGACCAACAGGGGAGCTAAATTTCAAATTTCAACAGGGAGCTCCTTTTGATCCAATGGTTGGCTCCTCCCCTCGTCCGGGCTGATAAAGAGCATATACGGCTCATTCTGCAGGCTATCATGGGAGCAGAGACCATCACGGGAGCAGAGCCTATCACGGGAGCAGAGCCTATCACGGGAGCAGAGCCTATCGACGGGAGCAGAGCCTATCGACGGGAGCAGAGCCTATCGACGGGAGCCGCAGGAGCAATTATCGCCAGACATCAGACATTGCGGGGAGACAGGTGGCACAAGGACAAGCGTCGAGTCAGCATGACTAGGCGTGGGGTCACGTATTGCTGCTGCGAACCGGGACTGCTCCATTTCAACGTCGCTCAAGGTTGCAATGACACTTACATGTACAGACTCTTACACGATGTACGATGGGATCCTTTCTTTCATGCATCTTTCTCCTACCATCTATCTCTCATCTACTGTGAACGCAAAAGAGCAATCAATGCGGGCAAGCCTGACCAACGGTTCTTTTCAGAGCAAAAGCGAAGAGCGAACCGAAATAACCTGCACCTCACATTTTTCCTCTTGCACTACACATCGGATTACACTTGCACTTCTCAAACACGTACCCTAGACACACTCAATATTTCACCCTCCTCCCCTTCCCTCAGCATTCTGGGCTGCGCATATCTGCTGACCATGCCAGGTATTGAGATGTCGTTAATCCTCAACTGTTTCTATCTCCCTGGGTTGTGTGTGTGTGTGTGTGTGTGTGTGTGTGTGTGTGTGTGTGTGTGTGTATATATATATATATATATATATATATATATATATGTATATATAAATATATATGTATTTGTGTGTGTATATATATTATATATAAATATATTTATATATAAATAATTAAATAAATATATATATACATATATATGTGTATATTGTCATATATATATATATATATATATATATATATAATATAGAAACATATATTTATATATACATATATATCCATATCCATATATATATATATATTATTATTATATTTGTGTGTATATATGTATATATAAATATATATGTTTTTATATGTATATATAATATTATAATATATATATTATAATTCTTTATTTCTCAATCAAGGACATTCATGAAAGAGAGCCCCTCCCTCTTCAAGCAGTTCATAATTACTGGATGATTCTTCATCTGGAAGTAACTAGAAATTTCATGAATTCTATTTACACACTGCTTAACTTAAAGTACAACATTATAACTTGGGAAGGCTTTGTACTCTACTTAACTTTGAGAATAAACAAACATTACAAAGTCATATATAACAAACAAGTCGTTTTATATTGCATCATAAGTAACAAGCTTTAACATCACACTGCACCAATACACTGCCAAACATTAATTTGTAAAGAATTTGTGACAACAGTGTATTGGAGCATCAATAGGAACAGTGTGGAACTAAGAGCCCAACAAAAACATGCCCCCAATAAGTTTTCAAACTGAAGGCAAGATCGTGTCGTAGATTATACAATAGCTGAATGAAGTTGTTTGTTTCAAAAAAGTTTTACATACAAGTTGCTCGTCATGTGGTTCTCATGTCTCTTTTAAATAAGTTGATTAAACTGTTGTATTTGTAAGGCCTGCTTAATGAGGGCACCATCAAAAATGAGATTTGGAATCCTCAGGGATACAATTATCTTTAAAAAGTTCATAATACCTCTACAGAGAAATTAGATTGAATGTAATGGGTGAATGGATAAAGGAATCTTTGAACAAGAAAGGGTCCTGAAATAGTAACATCAGTATATGAAAGAAAAACCTTAAACACAGTTATCATTAATGAGGTGTTGACATTAAACAATTACAGTAAATATGCTAGGAAACAAACACTGCGACATTAACACATGAACTTCAGGATGAAGAAGATTAATGGGAGTAACAAAGGTCATTGGTAGATTTGAAGATCAACAACACCGTGATCGGCCACCAACTTGAAGGAATTGAGAGAAGATGGGTTTGAGCAGACATGTACAGGTGACTCAACAGACATGAGAAAGTGAGGAGAAAGCAAAGGTGAATGAAAAGTTTGTAATTATTGGTGACGACCAACAAGGAATAGGTGGGCGGTTAACCTCTATGACCTACTTATGTGAGGCTCACAGAATAGTTCACAGGTGGCATACTGGCCTTTAACTGGGTGCTACATCAATGGGAGACAGTGGTTGGATAACAAAGCAACTAACCTGTCTATTGTGAAAGTAACAAACCTTGAACTTCTACTCTTAGTGATTCCCATAACTATCAGGGGTTTCAACTTTAAACCACCAAGCCTTTGTATTAAGTGTAGATGTAGATGAAAGCCTTGTATTACATGACGATGAAATGAAAGATTAAAGCCTGCAGATAAAAGCCTTGTATTAAGTGAAGAGTTAATGAACCATGATAAACCATATGGAACAAGCAAAAAACTATTTTTTCTAGTCATAAAAACCAACTTTATATCACTTTTTCTTCAGATATCCACAATGAATATCGATGGATACCTATGCATGGCTATGCCACGGTGGGGCATATGCCATACCGAAGGCCCAACTCGCCCACTTACGTGCGGCATGGTGCGGTGTCTAGCTGCGATGTGAATATGCATTGTGAAAATGCAATACGATGCCACCACCATAGGTCCACAGGTCCAAAGGTGAATGTTGAATGTTGAACGAGATGATGTGAAGGGCAGTGCGAGGCAAGCTCACAAGCTGTGAATGGTGGTACGAGGCAGGCGCACACACAGGCGAACGCAGGACTATGCTCACATTCTCACCATGTCTCTCTAAAAGGACCATCTGGAATCC
>CM068961.1:45718148-45771272 GCA_035128595.1 Eptatretus atami
CCAACTTACTTTCTCAACAACCCTCTTGAAGAAGTCCTTTCATTCAAACTTTTGGGCCTCACTATCTACCACGATCTTTCCAGGGAAAGCCACATCTCCAAGCTGGCCTCCAAAGCCAGTCACCGACTGGGCATCCTCCATCGTACCAAGTCCTTCCTTGGCACACCTGAGCTCCTGACCACATACAAAGCTTTACTCTGGCAAGCTAATGAAAGTACTGCTCTCCCCTCTGGGCTGGTGCTCCGCTCTCACCTTCTCGGCTTCACGCTGTGAAAACCAAGGCATTTAGAATCATTGGTATCTCCCATGATGAGGCTGTCTTTGGGTCTCTCACTCTCACCACAGGCAGATTGGTGTCTTTCTGTCTTCTACCTGCTCCTCTCCAGTTTTGCCCCCCCCGCTCTGTCTGCGTTATGCCCCCCCATACTTCCGCAGTGGCTCAAGGTCCCGCAGCAATCCACTTCTGGTAAAACTACCAAAATCAGAAATCACTGCTCACCTTCACTCTTTCATTCCTCTTTTTCTCACCTTTGGAACAAACTCCCACACTCTCTTCAATCCACTCTTCCCTCCAGGTCTTCAAACAGCTATTCACCACCACCTCTTATCTTCCACATCCAAAACCATGATCTTTTCTACCGTCGTTAATCCACCCCAAATCCACCTCCTTCAAATCCCTGCTTTCCTTCCTGAAAGTCCATGTTATGTAAGGGCCTGAAAATCCCTGTAGTGTCCATCTTGTTTATCCTGTGTACCCCACCCCATCCCTCTCCCTTACACGGATCCCCTAATGTCTCTGTTCCCCACTGTTTTGTCCTCCCCTCTCCCACTCCTCTCTCTCCTGCTCCCCTTGTTGTATATTCTGTGTTCGCTCTCATACGAGCATCAAAAAAAGGTCAGTCACGGACAAAGAAGCACGAGGAAAGCAACATTGATTTTGCCCAGATAATGAACTGCATTGACAGACTTGCATCAATCCAATATATTTTGTCCTCTGAAGATATGTGGTGATACTCCATGAAAACAACAAGGCAGGCACCTCTCCAGAAGGAGGTCACACAACCTATGCATGTGTGCAGCAACAGCCGCAGCAATAGTGCAACCTTCTCATCATCAGCATCACGAGCCAAGGTCTTGTGAAAAAATTTTTTTTTTAAAGATTGCAATGACCAGAAACTAGTAATGCTGCAGAACAGCAAGTAGGGACATGGAAACTGACCAGTGAACTGACACAGCTCTTTTACAGTTGACCTTCTCTTTTCAAAAATTGCTCCGAAGATTATTATTGATCACAACTAATTTTTCTTGTCATTTTCATTTTTCAATGATCCATTAATGTGACTCACACTATGCCTGGAAGCATTCAACTTGTCCAGAACCACAACATTTCACAGTAAGAGCATTCTACAAGAGTGTCACGATGAAATAGTTCATCTGTTATCCATCTTATACATGTCACAAAAGTGTTTATCTCACCTGGAAGTCGTTACTTTTATTGTAATGCAGATTGAGTACCCGGAACAGCTCTGAATCTCGAGTGACCACAACATCGTCAGCAGAAACTGTCCCATCTGCAAGAGCCTGGCGTGCAAACTTTTCCATCTGGATGTAGAAGAACTCACGGAAGTTACTGAACCATTTGATAAGTTGCGATGTGATGCAGCGGTTGAACTGGGGAGGGTTTGAAGATACCGTTAGAATCAAAATAAACAATGAAGTACATACCATATATCAAAAATGCTTATTACAATAAATGTCTTCTAGTCAATAACTTGATGTCTTGTTAACAGTGTATAGGTTGCATTTTCTCATTGCATTCTTCGATGGATAATTCCATGATTTAAAAGCATAAAGAGTACAAATATTATACAACATCATAAAAGGCATGTGATATTGGAATGCCACATGAGCATGATATGTCTTGTTGCTTTTTCCTGCCTATATTTGTCGATTTAGCAATCTGTAGAAGTGCTCAACAGCATGTGCTCCAAGGGGTGTTCAACTAGTTCTATCAATGAGACACAATAGTCCAAGATACACCAACATTCTCAATTTTCAATACGCAAGTATCTATCATTAGTAAAAAAAACCACACACACACACACACACTAATCGTTTTTGGCATGTCCTGGACTATTGTTTCGTTGGTAGAACTTTTTGAAAGCCCAATATATCTCCATAATTATCATCGGTGTAGTTGCTGCTGGGTGATTCCGACAAAAGAATAGATAATAACGGGGTTTATGCCCACCTACAATTTCTCATGAGATCTCATCAGATTTGCATCAGATTTCATGAAAAAATAATAATAAAATCGGAAGAGATTTTTGTAAGGGCAAACACAAACATAACAAGGTTTCCATTGCCAAACCACAAGTCACTGGCTATCGGGTTAAGCTAAGGCGAGCATGGCAAACGGACAAAAAACCTACGATGGTGTCCACAATATGGCTGTTTTGCTCAATCTGTGTCCATCATTTGCTCAAACTATACAAGGCCTCACAGTTTCATGTTTTTGCCCACCGTATCGCAGGCAGCATCTGGCAGTCTAGGCTCTATTAGTCATAAAGCCTGTTTCCCCTTTCACTTACCAATGCCAAACACTCACAAGCAGCGTACAAGCCAGAGTGGCAACAAGCTTTCTTTTCCCTCTGAAATGCAAACTTAAATGGAGATACACAAAGAGGTGAGTCTCCAAATATTGAGATTTCAAGATGTTGGCTTTACTTTGTAAATTGCATTTTGAATGGTGTTTTATGAAATATTATTGTGAATATGCATGCTTGAGAGTGATCCGCAAATAACTTATAAACTTCTGGTGATCAGCAAAATGGCTTCACCAACAGATATTGATTTAATGGAATATCAGAGCATGACGTCATTAACTTTTGGATACTCAGAGCAAACACGAATACCTACTATCCGACTTACAAATTTGTTGACCCTCTCACCCTCTATTTAAAATTTTTAACATTTGTGGGGTGTTCAAAAAGGTCGACCGAAGACGTACTAAACAATAGTCCAAGCACTTCAAGAAAAGAAAAAGTACACCATGGTGCAAATATAATTGATCACCTACTTCAGAGGCATTTCCGAATTATGCATACACAGTACTAGTTATATTTGCAAAGTAAATTATGTTGGCTTATCATTTTTTAGTAGTGAATAGTTTGTCGAACTTTTTGAACGGCACATTATTACATTATATAATAATGATAGTGGGCCAAAGGTTCTCCACCACCGAATCATTGCGGCCACTGATGTCAACTCGCGGCCATGCAGGCTTGCCCATTATGATGTCATGTTTGAACAAGACCGAGTTCATCGAATTTGGTAAGAGTGCATCAAGGGAAATGGTTTGGAATGTCCATGCCCTTGCCTGTGCTGTTACTGGAAGTAAAGAGCTAATATAAGGGCATGGTACGTCACTTCTAAAGGACCCTTTTTGAGCCAAATTTAGGTTTCTTCAGTTGTTGGCTTCCTACACGTACTGAGTCAGCAAGCGTGTCACAAAGAAGAAGCTTTCAGTGTCAGCAAATGAGAAAAAAAAAATGCACTCAAGTGCGGAAAAAATTAAATGAAACAAACTTCTGCAAAAATGCTTCACTTGACTCCAGCAACATGGACATTGTCAGTGACGAGCCTGAAGTGAAGTCAGCACTTTACTTGACTTTACTCTCCGTCTGTTCCTTTACACTTGTGCTGAGGCTGCAAAATTTCCCTCTAATCCTAGGACTCAATGCGGCTTCATGGACAAAGTTCCTGAGAGTGTAAGAGATTCCCGAGTTGACAAAACAAATCTGAGAATTTGAAAGTGAAACGTGCCATGATGGGAAGAATATCTTCAGCATTGTTCGTCAGGACAAGAGATCTGGACAAGGGACCGGGCTTACAAGCCCCAAAATGCTCACGAGGCGGCAACACGAGATCATTCATTGTGGAAAAATTTCCCTTATAGTCCACTTTTTGAAAAATCCAGTTGCAGAGATCTTGTGTAGCAGAGACCTCAAATCCCCAAAATGAACCAACCTTTTCACTCCATCACCCAGGACCCCTTCCCTCTCCCCAAAACCCCTTTGTCGCCTACTTTGCCTGACCACCAGCCAATAGCCAAGATGTATCGCAAATGGAAGATTCAGATCAAATTATTCCGGAAGAAAGCCGGGGCCGCAGAGTGGTCCATCTTCGGTCGGCTCCCACGCAAACCGCAATGCCGCTCTGGTCACTCTGACTTTGGCCGCACTATACAAACCCCAGCAGAAATACGTGCACCTCAAAATCGATTACAATTGAAGTCCATGACATGACAGTTGGAGATCGAAAGCAGACTTTCACATCCCTTATGTACAAGTGTGAACGATCCATATCACATTAATCACACGTCATTGAGGCGCTCCGCGAAAGCCGGACGGGATGTTGCGGGAGGACGGCATGGAGAGTCTAATCGCCATTAGGGTCACAAAAGCATCGTTATCGGGTTGCACGGCTGCAGCAGCAGATAATCTTCCATCTCTATCGCCACTCGTCACAAAGAAGAAGTGGAAGAAGCAAGCGCTAATGATCGAAGTGCAGCCAAATAATGAAGCCGTCATTTTCACAGCCTTTCCTCTTGCACTTGTTGCCCTGATCTGCATCTCCAACCTCCGCCTTTGTTACTTGCGCTTGGTGAATTCTCCCACCCTCTCCCGCCCCCCAGCTCTCACGGCTCCATCTTTACAACCGCCTTCTCCCAGCAGGTTTCCTCCGCGTCCTTCTTCCCAGTCGCCCCAGAGTCCCATCACAGATTAATTAAGTCATTGCGCTTGACAACTCAATCTGCGAATGGACGAACAATGGCAGTCGCTGTTACTCTAACCCAAACCTGCCCCACGTCTGTCTGACACAAACATGTCCTTTTCAGCCCTGCAATATTCACTCTATATTAGGCTGAGTTTTTCTTTCATCTCAGCCAAAGTATAATTTCCTTACAGAAAATACAACAAAGGGGCCTACCGAAGCCCAAACAACGAGCAAAACAATATTTTCCATAATGGGAATTTTTTTTGTTAATCTTTCAAACAAAACAGTTACATGATCACGGTGCTATTGATTACCGTAATCGTTTAAGATTTGTGCAGAGTTTTGGCAGGTTTTTCAGGAAGAATACATTTAATTGATAGTGCATTCATTGTTTGGGCAACAGTGGCAGCCCCTGGACCTACAAGAAATTGTATTATTGTACGTACAATTTGGATTTTCTTTTTTTGTTCGATTTCAACAATTGCTTTTTAAACGGATCTTTTTCTCTCTTTTTGGTTTATCAATTGCTAATTGGTGAAATCTCACAAAATAATCAATATTGGTGATTTATTTGTGAATAAATAATTCACTTACTTGCTTTGTGGATTGAAAGGAATAATAATAATAATAATAATAATAATTGTTATTATTATTACTATCAATTTTTTTTTAACCATCTATATCATTACAAGTGTGTAAGAGATATTTTGTGTTTGTTATACAAGTGCCTTTGTAAGACTTGCTCTGCTCCAAAACAAAGTTTTCCTTGTGCATGTAATTTTCATACTGAGCTCGTCAAATACATAATACAATGTAATACTGGACCATGATCTGACTTTCCTTACAGGAGCTATATATTTATTAAGTACACAAATATGGTGGGATTTTGATGTCCTCTCCCTCCCTTTCTCTCAGTATGCTCCATACCTGCCTCTTTCCTCCCCAAGTACTCCTATCTCCTTCCAACACCACTCTCCCCACGCTGATCTAACCTCTGTTTCTTCTCTGCCATCCTTTTCTTCCTTTTTCTGAATTTCAATTTTTCTCCTTTTCGCCCCTCACCATCCCACCTTTCATTTGCGTATGTAATAAATATATGGACCACACTAGTCACAAACACATTCACATTTTCCATGAAATTATTAAATTGTGCATACTTAGCTTAAAATGAAATTGTGTTCCAAAGCTTCATGGTGTAAAATATCTATCTATTCAAGTCTGCATAATTTCTACTCGTCACACAAGAAAAACTAAAAACAATGAGTCTAATGACTCACTCTGCATATACATTGTCCAATTTGTGCTTCCCTTTTATTCATATCCACACAGCAGGTTGCACATCACACCAGCTTCAAACTTTCATGTCATAATACTTTAACTAATGAACAGTCTTAGTACAAAGGCAAGAGCAATTGGAAGAACTTGACTTAGAGTGATTTGTAGAAGGGACAATAAAAACAAATACTGTCGTAGATATTTGGTGACAAAGTGAAACATTAACAAATCCGGATAAACAATGAATAAAGGTATAAAGGATGTTTCTCTAAGCGTTGATGTCAATTATTCATAAAGGGAAAGAGGCCATTGGACCAATCATGCCTTTGCCATACCCACATTATATTGTCCATTAACTTGAACATGCATTCCAAACTCCAACTCCACTATATCATTCAATAAACCAACTCCTCCACAACAATTATCTCCACATCTGTTCATATTCTGTACTTTATTTTATACCAGTATAAAAACCTGTCAACAATGACCGATTGGAATTATTTTATTCGAAATATTCAGACACTGGAAGACATGATGTTTTGTAGCAAGACGCGTTAATTTAAAACACTACATGTACAAATGTGATCATATTTTCATTATGTTATGGGATGTTTCATTTCGACGGTACAGCATCATGAATCTGCCAAAGTCTGAAACCTCGGCCTAGCGTCAGGTGTGCTTATATCTTCTTTATTTATTTATTTGACATCCTAGGGATGTGAATGAACACTTGTTTTAATCTGTGAATGTTACACATCATGTGCAGCGAATCTCACTTCCTGCACATTGTTTTTTGTTATTTTTTAAACGCTCCTGTACACCGCTCTTGAGGCCCGGTTGCAAGTCACCGTCTACATTTCCAATAGAAGAGAAGTAATTACTCTGATGAAAAAGGATTTTCGAGTTTTTTTTTTTTAATCCTGAAAATGAGACCGTAGTGAACACACAGTCATGCTAAAAGATTGGCTTTTAAAAACATTCTTAAATCATTCTTATGAATGGGGACAGACAAATACACAAACACATCAATACACACTGTTTTATATCAGTGGATAGCCAGATTAACGTTCTTTCCATATGATGGCAGGCTCCATGATGCAACACTCATTAGAACAACTGCATCATACAAGCCATATGTCATTAGTTGTCAGATTTTAGCACTAGTGATCGTATCCAGGACCAAGAGCTACCAATTGAGCTGCCATTTCTCTTTGAAGAAAGAAGTTTTCAAATTGGGCTTTACCAACTTTCATTCCCCCCTTTGTAAAGTTCTGAAGAAGTGTCTTCTCTAAACTTTTGGAAAAAGAAAGCAATGTTAAGTTTCAGTTATCACAACTTTCAATACAAATAGAACACATAAACCTTGTGAAAAAATAAATAAATAGATAAATAAATAAATAAAAAAACTCGGGAGGAACCAGCTGGCCAGGCCTGACGTTTGACTGAAAGTAATTTGGACATGAATTTGCAATTTGTTTAGTGTGCCAGAGATAACTCGCCTACTTTCACGAATAACAACATGGGATATTTAACATCCACCAATGAGTAACGCTGGCCGACAGGTCTTCAGAATGATTGTCCTTCTGATGAAGGGTGCACATATTGATGTATCGGCCTGCATTTGAAACACAATGGTGACCAGCTTATAGCTCGGTCGAGTTTTGAACCCATGAGGCTAGATCGCTCCAAGGCTAATGGACATACCTCAAAGCACTGCTGTCAGCCCTAAATAAGAACCTCAGATACAGGAGATCATTTGGCTCATCATGCCTCAGCCAGCCACACCACATTCACTTAATCTATCAATTTACTTGTTACCTCCGCCATCGAAGGTAGACCGAAGTTATGTTTTCACCCCCATCTGTTTGTCTGTCTGTTTGTCTGTGAGTAGGATATCTCAAAAAGTTATGGATGGATTCAGATGAAATTTTGGTGGACAGGTTAGGTGTGTGACAAGGATGAATTGATTTGATGTTGATGAAGATATGGAAACGGATCCGAGAATGTTTCAAGAGATTCTTCACCATTGAGGGGCCAAAAACGATATTTTGCACGATATCTCAAAGTTATGGACAGAATCAGATGAAGGACGAAGCGATTTGATTTTCATGAAGATCCGGATCCGGATACAATAAAAACAATTTTTTCAGTCATTCTTCACCATTGAGAGGTAGGACCAAAAACAATATATAGCATGATATTTCAAAAAGTTATGGATGGATTATGCCAAAATTTGGTGGATGAGTAAGGTAGGTGACAAGAAGGCGATTAGCTTTTGGTTTAGGTCCGGATCCATATCCGGTTTAGGTCCGGATCCACGATAGATATACAGAACATCAGTGGGATACAAAACGTAAACTGTTCAACTCTACTGAGTGCCGTTCTAGTCTTTTATGTATTACCCTATTCTTACCATTAACGTAATCTTTCTTATCATCAACATCCATCTATATGTAATTAAATTCAATATTCCATTTAAACTCAAGGAAGGGAATTTATCAAGTGCACTAGGAATGGCCTCCTCTTTTTAGAGAGATACCATTTAGTCTTTAACGTCCACAATTTAAATGAGATGGGACAGCCAGCTTTCCACCCTCATCTGATAGACATCATGCTCCAAGATTGAGTGCATCCTTGCTGTAACTACCCTAGAATGGTATTTTTAGTCGGATTTGATTCGGCAAGGGAAAAGATCCAGGTGCAGAGAGCTCAGAGGCAATCATGTTATCAATTGGGCTGCCCCACTGTCCCTCAGCATCCAAGTACTAACTGAATTTGACCCTGTTAAAGTTTCAAGATATAATGGGGTCAGACACTGAGAAGTCATAGACCATGACCAAAGTAATTAATGACCATACACATGTAATAACAAATCAATGAATCAGTTACAAGTAAAGACGATATATATATATATATATATATATATATATATATATATATATATATATATATATATATATATATATGAACATACTGTAGGTAGAGCATTCAAAATGTTCCACGATAGATATACAGAACATACAATAGTCTGAGAAACGTAAAAAAGGAATAACGACTTGAATGTATAAATAAAAATTCAGGATATAAAGATATATTTTCTGACACATTATGTTTTTATATTTTCAAAAATTAACAAAAAGACATTGATATGTCATAAAGTATTTGAGTATCTAGTCGGTATAGCATTTTGAACGCCTTCGTAAATACCAAGCCTACAACATGAAAAAGGGTCTTTAGTTATTGACTAACCAGCATTCATATGATCTTTGTGATGTAGCTATATAATAATAGGTTTATTAGTCCGTCCATCTGTCCGTGTGTAACATTCAGTTCCACCCATTGGTTGGACAGCTTGCCTGACTCAACCCACAATTTCAACCTGATGAAAAAGAAAAAAAAACATCAGATGGCCACCATGTTGCTGCTTACTGCTATGCAAAGCCAGATATCTTCGGAGCTCTCATATTCACAATCGCCATGCCCTCCCTATACGTTTTGACTTCAGTGTAAAACGATCAAAGCGACAGTTAAAAGGATGCCGATAGGTGGTAAAGACCTTGTGAAGATAGGTCTCAGCGACCGACTGAGGCAGCGGTCTATTGCCTTTTACACCACCCGAATAACTATGTGACATTCTCTCAAGTAGGGCCTAAACCCATGTCATTGTAAAGGTCTTTATTTACTTTTAATGATGTGTATACATGCATCAGGAAGAAGATAATTGGTTTTGTGTGTTTATTGGCACAATTAACCTGCTCATGGTCACACGTTTTCTGCATATCTCACGTGATTGTGAGTTGGACAGGCGACAATGATGAGCTATGACATGTTGCAGCTGTTTCAATCGCAGTTTCTGTGAAGTCGGTGAGAGCATGATAGGGGAGGGGGAAAGCATTAAATATTCTGCAGTTTTGATGTGGGAATGCCTGTTTGCTTTTGTGAGTGGGAAGAGGGTGAGGATGGGAGAACAGAGTAGAGATTGGGAGGGGGTGAAGCAAAGGTGGAACAGAGTTGGGAGGTTGAGGACTTGCATTGAGGGTGGGAGGGGGTTGGCGTGAGGGGTTTTGAACATTTGAAGTGGGGAGGGGGAATTGATGCTTGGGTTGGCAAGGGGTGGGTGAGGACTTGGCGTTGGAGGCAGTGGTTGAGGACTTGGGTTGGAGAAAGGGGAGATCAAAGATGGGACAGAATTGAGAGGGTAAGTTTGAGGCTTTGGGGGGGGGGTGTTGTGGCCTTGTGGTGGGGAGGGGGTTTGAAGGCTTGGAATAGGGAGAGGATCGACGTCATGGTTGGGAGGAGGAGGGTGAGGACATGGGTTGGGAGGGGGTGGGGGATAGTTGAGGACTTGAAGACACATTTTACATTGCACGAATGTTCCACAGGCCCCTGCTAGGTAATAATAATCAGCGTTCATGAGTTCACTTTGTCAATCCCACAAACCCATTGTATTTCAAAAATAGAGCTCATGTAACAGTTTGAATACTCATTCATGAAAGACGAGAAAAATCACAGAATGGAAAATAAATTCAGAGAAGAAAGCATGAAAACTTGAGCTTGCCAGCCCTTGAGCCTTGATATATGGCAAGACACGTCGCCCTCAACAGAAATTAGTGAGAGATTCACGAAGTCACATCTGCTGCTTGATGGCATGTCTCTTCGTATGAGGATGTCAGATGAAAATATTAGATAATGACCGGATCTAATAATTATCTGTTTTTTTTTAATCCTGAATAATTTTTCTTTTATGAAACTGATTTTTAGCTCCCGGTCAGCCACCATCTGGGGGTTTATACTATGAGTACTATCAGTTCGTTTGTCCGTCCAGAGCCTCTACTATATAATGACTATGCTTTTCTTTCATATCCAGCATATGTGTGCAATAATATCTGGGCGAGGCACGTGAAATGATTTGGGGATCGGAGCCAATTTGAAATTTTGAGGATTTAAAAAAAAATAAAAACTTTTATGGGAGAGAATAGTACAAGCTGGTATATAGTTTGACGAACCATTATTTATTTATACACACTTTACCATATCTACTACGGACATACCACCTTGAATTAATTATATATTTATATACACTTCACCGCTACCAACATACCACCTTAATTTATTTATTCACTTACTTGTATAACTTTTACCATTCTACAACCAACATTCCACCTTGAATTCATTACTTATTTATATATACTTTACAATCTCCACCACCTACTGTACATATTAATTTAATTATTCATATAATCTACATGTCTCATTTTAAGGTGTGGTTAGGTGATGTGTCCTCGATGAGAACTTGCATCCTTGTTAAGGTTTTTGTTTTTTTTTAACCAGGCATTGACCAAACCTTTAAACATTCCTTTTACAACAATTTTACCTTTTTATGTCTAACTGAACAACTGTTTTCTCCACTTCAAAGTTAATCTATAAACTGGCCTTCATCTCGAAAAGCTCCAACGTAATGTGAAGCCGAAAGAAGACGTCACTTTTTAACAGTTAAAACAAGCATAATGGCAGTTTATTCAAGCACTGTAGATTTTGCCAAGACGTACCTTTACGTCAGGGAAGTATACTTTGAGCATGGTGGAACTCGGGTAGCGTGTGAAGAAGAAGATGAGCTTCGCTTTCTTTAGATGCGTGGGTGTCAGTCCATCCTGAATGTTGTATGAACAGTCAAGGCAGACAAGATGTAAGTCACGTCAATCCGAAGCCCAACCCGAGCAACCGCGTCCAGATAAGGATTACACCATGGGTGGAAAAGTTTTTAGAGTGGCAACATCTCTCACTAGTTACACTTTCTTTTCACCTTTAGTTAGTGTTTCATACGTGACTCAGTGCTACCTTCACTTACATGAATAACCAATGCGCAATAAGTAGCTCATAACTTCCCTTTTTTTTTTCTTTTTCTAGTGCTGAAGGCAATTTCAGATCCCAAACAAAGCATGTTCACCAAACAAGGCAAGCAACCGAATGCACTTCACACGAACACTAAGACGGTGGTTCTGTTTTAAGAAATCTTTTGGGGTGCAATGTACGATGCAGCGGCATTTTCGACATTACACCATACAAAATAAATAGAGTCAAAAGTGAAGTACAGAAAGTGAAGCCGATAACTTTATGATACGACCACTGTTTTTCATCTCCGGTAGTGTAGGCGTGATTACTGAAGCAGTAAACCACCGTGGCCGCTTCAGTTGGCAGGTCGCGTCCATGTTGAATGGTAGTGGCGACTCAAATCAGAAGGAATCGTCCGGCTCACACAGGCTGGTGCATCGCTCGAGCGTCTGTCCCAGAGTCCGCTGCCTATCTGAATGCTGCTACGCCACATTAAAGCATTTGAATACTGCTTCGTGCAAATAATGAGAAGAACAAAGAACCAACGAGAGTCATTGTACTGCCGTTGTAAACCTTAAGTAGCATTTGCTATTGTATCTTTATCAGCACGATGCAGGTTAGTGTAGATTTTTGCATTTTTTTTCTTTTTTTGCGGAAAGCTCGGCATTTGCATACATGATGAGGCATCGTAAAGCACGGACCCACTTTGCTTCTATCCCTGCTTTTGTCTGCTCTCAAGATGCTTATGCCCATTGTATTTTGGAAATAAATCATGACATCTGTCACCGAGCTCAGCATGCAACAAAGAAGGATTTTAAAAAGAAAATTCCAAAAAAAATGTATCACTCATTCGGTATAATACAACATTCAAAACTTCTCACTTCCTCGAAGCAATGATTGATGCTCAAAAACTGCTAGCCCAGGATATATTTGAGGGTCTCTTAAATATAGGGTAGAAAACTATAAGAAAGGGTTTCTTTTCGTTTTCTACTCTATACTGACTTCTAGAAGCTGAATTATTGCCCCATACATGCCATGAACATATCACCATCATCATTTCCTGTCCTAAAGATGGCTGTTGTAATGACGAATACTGTATGTGAAAAAAGCTCTCTCTTCTGTGGCCAGCAGGAAACAATTGCTCTAATTTCCTAACGAATTGTCTTATAATTGACCAGACTAAGTGGTGTAATGGTTAGAGCATCAGTTGAGTCTGGGAGGTCGGTGGTTCGAACCCTGGCCGGCTAAGTCATACCAAAGACTATAAAAATGGTACATGCTGCTTCCTTGCTTGATCCTCAGCATTTAAAAAAAGGATAGAGCATGGACAACCAACCATGGATTGCAACCATTGGGCAGGTTTGTTGTAACTAATGGCCTCCTGCATTGAAGTTTCTTGTAAGGGAACTCACATAGAAAAACAGCCCCATTTACTATGCAGGTTAAAATGAGATACCATGTAGAAAGGGTGAAAGAAGAGTGTATCGAGTGAGTAACCTTTTTCAAGCAATGCTCAGAGACATCATGAGCTTCAAAAAAGATTCAGGACCCAGGCCCCTCAAACTTCAGATCCCTCCACCCCCAATAAAACATTTAGCATTGTGGTACATGTAGAAAAAAAAATAGACGAATCGTTTTAAGGTGGCCTATCATAGATTTGGGGCACAGCAAAAAAAAAAAACATTTGGGGTAAGTGCCCCATGGGTCAGTGCCCAGCGATGCCCCTGGTAATGCTTAATGTCACCAAGACATTCTGCCGATATTAGCACACCCATTCTTTTGCTGAGATATTGCTCGAACCACAGCTTCACAAAACATACAACAATAACAGATTAACATTTGAAGGATTGTGCAGGGTAATGAAGGAGTTATGTAAATGAGGAGAGAAATAATATAAGGGCAAATCAAATAAGAAAAACCAATGAACTGAATGTTTTCACTCGGTTGTTCCAGGTAGCATTATTAAGCAAGTCGAGTGTAACAATTAAATTGGAAAAAATGTTTAAAAACGTTTCTCGTGTAAAACCCTAATCTTTGATTCCAGAAACAATTTGTCCAGAAACTTATGACTACTCAAAATCTGTAATGGAAGAATAAATGGTAATAAATGCCGATTAAGAATAACACATGCGGTTGATGAAAAGACTTGACTCTTTACGTCATCAAGTCTTACTTTACCAGAGCAAGTGGCAAAGTCCGGTGGTGAAGTCAGCTGTAGCCAGAACTTACAGGTTTGGGATAGTTCCTGGATCAGACAATCTAAACCTCACCCCGTGATGCAAGGAACGTGGGTGTTTTAACAACCGTGTCTGACTAGCATATGGAACAGAGTAGGAACTGGAATTTCCCTGGCGTTGGCGATGGCAAACTTTCCAAGGAGCAAGTGACATGTGTCTGGTCATGTTTCTGCCACGAGTACACCGTGGTGTACCTCCTATATCTGTTGTGGTCGTGCTGGGTCACAATAACCCTCACCCTTTCATGAGCAAATATTTCTCTGACTGCAATCTGTGCTGTTAACTGAAGACAATCTTGATAGATATTACTACCAGAAAATGGTTAGCAAAATGCGGAAGCTCCTCGTTTTGAATGTCCACGATTTCTCAACACCACATAGACTGACACAAACCTTCTCGATTCATATATAGACTCTGCTGTGGACAAACTAATGCTCCCTTGCCTAGGCAGCCAGAAATTAACAGGCATTAACCGTTTTCACACCATCTGTCCAAATCTGACCGAGAGGCAGCCTGGCCTTACTTGCAGGGATGGCAACAAGGGTACTGTGGAGTCGTCCATAAAACTCATTCCACTTCTTCCTTGTGGACTTTACTACCAACAATGTAGCTCCTCAACTCGATGGATACAATGACATCACAAGGCAGATTTTAACCGATTCCATATTTTAAAACAAGTTATTTTGTGAGAATGCGAGTTCTGCTGAACTATATAAGGATATGAATGAGTTATGAGTCGAGTGCAGTATAGTATTATGATTTAAGAAATCATTTCCCTCAAGTTCACCACACTACCCATATAACTAACGATGCCAGACCAACTCAGGATAGACATCATGCCAGCTGTACCGACGATTATAGCCATATTTGATCTAGTATCGTTGACTACCTGGGTATAAATGCAAAGATGGAAGATCAATTGAATGAAATTTACATGGAACACAAGGGAAAGTGCTTAAAAGTGGAAGAAAACAGCATGTTTTGCTAGTTCCTATGGACTACACTATTCTACTCGTGATGTAGGATGTTTATGATTTCATCGACAGTGAACGGTATAAGGATGAGATAATAAAACCATTAAGAGAGATGACAAGTATTTATCTGGAGTATCAGGAGTATATAGCGAAGAAATTTGCTGGCACGGAAGTGCCTTCTAGTTGGATTAAAAGAGGTTAAAAAAATTCACGTGGAAAGTATATTTTTCATTCGAGTGAAATAGAAGCCTCCATAAAAAGTCTGGATGCACACACAAGTTATATTTTGAATTAACTCGAACTTGCATGCTCAGGGTATTGATCAAACATCACAATGCACATAACTAGGAGACCTGTCGATGCTCGTGGTAGTTATCATCATAGAAGGCCTGATATGCAACACGCAGCAGCTCTTCAAAGCCTTGCGAACCCTGAGAAGAATGCAATAGGGCTCGAACCAACAAGGGACCTCACACAATTAATTCCCTGTGGGCCTTTATTTCTAGAATTAAAATAAAATCATTACACCTTGCTGTTTAAATTTCAAACTATTTTGTTTTAATTTTTACAACAATAACAGCCCTTTGTCGAGGAGGAGAATAAAAACTGGCTGCTTCTGGCAAGATGCCCCTCCAAGCTCAGAAAGGAAATGAAACACTGAGGCTGGAACAAAATGGCACCTGGCCCTCAATCTCATGGGACGGATCATCAACTTTTAGCCCTGCTTGCAGCCCTATGGGTCTCGAGAGACAGCATAATAGAATGAAGGATAAACACGCCAGGCAATTAATTACAACAAAGACAGGCTAATTGTCCAGCACACACCCAGAAAATTTAAAAAACCTGGCAATGGATATAAAATGCTTAATGGAATCGAAAAAAGGATTTTTTATTTTTATTTTTTATTTTAAGGATGGCTCATCTGAAGGACTCAGATCTATACACAATTCCCACCTCTGTTTCGAGCAGAGAATGTCAATTCAATGCCAATACCGAGTAAGGTTCCTTACTGAAGCAACTTCTGCAGACCTATCTGAAAAACCCAACGTGAAAGATGACAGGAATAAACGAGATGTTAAGAATATTTGCCACCATCCTCGAAACAACTGCCGATCACATAGAAGAAGGTGCTCGGAACTTTGGGTTTCTTTAAGGAAAAAAGAAAAAAGGATTTTTGAACCCTGGAACAAATGAGTCACTTTTGGGGTAGTGAGTGCGGTGGCGGTGGTCTATCACCCCCTTAGTCCTGCCTGCCGGAGTGTGATTATGCACTTGGGTTTTACTTGGGTGGGCTATTTTGCCATCTGCTTCAGTGGCTAGAAAGCAGAAACCTGTCAACAATAAATGTCTCTCACTACAAAGGTAGATATCCAAAAGGTGTCAAACTTAAGGTGATGCCAAATGCCCATCTTTTTATAGTGTCAGTACAACACATGTTGAAAGGCTCACCACAGACAGGAGAACAAATTCACGTTCCATCACTTGGAAGGCTTGGAGAAGCGTTGGCGGGACAAATTGGGCGACAGCTTTGCCATGACATTTCGCTTCGTCTTATCGCCCAGCAGACCACGCATCTTGAGCTCTAGGTCATACAAAAATGCAATCGAATGTTCAGCAAATCCAACTGCAGTCTGTTGCCTGCATTGCGGTGGGGCTAAAAACAAAACTGGGAAGTCTACCAATCAGGTTGACCTGCACGGTAATATATAGTCATGTGGGTTGCACAGAAAACTACTTGTGTATTGTTGTAAGAAACTTTGTTCTTTATCTGACCCTTCATGAGTCTACTTTCCATAGTCCGCAGAACAATGCAATTACTTATAGAGCAATTGAAGGAACTCTGGAAATTTCCTTCTGTTATTCTTGAGCGTTTATTTTTCAGTAGCATTGCTAAATCTGATTTTGAAAGCCGTTACATGTAGGCGTGTGTCCACTTACGAATGCTGATATGTAGAATGCAACAAATGATCAGTAACTCTGTGGCCTGAATTAAAAATTCAATGGGTGATGATTCCAAAACAAAGGTTTCTGCATTCTTGATTAAAAAGCTTTTTCAATGCATCTTTCTACATAGTCCTTTAAGCACAATTTTCACTTTCAAACAAAATAATCACCCTCGTTTTAAATTACTTATTCTTGTTAGGCTGTGTACTTATTAATTTGTATGATATATATATATATATATATCGTGCCCATTTGAAGTTGCCATGAGAAGAAAATTAAGACAACCAGAATAGCCAGTATATTTCATGGCAGCCTATTTTATGCATCCATTAAGCCTGGTGTTGGCTTAGTTGTTAGGGTTGTGGGCTTGGGATCTTAGGGTCCTGAATGTGTGCACGGTTTTCTGCTGAATTAACACCAGGTGGGGGTTGACTCAGCCTGTCATCCTTCTGAGGTTGGCGAAATGAATACCAGTGTACTGGTATAGGGGCACAGCATCAGCGGCATAGTCGTGCCCCAACAAAATGATAGCTACCTGGCAGCCAACTTGCTATACCTAAGAAGAAAAATGCATCCATTGATACATGATTGCAAGGTTGAGGCCAAACATGGAGGTTAACCTTCATGTTATTCTATCACATTGTTTCACTTCCTTGTAGGTATATGCATCAGCTAGTAAGGTACAAAACATTGGCCTTTGTACTTTAGCAACTGATGTAGTCACAAGGTGGTGGTGAAACACCATGATGTATGGTCATATCAAAATAAATTCAAACTTCATTGCCATCTTTGGCTCTGGTTACACATGTGCGTGTAAATGGCTTCAGTGGCAGTTGATCCGCGGCTCTACGAGTTCCCTATATCCGCTGTGTGTCCTTACACAATGTCCGTTGTTGTGCCAAGCTTTCTTTCAACCACTGTGCTGGGGTTTTCATTAGTCGTGTATCATCCAGCTTGGTTGTCATTACTCACTTTCATCTGATTCAATGTCTACTGGGAGTTTCGAATCAGTAATTGAGCCATGCAAAGTATTTGGATACATTCACATGTTTGAGAAGGGTCAATAAACCAAGAGGCAAAATAAACCACAATTATTCTATGAATATATAGACATTACACAGACCCCATTATTACATCACCACTATGGGAAGGGGCTTTAAAGAGGTGATAAGGGATAACCCAGCGATGAGAAAACTAAGCAGTCAGTCAAGGTTAAGTGACTTAGTTGCTTGCTATCGCAGATGCTTGTGAAAACGCACATCTGAGGTTTCACGAACACAGATCAAAAAGCTCTGGAATCAAACACGAATATTGACACAACACCTACTGGCTCTCTTATAACATTGAGAACTGTTCACTTTTATCGAGTAAATTTCCAAATATCCTATTGAAAATATCGATATATGACCCCTTTCATGAGTACAGCTGCAGCAAGGAGCCCAATTAGAGCGTGATCTAATTAATAATTCAGGTAATTAGCAATTATGGAAAATTGTTTAACGAACTGTGTACATGTGCCCAATAAAAAGGGATCATGGACCCTTCAGGTACGGACACGGCGGACACAAAAGTGACGCTGAAGTGAGCACAGAAAAGCGTAAACAACTTGTATCGAAGAGGACTTGCATGTCCATTAAATAGATCGTCTCTGATAACTTTTGCAGGTGCGTGTAACTCCGGCCTGAATCAGATTTCTTACTAATACAGTCAAATCAAAGTGAATTTTTTTTAAAAAAAATACTTACTTTCCATCTTCGACAAGATATATATCTTAGGTCTGAAATAAAAAATATATATAAATGCTGCATCAACAGTATAAAAACAATGTCACAGGCTATATATATGTGAGTCAGACAGTTAAAGCTAAAGCAGGTCACAAAGGGTTTTGGTCATCTGAGCTTGCGAAATAGCTCAAATTTAAAAGTGAAAATTAGCATTGGAGCGTGCCTGATTGCGTAAGCATGATGTCATAACTGCGGAATGAGAGCACGCACTATATTTTAGGAACGGCTGATGCACACCCGGCGAACGTTCCATGCTGCGGGCTTTCGAATTGCATGTTCACCACACCCAGCTGGACCCACGCCTCCCGAGCACCACTTTCGGCCTTCAAGATGACTTACTCACAACCATGCAACTGAATATCTGATTCGCACCTGGCATTACCTATGCTTTTCTCACTCTCAATTTCACGCAATGTCATCGCAATATCAATTGTGTACTTTTAAATAGCATAAAGAAAGTTCATTAAAGTAGTACTCTAGTAAATAAGGAGGGTACACGTTCTTCCATGTAACGACATCATTGAAACAACTTCGCTGTCGCGACTACACACTCCAGCTCAGCCGCTTCCTTAAACGTTTGCCACCACAACATCCGTCCGTGACGCTGCTGACTTGGTTTTCTCAATACGAGGATCATTCAGAAGGTTATATGAACAAGATACAATAGTTCACGACACACCTTGACAAAAATGATACACACACGCATTATGTGTGTATGTGTGTTTGTGTACATACACACATCTGACAGGATGGCCAAGAGGTACTCACACTCACCTCTAAGCTGTCTAGCCTGGGTTTGAATCCTGACGCAGCTATAAACTGTCATCCCAGTATTTTACAGGCAGTCCCTCGATTCAATGTGCATTTCAATGCAAATTCATCAATGTGTGTGCCGTACCTTGGATGAACGCTAAACTGCCGTGCCATCTGATGGGCATTAGTTGGAAGATGACAAAGATCCCATGGTGCCCTTCTGAAGAGTAGGTGAGCAATCGCCGGCACCCTGGACAAGTTCCAAATTCCTGCCCTAACTACAGCTGGGAGAAGGATGGCAAACAGCCCAACGGTCCAGCAGTCCAGCATGATGCCTGGCCTACAAACTGTTTTGACAGAACCAACGCTCTGCATCACAGAGTATGGTACATTGGATCGGATATATATATATATACACATACATACATACACACTGTATACATAATATATGATGCATGATGCATATATACGTTCTATCTTGTTAAATGCATTCTGGAGCACGGATTCAATTATTAAGGCTGTTAATTGCATCATTACTGCGGCACAGCTCTAGCATCGATGCAGTGCCTCTGCAGATTAGGATAGGGTTTTAGGATTTTTCTGGTGTACCAGGACACAATGGTCTACTCTTTTTGTAAGACAAAATGGCATATTGACCTACAACAGGACCACTCTATGGAGTAAATAGTTAATGCAGTATTTACATACCTTCATTTACATATTATATTCTTCTGCTTCCTTTTTACCAATTATTCTACAATCACTCTCGGTGGAGTTTCAGCATGTAGTTATATGGTATAAGCTTAGTTACAGGAATGATTGCAAAAATGTATTGACAAAAGCGTATGACAGACAGTGGCAGTGTCAAGACAGTGTCTTCGCTGGCGATGTACGTCTGTTTCATTCATGGCCTTTAAAGATTATAGATTTCCCCCAAAACAGCTTGTGCAAATAAGGAATTTCAATACCTTCCCTAAATATGATATTAAAACCAAACCAATTTAAAGAAACAACCGTATTGCGAGCCAAGGATATGACACCTGCTGAATAAACATTGAGCTCCGCCGTCTCAGACATCTCTCCTGCTGCCTCAGCCTTGACCATTGCCAAAGAAAGGCAGTCTGTGGAGCCATGGGCGAGAGGTGGTGTGCAGGAGCGTCGACTGTATGTAGGAATTGTACTCGAATGCTGCAAGTGATGCGCCGGTTGGAGCTTGGTGCGGCCCCGCAACATGTCTGGTGTGCTGCGCTTTGGTGGGGGGATATGGTCTCGGCACGAAGAACCCATGCCAGAGCTGGCTAGACCAGGAACAGCACCCGCTGCGGCTGCAGCAGCTGCAGCAAGGCTGCTATGCAGAAGGTAAGCCATCTGTGGGATGGGAAGGGGGTGGTGTTGAGGGAGAGGTGCACAGTGGTTCGACATGCCAAGAGGGACCCCAAGACCCATGCCATGGGTCGTGGTCTGCGAAATTGGCAGACCTTGAGAGCAATATGGCAAAGGACTACCACCAGTCATTCTCTCCGTGCCAGGTGGCGTGCCCTTGCGCACAACCAATGGAAGCGCTTCTGTCTGATCGGTGGAGAGTCCGGGTGAGACCAAACCGTAGTGTGCTTGTGGAGACCGAGATGTCTGCTCACCATAGCTGTGCAGAGAGCGACCTGCCGCACTTTCTACCCTGACAGAAGAACTGGCAAAACGTAGTGGCCCGAGAGGTTCAAGGCCCAGAGAAGAATGAGAATTTGAGGCAAGACGTTGAGAAGGTGGTGCTGAAAATAATTTGTTTGGGTGGTGGTGATTCTGCTGTTGTTCTTGTTGAGGATGGTTGTGGTGGTGATTCTCATGTTGTTCCTGTTGCGGATGATTGTAGTGGTGATTCTGATGCACATGAGGTTGTGAATAAAGGGGATGGCGATACGAATGATGGTGATAAAGATGTTTCTGTTGGTGGTTATTTCGTAGCTTATCTTGTGACTTCTGTCCAAGTTGTTGTGTTTGTGAAATTGATGTTTTCTCATCCTGTGTGAAAGTTTTTACAACCACATCAACCACATGTGCCACAGCACGTGCTAGCTCATGCTTCAATGCGAGTGCCAACTCCGAACGGCTCGGCGTTTGCACTTCTTCATCTTCTTCACCTTCCTGAGGCTCATCTTTACCGTCCAACTTCTGGAGTCTAGTATTATCCTCCCTTGTCGTACCAGGCTCCGACATGGTCGAGGAGCTTCTGACTGATGAACCAGTCCTCTCTGCAGGTCTAGCCATGTCTCCTTGTTTCTCATCTTCTTGTTCTTCTTCATGTACAACAGAGCCCTCACACTGACCTGGTTCTAACTGTTTCACATTTCGTTCTTTTGAAGCTTCGCGATCACCGTCATGTTCTTGAGGCTGCGCAATGTCCTCATGTTCATGCTCATCACCGCATTCTTTACCATTATATTCATCTTCTTCCTCGTCCAACTTTCTCTCACTTTGCTTTTTAACTCTAATGTCATCTACAAAGCCCTTGAGAGACACTTCTTCTTCAGACTCGTAAGCACACGAGAAGCGACGATGTAGTCGCACAAGCTGCTGCTGCATCTCCTCAATTTGTTTTCTGAGGCGTCTCCGCTCGTCATTCTTTAAGTGCTGCTTGCAATCTCCTCCTGCCATTTCTTCTTCCTCCTCATCATGTTGTTGTTGTTGAACTTGTAACTCCTGCAGTTCCCGTAACTGCGACTCAATCTGCTGTTGCGGCAATCGCTGCTTGCGCTTGTTCTCCCGTGGGCTGGTGGTTCCATGCTCCTCTGTGCGAGCATTCATGCTGCGGATGATGTTCTCAACACGAGCGCGTTTTGCTTGCATGTTAAATCCATCTCCAGTAGTGCTGCATTTGCTCCCTTGAGGTGATAATCGCTCTTGTCTGCTGACCCCTGACCCATCGCTGTACATATCCTCATCACTAGACTCCCCACCACAGCGAAGGACACCCGGAGCAGATAGTGTGCTTGGCATCTCACTCAACCTGTGTTGCTGCAGCATTATTTGCTGATGCTGTAGCTGTTGATGCTGTAGCTGCTCATGCTGTAGCTGCTGAAGGTGCTGATGCTGTAGCTGCTGATGCTGTAGCTGCTGATGCTGTAGCTGTGGATGCTCTTGAACTGCTCCGTTAGGTTGCAACATTTGTGAATAAACACCCCCTCTCACCCCAAATCCATCCTGCTCAAATCCAACACCTTTGTTGAGGAGATTTCTCAGTACTCCCACAGACATGTCTCCGAAAGGGGTCATCGCCACCTGGTCGTGCTCAAGTAATTGCACGGCACAGCCAGGCCGACACTCGGGTGTGGTTCTGAGCCTCGAGCCGAACGTCGTCCGTGCCGCCCTCACGTCCGTGGTTCTCGTTATGCCCAGTCGACTTCGCTTCACCCCGATGTCCACACGTCTGCGCTTGGCGTGTTGGCTGGCGCCAATAAAGCTCCCACTCAGCGCATGACAGTGCATCACTTTGGGGAGGTGCACATCTTCTGGAGTGGCCACCACAATGGCTGGGCCTTTCAGTACTTGTTGGTACCTGGAAAAAGCAGCCAAAATGGGAAAAAATTACAGCCTCATTCACAATTCCTTCTGAATTCTCGCCAACAATTTATGATCTCTGATTTTTTTTTATTTCCTGGAAAGCGATTAGAATCGCTTGAAGAGCATGACTGTTCATTATTAATTGCAAGTTAATAAATGGAAAGAAAAAAAACGAGTACACCACAATGCTATCACACTTAACACGGAGTCAATTTGGCAATACATTTGATGACGTTTGTTCTCCGTTACTGTAACAACCATCTAATGCTGTTGCTGTCGTATTTTCAATTCGTTCTCCCTCTCACAAATGTACAATATGTGTTGTACTCGTGTTTGTCATTCTGGGCCAGTCGGACTGGTTAAGTCGGTTGAAGAATGACAAACGAACCACAGTAGATGGTATAATTTTGTACCCCCATGGGTTGCCCTTTTTCACCCACTTTGAGTGCCTTGGGAGCCACCGCTAGAAGGCAACCTATGCAGGCCCCACTGGTAGTTATGAGAGGAATTTTGAATTTCACCTGCACACAATGGCTTGGGATATTTTCAAGGGGTCATGAGATCTTTAACCTCCACCGGCAGCCGATGCTGGCAGACTGTTCTCCAGCTTAAGGTCCCGTCCGGCAGACTCATCGGTGCATTTCCCTGCCTGTGAAACTCCAGGCTGACAGTTTGTAGTTGGGTCTGGAATAGAAGCGAGACGAGACAGCTCCGAGATGAGTAGGCTATACCATTGAGCTATTCTGTCAGCCCAATACTTGTACACACACACACACCACACATACAGAAACAGGCGTTGTGGAAATATATCAAAGGTCAGGCATTTGGACCTGTGGATACAAGACACTAAGTATCACAGCCACTTGCCCTTGAGCTAATTTGAGTTCAATTCCGAAATCCAGATCAGATTATAAACTGTCACGCTGGTGTTTCACAAGCAGGATGATGCACAATGGGGGTTGTCGGATGAACGTGAACCCAGAGACCCGCCTCCTGGTATTGGTTGTCAGTCGACTTTAAAGATCCCATCGTGTCTTTCACAAATTGTAGGCGATCGTCACCAGGCCCCTGGCCAAATTCCAAATGCTTACCCCAAATACAACCTCGGATTGCAATGGCAAACCCCCTGACTACGATGTTTGGCACGAGACCGTTTTGCCTGCCCATGGATACCTGCCCTCGTGCCCACCACCAAACTGACGGATCAACGTTTACAATGGAATCTTGTGTGTACCCACATCGTTGTGCATTGCACGCACGACTGTGATTGTCCGCGTTGATGCGACTATTTGATCTTTAAAAGCAATCGAATCGTTTTTGCAAGTTCCATGAGCTTTGCTCAAGACAATTGCGATGCGAAGGGTCGTATAGATATCGCTGGAGCACGATCCTTCGTAAATATATTTCATCGAGACACGTAAACTGAAATGTTGTTGTTGAAGTTCGTGCGCTTTTCCAGGGCATCGGAGCTGTCGAGGCAGAGTCAGAGCAAAGCGTTCCAGGGGTCGTTTACCTTTACCTTCACAGTGGTGCTAATCAGAGCACGAGGGATTTCGGATTTGGCCAGGGTGACGAGACAACCCCTCGCCTACCATTTGGGATCATCAAGGTCCAGCGGCAACCAACGTTGACAAACGTCTCCACGGCTAAACGTCCTCTCCGAAGGACGGGGTACTCATTGGTGCAGCTCCCGGTCTGCCATTGTGAGCAACACAATCCAACGGCTTATACAGTCGGGTCAGGAATCGAACTGGCGGCGACGAGTTTCGTCGAAACCCAAAGCGCTTCCGAATTAGCGATCATCGGAAACGTGTCGGGAAATCGTGTCGCCGCAAGGGGAAGCGGGTCTCGGGTGCGCTGAGCTGTCCATGAGGTTGTGCGTGCGTAGAGTAAACAAGGCGCAAAGCGCGAATATTCCTGGTCAACGCAAACAGTGCGGCAGTCAAAGTTCGCCCAAACGGGAACCGGACGGCTTGTCTCAGCAAGACCAGGAGCAAGACCAGCGGGGTCGGTCTGTCACCGCGGATCTGCGTTCCGCGCTCTCCGGAGCGAAGTTAGATCAAAGCGCGGTACCGACCCTCTCGCCATAAACAGCCGTGACGGTCGATTGACCCGGGTTGTAACCCACGATGGGAGACTCACGAGGCCTTTCCGTGCCGTCTGCTTTCGATCGCCGCCGGTGCTGGACCCGTCACCATGAGTCGGGTCGCGCTGACACCGCGGGGGACTCATTTAAAGACGGAGACACGGGTCTCTCCGTGAACCCCGCCCACCTGCTGCTCGATGGGGGCGGGGTCACGATGTCGCCCAATCGGTGCGCGCAAACCTGCGGGCGTTCCCTCCCTTTAAACCCGACGTGCGACGTCATTGGCGTGCGGCAGTCGGCTCGTGTTCTGCGCGTGACGTCATCGCACGGCGCTCGACGGCCATCCTGACGAGCCAATGAGCGAGGCGCGTGGGAGGTGAACCTACAAACATTGACGCGTGTTCTCTGGACGGCTCTCGAACGCAGGTCGTCGCGCGGAGGAGGAATCGACTCAAATCCATCGGTTGACCTTATTGCGCGTTCTAGAGACTCGTGTTGCCTGTTTCTCGCAATTTGTAGCATTCACCAGTAACTCGTCTCTGTCGCAGCGACAATAAACGGCGCATTCTCGTCCTTAAAACGGCACGAACAACACACACGCACGCACGCACACACACACACACACACACACACACGCGCACACACACACACACACACACACGCACACGCACACACACACACACACACACACACACGCACCGCACACACACACACACACACACGCGCACACACACACATACACACACACCCACAACCACACACACATACACACACCACACCACACACACATACACACACACACCATACATACACATACACACACCACCAACACACACACACACACACGCACACACACACACACACGCACACACACACACACACATACACACCACACACATACATAACACACACCACACACACACACGCACGCACACACACACACACACACGCGCACACACACACATACACACACACATACACACACATACGGTGCACACACAAACTGTAAATCCTGAAGTTGGTCCCGTTTTAACCTCGACGGATGTGGACGTTTTGTTCACCTGTGATCGCTCGACGTGTTTCCGAGTTGTCGAGTGTTTCGTGCGGCGTCGCGAAAAGAAGGTGCACGGACACGGAGCACGGTGAAATGCGCACTCGAACGTGCGTGCATGCGTCCGTTCCATGGCGACCATGAATCACCAATGCGATCTTGCTGCTCCCGTGGCCCCGACGAGCCTTGTTGTTGTTGTTGTTGTTTGCTTGCCGTGATATTGAAGCGGCTGCGGGTTAATTGGAGGCAAGGAAATTGGTTGTCGGTCGAATGCGGTTTTTTCCCGCCGAAGCCCAACTGAAATGAGTGAGTGCCACTCGGGCAGATCGTTTCAATTGTACCATCTCGGACGAAGGTGCGCGACGCGCACCACGAACGCACCGACGCCGTACAGATTGCCGCTCTCTTTGTGCTCCGATAATTGATGTCATTCGCGGGTCTCACGACGACGGTCGCCCTTGTAAGCCGGCGGTCCATGAACACGCGCCGCGCACGCGGTGTAAGGTCCGCGCCCCCGTGCGCTCACTTCACATCAAACCTTTGCATTGTTTGAATGGAACCAACAACATGCTGGCAAGGAGAAGCTCATGACGTTTCGGCCGTTCACCTTTCGTCGGAGCATCACAAGGACGAAGGATGAACGCCCGAAACGTCACGAGCTTTTCTCCTTGTGATAGCATACATACCTCGATGTGAGATCCACGTCACCTGTCCACCTGTCCACCGACGTAAATCAACACTATAGCCGTCACCAGCAAGACCAGTTCTCCAATACACCTAATTGCAGGATAAGATTCCATTAAACATTTGCATTTCATCGTTTCTTTCGTCGTTCTGCTGTCGCTTTCTGCGATCGGTGCGTGCGCGGGAACCCATTGGGATCGAAGAAGCCGCTCGATTTGATGGATTGAGGGTTAAATTTTCGAAACGTTCGGCAAACTTTCCCCAACGAATTCGGCGTGGCAATACCTGCGGCGAAAAGTTTCGTTCGATTGGCTTTTCAAGTTTTGAGAGAGAGAGAGAGAGAGAGAGAGAGAGAGAGAGAGAGAGAGAGAGAAGAGAGAGAGAGATGAGAAGAGAGAGAGAGAGAGAGAGAGAGAGAGACTCCCACACTGCCCTCTAGCGTCTGTCCCCCCACGGACGAGGACAAAAACGAGTTGGAGAAGTTTTCGCAACGACATTCCCAATAGTCCATGAAACAGCAACTTTATGACTATTTTTCAATATGTGAGTAAATACGATTTAGTAAGAAAATATTTTTCCGCAAGTCTGACGCTCGCGATACATCATGGCGAATGGAGAGGGTCGCCGTGCCTTTGACAATCGCGAGTCTCTAATTGCGAGAACTTTTTTTGAACCATCCTCGCGCATATCGTTCTGGATGTATTATGACCTCGAACTTCGTCCTTGTTTTTGGGTGTAAATGCCGAAGATGACTATTGGTATCAGTAGGACGAATGTTGCCGCAACTCAATAACTCAGGTTGTCCACAAACCTCGTCGTAAATCGGTTCGTAGCGCAGTGCCCCTTATATATATATATAAGAGGACGCAGTGGAGGCGATCAGACTGTACATCGACGGCGGTTCACATTGCTGACTTTGTCGGTAACTGGGTAAGTACACGTGTCCGTGTAATCGTAGTCCGCCTCTTCGCAACGCGGTTACCACTTTTCTGCGACACATTCAAATTCTGCAAAAGAAGTTCAAAAAATTTGAAAACGGCGTCACAAGGAAAGTTTACCCGCGATGTAATGATGTTCCACCACAACGTTGGAGGATATTCATTTGATACTTTCGTAAATAATCAGTAAATTCCTTGAAAACACCGACCTTTATCATTTAGAACATCATCTGTACTCGAGTAATTTTAAGTTGTGTTTTCAGAGTTAAACATCCAGACTTTAAACTCGTGGCTGCACACGCACGCACACTTGGGTGCGTGACGTGCTGCGTTCAAAAAGTTATCGGAACGAGAGACTCGTAAACACTCAAACGCGAATGTTGGTCTGTAACTAGTCAGAGGAAACATTTCCTCACGAGTTATATGTAACTTGCCTCTGACCTGTCTCGCCCCTGGGTTTGGATAAACTGTCGCCCTGGTGTCGCACATGCTTGTTGGCTTATGATCTTCGGGTGTTGAATTAAAGGCCCCTTGTCGTGCGGTTGATAATTATTACACCAGGTGGGTTGACTCAGTCTGTCATCCTTCCGAGGTCGGTAAAATGAGCACCAGATTACTGGTAACGGGGGGGGGGGGGGGGGGCACCGCATCAGCGGCACGGCTGTACTTCCAGAAATGATGAAACCAGCAGCCACGGGCTGCGTGCGAAACGACAGCAACATGCAGAGCGAGGCATCGATGTCTGTGCGGTCCATCGGAAGGACATTAAAGCTGAGTGTTCCGACTGCTAGCATCAGTGAGTGACGTTGAAGATCCCACGGTATCCTTCACGAAGAGTGTGTGAGTTATCGCCGGCACAACTAACCCGAAGCAGAGAATACTTTGGCAGAACCGACAATCTATAGACAGCATGCTGCACGATAATAATAATAATAATAATAATAATTGTAATTATTATATATTAAAAAAAATAATGGAAACTTGGCTTTTCTCACACTATTGCGATGGACTCGTTGCGAGAACATTTTGAACGCCCCCTCTCTCGTACGTACACATTCCCAGGGAAAACGCATTCAACGAGGGGCAACGACAACGATCGTTGCAGAATATTATTCATAATTTGACAACCAAACAACAGTGTAAACGGTGATCAAAGCGGGACAAGTCCGTAAGTACACATAATAGCCCGTTAAAGTGTTCGTTCCCCGGCGCTGCGACATCTCGGGGACATCGCGCACGGCCACGATGAGAACAGATGTTTCATCCAAATGCAATAAAAAACGAACCTTTTGGCCGCTTTCCATGTCTGCACTCTCACCACCTTAATGCGTTCGCGGGGCCCTTTGAAGTTTCCCTCGATGGGATCGGACGCGATGATCGCCCGACGCGTTGCATCAACCGGCGACTGGAACACATTTGTCATTTTCTCCCAAGTTTGGCGAAGAAAGAAATAAACCATTTGCCTTGGCTTTAGGGGTCCGTGTGGGACCGTCTGTCATTGCACTAGGTGAACGTTGCTAATATGTACGTGTCAAGAAGGGGGTTCATCGCAAGCTCGGCAGCATTGTTTCGTGCGTTTGCTTCGCTGTTCGGACATGTGAGCGAAGGGTCTGGGAAAGGTCCATTGACCGTTGGGTGTTTCGTAAACCGATCCTTGGGAACTATGATGATTGCCTCCGACTTCGGTATCTCCTCGTGTGGGATTCACGATCTGCCCCCATTGCTTGAGGTTCTGCATGAGGACCCGATTCAAATGGATCAGGGTTGTGTGTTTTGAGTGCTGTCCCCGGTGAACGGAGTGCGTAACGTGAGTAACTCGATTGGGACCCGCGGAGGAAGGGAAGGCAGTGAAAGGGAATGCGTACTTGCAATTAAGGCGATCGCAATGATTATGTGAAGATCATTTTTACTCCTGATATTACCTTGACATACGAGTGGCTGATCCATGAGATTGTAGAGGGTGATGGAAAAGTCCCCGTCCACCATAACCTGGTGAACCCTAACCCTAACCCAAACCCGAACAGCTCGAGTGTCCACAGATCTGCTGCATAATGTGTTTGGTGACAGAAACATGTGCAATAATCTTTGGCCACCAACATCTCGTGATCTTTCACCCGTCGATTATTATTTGTGGGGAGCATTAATAGGTGAAGTGTACACAAATAACCCCCACACTCTCGAGGAACTCAGGGAAACCATCATCAATATCATCCACAATATCTTGCAACTTGAACTGGCCGTGTTTTAGGAACAAAGTAACACGAGTGGATCCATGGGAGACCATTTCCAACATCTAATGTAAGTAGTGCAAGCGAAATGAACTGCATTGCAGGTGCACAGGGATCTTTCGATCACCTGTACAAAGTGGTTGGGATGGGGGAGGAGAGAAGTAACACCCCCCCGATTTCCCACCCTCAAACCATTCAAAATGCGTCCCTTCCCACCAACTAATTTACCTTGTTTACACTGCTTAGTACCTTACATTGCATTGCATGGAAACAGTCAAACAGGGACAGGAGAGGAAACTAAAAACTTCCAACATTTTCTTTCGTTGTAAATAAGTCCATTTCATTGCAAAATACAATGATATTGTGTATCTATGAGGGTTGCCAGAATAATCTTGACTCTAGAAGTACGTGCACTCGTCTCTCAGCTGTATAGTTGAGGTTTGAATCCCGATCTGGTGGTGAACTGTCATTATGGTGTTTCACATGCAGGGCTAAGTATCAATGGGTGTGACGTCCCTCGGAAAGATGTTCGGCCGGAGAACCCGTCTGCCAGAAGTCGTTGTTTGTGGACTAGTTATCTGTGTCTTTCATGAAGAGTAGGTGAGTTATCGCTGGAATGCTGAACAAATTACAAACTCCTGCCCTAATCACCTTCAGTTGAACGCCAAGCCTCGCCAGCCGGTTCGTGAAAGTCTTCGGCCAAACACCTTCCCCGGCCAATGCCGCAACAAGGAGGAAATAATTGGAGCCATTAGTTATCTGCGATTGAAATCGTTTGTCCAAACCAATAATGGAGGTTGGTCTCACAATCCTTCCAAACCTCACTTGGATCGGTCTTTACACACATACAGCATGAAGGGGGAGGTGGGGGGAGGGGGGGGATGTTGTCGAGTTATCCAGCTTGTAGGCCTGCAAAGTTGAATCGTGTTGTGAGTTTGAGTAATTCGTTTTTCGTAGATGATTTCTCTCCTTGCGTGTCAGATTTTCTACCTCTTCACCGTGACAGATGCTTTTAACCCGAGATGTTCAAGGAAGTTCCTCCACGGTTCTTGGGTGACATGTTCATCTCCCAATGTAACGGTTTGTTCCTCCTCAATATATTACATCCACTATGCCAAAGTATCTGAGATTCCGCTCCTCCCCCTTCCTTCCCCGTTACCATCTATAATGGAACAGATGCGTATATGGGCCATCTTTGGGCCATATGGGCCATCCAACACACGAACACACACACACACGAATATATGAACATATATACATATATATATATATACATATATATGTCGAAATATATGGAGCGTGACGAGCACTCCCTAAATATTTTGATTTACCCGCCAATCACATCACGTGCCTTCTGGTTGAATGCTTTGCATTAGCGGCAAGAATCGACTGGGTGGCAGACAGACGGTTGTTCTGTGTGGATTATGCGGTTTTACCGTGTGAGACATAATCCGCGGCGATGCTCACCATAACAGTCAGGAGATGCGATTGATATATTCATATACATATGCATATATGCATATGGCCTGTTGCAGCTATTACCTGAAAAAAACTGCTCCCTTTAATCTGTCTACTCAACAACCCCTTCTCTCATTCCCCTTTACTCCTTCACACATGTCCTTCAATTCACTCCCACTTATTCTCCTTTTTCCACTGTCTTCTTTACACCTTCACATACTTCCATTCAACATAATCACTCACTTCCCTCAATCCTTTCATCCACTCCCAAATCATATCCCTTCTCTCACCCTTCCCTGAGCACAAGCTGCTGTTTTAAGCGAATTTGGTTCAGCTATTAAACAGTGCATAGATATCAAACAAACACTTTGAATGATCATGATAATTTCCAATGTCGATGGTTTTCATGCAGAGTATCGACATATTTTATTACATTTTGATTTGTAATAGCCACCACCACAAGGGATAGCAGACTATATTCTATATTCACTATATTCACACTATATATACACTCACACTATATTCAGCCTTGAGGACGCAGGCTAATTACGTACAAAAGCCTTAATTTATTATACAAATTGCTCATCCCATTTATTTGGGTGGTTTATTGGTTTGACCACTGCCTCAATCACTCCCAAAAAAAAACAAGTAAAAAAGACATAAAATGGCAGCCCCCATTGTTTAAGTAATTTTGCTGTATGGAGTTAGAGGGCTAGCCAATATTTATGTACAACTAAAATGGCCACCACTCTACCAGTCGGCCATCTTTGATCAGATCGCAAAATATAGCGGGGGACATGTATTTGCCATCATGTACTGTGTTTGTGCCAAGTTTTAACAAAATCAGACCATGCACGTATAAGAAATGATTGGGTACACATTTAAGTAACAAATGTAAGCCATCATTGCATATGTAAGCATATGTAAGCCATCATTCGATATCTGTGTTCCAAGTTTGAACAACATCAGTAAATGCTTGTCTGAGAAATGGTTGAGGATGTGTTCAACATCAGGGTTTTTTTTCCAACTAAAATGGCCGCCAGTCAGCCATCTTTGGCTTAATCTTGAAGAAAAAAAACATGACACGCTTATGTAAGCCATCGATCCTTATCTGTTTGCCAAGTTTGAACAAGACCGATGAATGCATGTCCGAGAAATGGTTGAGGACATGTTTAACATCAGGGTTTTTTTTTTACAACTAAAATGGCCGGCAGTCGGCCATCTTTAATATGATCTCGAAAAAAAATTATACACATAATATGTATACCATCATGTGTTGTCTTTCTGCCAAGTACAAATATAATCGGTCCATACATGTCCGAGAGAGATATGGTTGCAGACGCACACACGCACGCACTCATGGACATGAAAATTGAGACCTAATCCATAAGCCCCTGTTTCGGACTAAGTCCAACGGGACTTTTTTTATTTTTTTTTGTATACCTTGTCGAGGCTCGTGTGAGAGCTAACACACAACGCACATCAAGGGCATGAGACAAGAGGCGGGAGTGGGAGGGACAAAACAGTGGGGAACAGACACATTAGGAGATCTGTGGAAGGGAGAGGGATGGACGAGGAACATGGGGAATAGAAGATGGACATTACAGGGACTTTCAGGAAGGAAAGCAGGGAATTTGAAGGAAGTGGGCTTGGGGGATTATCGGGGTAGAAAAGATCGAGGATTTGGATGGAGATGATAACAGGTGTGGTGAACAGCTGTTTTGAAAGCCTGGAGGGAAGAATGGAAAAATAGAGTGAGGAGTTTATTCCAAAGGCGGGAAAAAAGAGGAATGAAAGAGTGAAGTGAGCAGTGATTCGTGATTTTGGTAGTTTTACCAGAAGGGGTTGTTGGCTGACCTTGAGCGCCCTGAGGAAATGTGGTGGGGACAAATCGCAGAGAGAGCAGAGGGAGCAAGGCTGGAGAGGAGACGATAGAAGACAGAGAGACCACCGACCAACCTGCGGTGATTGAGTGAGAGGCCCAAAGACTCAGCATCATTGCGGGAGATGCTATGATCCGAAATGCCCTGGTTTCTACAGCGTGAAGCCGAGAAAGGTGGGAGGCAGGAGCACCAGCCCAGAGGGAGAGCAGTACTCCATCAGGCTACAGACAAAAGCTTTGTAAGTGGTCAGGAGCTCAGGAGGCCGAGGAAGGACTTTGCACGACGGAGGATTCCCAGTCGGCGACTGACTTTGGAGGCGAGGTTTGAAATTGGGCTTTCCCAGGAAAGGTCATGGCAGATAGTGAGACCAGAAGCTTGAAAGAAAGGACTTCTTCCAGAGGATTGTTGAGAAAGTGGATGGGTGGGTTTTCTAAACGGTCCTTTTGAAGAGACATAGTGAGAGTGTGAGAATTGTCCGGATTGAAAGACATGTTCCACGTGTTGGACCAGTGTGATTTTATCCAGATCTGCAGTGAGCGAAGAAGCTGCTGCTTGCCGGTCTGAGGATGACCGATGGTACGGCAGAGGGTGGAGTCATCAGCAAAGAGATATAGAGGATTTTCCAGAGAGTCGGAGAGATCATTGATGAAAACCAGAAAAGAACAGGGCCCAGAACGCTACCTGAGGAACTCCAGCCTGGACAGGAAGAGGATGAAAGAACTCCATTAGGGCCACACGTTGACTGCGACAGGAGAGGAAGTCTGCGAGCCATGAGTGGAGATGCCTTGGATACCATGGGAGAGAGTTTGTTGAGTAGGGCAGGTGCCAGACTGTGTCAAAAGCACGTGATATGTCCAGGGATACGGCTCGGATTTCCTGTCTGGCATTGAGGACCTCCATCCATTGTTGGAGAGCAGAAGCAGCATATCAAGGTAAGTGTACCTGGTCTGAAACCAAATTGATGATCGGAAATCAAGCCATTGGAGAAGAGGAAGGATTTCATGTCTGACGCGATGATGGATTCCATAACCTTGCTGGATGATTGGGAGAAGGCTGATTGGTCTGTAGTTGCAGGGATCTGTTTTTGCACCTTTTATATGCAGGGCAGTGATGTTGCAGATTTCCAAGCAGATGGCAGATGACCTTGAGCAAATGAGAGGGTGAATAGAACAGAGAGAGGGTGAGCAAGAACAGAAGAGCAGGCTTTGAGGACACGTGGGCTGATGCCGTCTGGACCGGTTGCAGAATCTGAGTCGAGTTTGACAGCAAGCTCTCCACCTTGTCAGGAGAAAGGACACAGAGTCCAGGACAGTTGGTGCGACTGGGTAAGGTGGGTAGAGAAAGTGATGGGTTTTTGACACAAGATTTAGCTGCAAACACCGAGTTTAGCATTCAGCTTTTTCACGTGCGGTATCAGCAGTGCGGCCATTTGAGGTAAGGGAGGGGATGGAGGGAACATACACCAGAAAAATGATTTAGACGCCACCAGGTTTTGAGGAGGGAGAGAGGTTTGAGAGTTCAGACTTGAGATTAGAAAGATGTGTTTTTCTGGCTCTCCTGAGGGTTGATACACACTTGTTCCGAGCTTTATGGAAGAACTGAGATTGCCCTCAGTTGCGTTTGCTTTCCATGAGGCAATGCAGATTGTTTCAGGACAACTGCCTCGCCACAAGCTTCAGTAAACCAAGGGCGGGAGTAAGGTAGGACAACTGAAGACGAGAGGATAAATCTGTGCATGAGGGAGAGCAAGTTTCTTGAAAGAATTCCCAGGATGAGTTGATGTTGGAGAAAGTAGCGATAAGAGACCAGTCTATAAGTTTGATGGCTGCTTGAGACCCTGCCAGTCGGCTTGAGTGAAATGCCAGACTCGACGGCGGTGAGGTGGTTCTCTGATAATAGCCAGAGAGATGTACACTTTGACAAGGACGTGGTCAGAAAAACGGATTGGAGCGGAGGAAGAGCAGCAGATATTTCAGGAAATCTGTCAAAATCAGATCCAGAAGAGATGAGTACCATTGTTGAGATCCGGTCGGAAGTTGACCGATTGAGTCAGTCCCAATGAGTCGCAGAAAGCTTTTGCTGAGGTGCCATGACAGGTGAGAGAGTACCCACACCTAGCCAACTGCATGATGACAATTGAAGTCGCCACATAAGAGAAGAGAGAGTTTGATGAGAAGATAGAAGATGGTCCATGTTTTCGGATAGTGAGGTGCAGATGGAGTCATCACTGTTAGGTGGACGGTACATACACATATAAACATGAGGTGGGAGTGGAGGGAAGCCGTAGCCAGAGGTATTCCTGGGGTGTGGGGAGTGAGAGCAGTGCATGGAGAGTGAGGAATAGAGTCTTTGATGAAGAGAGCAACTCCTCCACCAGGACGAGGCTCAGGTCTGTCATACCGTGGAGGAGTAACCAGGGAGAGATACTTGGGAGTCAGACACGTCTTGGGGAGGAAAGTTTCTGTTAGGCAGATTATGTCTGGTTTGTCAGTGGCAACCTGTATGGAAAGATCTGAAATTTTGAGCGAAGGCCCCGGATATTTGAGGTCCACACTTTTAATGAAGAAGTAGGGGAGGAGGCTTTGGTGCAGGGTGGGGGGTAGGGGGAGGTAGGACAAGGACGAGGAGGGAGGTAAGGAGGTTGTTGAAATAGTGTGGGGGTTGCAGAATAGCTAGGGAGGGGGCCGGTGAGGAGAGAAAAAGCTCTGTTGTGCTGGGGAGAGGGGGACAAGAGAGGGGAAGAAGGCATTGAGGATTTGAGGAGGGAGTGAAGAGATGGAGGTGAGAGAGCAGTGGAAGGAGGCAGCTTTGTGATAGAGGGGGCAACTTTGAGAAGGATGAGTGAGGGGATGAAAGGTGGGACAAAGGTGAGGGGGGAATTTTTGAGAGAGGTGAGAGGGAGGCTTGGAGGAGAAGAGTGGATGGTTGCTTTGAGAGTGAGAGTGAGGGTGAGAGGGTGATTGGCACTGAAGTTGGAAAAAAAAGAATGTTGATGGAAAGCGAACATTTATAGCAAACTGGGGTTTTTTTAAGTTTTAGGTCAGAGATGCGATTTAACACAATTCGTGATGGATGCAATAAAAGCAAATTCAGAGAATGGAGAGAAGAAACGCTGTAACAGTTGGATTTTTTAGGCAAGGAATGAAGGAGAGGTCGAAATGAGAGCAGTCTGTTAAAATAGCAGAAGAGTAGTGCATTATGATACAGTAAAGAGTAACACATGTGTGAGAGAGGAAGATGAAGCATTACAAGATATCGTTTTTGTTATTATTATGAATGTTTGAGAGAGTTTAAAACAGATTAGGTCATGGAAGTGTTGTAGAAAAAAATCGAGGAAGAAGAAGAGGAGGAGGAGGAGGAAGAAGAAGAGGAAGAAGAAGAGGCGATAAGAGGGGAGAAACGTGTGGGGGTTTTTTGTTTTTTTTTATAGATAAGAAATAGAGAGATTAGTTGGGAGAAATGGGGACGTTAGGAAAGTGGGAAGATAGAAATTGAAGGTAATGGGAGAAAAAACAAATAAAACGATCGTACACCGAGCGGAACCGGTAGGCCTCAGCCGAGGCCTCAAGCCTCAAGCCTAGCCTCAAACACCGGTAAGACAACGTCGCCAAAAATCACAAAATAGCACGATTTTTGAAACAAAACCGAACTAGGAACACACAGTAACATGTAGGTGAGAAAAATAAACAGTTAAAACGGGACAAATAACGACGCGGAAACTTATCTTTGAGATCGTCAGCAGAGAGCTCCTAAGGAGACCTCTCGACGCTCCAAACCCAACTTACCCAGCTAAAATAACCCAGCTTACATACATGAAGCAAAAACATGCCTACTACTTATGTGCATAATAATACACTGTGGTTTTAACCTCAGATAATTTAAATCGTGAATATGAGACTTCTGAAGACCTTTAGGTATTCCAGAAAACCAACCTGAAAGACACCTCAATTTTAATCCTGACAATTGTGGGTGGAGTCAAGCCAGCTCACCAGTCAATGGGTTTGAAGGCTTCATACTCACACAGCTTCAATACATTTTTAATATATATTAAAAACGTAATGAAGCTGCTTGTATGTAAGCTGGGTTATTATTTTTTTGAGAGTGATCAAGGCAGCAGCCTGGCCAACACAGCACCCAAATAAATGGCTGAGGAATTTGTATAATAAATTTTACCTTTTGTACATAATTAGCCCAAGTCCTCAGGGCTGAATAGTGTGAGTGTATCGTTTAGAGCTATTCCTATGTGATGCTATTACTATATTTAAAACATAATGAAGCTGCGTGCGTTTGAAGCTTTCAAACTCATTGACAGGTGAGCTGGCTTGACTCCACCCACAATTAAATATTCTTCTTCTTCTTCATCTTCCTCTTCTCCTCCTCCCTTGAGAAAGGGTGAGGTCCAATGGTATCAACATTCTGCCCTGCCTCGACCACAATACGCCTTCACTTCCGCCTGTCCTCAGCCATCTCTCTCCACTCTCCACCGACCCCACCTTATTGATATCACTCCTCACACAATCCTCCCATCTCAACCATTGCCTACCTCTTTTCCTACCACCTTGCTCACTCAACCTATCCTCTCTCTTTGCCATTCTCTCTTCCTCCATCTGCACCATGTGTCCAGCCGACCTCAGCTGGCGTTTCTTTTTTTTAACCAATCTCCCCATCAAGCTCATCTGCACACCAATCTCCCCCTCAGTCCATTCATCCTTCTTCTATCCACCCTCTCCACTCCCACAATCCTCCTGACCCAGTTGTTCTTGCAGACTTGCAACCTCTCTTGTTTCTCTGTCAGTGCCACCGTTTTGAGACTGTAAAGGTAGGCCGGCATCACACAACTCAACAAAACTTTCCCTTTCAATTTCCTTGATTTTTTTTGTCTGGCATTACTTCCTCCACCCTCCTCCATGCATTCACACCCACCTGAATCCACCACTGCACCTCTGCCTCAGACTTGCCATCCTGTTGTTCTCCCCAGATCCTCAAACCTATTTCCATATTTGATCTCCTTCCCTCATAACCTGATATTCATTTCTTTTCTCTGCTGCCTGACCCACATCACCTCAGTCTTCTCCATACAGTCTTCTTCAGCCCATGCTTCCCAAATGCCTCCTTCCACTCCACCAGTACTTCCTGCATCTCCCCCATACTCTCCACCACAACAGCCAGATCATCCGCATACATCATCCTCCTCATACTACCCCTCATGTTTACCTTCCTGCTTACCAGCTCCAACACCATGATAAATAGGAGGGGGCTGAGAGTGCTTCCCTGCTTCAAACCGACAATCACGCTGAACTCCTCTGACATCTTATGACCAACCAAAACTCTTCCCTTCGTTCCGTTGTACATCCCTTCTACCAACCTAACTTCTGCTTCTGGCACTCCCATCCATCTCAGTGTCGCTATCACCAGCTAGGTACTCATCAGGATAAATGAGGTCCCCCACCAGGGTTCCCTTGATGGGTGGGTTTGTGAATTGTGAGTAACCCTTGTGGAATTAAAAACAACATCCACAAAAGGGCAGAAGGCAACCTAGCTTTGCTAACGACCAATTTACTATGCAGGTGGAGGCGTGGTAACACACCAGCAGGAATCGTTCACCAAAACCTCCAAATGAATTACAACACAGAGAACCAAAACGTACCCCTTTGAACGTGGGGCCTCCGAGCATGCTAACTGCTATTTATCCTCTTTATCTCTTTGCTGATGACTCCACCCTCTGCCGTACTATCTGTCATCCCTCAGATCGGCACGCAGCAGCCTCTTCACTCTCTGCAGATCTGGATAAAATCGCAAGCTGGTTCAACACTTGGAAAATGTCTTTCAATCCTGACAAATCTCACACTCTCATGATGTCTGTCTGAAAGGACTGTCCAGGCACCCCCCCCCGCATTCTACTTTCTCAACAATCCTCTTGAAGAAGTCCTTTCATTCAATCTTTTAGGCCTCACTATATGCCACAATCTTTCCTGGGAAAGCCACATCTGTCCTCCAAAGCCAGTTGCCGACTGGGCATCCTCCATCGTGCAAAGTGCTCCCTTGGCACACCTGAGCTCGTGACCATGTAAAAAGCTTTCGTCCGCAGCCTGATGGAGTCCTGCTCTCCCCTCTGGGCTGGTGCTCCCACCTCTCTCGACTTCACGCTGTGGAAACCAAGGCATTTAGGATCATTTGTATCTTGCACGATGAGGCTGAGTCTTTGGGTCTCTAACTCTCTCACCGCAGGCAGGTCGGTGGTCTTTCTGTCTTCTACCATCTGCTTTCGGCATCGACCCCCCCCCCGCTTTGTCTGCGATATGTCCCCCCCCCCCCATATTTTCGCAGGGCTCTCGAGGTCCGCCAGCAACCCCCTTCTGGTAAAACTACCAAATCAAGAATCACTGAACACCTTCACTCTTTCATTCCTATTTTTCCCCCCTCTGGAACAAACTCACACACTCTCTCAATCCTACTCTTCCCTCCAGGTCTTCAAAACAGCTGTTCACCACCATTTCTTATCTTCCCCTATCCAAACCCACAATCTTTTCTACCCCGTTAATCCACCCCAAACCACCTCCTTCAAATTCCTGATTTCCTTCCTGAAAGTCCCTGTCGTGTAAGGACCTGAAAGTCTCTGTAGTGTCCATCTTGTTACCCCATGTACCCCACCCCATCCCTCTCCTTCCACAGATCTCCTAATGTCTCTGTTCCCCATTGTTTTGTGCTTCCCTCTCCTGCCCCTCGTGTCTCCTGCTCCCTTGTTATAAATTCTATGTGTTAGCTCTTATACGAGCCTTGACATTGCATATAAAATAAAAAATTTTAAAACTGGGTTTGAAGCTACTGGGGATGAAGTTAATGCTTTCAAATGTTTGCATTGTAATGACGACTCACACTTAAAGCCTAAATTGGACGGTGTACGGTTGAAGATGCATGAAGAACGAAGCATGGGAACCTTAAAGGCCCATCACACCTTGACGTTTTAGCCAGCAATGGCAACGTATCAAAATGTATGTAAAACGCTGGCTTACGTTGAACTTTTGATGTTTTTTTAAAAGATTCGGACGTATTCATAACGACTTGGTCTTATGCATAACGTGTTAGTAACGGACACAGAACGTTTCGTTGTGTTATAGATAACTTATACCACGAATGCTGAACCTGTTGTCGGCCTTCACAACCTATGCCCAACGATAGTCTAACTTATGCATAGCGCGCTGCACGCATCGCCGACGATGACGTGGCGTAGGTTATGAAAGGCTGGCCGACAACGATTCAAATCATAACCGCCGCAGAAATGGAAGTGTCAACATCGCAGTCACACCTTGGCGATCTTGCCAGCGTATGCCGACCACTGAAAAATGCGTCTAAAACGCTGGCGCACGTCGAATACGGTATGGGTAAGTTTGGTATACGTGAATAGAACGCTAAAGTACGCTATCATACGTCGTATTAAATGGAGTACGTCTTGTAATTTTAAACATGTTGAAAATTTTACGACGTACTTGCCGTATGACACACGCTCCGCATGCGATGGGAATAAGTTGTACGCACGATATGCGATCGTTGACACACATCGACACACGTTACTTGAAAGGTACTCATAAGTCGAAACACGTCAAGGTAATGGTTAGCGTCAGTGTCCAGACTCCCGGTTTTTTTTTTCTTCGGTATGACGGTGTTCAGTGTACAGTGCGGTTATGATTTAAATCGTTGAGCGGCAGTCTATTAATTATATTATATTATAACCGCACTAGAAATCGAAGTGTCAAAATCACCATCATACGAAGGAAGGAAGAGAAAAAAAAAACCCAGGGAGTCTGGAACACTGACGCTAACCATTACCTCGATGTGTTCCGACTTATGAGCACCTTTCAAGTAACGTGTGTCGACGTGTGTCACCGATCGCGTAACGTGAGTACAACACGTTACTCATAGGTTAGAAATAAGTTTCGGGTACGCTAACCATTACCTCGACGTGTTTCGACTTATGAGTAACTCACAAGTAACGTGTGTCGACGTGTGTCAACGATCGCGTGACGTGCCGACAACTTATGGCGAGCGTTATGCGGAACGTGTGAGTCATACGCTGGCATAAGTCTTAAAATTTCAAGCATGGAAATTTGAGAACAACCGAAAAGTACAACGTTTAAAGCCAGCGTACAACGACGTATGGCAGTGTTTTCAGCGTGCTCTCAATGTTATCAAAACTTACCCATAACGTATTCGACGTGTACCAGCGTTTTAGACAAATTTTCCAAAAATCGGCATAAGCTGGCTAAAACGTCAAGGTGTGACTGGGCCTTAAGCTGAGGATGCTGGAACGTGACCACACTTAATTATGATCTAGCACCTGAACATCTGATGGCCACGTATAAAAACTACTGTTATGACGTCATAGCTCTCAGTGAAACTCACAGCATCAGTCACAAAGAATCATGCATTGGTCACATTGTGATGTCAGGTGGTGAAACACACTACGCAGGTGTTGGTATAGTGATGTCCACACAGGCAAAAAACAGCTGCCTTGCCACCTACTCCATCTCAGATCGAATTATGGCTGCTCGTTTTCGATTGAGGAAAGGTACCCTTCTGTTTGTCTCTATTTATGCGCCTACATCTACTGCAGCGGACGACGCTATTGATAACTTCTACGAGCAGCTGCAAGACGTGATCAATTCCAATAAAAAAGAATTATGCCACACTTGTAGTAGCTGGTGACTTCAATACAAAACTTGGAAACCAATGTGTTCCTAATCGTCATGGGACCTCATGGTTATGGTGACAGAAATCCAAGAGGAGACACACTGGTTGAATTTTGCATGGGTAACAATCTCACTGCCACACACTCCTGGTTTCCCAAACGATCTTCTCATAAGTTAACTTGGATCAGCAGGGCAAAAACGCAAGAAATGCCATTGATTACATTATAATCAGCACAGAAGCAAGGAATCACCTGACAGATAATTATCGTTCCTACAGCGCTTGCCTTGACACTGACCATCGGTTAGTAATTTGCAACCTGAAGTGGAAGTTCCATCATCCTGCTGCTGTACATGGACTGCAATCGAAACGTCTAAAAGTTGGAGCCCTCAAGTCTGAAGGAACGTTTGAAGACTTGTGTTGGCTGGTTAGATCCTGTGTTGCACAATGTGACTCTTGAAGTTATCGCACGTACCATACACAATGCAACTCCTGAGACCTGTGGCACACAAATGTCTCAGAGGAACAGCCCTATTTGTCTTTAACAACGCTTCAACTAACTGAGCGCAAGAAGCAGGTTGTAGGCACTCCAGAATTCACAGGTCTGAGGAATAAGGTCAAACATGCATGTCAGAAGGACCTTGACGAATTGCTGGTGGCAAATATTAACACAATGAACCAAGCATACCAGGATCACGACTCCAGAACTCTGTTCAAAACTGCTGATGCTCTTCTTCAAAAACCCTGTTGCCCTATGGTGAATATCAAAGATGCAAATGGCTTGGTATTGGAGCCAGTCGAAGAAGAAATACAACGTTGGCATCAATATGCTGAGAAGCTACTCGAGTTAAACCGGTGACGTCTTCCCCAGCACACAACTGAGGTTGAATGAGATCCACCCACACCAGAAGAAACCAAGAAAGCCATTCAGGCACTGAAAAAAAACATTGGGCTACCGGAGTTGATGATGTCACATTGGAAGCTCTTAAAGCGGCAGCACAGGCCCCAGAAGTATCTAAAGCCCTCCACAAAGCAGTGTGTAATATTTGGAACACTGGAAAGTGGCCACCCTCGATGACAAAGTTGGTGTATATTGCTTTCCACAAAAAGAACGATAGAGGTCTATGCAGCAATTATGGAATGCTTGCACTAATCAGCCATGCAAGTAAGATCATTCTCAATGTGTGTCAATACAGACTGGAAAGACCCACCAGTACAAGTAAGAGACACCCAATGGGGCTTTGCACGTGGTAAGGGCACAACTGATGGGATCTTCCTTCTGAAAGGTGTGGCCGAACCTTACGATGCAGGGAAATGCCCTCTCCACCTGGTCTTTGTTGACTATGAGAAGGCATTTGACTCTGTCCACAACACACGACTGTTTACGAAACTGTGGGATTTTGGTATAGGAGGAGGATGTGATGTGATTGCTTAAGGATCTCTACATCAACTCAAAAGGTCCGCTCCATTGGAAAGGCCAGATGACAGATGAGTTTAAGACACCAGTCGGTGTACGACAAGGCTGTCCATTGTCCCCTATACTTTTCAGCCTCTACACTGAATACCGAATGCGGGAGTGGTATGAACACACATCACACCTAAGGGCACCCGATGTAAGTGGTCTCTCCATCAAGGAAATCAGATACGCTGATGACCTCATGATGATGGTGCTCTGCAGAGGTGATGCAGAGGAGATGCTTGCTATCCTGGGTGACATATCAGATGGATACAAGCTAGTCATCCATCCTGGCAAGATGGAATACATTCTTGTCCAACAAATAATGGATGACAACACTATCACATACCGCTTGAAACCAATACCCCATCCACTCTTCAGCAGTGTAAATACCTGTGTTTCATCCGTGTCAGCCTAAAAACAAAGGCACAGCTTGCTCAGGTGCTAATCATGTCAAGAGTATTGTACGGTGCCACCACCTTGTCATTGAAGGCAACCGACATCAGGGCACTAGACTGCTTCGGCCTATCTGGTGCTGAACTATCTGGCAACACCTGCTCAACATCTAGTGGCATTACCATGTTACAAATGAGAGTTTAAGGGAGATAATCGGTGACCGATGGTGCCTCAACTGTAGCAATGTGATGGAACACAAGGCAGCATGGCTGGGCCACGTGATTCGGCATGGTGGACTGGCAGCAGCTGTTGTGGATGGTTTTCCGGAGGGATGTCATCTTTCGGGTGGTCGACCAAAAGATGTGTTGGGTTGATAACATATGCGAGAGTGGTTAGTGTGCAATATCACTGAATTCAAAATGGCAGCGCTGGAAAGACGGATCATGTCAAATGCGGCGGCAGTGGTTCCAGTGGTGTATAATTTGAAGAGGCGAACACGAGCTTATGCCTATGTCGAATGATGGTGGGAGCCGCCTTTCGGGATTTCAGGATTATTTACCTCTTAGGGAGGTCCCTTTTTATACAAAAAAAAGGTTAAAAAAAATCAAAACGTACAAACAGCTTGGGACGAGCACCTTGACCCCATGGCTAAAGCACAGAGACCAACAAAATGCACTTGGTCAACCAACAAGGCAAACATGAAGACCAATGAGCTTTCCAAAATCAGACATCAAGTGGTGGATAAGCACCGCTCAAGAGAGGGTTTTAAAAAGATTTCCCAGTCACTCGTTGTCCCTCTGAGTACGGTTAAATCCATCATTAAGAAGTGGAAGACGTATCATACCACCCAGACTCGACCCAGATCAGGCCGCCCATCCAAACTCAGCAGCCGGGCAACCAGGAAACTGCTTCAGGATGTCACTGTAAATCCAAAAATGACTTTGAAAGATGTGCAAGGCTCTATGTCTGAGATGAGGGTCAGTGTTCAATCAACAACATCCCGTTTCCTTCACAAAGCTGGCCTCTATGGACAGGTGGCAAGAAAGAGACCATTACTGAAAAAGACGCATCTAAAAGCTCATATCGCGGGTTGAGAGGCATAATGTTGTAACTGCATTTTTGGCGAAACCGAATAAAATGGCTCTTCATGTCTAACAAAACACCATTTCGCGGTTGAGAGAACATATGTTGTAACTGAAAATTTCCCATTTCCTGCAAATCGCTAATGAAAGATAAATGGTGTTTTGTTAGACATGAGAGCCATTCCATTCAAGCTCGCCAAAAATGCAGTTACAACATTATGCCTCTCAACCCGCGATATGGAGCTTGTGAAAAAGAATCTTCTATATTATTTCCGAGTTTGTGGTTTCGTGTCGCGCTATCTTCGACTTTGTTCTGCGCTCGAGTAACGTGATATTCGGCTTACATTATCTCAAAGTCCATATGAGGTGCAAGGTACAAAAAAAGTAAATAAAATGGTTCTGAAACAGTGAAATCGTATTCCACTTACTGCATTAAAGTAAAATTACTACTGATACTCTGCCCATTCAGTTCCTTTCTCAAACACACCCACCCCAACATGTCGCGCAGAGCGCGGGTTATGCTAGTCTTAATGATATTACAGGCATGTGGAGAAACATTTTGTGGTCAGACGAGACAAAAATTGTACTTTTTGGTCTAAATTCACAGCGTTACATCTGGTGCAATCCTAATGCTGCACGTCACACAGTCAACACCATCCCTTACTCTTAAGCAGGGCGGTGGCAGCATCATGTCATGGGGCTGCTCTTCATTTGCAGGGACTGGCAAGCTTGTCAGGATAGAAGGGACAATGGATGGTGCAAAGTACAGGAGAATCCTTGATGAAAAAACCTGCTCGAGTCGGCCATGAATCTGAAACTGGACAGGAAATTCACATTTCAGCAGGACAATGACCTCATTGTGCAAAGCTGGATCTACCCAGAAAGACTCTTAGCAGTAATTGCAGTAAAAGGTGTTTCCACCAAGTACTGACCTAAGGGGCAGAACACTTTTACAACCAGTGAATTTTGATTTGTACATGTTATTTAAAGAGAACCAGTGATTTTTGATTTGTACAAGTACACCTGAGATTGTAACCTCCTTCAACCACAACAGTGTTTCGTTTGATCTCTTCAGTTATCAATAAAAAGTTCATTTGGAAAAATTGTTTCTACATCATTCATAATCATATTAAAATACACAATTTGGTGTCTGTGTGTGTTTCTGTCTGACCGAGATACATTCGCTTGTTATTTACCCATTCTCAACCAAACTTGCCAGGGGGACCAAGTGTCACAAGACGGAGGTTGTCGCGACTGAACTTGCCCCCCTCCCCAAGGGGGATTTCGACCTTGGATGATCTCCGTGTTAAGGTATATGCTACACAACTCAGCTCATCTCAGCTCAGCTCAGCGTGGCATTTCATGGGGAAGTAAAAATTATTATAACCACAAATTATTCTGTCAATTCTTTCCAACGTATGATTATCTTTTGAAACAGTAGATGCTGTTAGTTTTTTTTAAACACTACTGAAAGAAATTTGGTGCAAATCAGGGGTGTGTTCCATCACCAATAAGCTTGCTATCGTTTGCCAAGCCGGCCGTTCATTATTAACCGTTTCAATGGAGTGCTTGCTTGAGTGCTTAAGCCACTTGACGAGGGCTCTACAAGCTGATTGTTAATGGAACACACCCTCTCCCCATCCTCCTACCACTCCCCATCCCCACCCCTCTACCCCGACGTCCTTGAAGCATTCTATATGCTTATCGTGTTCCCCACAGACTAACGGATCCGAGGCGTCTCAACTTGCTAGGCCTCTAAGTAAGGCGCTGAATGACTTTACGCATGAATGATGTATCCCATTGTCTGTCTGATTTTTTTTTAGCCAAAGATTTTGTGGATCTACATGGATTGTTTGTAATATTGTTACGGATTTGGAAGCCATTTACACACAAACAGACAGCAGTCCCGAAGTTCAGTTATGTCGATAAGTATGTGTTATAGTTAGGGTCCCATCCCCTATGTCTAACGGGAATTACATGTGTGCGTTGCGAAGTTTCTTTATAGTTAGTTTTTTACAACAAATCCCCTTCACTTATTCAAACCACCGACTCCATTGCCCACGTGATTTTGGCTGAAGGCGTGGGCGGAGCCTCCGTCGCTTCAGATCGAGGCTCCGCTCCGAGGAAGGGCATGGAGCGTTTCCTCCAGCCAATGGGCGAAGGGCGAGCAGGGCCGAGGCGCTCCGGCCAATGGGAGGCTAGCGTGCCGAAAGCTACTACAGAGCCTCTTCGGGGGGCGGGCCTCCGAGACGCCCCGTCCAATCAGGAGGCCCATGACCTGAGGGCCGGCTCCGCCCCAGCCAGATGAAGTGTTCGCCTCGTCAAGGAGAGTAGAGTGGTTGTCAGGACCAGAGTACTGCAGTCGGGTGGTGAGCAGTCATCGTGGCCAATTGCTTTTGGTCTGTCGTGGTGGCTTGGTCTCGGTCGTGGTCTGCAGTCCTTTGCGGTGGCTCCTCGCGGTGGTGGTGACTGAGCAGCCAGGGTCGTGGGCCCGTGGACTTCGGGTCGTGGGTTCGAGACCCACCGTGGTGGGTTGGAGAGTCCGGTGTGACCGCACGAGGCGGAGAGGTACTGACAAGGCCCTGGTCCCCAGCTCACCTTTCCCTCCTGGGCTGAGGGACCGAAATAAAGACCCACTGGGTCCATTTCGTTGTGTGTGTGTGTGTGCGTGCGTGCGTGCGTGCGTGGCGCCAGTCTGTAAGTAGAAACTGTTGAGTGCCTGTGTTCTTGTTAAATTGCATTTCTCATATTCAGATAACTCTGCTCTTTGTGCTCCCTGACCCCATGATAAATAAACCCCCAATTGTTCAATGTACCAGCTCGTTGTCTGTCACTTTCTTTCATTGGTTTAGCATGGTGCGTATTGGGAATAGGGAGGCCGTTCGTGCGTAAATTGTTCATTTGGACCGACGGATCTTGGTAATCCCGCTCGGTTTACACCCGGATCGGGCTCGGTAAACAGCCGTTCCGCCCGAGGTCCGTCGAGGTGTGGTTTTTCCCCGGTAGTTAGACGACGTGGTACTTAGGTATATTGAATTAGGCAATTAACTCTACCCCACGCCGTAAAATATTGGCGACCACGGTCCGCTAAGGGACCTGTGACCTTCGGACTTATCGAGAGTCACGACCTAAATTTTGGGTGTTCGTTGCGGAGGCACTCCACTGCTCCACCTCGTGGTCGTTTATCGCCGCCGAACCCCGGCCCACAACAATATATATCTTGGGGCGTCATGTGCCATTCTCCCGGCCATGGCTTCAAGTGTGATGTGTAATATTGCCCCTGACACCCTAATTACGACCTATTGTGACCTTCATTCGATGCATAACCCCCATTCGTAAAGCACACTCACCTCTAAGCTGTCCGGTCTGAGTTCAAATCTCGACCGAGCTATAAAAATGTCATCTTAGAGTTTCACAGGCAACGCTTGGTGTTTGTCTGTCTGCCTTCACATTCATCATTGTGTGCCATCCCACGGATGAATGTTAAACTGGATGTCCCATTTGCCGGCATTAGCTGGTATATGATAAGGATCACACGGAGTCCTTCGTGAAGAGTCGGCAAACTTTGAACGAATTCCAAATTCCTGCTTAACCTCAATCAGACATGAGGTCTGGGCAGCTGGTTTGTGAAAGACTTGGGCCAAGCTTCCCATGGCCAACCCGACAAGAACGTGATTATAATTGTGGTCATTAAAGAAGAAGGGCACTCTTCGACTTCACCAGATATGCCCACATGATTACATAATTATTCATATTTGTACCAAGTTTGATTCAATTCCCTGAACCCAGATTCAAAATATTAAATAATTCCAGCTGCTGGACCATAATTCCAATCAGGTTGAAATTTAAAATGTATATTCAACATCAACACCAGCTCATGATTTTGAAGTTTCACGTCAATTGATGAAGCGGTTCAAGAGAAATAATTTTTTTAAAGATTTTCATTCATTCCAATATGGCTGCCAGACCATGTGACCTATTGATTATTTGTGAACACCGTGGTATCCGCAAGGTTTGAGGAACATGTGAGTGAAGTTTCCACTCGATCTGTCAAGCCGATCTGGAGATGGTTTTTAAAGGTGTATTCTTCAAAAAATCATAGCTGCCAAATCATGTGACCTATGATGTCAAAGCTGGAGAACTTTTTGTTCCTCATGGATAGGCGATCATACCTGTAGAGTTTTGCCTCAATCTGTTCAGCCGCTTCGGAGAGGAAGATTTTTTTTTAAAGTTTTTATGTTTAAAACAATATGGCTGCTGAACAACGTGACCGATTATGTCATCTATTTTTACCCCTACACAATTGATCCTTCGATGACTCTCAAAATTTTTCATGCTTATCGGATAAAGCGTTTGACATATGCAATTATGACCTCATAACGAAGCCACCTCTGACATCATTAAAATATCAAACTTGTTTCCCATGAGGAGTACTTCACATGTGCCAAGTTTCAATTTTTTTTTCCATGGAGCAATTTCGGAGATACAGAGGTCAAAAGTTTTTCCTTTTTTTCCAACCAACATGCCTGCCACACCACATGACCTGTGATATAATTATCATGGGAACACTCTACATGAGAAGTTACACCAATGGTGAAAAATTCGTGTCAATTGGATAAGCGGTTGCAGAGAAAACACAGAATTAGCATGGATGGACATACGGACAGACAACCCGAAAAAATAATGCCTCTGGCGACTTCATCGGCGGAGGCAGAGAGAGAAACATAGGGGCAATACCCCAAGGCGTTCTCCAGGTAGTGGCTGGATAAGATAACCAGAGAACCACTGGTGGGCATGGATAACCCACAAAATATGTAACGGAGAAGAAAGTAAATACCTATGGATATTTTTTTCATGCTGTAAACAATCTTTGGAACAACACGGGTGATAAAGGTTGTGGTCAAGTTTCATCGAAATTGTATGTGTAGTTTTGGAGAAGAAAGAAAATACATATTTTGGGGGGCAACTCCCCCCCCCCTCCCACAAACTCCTTCCGTAAAATAGGTATTTGCTCTCTTCTCAGAAACTACACACACAATTTTGATGAAACTTTGCAACAACCTTTATCACCCTTGATGTACCAAAATTTGTTCATGGCATTAAAAACTTGAGGGTCTAAGGTGATCTATGGGGGGGGTTTGAGTGACTGTTGCTCCTGATCCAGGTGAGCTTCAGGACAGGCGGTCCTATTTTTACCCTCGCCAAAGGAGAGAGTGTTGCATTTGGGTCCGTTTGTTTGGTACTTGCAAAATCAAAGATATTTCAAGTATATTGGTCAGTCGATTTTGTTATTCTGTCTGTCTGTTTGTTTGTCTGTCAATCGCCGACAGGTCACAATTTAAAACCGATCTTCACAAAATTTCACCAAGTTGTAGAGGTAGTCTCAACTGAGAATCCCTTTGATTTTGAGGTCAAAGATCATCTTGAGGTCAAATTTCTAAAATCGTCATTTTTCATCTGATTGTCTTGAAATTTGAACAAGGTTTGCATAATATGGCGTCACTGAATTGGGAAACCAACTATTTTTTGAGATCGAAAGGTCAAAGTTCAACTCAAGGTCAAACATTTAAAATCATTAAATTTAATCTGAAAATCGTTAATTTTCATCTGATTAATCTGAAAATTAAGCAGCAATTGCAGAGTGCATCACTAAATTTGGAACAACTATTTGAGGTCAAAAGGTCAAAGGTCAACTCAAGGTCAAACTTCTAAAATCAATTTCAATCTGAAAAATAATAACTTTTCATCCAATTGATCTGAGATTTGATTAAAATTGTTAATTGTAATCTTAATGAAATGGACAATTTGATGTATCCATGGCAACCTTTGGAGAGGGGTGTTTAATTTTGCAAGTCTCGTGCTCTGCACAGCGTCTTTTTCTTGTTTGTTTGTCTGTTTATCGCCTACAGGACACAAATTTTAACCGATCCTCACGAAACTTCACCACATGGTAGAGTTTTTCATAAGCAAGAAGCCTATTGTTTTTGAGGTCAAAAGGTCAACATAAGCCAAAGGTCAACAACTTAGGTGACATTTCTAAAATCCTCAATTTTCATCCAATAGACTTTAAATTTGAATACGATTTAAATTTCTGGTCACTGAATTCAACTAACCAATTATTTTTGAGATCAACATGGACCATAAGGTCAACATAGGGCCAAGGTCAACAACTAAGGTGGTATTCCTAAAATCCTCAATTTTCATCCCATTGACTTGAAATTTGAAAAGGATTTGCATATCAGGTCACTGAATTCAACCACCAATTATTTTTGAGGTCAACATGGGCCAAAAATGTCAACAAAGGCCGAATTTCTAAAATTGTCAATTTTCATCCGATTGACTTGAAATTTGAAGAAGAGTTGGTTGTATATTTGGTCAGTGAGTTCAACCACCAATTATTTTTAAGGTCAAATTTGTTTCATGGATTTTGCAAGTTTCGTGCTCTGCATGACGTCTTCTTCTTCATTGTCTGTTTGTTTGTTTGTCTGCACAGAACTTTCATGTTTTTCTCCGCAACCGCTTGTTTGTTTGTCCGCTGTGCAATTGAGACGAAATTTTCACCATTGGTGCGACTACTCCTGTAGAATGTTGAAATGATAATTATGACATCATAGGTCATGTGGTGTAGCAGTCATGTTGGAAAAACAGAAAAGCTTTTGACCTCTATATCTTTGAAACCGTGCCAGGTAAAAAAATTGAAAGTTGGCACATAGCAAGTACTCCTCATGGGGAATGAGTGTAATTTTTATGACGTCATATGTGCCTTTGTTCTGTCGTTGTGAACATCCGCATATGTATAATTATGTAGAATGCTACATCCGATCAGTTTGAAAATTTTTGAGGGTCATCTAGGGATAAAATGGTCCACAGATTTTTTTGATGACGTCATTGGTCATGTGATTTGGCAGTCATTGTTTTCTTATAAAAAAATAAAAACCTTCAAATATCTTCTTCTCTGAAATGGCTGAATCGGTCATCACTGCGAGCATTTATGAAGTGGCAGTTCTAATTATGTCTCATGAATTACGTAACACATCAGTACACAAACACCACACCACAAAAAACAAGTCCTGGCGAGGGTCTGCAATCTCTGATTGCTGTTTTTCTTGTTTTTAAATGCCATGAACAAACATTGGTATGTCACAGGTGATGAAGGTTGTGGTCAAGTTTCATCGAAATTGTGAATGTAGTTTCGGAGAAGAAAGCAAATACATATTTTGGGGGGGCAACCCCCCATATACCTCCTTAGACTTCGTTTTTTTAATGGCGTGTACAGTCTTTGGTACATCATGGGTGATGAAGGTTGTGATCAAGTTTCATTGGAATTGTGTGTGTAGTTTCTGAGAAGAATGCAAATACCTCTTTAGTGGGAGCAACCCCCCAAAACTCCCTCTGTAGACCCCCTCAGACCCCAATATTTTCATGCCATGAACAAGCTTTGGTACATGCACATTGATGAACGTTGTGGTAAAGTTTCATCGAAATTGTTTGTGTAGTTTCAGAGAAGACGCTGCAAGTATTTGTGGACGGACGGAAGGACCGGATTCAAATCTTCTCGTATCCAGATCCGGAGTCAAATCTTCACCAAAATCGAATCAATTCGTCCTTGTCACACATGCAACCCGTCCACCAAGTTTCGTTGGAATCGATCCATAACCTTTTGAGATATTGTGCTATATATCATTTTTGGCCCGATCGCTCACTGCTGAAGAATCACTTGCAAAATTCTCGAATCCGGATCCAGATTTGCATATTCACCAAAATCGAATCATTTAGTCCTTGTCACACATCCAACATGCCCACCAGGTTTCATTCAGATCCATCGACAACTTTTTGAGATTTCATGCAATACAGTATTGTGTTTAGCCCCATCTTTTAGTGGTGAAGAATCATTTTAAAATTAAATAATTCTCGTATCCAGATCCGGTTTTTGATCTTCACCAAAATATAACGATTCGTCCCTGCCATACACGCAATTAACATAAACTCCAATTCCTAACTTATGCTCATCAACCGCACCATGTATGCATGTGCCCTCGTACCT
>CM068961.1:45782094-45792256 GCA_035128595.1 Eptatretus atami
ATCTCTCAATGGTGAATAATCACTTTAAAAATTCTCAGATCCGGATCCGGATTCAGATCTTCATCAAAATTAATCGTTGCTGTCCTTGGCCAGTCACCTACACAATAAAAAACTCAGAACGATTGCTTGAACACTGTGGCCAAAAATCGTGTCACAAACAGACAAACACTACAGACCATTATACTTGATTAAAAAAAATTTCCGCAAAGTAACAAACAGGAGTGAAAACATAACTGCGAATAAATAATTAAACATTGGTGAAACATGCACCCCTCATCAGAAATATTTGGAGGGGATCACTTTGTCACTCATACATATTGAGAAAGGGTAGAATGGCAGCGGATGTTATTCAGATTTATATTATCGTCGAACTTTCCAAAACAACACAAGCTAAGACACGGAGAAGAAAAGAATGACTCTATGGTCACACGCTTGCTTTTGCAATCTCAAACTTTGTAGGTATCATTAAGCTTCTTCGTCTTTCGGATGCAGCACTTGGCAGTTGGTCGCATCATTTTCTGGGGGAGCAGCCGTGCTGCTGATGTAGGTTAGACCAGAAATTTATAATTTGTTCATGGTGCCAGCAATACCCCACCTACTTTTTGCAAGAAACACCGTGAGATTTTTAACATCCATCAACTAATGCCAGCAGAAGGGACACCCAGGTTAACGTCCATTTTGTTTAAGGACGGCACACACTTTGATAAATCAACCTGCCTGTGAAACACCAGGATGCCAGTTTATAGCTGGGCTGAAATTAAAACCCAGGCTAGATGGCTCAGAGGTAAGTGTGCAAACCTCTAGGCTATCCTGCCAGCCATATTAAGCCAGTGCTGTGCTATATGCATTCCCTTGCGTTGATCTCAAAGATGCCATGATTATATTTTAAAGAAACTAGGCATATGATAGCAGTTACATGAATAACAAAATCGTGCCTCCAGGTTATACAGTCCCATAATAATTGCTGCTTTTAAAACATGTGGGTTAATCTTATAAATCAACAGAAGAACAGATAACAGATGGACGACAGTAGTGACAGCATGGAGACCAATGGAGGGTAGCAGGAGTCGAGGAAGGCAATCCAAAAGGTAAAGAGGTGTGCTCAACAAACACTGTTGAACAGTACATGTCGGAATGAGAAAGCTAATTAAGGGACCAGAACATTTGTGATGATGATGATGATGATGATGATGATGTTGATGATGATGAGTAGATTGAAGAGTTGCCAAAAAGTCTCAAACAACAGTGTTGCACTCGTATCAATTGCAATAATGGTGTTGTGAGACGTGTGACCATTTGGGGAAGTTCGGTGCCTTGTTCTTGCCTCGATTTTCTTCTCATTTGTTTAGATCCTAATTCCTGTAAGAGCATGAGTAACATACTTCAAATTTAATTTCTGAAATATAGATATAGGGTAGATAGATGTGGTAACACAGTTTTGTAACTTTTAGCTGTGTCATCATAATCTGATTTTGATAGTGGGCATTCATTGAATCACTTTGTTATTTGTTGTGCTAAATAAAAGGTTACACAGTCCGAACACAAGGCTGAAGCCAAGTAAAGATATTTAAATTCCATATTCATTAAATGAAGGCAGAAACCTTTTAAGGAACAATAAGTATTCTTTTATTACCTCTGCCACCAAAGTTGGACAGAGGTGATGTTTTCACCCCTGTCTGTTTATCTGAGGGCAGGATATTTCAAAAAGTTCTGGACGGATTCAGACAAATTAGGTGGAGACGTTGGGTGTGGGACAAGGATGAATTGATTAGATTTTGATGAAATTCCAGATGCTAGAATTTTTAAAGTGGTTCTTCACCATTGAAAGATGGCGCCAAAAACGATATAACCACAATATTTCAAAACATTGTGGACAGATTCGGATGAAACTAGGTGGATGAGTTGGTTAGGTGAGAAGAACAAGCCAATTACGTCATCAATCCGAGAGACGACACACATTGATGAATCACCTGCTTGTGAAACACAGGAATGACAGTATATAGCCTGGTCGGGATTCAAATCTAGGCTACACAGAACAAGCATGCGTACCTCTCGGCTTTCCTGCCGTGATATGGTGATTCATTATTTCATAACTGAAAACATTTTTTATTCATTGTGATCAAATAATGTATTTTGCCTTCCTACCCCAGTATAGAAGTGCAGTATCGTCATTGAAACTTAAATGCGTGCCAAGAGGCTTCACCACCAAAACAGTTGAAGAAACTTAAAAAAGGAAACGTTTAATTTTTATTTGTATTTATCTATGCTGCATTGACAGGTCATATAATGGAAGATCGTACAAAAGAGGGAAACGTCGTGGAAAATAAAATTTCACATTTTCAGCGAGCCAACCACCGCCTGTTGCACCACAGAACAACATGTGGCGAAGAACGCATGCGAGTGACCCATGAACTTTGTTCAAGTCGATTGACGTACAGTATTCAGTGACAGTGAAAATATTGTAGAGCGCTCGCCAAGTAGCTTAAGCACTCCAACGAAACGGTTGATAACAAATGGCTCACTTGGCACGCGATTAGCAATCACCGAACCATCATATTAAATGTACACCTCGCAGAGACGCTCGAAATGTCACACATGTCCAAATTGGACAAATTAACACTATTTTCGGAGTTGGAACTGCTTGTAAGTTCGATTCTGGAGCTTAAATTTTGTAATTCTCCTTAGTTTAAGAGATTCTCGTTGTGATCGCATGTGCGGAAATGAAATAAAGCAACAAACACCGATGTCTCCGGGCGTTTAAAAGCATTGCAATATACCCAGCGATTTGTATCTGTGATAAACAGGCATTCGATAATATGAGTGAGGAAAGTGAAGAAAAAAAAACTTTATCATTAAGAAATCGCTGCAGCCTGTTCCAAGTCAAGGCATGGTTGAGCAGGCCAAAAAACATGGTGGCTTCAGACCCCAGTGAGGTTATCTAGGATGTGCCTGATGAAGGACACGGTTAAATAAGGCTTTAATAATCTTCAAAATGGGTGTTTTAATTCACCCAAACACCCAATTTTCACTCTTGCACTATCTATGAGTTTCTTCGTTTGCATGCAAAGTTTCAGGCAGCTACATTTTATGATTTTGGAGTTATGGAGGAGACATCCTGACACACACACACACACACACACACACACACACACACACACACACACACACACACTTATTGGTATAGATTTCAGCAATACGAATCGCACAATTCGAGAGAAAAACAAACCAGACCATAGAACGCTCTCCGAGACTGCTCTAGTGCTGCAGACTGGCTCACTTCTATGACCAGCCATCCCGTATTGTCCCGTTTTAAACCAAAGTATCCCGCGTCCTTCGTGTGATGCCACTTGTCCCGTATTCTTAATATTTTTGCTTATTTCGATCGTGATGCCAATTACCATGACATAGCTGGCCTGAATACAATACACACATTTTGATCTCAGTATGCTCTATAAACCATCTCAGGCATATTTAAGTACTTAAACCTCATGTAGTCCCTTCTTGAAATACTGTACTGAAATCCTCAAAGCTTATTTAATTAATTTAAACTTCAGAGTTACAGCTTGTTTAAATACCTAATTTTCATCTTGCAAAGGGACATACAGCAGCCCCCATGACCCCTGCTTGAGCGTCCTTTTTTTTCATAAGAGCTGTCACCTTGTGGTTCACAGAATAAACACGTCTGACGACATGGTTCTCTGAGACACCAAACAGTGTGTTGCAGAGGGAATGAGTTTGCAACGGGCACCGAAGGGTCCTTCCTTATCAATTGGTTTCTTATGGGTGTTGGTGGGGGGGGGGGTAATACATCGTGCCAGATTTCTCTATTGCTCTAAGTACTCCGTAGGTGTGATGAATATGCATGAGCATGCTTTACAAAAACAAATTTATCTCTCTTTATGTTGCTGGGACTTCATCAGAAGAATAAACCCATCTGCTCAAATGGCATTCGAGAAGCCTAAGCGGTTCTCGTGTCTTGTTCTCCGAGTACAGAGATTGTGTCAACACAATGGAGTGGAGAATGACTCTGAGATTGATTAGATGTGCAACGTTTGCTTTATGTTTGCTTCTGATATTGATTTGTTTCCATTAGACCTTGTCTCGAGGCCCTGAGCTTCAAACCAAAATACTTGGAGTTAATGAAATGTAAATTAAAGCATTGTCTTTGGTGTTAAGTTCCTCTAGGTTTATTTTTTTTGTAAATGGTTGAAAAGATTGATGATTCAAAAATGTATTTGCATGAAAATGGTTAATTAAAATCATGCTAAGATCTACCATGACACGTTCACCTCTTATGTTCTCTATTGTTTTACAAGTGCACCGGGGTAGCTCACAGAGCATCACGGTGGACTGCGCCAACTGCCAAGCATATATTATATTATATCTCCTATTATCACAACATCCATATATTTTGTGTATCTCACCCATATATTCTGCTGTATTGAAACCCCTTTGGTGTTGACATTGCCTCATGTTACTTCAGCATCCAACCCACACCAGGCGTGAAGATGGGGACCAAGCATGTTTGAAGTCCGGTGTCATTGCGGAGCATTTTGTCCAAGGCTGCATATTGTTATGAAACCCACACATGTAAACAGATATAATGTGCATTTCGTACTGAAATTATTTAAAACATTTTGTTTATGTCAGAAGGAAATTCATGTTAATGCAATTCCTGTTCATTGGCTTCTTCTTTTTCTTTTTCTTAATCCTGTATTGGCAAATAGTGGCTCACAGGTCCAAATGAAAAAGTTCACGAGCTGCATTATGGAGAATATTTCACAGAAGACATTCATCCATTCCCCAATCATTGGGTTTCTTGAGTAAGACTTTCAGACTACAAGATGCCACTCCCTCTGTTCTGATATGATGCAATTTGTGGCATGTTCTGTGTTGCTTATTACCTCCGCCACTGAAGGTGGATCGAGGGTGTGTTTCCACCCCTGTCTGGCTGTAAGCAGGATATCTCAAAACGTTATGGACTGATTTGGACGAAATTTGGAGGACAGATTGGGTGTGTGACAAGGATGACTTGATTCGATTTTGGTGAAGATCTAGATCTGGATAAGAGGATTTATTTTTTATTTTTTAAGTGATTCTTCACCATTGAGAGATGGAGCCAAAAAGGTATACTGTGGCCTGCAAAAGTATTCACCCCCCTCTAAAGTTCATATTTTGATCTCACCTCGGCTTTCAAATGAAAATTAACATATAGACTCTTCACAAACTACTCCAGTGATAAAGCTAAAAAAATGCAGATAAAATGTGAACAAGTTGGATTAACAGAGAAAATCAGATAATTCTCAGTTGCATCAGTATTCAAACCCTTTGCATAATTAACCCTAAATCACTTCAGGAGCAAATTATTTGTTTGAATGGTTAAAAAAATAAGTGCAAAAGGTTTCACCTGCACATCATCAGTGGTTTAACTGAAAAATTAAGCTCCCCCACTTATCTAAGGAGATTCAACGTGCAACTCACTTGGTCAACCAGCAAGGCAAACATGAAGATTAAGGAGCTTTCCAAATAAGTCAGACAAAGTGATGGAGAAGCTCCATTCAGGAGAGGGTTATAAGAAGATTTTAAAGTCACTCATTATCCCTTTGAGTTACGGTGAAATCCATCGTTAAGAAGTGGAAGACGTATTATACCACCCAGACTCGACCCAGATCAGGTCGACCATCTAAACTCAGCAGCCAGGCAAGCAGGAAACTGGTTCAGGATGTCACTGCAAATCCAACAATGACTTTGAAAGATATGCAAGGCTCTATATCTGAGGTGGTGGTCAGTGTTCATCAATCAACAATATCCCATTCCCTTCACAAAGCTGGGCTCTATGGACAGGGGGCAAGAAAGAAGCCATGACTCAAAAAACACATCTAAAAGCTCATAAGAAGTTCACGAAAAAGCATCTTAATGATACTGCAGGCATGTGGACAAACGTTTTCATCAGACAAGACAAAAATTGAACTTTTTGGTCTAAATTCAAAGCGTTACATCTGGTGCAAGTCCATCACCCAGTTAACACCATCCCTACAGTCAAACATGTGGTGGCAGCATCATGTTATGTGGTTGCTTTTCATCAGCAGAGACTGGCAAGCTTGTCAGGATGGAAGGGATGATGGACGTGCAAAGTATAGGAGAATCCTTGATGAAAACCTGTTTGAGTCAGCCATGAATCTGAAACTGGGTTGGAGATTCACATTTCAGCAGGACAATGATCCGAAGCACAAAGTTAAACCCACACTGGATGGTTGAAAAATAAATGTTCTTGAGTGTCCCAGTCAAAGTCCTGACTTGAACCCCATTGAACATTTATGGTGAGACTTGAAGATTGCAGTCCATCGATGATCCCCATCAAACTTGCCAGAACGAGAGCAATTTTCACGTGAAGAATGGGCAAAGATTTCACCATCTCACTGTGTAAAACTGGTAGAGACCTACCCAAAAAGACTCGTAGCAGTCATTGCTGCAAAAGGTGTTTCTACCAAGTACTGACAGAAGGAGCTGAACAATTTTACAACCAGTGAATTTTAATTTGTACATTTTTTTTTAATCTTACACCTCAGAGCATTTTCTGTTCTTGGCCCCATCTCCACACTCCTGTGTTTTGGACCTTTTGTGTCCCATCTTGGAGTTTTGGATCTGGCCAAACTTTAAAGGTGCTGACAATTTTTGAAACATGATGCTTGAGACATGCTGCATCACCTGGAATAGATGACACAGTTCCTAAACACAATGCCTCATGTTTTGTTTTTTTTCCTATGTAAATGAGTCCAATGAGAGCCACATCATTGCTGTAATCTTTCAGATTCCACGTTGGATACACCATCATGAGCACTCTAGAATGTCAAAAGAAGGCCTCACTGGATTAATTCCTATTTTGGTTTTTCGTTTTGCCAGTTTTGCCAACCCATAACGCTTCCTAATTCTGTTTCCTGTTACCCATTATTCTGAGTGTTCAAATCTTGCCACCTTCACTCCGCTAACATCCAGCATTGTGAGAACGTTTGGTGGTACAAAGCCAATGAATCACAAGCATAGCTCATAGGCCATAATACGGTCCAGTCAATACATTAAAGTGCTGTTCTTAATTACCCTCCTCTAGTAGCAAGTCACAACTGGATGAGATGTCTCATGGCACCAAATCCTTGTATCTGAGAAAGTCTTATGAGATTTTATTACATTGAACCGTTATTGCGACTTGAACTTCTTGGTGATTTTTTATTTTTTTTTGTATCTGGTCTTTATCTGCTCTGCACTCCCTGCATCATAAATATACGGATGATGTCTCAAACGATGATGTCAAAAATCCTCCACATTGGTCGTTGGCTTTGAAAGCCACGCTCTCCTGCTGCATCGTCCGATAGAAGCTCCACCTTTCAGGAAGATCCTCAAGTCATGTCATCAATACACAAAAAGATGGTGTCGAATAATTCAAATAATTCCCATTTTTTTTATTTCGGAGTAAAGAAACTTTTTTTTTTGCTGCACTTCCGCATGCAAGTTAAGTCATGACAGAGTGCCTAATGATACATTCTCTTGTACAATACGGTTATCTGCGGATCATAATGATGGCACTTACAGCAGCACACTCGATAAATTAAATTGGCAAATCAACTTTTCTTCTGATATGAGCATTGATGGTTGTACGAGTATAAAATATGGCTGCGCTATTAAATATTCTAGATAACTATTACATATGCAAAAAAGGAAAAGCATTTTTGTATAGTCCTGCTTTTAGCTTATCTTCAAAACACCAGAAATATATCTACTTGTAGTTGTCATCATTGTTAACAAATGCATATTCAACCAGGATTAAATTAGGAATTTGTTTACTGGGTTCGTGCTTACTGGGTCATGGCTGTGCCACTGGTGCAGAGTGCCCCTATCATAGACTCGTTGTAAAATGCACGATGATATATTTCACATCCACCAGCTATTCCTAGCAAACAGGTACCCAGATCAACGTGCATCAGAGGAAGAGCGAACTCATTGAACGGCAAACCCGGCCTGCAAAGCATCAGTCTGATAGTTAATTGTTGGGTTAAGAATCAAAACCAGACTAGACAGTCAAAGGTGAGTGCATTACCTCTGTGCCATCCTGTCGGACAACAGCTGTGTTTAATAACTATATTATAGCTAAATTTCATATATTTGTCATTACTTTCACATAAATGAAAGTCCACTCTGCATTGTCTCATAAATCCACTCCGCATTGTTTGGCACAAGTGAGTCTACACCTTTGAGCTGCTTGCCCCCTCCCACCCCCCCCCCACACCTTCTCTTTTCACCTGTTTTAAGATTCACCTACCTATGTATGTCCAATCCCACTTCTTCATGGTGTCAGCTCACCATTATCTGCCTTCATGATCTCTGCTTACTCCTGAAAATGTGCGAAGAACGAGTATTGATGTGGACTGAGCAAGCAGCAATGGTCCTGTGGTTTATCTGCGATTGATCGACAGTAGTACAGTGTAGATAACACAACATATTAATGAAACATCAACGAACGTTGAGGCAGAAAATAAAATAGCTAACCCAGCATCAGTCTAGCTCTTTCGTCACTGAATGGCAAAAGGTCAGAGTCGTTAGATTTTTTTTACACACCAATGCCTTGAAAAATCAAACAAAAGCAAGACACCTCTTTTATTAATTTTTTTAAAAGACCCCTAACCTGGTCCCTGGTCCCAATTATAAGCTTAACACTCATTTCTCCTCTTCCCTTCTCTTCCTACTTCGCCCCCCCCCCCAATCTCTCCCTCTCCCCCCCCCCCATATCTCTCTCTCTCCATGTGTAACCACCTTTTGGAGTCTGTTGTCTCAGCTCCTCCCTCCCTTTTATATACACTGTCAAGCTTCACGCTGTGGAAACCAAGGAATTTCGATCATTGACATCTCCCGTAATGAGGCTGAGTCTTTGGGCCTCTCACTCTCTCACCGCAGGCTGGTCGGTGTCCTTCTGTTCTACCGTCTCCTCTCCAGCTTCGCCTCCCCCCCCTGCTCTCTCTGCGATTTGTACCCACCACATTTCCGCAGGCGCTCAAGGTCCGCCAACAACCCCTTCTGGTAAAACTACCAAAATCACGAATCATGCTCACCTTCACTCTTTCATTCCTCTTTTTTTCCGCCTTTGGAATAAACTCCCTCACTCTATTAATCCATTCTTCCTCCAGGCCTTCAAAACAGCTGTTCACCACCACCTCTTATCATACCCTATCCAAATCCTCGATCTTTCTACCCCGATAATCCACCCAAGCCCACCTCCTTCAAATTCCCTGCTTTCCTTCCTGAAAGTCCCTGTAATGTCCATCTTGTATTCCCCGTGTTCCCCGCCCCATCCCTCTCCCTTCCACAGATCTCCTAATGTCTCTGTTCCCCACTGTTTTTCCTTCCCACTTCCACCTCTTGTCTCATGCCCCCCCCTGATGTGTGTTGTGTGTTAGCTCTCACACGAGCCTCGACAAAGTTATACCAAAAAAAGGCTCGTGGAAGAGCTAGAACACAGAACAGATCAGGAAGGAACAGAACAAAATGAACAGTAGAAAGAGAGGGAGGACACACTAACAGCAGGGTTGAGGGACAAAATAGAGGGAAACTTGGAGAAATAAGTGATGCGAGAACGAATGTGGGCAAGGGGTGGTGGTGAACACAGGGGTGAACAAGATGAACAAGATGGAACATGAACTCTTAATTTACAGATAATTTCTTAATTTACAAACTCTTAATCTTCCTCGATTTCAACAGACTGCTCTCAATTTGACCTTTCCTTCATATGTTGCCTAAAATCCTCAACTGCCTTCTGCCTCCTCTCTTGCCCCCCTTCTCCCCCAGCACCACAGAGCCTTTTGTCCGTCATCAGCCCCTCCCCTAACTCTTCTGCAATCCCCCACACTCTTTCAATAACTCTCCTTACCTCCCCCCTCCTCCCTTGTCCTACCCTCCCTCCCCCCCAAACCCTGCACCCAAAGCTCTCCCCCCTCTTCATTAACAGTATGGGCCTCAAATATCCGAGGCCTTCGCTCAAACCTTTCAGATCTTTCCATACAGGTTACCACTGACAAGCCAGACATAATCTGCCTCACATAAACTTTTCTCCCTCAAGACGTGTCTGACTCCCAAGTATGTCTCCCTGGTTACTCCCTCCTCCGGTTTGACAGAC
>CM068961.1:45805606-45815752 GCA_035128595.1 Eptatretus atami
GTATTTTCAGGGAAATTTGTCAATCAGATCCAGAAGAGATGGTGTACCATTGTGATGAGATCGCGGTCGGGAAGTTGACCGATTGAGTCAGTCCCAATGAGTCGCAGAAAACTTTTGCTGGAATTGCTATGACAGGTGAGAGAGGTACCAACCGAGCCAACTGGCATGATGACCAATCGAAGTCACCACATATGAGGAGAGAGAGTTTTGGATGAGAAGATAGAAGTTGGTCCATGTTTTTGGATAGTGAGGTGTAAATGGAGTCATCACTGTTTTGGTGGGCGGTACAGTACACATATAAACATGAGGTGGGAGTGGAGGGGAAGCCGTAGCCAGAGGTATTTCCTGGAAGTGTGGGGGAGTGAGGGCAGTGAGGGCAGTGCATGGAGAGTGAGGAATACAGTCTTTGATGAAGAGAGCAACTTCTCCACCAGGACGAGGCTCAGGTCTTGTCAAACCGGAGGAGGAGTAACCAGGGAGACATACTGGGAGTCAGACACGTCTTGAGGGAGAAAAGTTTATGTGAGCAGATTATGTCTGCTTGTCAGTGGTAACCTGTATGGAAAGATCTGAAAGGTTTTGAGCGAAGGCCTCGGATATTTGAGGCCCATACTGTAATGAAGGAGGGGGGGGAGGAGGCTTTGGGTGCAGGGTTTGGGAGGGGAGGGAGGGTAGGACAAGGGAGGAGGGGGGAGGTAAGGAGAGTTATTGAAAGAGTGTGGGGGATTGCAGAAGAGTTAGGGGAGGGGCTGATGAGGACAAAAGGCTCTGTGGTGCTGGGGGAAGGGGGGCAAGAGAGGAGGCAGAAAGGCAGTTGAGGATTTTTAGGGAACATATGAAGGAAAGGTCAAATTGAGAGCAGTCTGTTGAAATCGAGGAAGATTAAGAGTTTGTAAATTAAGAAATTATCTGTAAATTAAGAGTTCATGTTCCATCTTGTTTCATCTTGTTCCCCCTGTGTTCACACCACCCCTTGCCCACATTCGTTCTCGCATCACTTATTTCTCCAAGTTTCCCTCTATTTTGTCCCTCAACCCTGCTCGTTAGTGTGTCCTCCCTCTCTTTCTACTGTTTCATTTTGTTCTGTTCCTTCCTGATCTGTTCTGTGTTCTAGCTCTTCACGAGCCTTTTTTTTTGTATACCTTGTAGGCTCGTGTGAGAGCTAAACACACAACACACATCAAGGGGGGGCATGAGACAAGAGGGTGGAAGTGGGAAGGACAAAACAGTGGGAACAGAGACATTAGGAGCATCTGTGGAAGGGAGAGGGATTGGGCGGGGAACACGGGGAATACAAGATGGACATTACAGGGACTTTCAGGAAGGAAGCAGGGAATTTGAAGGAGGTGGGCTTGGGTGGATTATCGGGGGTAGAAAAGATCGCAGGATTTGGATAGGTGGTATGATAAGAGGTGGTGGTGAACAGCTGTTTTGAAGGCCTGGAGGGAAGAATGGGATTGAATAGAGTGAGGGAGTTTATTCCAAAGGCGGGAAAAAAGAGGAATGAAAGAGTGAAGGTGAGCAGTTGATTCGTGATTTTGGTAGTTTTACCAGAAGGGTGTGTTGGCGGACCTTGAGCGCCCTGCGGAAATGTGGTGGGTACAAATCGCAGAGAGAGCAGGGGGGGGGGAGGCGAAGCTGGAGAGGAGACGGTAGAAGACAGAAGGACCACCGACCAGCCTCGGTGAGAGAGTGAGAGGCCCAAAGACTCAGCCTCATTAGGGAGATGTCCAATGATCCGAAATGCCTTGGTTTCCACAGCGTGAAGCCTTGACAGTGTATATAAAAGGGAGGGAGGAGCATGAGACAACAGACTCCAAAAGGTGGTTACACATGAGAAGAGAGAGATATGGGGGGGGGGGGGAGAGGGAGAGATTGGGGGGCGAGAGAAGAGAAGGGAAGAGGAGAAATGAGTGTTAAGCTTTATAATTGGGACCAGGGACCAGGTTAGGGTCTTTTAAAAAAATTAATAAAAGAGGTGTCTTGCTTTTGTTTGATTTTTCAAGGCAATTGGTGTGTAAAAAAAATCTAACGACTCTGACCTTTTGCCATTCATGACGAAAGAGCTAGACTGATGCTGGGTTAGCTATTTTATTTTCTGCCTCAACGTTCGTTGATGTTTCATTAATATGTTGTGTTATCTACACTGTACTACTGCGATCAATCGCAGATTAACCACAGGACCATGCTGCTTGCTCAGTCCACATCAATACTCGTTCTTCGCACATTTTCAGGAGTAAGCAGAGATCCATGAAGGCAGATAATGGTGAGCTGACACATGAAGAAGTGGGATTGGACATACATAGGTAGTGTGAATCTTAAAACAGGTGAAAAGAGAAGGTGTGGGGGGGGGGGGGGTGGGAGGGGGCAAGCAGCTCAAAGGTGTAGACTCACTTGTGCCAAACAATGCGGAGTGGATTTTATGAGACAATGCAGAGTGGACTTTCATTTATGTGAAAGTAATGACAAATATATGAAATTTAGCTATATATAGTTATTAAACACAGCTGTTGTCCGACAGGATGGCACAGAGGTAATGCACTCACCTTTGACTGTCTGTCTGGTTTTTGATTCTTAACCCAACAATTAACTATCAGACTGATGCTTTGGCAGGCCGGTTGCCGTTCAATGAGTTCGCTCTTTCCTTCTGATGCACGTTGATCTGGGGTACCTGTTTGCTAGAATAGCTGGTGGAGTGTGAAATATATCATCGTTGCATTTTAAACGAGTCTATGATAGGGGCACTCTGCACCAAGTGGCACAGCCATGACGCCAGTAAGCACGAACCCAGTAAACAAATTCCTAATTTAATCCTGGTTGAATATGCATTTGTTAACTATGATGACAACTACAAGTAGATATTATTTCTGGTGTTTTGAAGATAAGCTAAAAGCAGGACTATACAAAATAATGCTTTTCTTTTTGCATATGTAATAGTTATCTTGAATATTTAATAGCGCAGCCATATTTTATACTCGTACAACCATCAATGCTCATATCAGAAGAAAAGTTGATTTGCCAATTTAATTTATCGAGTGTGCTGCTGTAAGTGCCATCATTATGATCCGCAGATAAACCGTTTGTACAAAGAGAATGTATCATTAGGCCACTCTGTCATGACTTAACTTGCATGCGGAAGTGCAGCAAAAAAAAAAATTTCTTTACTCCGAAATAAAAAAAATGGGGAATTATTGAAATTATTCGACACCATCTTTTTGTGTATTGATGAATGACTTGAGGATCTTCCTGAAAGGTGGAGCTTCTATCTGGACGATGCAGCAGGAGAGCGTGGCTTTCAAAGCCAACGACCATTGTGGAGAATTTTTGACATCATCGTTTTGAGACATCATCCGTATATTATTGATGCAAGGGAGTGCAGAGCAGATAAAGCACCAGATACAAAAAAAAAAATAAAAAATCACCAGAAGTGTTCAAGTCGCAATAACGGTTCAATGTAATAAATCTCATAAGACTTTCTCAGATACAAGGATTTGGTGCCATGAGACAATCTCATCCAGTTGTGACTTGCTACTAGAGGAGGGTAATTAAGAACAGCACTTTAATGTATTGACTGGACGTATTATGGCCTATGAGCTATGCTTGTGATTCATTGGGCTTTGTACCACCAAACGTTCTCACAATGCTGGATGTTAGCGGAGTGAAGGTGGCAAGATTTGAACACTCAGAATAATGGGTAACAGGAAACAGAATTAGGAAGCGTTATGGGTTGGCAAAACTGGCAAAACGAAAAACCAAAATAGGAATTAATCCAGTGAGACTTCTTTTGACATTCTAGAGTGCTCATGGATGGTGTATCCAACGTGGAATCTGAAAAGATTACAGCATGATGTGGCTCTCATTGGACTCATTTACATAGGAAAAAACAAAAAAACATGAGGCATTGTGTTTAGGAACTGTGTCATCTATTCCAGGTGATGCAGCATGTTCAAGCATCATGTTTCAAATTGTCAGCACCTTTAAAGTTTGGCCATCCAAAACTCCAAGATGGGACACAAAAGGTCAAAAACACAGGAGTGTGGAGATGGGGCCAAGAACAGAAAATGCTCTGAGGTGTAAGATTAAAAAACATGTACAATTAAAATTCACTGGTTGTAAAATTGTTTCAGCCGCTTCTGTCAGTACTTGGTAGAAACACCTTTTAACAGCAATGACTGCTACGAGTCTTTTTGGGTAGGTCTCTACCAGTTTTACACATGTGAGATGGTGAAATCTTTGCCCATTCTTCACGTGAAAATTGCTCTCGTTCTGAAGTTTGATGGGGATCATCGATGGACTGCAATCTTCAAGTCTCACCATAAATGTTCAATGGGGTTCAAGTCAGGACTTTGACTGGGACACTCAAGAACATTTATTTTTCAACCATCCAGTGTGGTTTAACTTTGTGCTTCGGATCATTGTCCTGCTGAATGTGAATCTCCAACCCAGTTTCAGATTCATGGCTGACTCAAACAGGTTTTCATCAAGGATTCTTCCTATACTTTGCACCGTCCATCATCCCTTCCATCTGACAAGCTTGCCAGTCTCTGCTGATGAAAAGCAACCACATAACATATGCTGCACCACCATGTTTGACTGTAGGGATGGTGTTAAACTGGGTGATGGACTTGCACCAGATGTAACGCTTTGAATTTAGACCAAAAGTTCCATTTTTGTCTTGTCTGATGAAAAACGTTTGTCACATGCTGCAGTATCATTAAGATGCTTTTTCGTGAACTTATCTATGAGCTTTTAGATGTTTTTTGAGTCATGGCTTTTTTCTTGCCCCCTGTCCATAGAGCCCAGCTTTTGTGAAGGGAATGGGATATTGTTGATTGATGAACACTGACCACCCATCTCAGACATAGAGGCCTTGCACATCTTTCAAAGTCATTGTTGGATTTGCAGTGACATCCTGAACCAGTTTCTGCTTGCCTGGCTGCTGAGTTTAGATGGTCGACCTGATCTGGGTCGAGTCTGGTGTGGTATAATACGTCTTCCACTTCTTAACGATGGATTTACCGTAAACTCAAAGGGATAATGAGTGACTTTAAAATCTTCTATAACCCTCTCCTGAATGGAGGCTTCTCCATCACTTTGTCTGACTTATTTGGAAAGCTCCTTAATCTTCATGTTTGCCTTGCTGGTTGACCAAGTGAGTTGCACGTTGAATCTCCTTAGATAAGTGGGGGAGCTTAATTTTTCAGTTAAACCACATGATGATGTGCAGGTGAAACCTTTTGCACTTATTTTTTTTAAACCATTCAAACAAATAATTTGCTCCTGAAGTGATTTTAGGGTTAATTATGCAAAGGGTTTGAATACTGATGCAACTGAGAATTATCTGATTTTCTCTGTTAATCCAACTTGTTCACATTTTATCTGCATTTTTTTAGCTTTATCACTGGAGTAGTTTGTGAAGAGGTCTATATGTTAATTTTCATTTGAAAGCCGAGGTGAGATCAAAATATGAACTTTAGAGGGGGGTGAATACTTTTGCAGGCCACAGTATACCTTTTTGTCCATCTCTCAATGGTGAAGAATCACTTAAAAAATAAAAATAAATCTCTTATCCAGATCTAGATCTTCACCAAAATCGAATCAAAGTCATCTTGTCACACACCCAATCTGTCCTCCAAATTTCGTCCAAATCAGTCCATAACGTTTTGAGATATCCTGTTACAGCCAGACAGGGGTGGAAACCACACCTCGATCCACCTTCAGTGGCGGAGGTAATAAGCAACACAGAACATGCCACAAATTGCATCATATCAGAACAGAGGGAGTGGCATCTTGTAGTCTAAAGTCTTACTCGAGAAACCAATGATTGGGGAATGGATGGGAATGTCTTCTGTGAAATATTCTCCATAATGCAGCTCGTGAACTTTTTCATTTGGACCTGTGAGCCACTATTTGCCAATACAGGATTAAGAAAAAAGAAAGAAGAAGCCAATGAACGGAATTGCATTAACATGAATTTCCTTCTGACATAACAAAATGTTTTAAATAATTTCAGTACGAAAATGCACATTATTATCTGTTTACATGTGTGGGTTTCATAACAATATGCAGCCTTGGACAAATGCTCCGCAATGACACCGGACTTCAAACATGCTTGTGTCCCATCTTCACGCCACTGGTGTGGGTTGGATGCTGAAGTAACATGAGGCAATGTCAACACCAAAGGGGTTCAATACAGCAGAAATATGGGTGAGATACACAAATATATGGAGTTGTGATAATAGGAGATATAATATAATATATGCTTGGCAGTTGGCGCAGTCCAACGTGATGCTCTATGAGCTACCCCGGTGCACTTGTAAAACAATAGAGAACATAAGAGGTGAACGTGTCATGGTAGATCTTAGCATGATTTTAATTAACCATTTCATGCAAATACATTTTTGAATCATCAATCTTTTCAACCATTTACAAAAAAATAAACCTAGAGGAACTTAACACCAAAGACAATGCTTTAATTTACATTTCATATACTCCAAGTATTTTGGTTTGAAGTCAGGGCCTCGAGAAAGGTCTAATGGAAACAAAATCAATATCAGAAGCAAACATAAAGCAAACGTTGCACATCTATCAATCTCAGAGTCATTCTCCACTCCATTGTGTTGACACAATCTCTTACTCGGAGAACAAGACACGAGAACCGCTTAGGCTTCTCGAATGCCATTTGAGCAGATGGGTTTATTCTTCTGATGAAGTCCCAGCAACATAAAGAGAGATAAATTTGTTTTTGTAAAGCATGCTCATGCATATTCATCACACCTACGGAGTACTTAGAGCATAGAGAAATCTGGCACGATGTATTACCCCCCCCCCCCCCCCACCAACACCCATAAGAAACCAATGATAAGGAAGGACCCTTCGGTGCCCGTTGCAACTCATTCCCTCTGCAACACACTGTTTGGTGTCTCAGAGAACCATGTCGTCAGAACGTGTTTTTCTTGTGAACCACAGGTGACAGCTCTTATGAAAAAAAGGACGCTCAAGCAGGGGTCATGGGGGCTGCTGTATGTCCCTTTGCAAGATGAAATTAGGTATTTTAAAACAAGCTGTAACTCTGAAGTTTAAATTAATTAAATAGCTTTGAGGATTTCAGTACAGTATTTCAAGAAGGGACTACATGAGGTTTAAGTACTTAAATATGCCTAGATGGTTTATTAGAGCATACTGAGATCAAAATGTGTGTATTGTATTCAGGCCAGCTATGTCATGGTAATTGGCATCACGATCGAAATAAGCAAAAATATTAGAATACGGGACAAGTGGCATCACACGAAGGACGCGGATACTTTGGTTTAAAACGGGACAATACGGGATGGCTGGTCATAGAAGTGAGCCAGTCTGCAGCACTAGAGCAGTCTCGGAGAGCGTTCTTATGGTCTGGTTTGTTTTTCTCCGAATTGTGCGATTCGTATTGCTGAAATCTATACCAATAAGTGTGTGTGTGTGTGTGTGTGTGTGTTGTGTGTGTGTGTGTGTGTGTGTGCTGTGTCAGGATGTCCTCCTCCATAACTCCAAATCATAAATGTTAGCTGCTGAAACTTTGCATGCAAACGAAGAAACTCATAGATAGTTGCAAGAGTGAAAATTGGGTGTTTGGGTGAATTAAACACCCATTTTTGAAGATTATTAAAGCCTTAATTTAACCGTGTCCTTCATCAGGCACATCCTAGATAACCTCACTGGGGTCTGAAGCCACCATGTTTTTTGGCCTGCTCAACCATGCCTTGACTTGGAACAGGCTGCAGCGATTTTTATGATAAGTTTTTTTTTCTTCACTTTCCTCACTCATATTATCGAATGCCTTTTATCACAGATACAAATCGCTGGTATATTGCAATGCTTTTTAAACGCCCGGAGACATCGGTGTTTGTTGCTTTATTTCATTTCCGCACATGCGATCACAACGAGAATCTCTTAAACTAAGGAGAATTACAAAATTTAAGCTCCAGATCGAACTTACAAGCAGTTCCAACTCCGAAAAATAGTGTTAATTTTGTCCAATTTGGACATGTGTGACATTTCGAGCGTCTCTGCGAGGTGTACATTTAATATGATGGTTCGGTGATTGCTAATCGCGTGCCAAGTGAGCCATTTGTTATCAACCGTTTCGTTGGAGTGCTTAAGCTACTTGGCGAGCGCTCTACAATATTTTCACTGTCACTGAATACTGTACGTCAATCGACTTGAACAAAGTTCATGGGTCACTCGCATGCGTTCTTCGCCACATGTTGTTCTGTGGTCAACAGGCGGGTGGTTGGCTCGCTAAAATGTGAAATTTTATTTTCCACGACGTTTCCCTTTTTGTACGATCTTCCATTATATGACCTGTCAATGCAGCATAGATAAATACAAATAAAAATTAAACGTTTCCTTTTTTAAGTTTCTTCAACTGTTTTGGTGGTGAAGCCTCTTGGCACGCATTTAAGTTTCAATGACGATACTGCACTTCTATTACTGGGGTAGGAAGCAAAATACATTATTTGATCACCATGAATAAAAAATGTTTTCAGTTATTGAATAATGATCACCATATCACGGCAGGAAAGCCGAGAGGTACGGCATGCTTGTTCTGTGTAGCCTAGATTTGAATCCGACCAGGCTATATACTGTCATTCCTGTGTTTCACAAGCAGGTGATTCATCAATGTGTGTCGTCTCTCGGATTGATGACGTAATGCTTGTTCTTCTCACCTAACCAACTCATCCACCTAGTTTCATCGAATCTGTCCACAATGTTTTGAAATATTGTGGTTATATTCGTTTTGGGCGCATCTTTCACATGGTGAAGAACCACTTTAAAAATTCTAGCATCTGGAATTTCATCAAAATCTAATCAATTCATCCTTGTCCCACACCCAACGTCTCCACCTAATTGTCTGAATCCGTCCAGAACTTTTTGAAATATCCTGCCCTCATAAAACAAGACAGGGTGAAAACATCACCTCTGTCCAACTTTGGTGGCAGAGGTAATAAAAGAATACTTATTGTTCCTTAAAAGGTTTCTGCCTTCATTTAATGAATATGGAATTTAAATATCTTTACTTGGCTTCAGCCTTGTGTTCGGACTGTGTAACCTTTTATTTAGCACAACAATAACAAAGTGATTCAATGAATGCCACTATCAAAATCAGATTATGATGACACAGCTAAAAGTTACAAAACTGTGTTACCACATCTATCTACCTATATCTATATTTCAGAAATTAATATTGAAGTAATGTTACTCATGCTACTTACAGGATTAGGATCTAAACAAATGAGAAGAAAATCGAGGCAAGAACAAGGCACCGAACTTCCCAAATGGTCACACGTCTCACACACCATTATTGCAATTGATACGAGTGCAACACTGTTGTTTGAGACTTTTTGGCAACTCTTCAATCTACTCATCATCATCATCATCATCACAAATGTTCTGGTCCCTTAATTAGCTTTCTCATTCCGACATGTACTGTTCAACAGTGTTTGTTGAGCACACCTCTTTACCTTTTGGATTGCCTTCCTCGACTCCTGCTACCCTCCATTGGTCTCCTGCTGTCACTACTGTCGTCCATCTGTTATCTGTTCTTCTGTTGATTTATAAGATTAACCCACATGTTTTAAAAGCAGCATTATTATGGGACTGTATAACTGGAGGCACGATTTTGTTATTCATGTAACTGCTATCATATGCCTAGTTCTTTTAAATATAATCATTGGCACTTTGAGATCAACGCAAGGGAATGCATATACACGCACTGGCTTAATATGGCTGGCAGGATAGCCTAGAGTTTTTGCACACTTACCTCTGAGCCGTCTAGCCTGGGTTAATTTTCAGCCAGCTTTAAACTTGCATCCTGGTGTTTCACAGGCAGGTTGATTTATCAAAGTGTGGTGCCGTCCTTAACCAAAATGGCGAGTTAACCTGGGTGTCCCTTCTGCTGGCATTAGTTGATGGATGTTAAATCTCTCTGAAAATATCTGCTGTTCTTCCTCCGCTCCAATCGGTTCTTCTGACCACCTGCTTGTCAAAGTGGACATCTCTCTGGCTGTGACCAGAGAACCACCTCAGCGCCGTTTAATCTGGCATTTCACTCAAGCCGACTGGCAGGGTCTCCAAGCAGCCATCAAACTTCTAGACTGGTCTCCC
>CM068961.1:45816982-45829999 GCA_035128595.1 Eptatretus atami
CGGCGTGGACACAGCAAGTCTACGTGCATTCTTGATTTTATACGCTCGTTGACATGCTGCCTTCTGATCACACAAATCCCTTTAATTAATCTGACCATCTATCGACCATCTTTTTCTCAAATGTAAGGCAGACGGTAGCGAAATTAATTAAACATTAATCATCCACACATTTCAAAGTTTAAGTGTCATGCCAAAAATATGAACCCTCTTGTCTGCCGATCCAGTTAAAAACTTTGTAGCAATGTCTTGGGGGTCAAGTACAGTCAGACGATCTCAGTGAACATGACAGATCATGAGATGGTTGAGGCGTTGTTGGGTTATTGTGGAACGTAACCAAGTCTTCATAGGCTGTGCAGAAGAACATTTGTCTCAAAGGGCTTCAGAACTGGAAAAAGGCGTACAAAAATTCAGACAACACGAACGATCAAACGCATATAGCTTGCCTTCTGAAAAATCTAAATGTCGCAGAAGTCAAACCTGGTGTCCATGTGCAGGCTGAACAGCAAACTGCGGAGAAGAGCAAAATCTGCAGCGGTCAGCATTCTGAAGATTATCACCTCACTGCAATATTTAGCCCGACAGCGTTTTGCAATTCGTAGGGAAGGATGCCTCTGGAAGGAATTTCAAAATGCTCTTACAGTGCGCAGGATAAGTAAACCTCAAGACGTTGGGCTTCAAGGAAGACGACGTTCACAAGTGAGAAATTCAGAACGAAATTCTACAGTTTGATGAGTCATTGCCATCCTCAGAAATATCTCAGTAACGTGAAATGAAAATGTCCAACTCAGTTCGGACTCTTAACGATGGAACGCAAGAATATTCATGGGTAATGAGCAGGAGTCGTGTGTGTGCGCTATGTGACGGATCCTTTGAAGTTGAGAAGATCTCATCTGGCTCTACAAGTATCTAACAACAGGAGTATCACTTGGTAAGATGCTTCAGGATTCCTAATTCAGTGTCAATCCCTATGGAACACCTTAGAGACGCAACAGACTTACGATGGGCAAGCACATTCTGGAAAGTACAGGGCTTTCAAGCACAGCGAAACAAAAACTCAACCGCTGGCCAATATGTTCACATGTGGAGCTCATGTCACCCAACTCATTATCCAAAGCCTTACAAACTGCATCGTTCATAAGAGACGCCCTTGATTATGTCAGGTACTCAGCAAATCTATACACTCTGGAAAATTCAAGCGCATCTGTACTTGAATATCCACGCTGACGATGCTGACACTCCTTGCTACACCCTGAGGCCCAATTTGCCCCCGACGCGTTGTTAACTCGTTCTCCTACCGAAAATCAATTGGAATAACTATGAAGCGGTACTGGATCCTTTCAAACAAGCAATGAATGCTTGTACGAACTCGCATCCGAGCCACGTATTCGAAGCTGTCTTTCATCAGGAAGTGTGTTCTCGGTCGGTTTTGCATCATGCCCCGTTCTCCATCCTGAATACCTCAATAAGGCACTTCAGTTCACATATCTACCACTCTTGTATCTTACTGCCGCAAAAGTAACTGCACCAGAATCTCAATCTCTCCGTACGACAGACTTTAAGGAGGTTCTCTGAAGCCACAACGAAGCTCCAGCAGTACCAACTAGATCAGTGACCTCCTCGTAGCGCAAGCTTCCGAAGAGATTGATGGAGGCACGCAGGAATACACTGCCAATTCGCAGAGAGGTTACGGAGTTGATTTCCAAAGTCTCGACATTCGATCGGAACTTGAACGAGTACTTTCACATCAACGACCTATGCGTTATAGGGAACTTGGGTGAAATGCTCCCTGTCTGGTATGCAAACCACAAATGTCCGCAAATATCCGAACTGTCGGATTCCCTAGAGCAAGAACTTGGTTCTTTCGTAAACCAGTTCAGTGGTTCTCTGTTGAGGATTACCGTAGATAATTTGTAACATGGGCCGAAGTCCGTCGAATGTTTCCCACAGGTAAGAACGTTGCTTAGGTTCTATTGGTTTCCCCAGCAAGTTTCATGCGAAGCTGAACGTCATTCAGGACGCACTCAGACGTATAATGATTGGTTTACGTTCCACAATGACCCAACAAACGTCCTCAACCATCTCATGATCTGTCATGTTACACCAGAAAGACATCGTCGACGGCACTTTGACCCCAAAGACATTGCTACAGTTTTTAATGATCGGCAGACAAGATGTTCATATTTTTGGCAAGTTTAAGGTGAGTGACCGTACTCGTTGTTAATATTCCAATTTTATGTCAGTCTAGTTTTCATTATATGTTTAGTGAATCAGTTCAAGGTCGTGAGAAGAGCTTGATATAACAATTCTTTATAATTATATCTTGATTGACACTTGAAACTTTGAAATTGTTTAATAATTTCGCTCCGTCTGCTTACATTTATAAAAAGATGGTCGATAGATGGTCAGATTAATTTGAGGGATTTGTTTGATCAGAAGGCAGGCATTGTCAACGAGCGTATAAAATCAGAAGTTGCAAGGGACTTGCTGTGTCCATGCCGCACGAAGTGGTCTTCGTGGTCTCTGGAATCAATGTCCCCCCCCCCCACTTTTCCAAAGCAATCGACGCCATGAACTACCCTACTGAAATGAAGGTGGGATGCTATGAGCCTGTTCTTGGGAGACTCCATTCCAATTCTTAAATGATGAAGTCAATCATGACACGCACCCTTTATTCGTATAGTGGGCGACAGTTAGACACCTTCGAACTGCCTTTTGCATGATATTTCCCACTGTTGTTCATATATCTTTTCTCTCTCTCATAGCAATCAGCAAATAACTTTGTATCCTCTATCCTCTATCATATCATTTTTCCTGAGTTTTCTAGGATTTAGAAAAAAAGGTCAATTATTAATGCATGCCTGCTATTGCAACATCCGCATGATGACGTCATGTGTCGGGACTTCTTTTTTTCAGACTTCACACGGAAGCAACGAATTGTTTGCTTGAGGTGGTGGTCTTAACATTACATACCGCTGCCAAACAAAACTTAACATCTAATCAGATACGTTCTCAATGTAGAGGCGACTGTCATGATCCCCATATCGAGAGTGCCCGACCATGAACTACCCACTTGACCACGATACTGTCAGGTTTATTGTCCGGACTCCACTCCACCGATTACCCATCAGCTTACAGCTGGCCTGACTCCACCCAAATATATCATTGATCACCACTGCTGAAGTGAGACAGATCGGCAGTGCCTGTTAAGTAACAGTATCCTGAGCGAGTTACACTCTGGATGTGAGTCATGACCCAGTGCATTGAATTGATCCAGTATATAACCACATGTTATTTATTTTATATGCACCTAAGCCCGTATGCCTTTTTTGCTTCATGTATGTACGTACATCGGGTCAGTACCTCGCCGAAGGAGGGGTATGCATTTGGGTCCATTGCTGTTTGTTTGTCCATTCTGTTGTTTGTCTGCACAGAACTTAGTGTTTTTCTCCACAACCACTTGTTCAGATGACAAAATTTCACCATCAGGTGAAACTCTGTAGAACTTTTAATGATATTATGATGTCATAGTCACATGATATGGACCAATGTTGGGTAAAACCGAAAAAATTTGGAACTCTGTATCTCTGAACCGCACCATTAAGAATATACTTGGACATAGCAATACTCGCTCATGGTGAATGAGGGTGATTTTTTTATATGTTATAGGTTGCCTTGTTATTATGTCATAATTGCATATGTAGAACAGTACGCAGATCAGTATGAAATTATGAGGTTCATATAGGATGAATTGTTACAGAAAAATATTTGATAATGTCATCGGTCACAGGATTCGGCAGCCATATTGTTAAAAAAAAAACCTTAAAAATCTTGCTTTGTAGTGGCTGACAGATCGAGGGGAAACACACAGAAATGTTCCCAATACCTTGGTGTACAGTTTGTTCAGATATAATTGACTAGGTCCATGCTTGGCGCATATGGATAAGAAATATAGAATATTGTTTTTCTGGAAGCTGCTTAATCATCAACGTGAAATTCCATCCAATTGTAATTCTAGTGATGGAATACAGGTTTTAAATTCAACTTGATCAGACACATGGGTCGACAAGGCAGAATTAAAAAATTTAGAGTCTGGGTTCTTTAAGAAATGTTTAATAAGGCGCTCATTTGCTGAGCTGATGAGTTTGAGGTAGAGGAGGAGCAGCTAAATGTGAATCCTATTCATGTTCTCTGATGATTCATCTTTGCTTTTTGCTTGTCGTTCTTTCGAGATTCCAATGCGAACTGTACCTATTTGGTTTTCCTTTTATTTGAATTGAATTTATTTTAATTCCATTCTAAATTAATAGAATTAATAAAAACGTATCAAAGTGGTTGCATCTATGTGGACGTCTTGTATGCCAGTCTCACTGCCCGCAGTATAAAGTGGTAGCTCTCGTTATATCTCAATACTTACGCAACACCCACTGACACAACACACACAAAGAAAATCTCGCAAGGGTCTGCAATCTCTGATTTTCTTTTCTTGTTTCCTTATTTCGCACCGAATGTGCCATTATAACCCAGCACCCAAAAAACAACATTCATTGGACCGGTCAGGTACATGTTTGCAAAAGCAATTCTCACGGTGATTATCGATATAATATAATATATGATTTCAAATTTTGTCGACCTCATTTTGAAACCACATCAGTCATTTTAAATCTGGCCTGTTCTCCAATAAGAGTGATATGCGCGTAACAGAAGCCCGTATTGAGTGGACAAGTCAAGTTTGTCCTTGTTAAGTACATATTGTAACCCTTCCTCGTTTTTCAGGCCTTGTGCCTCTCAGCCTTTCCTCTTATCACATGCCTTTGAAGGAAATTCACATTGTGCTTGTTATGACGAATCCAATCACATTTCTCTTCCCCCTCACTGAAAATGTAATTATCATTGTGGAAGAATGACCACTTTAAATTCTCACCAGTGAAGCATCCTCCAAATGACAATATTTCTGGCTTTTCTGTCTTCGTCCGAGGAGTACGATTTTAGCCGATGGCGGTGGAACATTCCATTTCTATTGGACTATTGGGAATGCCTGATGACTGTCAAAGTACATAGTTATGACAAGTTCTAATGGGTATCATGGAGGTACTTTTCGATCCTGTGGCCTTTGAAGCTTTTACAATCTTATGAATTTTCGCAGATGGTACATATTTGTAATTGGATTGCTAATAAATGCTTAGAATATTGTAGCCACAAAATCATATTTTTGGAAATCTCAGTGAGCTGCATGTGATTGTATCATAACAGCCGAAGCCATCGTTCTCGACGGCAGCTTTTGACTGATGAAAGTTCCATTAGACTGTGTTGACTTCACAGTGATGTCTTCCCATTAGAACAATCATGCCAATCTGCTGCATAATATGATGTAATGTATCAAGGACAAGAGAGTGTTAGCAAATGGACCGGCATGTGCAATGAACATCACTGTATTTTATTACTGTTTGCAGCTTGACTTGTGAGTCGATGTGAGACCAAGTGAAGAAACGCCGAATGAATAACTTACAATGCACGAAGTAGTTGAATGAAGCAGAAAATGATTTTGCACCAGCTTAAATCAAATTGATTCGAGTAGGTAAGGAGGGTACAGTAATACAGCTCAAAGGACATTGCTAACTCCAATTGTGTAAATGGACCATGGTGAATTCTTTTCTGACAGTGATGTGCGAAGCTCAGACACTCATTACCTCTGCCTCGAAGGTAACGGGGTTTATGTGTTCACCCTGTCTGTCGTCTGTGGCTATCTATAAAGTAATGGACAGTTTTGATGAAAGTTGGTGGACAGTATGGGTGTGTATTAAGGATGAAATGTTCGATTTTGTTGAAATCTGATCCTGACGAGATTTTTTAAATATACAATTATTCTTCACCATTGGATGATTAGAGCCAAAAACGTATATTGCACGATATCTCAAAATGTTAGGATGTTTGGAATGAAACTTTGTGGACATGTTGTGAGTGTGAACAAGGCCAAATTGATTCGATTTGTAGGAAACGGATACGGATTGTTACGATAATTTTTTAAGTGATCTTACGACTGAGGATGGAGCAACTACATATGCATTGATATTTCAAAAGGTGGACGTATTTGACAAGATTTGAATTGAGTTGTTTGTGACAAGAATCAAAGCTTGATTAGATTTTGTAAGGTCCAGAGTATAGACCCAGGCCCATCATGGGATACAAACATAAAACTTGTGAACTAGTTGTTGCTTGTAAATCCATCTATCATCCATTGGACCATTACCCGCACAGAGCAGCATTGCTGCTGAAGCAGTCTCCTGGGGCTATGGGAATGATCCTAGACAAGTCACACTCCAACACAGACACTTTAATTGAGGCTCAAACATCCCAGCAGCTTGGTACTCATTGGTCCCATTTGCCAACCTCAAAAGGATGCCGGCTGATCAACCCATCTGTTATTAAATCAACAATGACAGGATTGACTCAGGATCCTAGATCCAAATCCACCATCCAAACCATTAAGCCAACTCAGGCATAGTTTTAAATCCATGACTTTTTGATCTGTTAAATGTTCAAACTTCCTGATCGTCTTTTCTCCAATGGTTGACTATACTGTGTTCTAGAGACAGGGATTTCTGCCCATATGGTGGACTGTGGTCAGGCCTCGCTCTCCCCATCCCCCACCCCCCAAATCTTAGTATTCCATCGTGAAGGCGACGGTTGTAATTGCTAGTCTAAAAAATGTTGTTACATTTCCACATCCAATTCTCTGGACCTGTCCTGACTCCCGTTGAGCTACAAAATTGGTTTACATTCACTTATCTGCCTGCACCTCCTCAAAACTCCTATGTGAATTTATCTGGCCCAGAGCCTTTATCTACTCTTCACTTTCCTAGATGCTACTTTACTTAATCCACTCCGATCGTATTTTCTGTAAAAGCACTTCTTACTTGTAAACACAGAACATAGCGAATATATAATATATATATATACAAACGAAGAAAAAAATGTTGAAAGCTTGATTTTTTTCAGAAATTGTGTCTTTGTTTTCTACCTAAACCATGAGTAAGTCCCCAAAAATCCCACTCAAGAAACTCTGAATCCAAGTGCTCCATCATTATACAAACATCAGGAAACACTAAAAGACCATAATTTGTTACTTCCTGTCATAGGAAAGATTATTTTGGGTCTAGACCCGTTTTGTGATGAGGAATTCAAGGAACGCTCAGATTTTTCAATTTGAGTATTGTATATTAAATTCAAGATGGCCACTGTTGTGATGCCAAATCGAGAACGCTGAAAAGCCACAAAATAATTACTATTTGTCACAGGAAATTATTTTTGGGGGTCAAGACCAAGTTTTGTATGTGAGAAATTTCATGCAATTCTCAGAAAGAACGGCATCTCTTTGACATCCATGATGTTAAACTGGTTGGCCTCTGCCCACATTATTTAACAATACCAGCAAATTAAACCCGCACTTTGTTACAATTTTTAATGGGGGGAGTGGGAGCGAGAAAGGGACAAGGAATGGGGAAAGTAGGCCTCACCACACGTCACCATGCACTCTGGAGATGGGGGGGAGGGAGGATCGAGAGGCATGGGAGGAGAGGGGAGGGTAATGGGGAATAAAGGGATGGTTCTGATATGCATTTGATAGGAGGACTTAAAGTGAATGGGGGGGGGGGAATGTCCGGCTATGCTGCATGAGTGCAGGGATTGAACAGATTGCTATGTTCAAACGGTCAAAACTAAACAATGCCAGGCACTTGCCAGGATACTTGTGGGGTGGAGGGCTTTGGATAGGTAAGGCATGAGGAAGAAGGGTGTTTCTTCAATCGTAAAAAGGGCCGCCCAGTTTTTATGCCCTTATTAATTTCCAGACATACAAGACAGCTCGAGATCTCATTAACTGAGATGAAGTGGAATTGACACCAGCAGTTCCACTGCAAAAAAAACAAAAAATAACTTTCATTTGTCCATTTGCACACTCTTTGACACCCCTTCCTTCTACTCGACCTCAGAAGTGTACGATGTGGAGGGGTTTTGAGGCGATAGCATGAGGAGGAGGAAGCAGCAAGAGGAGGAAGCAATGTGGGTAGGGAAGGCATCATGGATGGGGGGGGGCACTTATGGGGGGAAGCACCATGAGGGGAGGGGTGGAGCAGTGGTAAGATGGAAGCAGTATGAGGGAAGAGCAAGATAAGGGCAAGAGAAGGAGAATGAGAGAGGTAGACAGCATTATAGTGCATTATTAGGGTTGAATAAATGCACCCAACAGCAACATTTTCTTTTTAATCACCGCTGTTCCATAAACCACGCAGGAGCATTTAAAAATAGGGGCAATAGCTTGGCGCCTGTGGGAGATTTCAACCAAAAAAGAACCCTTATAATTTACAGATCATTTATTTACCAAAAAACATATACGTGGAAGAAGAGCTGTCTCAAAAGTTCCAAGCAGATCTCTGCCGTTAGCCAGAATACATGGCCTTTAATACAATTGGAATCGGAGGTTCACAATCTCACAGGGCACTTGCCAATCAGGACTACAATAAAGTTTTGTTTGCACGATCCTTAAGCAAAGATGAAAACAATCTTCGTGTAAATTAAGCAGATTGTATTGTGAAAGATGTGTGCTTCCTGCAGGCATGATGCACAGAAAACCTTCATGTAGTTTAGGCAATATAAGCTTATTTCAGCATGCAGATGGACTCTGTTTGTACAGTTTTGCGGAACAATTAGAGCAATGACCTCTGCGTTTGATGAGCTCCTGTTATAAGGAGGACAATGGGAGACAGAATCATGTTTGTGCACTTTTGCAATTGAACGGAGCCAGAGTTAATGAGACTAATGCCTCTGGGACCAAACTCTCAGCATCACCAAAGTAATTCTCCCAAATTCAACCAAGTGTAAGATTATAACATTTATATTGGATATTACTAACATATGATATCTTTATATAAAACAAACCTTCAGTTTATGATTTAGTCAAGTATGTATTTTAGAGTAACAACATAACAGTATGGGTACATATTTCCTTTAACTAAACATTGACCAACAGATCTCTTACAGCCCAGACCCTTTGGCCAGCATGGGATGATATATTGTATTATTATATTTATTATCAATGATTCCTAGGGTTATATAGGAGATATATTCAGTTTATTAACAAGACCATATGAATGAACATTTATTATATGACTTCAGTATCAACTAAAATGCAATTTAATGAGCTCTGCCTTTCATTGAGAGACCTCATAAGCATAATTACCCTGCAGACAATGGTCTATTTTCAAATCTATCTCAGGGCCTTTGCAGACGAGTTTCTGGCAAACATTCTCTTTTGTGATAAATACTATACTTTTACAATAATTTGTATTACTTCCATGTATTGTTTAAAGCAAAAAAGAGCCAATGAGTGCATAATTTGTGGACAAAGAACATTATCTCAATTTAAAAATTATGTTTCAGTGTGATATTACAGAACACAGTTTTGAATAGTATGTATCCATGGAGCTTTCTAGACAAAAATTTTCCATCTTCATATTTCACAGATGGAATAATAATCTTTACTCCACAGTGCTCACTTGGTAGTAATGATGACTGAGAGGAAGTCAACCTGTGAGGAAATCAGCAAAATGTACCAATGAACCAATTTATAGCAAAACCTATATGGGGGAAACTCCCCCACCCCCGTAAGTCCGCCTCGACCCAATTTTTTTAAAAGCATGAACAAATTTTTGGTACATCACATGGATGGTATGAAGTCTGTGGTTCAAATCTCGATTCAGAATGTGTGTGTGTGTTCCGAGAAAATGAAATTTATTTTGGGGCAACCCCCCCCAAATCCCCGGTAGACCCGATTCTTTTTTTTTTATGTCGTGAACAATCATTGGTATACACATATTAATGAATGTTAAAGTCAGTTTCATCGAATGTTGTGTTGTTATAAGAAGAAAAGCAGATAGCTATTGTGTTGCAACCCCACCCCCCCGTAAACCCGATTTTTTCATTTGTCGTGAACCAAGACTTTGTTACGTCATGGGTGATGAAAGTTGGTCAAGTTTCATTGAATGTTTATGTTAGTTTAGGAGAAGAAAGCAGCATACATATTTTGGGCAACTCCCCCCCGACAACGACTAGACCACAAGTATTTTAAATGTTCATGAACAAATTTGGGTTTAATCATGAGTGATTGAGTTGTATAGTCAGTCTTGGAAATGTGTTGTCGTTTCTGAGAAAGGAAAGCAAATACCTCTTGGGGGAGGGGGGGGGGCAACACCACGTAACTCCCTCCGTACCCCCTCATACCAGTTTATGTATTTTATTCCTGAAAACTTTGGTAATACGAGTGATGAACATTGTGGTAAAGTTTCAATTGTTGTGAGTTTCAAAGAAAATTGCAAGTTATATTGTGAGAAGATGGACGACTGACACTAATGCATGCATCACAGAAGCTCCCCGAACTACGTTCCAGGTGAGCTAAAATTAAAACCCATGCATCCTACCTGCAAAGCCTGCCGTGCATGCATGTTGTCCCCCCCTCCCTTACACATTCCTACCAACCTCCTCCCATGCAGCACGCAACACACCACGGAGACCACTTGTACCCATGCATACCACTCCATGGTCTGGGATTACTCTCTATTACCCTTCATTTCAGCAACTGTTCACGTATTAATATACTGCCAGAATATTTGGTATATTTAGATTTATATTTTGTCATGCAAGCATCATCACTCAAATGGTAAATCCACTGCTAATAATTGCTGGAAAAAAGGACCCTGGACTGCATTCTGGACTGCAAAAAGGTAACAGAGCATGCGATGCACCAATGAATTTCCACTATCTAACATTCCTAATCTTCTCTTCATCAATTAATTTCTGAACTAGTAGAAAAATACGAAGCTTATGCTTGCTAAAATAAATACACCTGTTATACAAATCGTGATTTGTTAAATTTCGATCCACTCAGATTTGACATTAATTTAGTCACGAGATCCGATTCTTAAATCAGATAGATATTCGATTTATACACTTTAACTAAACGGGCACTCAGTAGAGCGCATACCTCGCCAACGCTACATTTTGCCCCCCCCCCCCCGAAACCGTTTGATGTGAGGGTATTAACCCATACCCAATCTGCCATCTCATATTGTTATGATGGCTTAAAACATTAAAATTTTTCCTGCGTTTGACACTGATTCACCATTGTACAATTCTGTATGAACTCCCTGACCTTTGGGTGTCGTTGTCAAGTCAATCTGATGACACTGGTCACATTATTAGAAATTTTTTCTGCATTTTAGGAGCATTTAGCACACACGAGTCTGTTTTCTAATAAGTTATTTATTGTGAACAAACAAACATTCATTTTCAGAAAGTACGACATCTGAAATACTAATTCAGCTGTGTGTACTATAGTAGAGCGTATTATGACATTAGCTAGTTGCACGATAGGGGTTGATAGTACTATCATAAATAGAATATAGTGTGAAATACGCCTCTCCTGTGCCAAAGTCCCATTGTTGCAGAGAAGGAACTATGTTTTTTGCCTCTAATCCGTTTTTATTACCTGCAATCCCTTTACAACTGTAAAATGTGCATATTCTTTTATTTTTTAATATCTTCAAATTGCACCAGCAGCCAAAAACATCATGCACATAAGAAGGACACATATTGAAGCACACATCAGTTGATCGTGCTTTTTTAGAATGTGACTCAGCTGGTTGTGTTGCGCAATCAAAAGTAATACGTCAGTGCTCCTATTTATAAAAAGGACATTTTGTTGTAGTGTCGTACGAGCCACTAAGGTATGCACATTTTGTAAGTTCAGGACACCCCCCCCCCCCCAAGCTTTAAACTCACCAATAAACACTGTCAAAATTACAACATCACGGATAGGAATTGAATTCTAACATTTTGATCTACTTACATGGCAATTTTATAAGAATTGACCGCGTATATAATAAAGGTCGTTGCCCCCTGACCTGCCCAAACCGCTAAACAAAGGTAATGACATATTTTGTGTCATATCGCTATATCACAAGATGGGCCATTGAATTTCACAACATTTGCATTGGTGCATGCAACATTATAAAAACGATCCGCACTATGCAAAAGACGATTTTGAACCTTTCAATGACCTTCGACTTGACTTTGTACTATAATTATGTAATTGGTATTAGGTGTGGGAACAACAGTCAAACATTTTGGTGTTGGTTCATGAAAGTCGAATAAGAATTGACCGTGTTTGACAAACCGCACATTTTGCAATGTCGTGACCCCCCCCCTGACTTTGACTCCCAACGCAATAAGGGTTATTACGTCATGGTCATGTCACACTTCTATATTCCAGCATCTCTGTGTGTGGTGTTGTGTGGTGTGTGTGTGTGTGTGTGTGTGTGTTTTGTGTTGTGACCGTGTTTCTCAAAACCTCTTCCTCTATTGAACTTGCCAGGTAGATTTCTGGACCTGAGAGTGCCTTCAAGTTTGATATATCGGACAAGTACTTCCCAATCTATGTCCATTATTACCCAACATGGCAAGACACGTTGTTGCGTGGCGCCATGGAAGAGCACAGCCGCGTTCCCCATTACGGGTTAACGTACGGCTTCCGGAGAGTGATGATCGTGATCTCTAATAATTCATCGATTTCTTATGCGCATTTATAGATAACACAATGCCCAAGTTATGATAATTTTCATATTAGACGGTTGTATACATTCGTACATCAGAGTGCTGGTATGCTCGCGAACCAGAAGTAAATTTTTTCTCTCCTTCTCTTCTCTTTTTTTTTTCTTTCACGACATTGCGAAAAGGTAAATACGTTGCGGCTAATTGAATAATTTGTATTTAAAACTAAATTGCGAATAATCGAACTCGAATATATCGAACTTCCGGTCCACGCACTCGTATGGCACGTGGAGAGCGAAGAAACGCCTGTTGTTTATTTATTATTATTATATTTATTATTATTTTGTTTTTTTTATTATTATTATTATTTTTTTACGGGCACGTACTAGTATCACAATGGGGCATATGATCTCTCTC
>CM068961.1:45830683-45841039 GCA_035128595.1 Eptatretus atami
TTATTTAATCTGCATTTAATTAACCAATGAGCTAAAGTTGAGTGAGATGATCATGATATTATTGGTTCATAGTTAGCGTCGTCGTTAAAGATTGTTCTTGATTTGCATGCCATCAAAAGGGTTCACCAAAGGAATGAGCTAAAATCAGTTGTAATGTGAACATTTATGTATCTTTACCTCTCACAAACCACGAGACCACGAGACGAGGGATTAAGATCTGTTGCCGTCCGGACGTGCACTCTCTCTTTCCAATTATTGTACATAGTTTGTTGATTTGTAAATACGTTCATCATTTCCACTAGTGCGTGCCCGTACGTGCGTGGCCGTACGTGCAAAAAAAACAAAAACAAAACACAACTTTGAAACCGCGCTGCCTTTGTTTAAGTATAGTGCGTGCCCGTACGTTTTGTTTAAGTATAGTCGTGGCCCGTACGTTTTGTTTAAGTATAGTGCGTGCCCGTACGTTTTGTTTAAGTATAGTGCGTGCCCGTACGTTTTGTTTAAGTATAGTGCGTGCCCGTACGTTTTGTTTAAGTATAGTGGGCCCGTACGTTTTGTTTAAGTTAGTGCGTGCCCGTACGTTTTGTTTAAGTATAGTGCGTGCCCGTACGTTTTGTTTAAGTATAGTGCGTGCCCGTACGTTTTGTTTAAGTATAGTGAGTGCCGTACATTTTGTTTAAGTATAGTGCGTGCCCGTACGTTTTGTTTAAGTATATGCGTGCCCGTACGTTTTTTTAAGTATAGTGCGTGCCGTACGTTTTGTTTAAGTATAGTGCGTGCCGTACGTTTTGTTTAAGTATAGTGCGCGCCCGTACGTTTTGTTTAAGTATAGTGCGTGTCCGTACGTTTTGTTTAAGTATAGTGCGTGTCCGTACGTTTTGTTTAAGTATAGTTGCGCGTGCCCGTATGTTTTGTTAAGTATAGTGCGTGCCGTATGTTTTGTTTTTAAGTATAGTGATGTGCCCGTACGTTTGTTTAAGTATAAGTGAGTGACCCGTACGTTTTGTTTAAGTATAGTGCGTGCCCGTACGTTTTTGTTTAAGTATAGTGGCGTGCCCGTACGTTTTGTTTAAATAGTGCGTGCCGTTACGTTTTTGTTTAAGTATAGTGCGTGCCCGTGTTTTGTTTAGTATAGTGCGTGCCCGTAGTTTTGTTTAAGATAGTGCTGCCCGTATGTTTTGTTTAAGTATAGTGCGTGCCCGTATGTTTTGTTTTAAGTATAGTGCGTGCCCTTACGTTTTGTTTTAAGTATAGTGCGTGCCCGTACGTTTTGTTTAAGTATAGTGCGTGCCCGTACGTTTTGTTTAAGTATAGTGCGTGCCCATATGTTTTTTAAGTATAGTGCGTGCCCGTTGTTTTGTTTAAGTTAGTGAGTGCCCGTCGTTGTTGAAGTATAGTGAGTGCCGTACGTTTTGTTTAAGTATAGTGCGTGCCCGTACGTTTTGTTTAAGTATAGTGCGTGCCCGTACGTTTTGTTAAGTATAGTGCGTGCCCGTACGTTTTGTTTAAGTATAGTGCGTGTCCCTACGTTTTGTTTAAGTATAGTGCGCGCCCGTATGTTTTGTTTAAGTATAGTGCGTGCCCGTACTTTTGTTTAAGTATAGTGGCGTGCCCGTACGTTTTGTTTAAGTATAGTGCGTGCCCGGTATCGTTTTGTTTAAGTATAGTGCGTGCCCGTACGTTTTGTTTAAGATAGTGAGTGCGTATGTTTTGTGTAGTATTAGTGCGTGCCGTATGTTTTGTTTAGTATAGTGCGTGCCGTACGTTTTGTTTAAGTATAGTGCGTGCCCGTCGTTTTGTTTAAGTATAGTGCGTGCCCGTACGTTTTGTTTAAGTATAGTGCGTGCCCGTACGTTTTGTTTAAGTATAGTGCGTTGCCCGTACTTTGTTTAAGTATAGTGCGTTGCCCGTTTTTGTTTAAGTTCAGTGCGTGCCGCACGTTTTGTTTAAGTATAGTCATGCTCGTACGTTTGTTAAGTATAGTGCGTCCGTTTTGTTTAAGTATAGTGCGTGCCCGTATCGTTTTGTTTAAGTATAGGAGTGCCCGTACGTTTTGTTTAAGTATTAGTGGTGCCCGTACGTTTTGTTTAAGTATAGTGCGATGCCCGTACGTTTTGTTTAAGTATAGTGCGTGCCCCGTTACGTATTTGTTTAAGTATAGTGCGTGCCCGTTACGTTTTGTTTTAAGTATAGTGCGTGCCGTAGTTTTGTTTAAGTATAGTGCATGCCGTATGTTTTGTTTAAAGTATAGTGCGTGCCGTATGTTTTGTTTAAGTATAGTGCGTGCCCGTACGTTTTGTTTAAGTATAGTGCGTGCCCGTACGTTTTTGTTTAAGTATTAGTGGCATGCCGTATGTTTTTGTTTAAGTATAGTGAGTGCCCGTACGTTTTGTTTAAGTATAGTGCGTGCCGTACTTTTTGTTTAAGTATAGTGCGTGCCGTACGTTTTGTTTAAGTATAGTGCGTGCCCGTACGTTTTGTTTAAGTATAGTGCGTGCCGTATGTTTTGTTTAAGTATAGTGCATTGCCGTATGTTTTGTGTTTAAGTATAGTGCGTGCCGTATGTTTTGTTTAAGTATAGTGCGTGCCGTACGTTTTGTTTAAGTATAGTGCGTGCCCGTATGTTTTGTTTCAGTATAGTGCGTGCCCGTATGTTTTGTTTAGTATAGTGCGTGCCCGTACGTTTTTGTTTAAGTATAGTGCGTGCCTCGTACGTTTTGTTTAAGTATAGTGCGTGCCGTATGTTTTTTAAGTATATGATGCGTATGTTTTGTTTAGTCTAGTGCGTGCCGTATGTTTGTTTAAGTATAGTGCGTGCCGTAGTTTTGTTTAAGTATACGTGCGTGCCCGTACGTTTTGTTTAAGTATAGGCGGCCCGTATGTTTGTTTAAGTATAGTGCGTGCCGTATGTTTTTGTTTAGTATAGTGCGTCCGTATGTTTTGTTTAAGTATAGTGCGTCCCGCACGTTTTTGTAAGTATGTGCAGTGCCGTAGTTTTTGTTTAAGTATAGTGCGTGCCCGTATGTTTTGTTTAAGATAGTGCGTGCCCGTACGTTTTGTTTAAGTATAGTGCGTGCCCGTACGTTTTGTTTAAGTATAGTGCTGGCCCGTACGTTTTGTTTAAGTATAGTGCGTGCCGTACGTTTTGTTTAAGTATAGTGCGATATAAGTTAGAAAGGTGAAATAAACCATTTTGGTCGCTGAAGGACCCAGAACAGTTGCGGGGTCGACATGGTGAAGAAGCTGACAATCCTCCTTATTTATTTTCAACGCTGCATTTAAAAATCTCTAATTTAATCATTCTAAATCACACAGTTTAGTGAGACACCTTATCCCGTCGGTCTATCTTCGTCTTTGTCCTCGTGCAAACGGAAAATTATTCGATGATGGCGGAAGAGAAATTCCTTCAGGAACGTTTTTTCCGAGTAAAAATTGCAAGCCGTTCTAAGCTACTAAGCCTAAGCTTTTTTAATCGGATTTTCGAGGTAATCTCAATACTACCCTATAGATACTGTATAATCCGAGAACAAGAATTCAAAAATAATTTTCCGTTCGTTTGTCCGACGCTTAGGTGAATTTTGCATATTTTCAACAGCTACCTTTTAAAATCATATAATTTAATCCTCATAAGTCCGACGACTGAATGATACCTCTCTGTTTTGTAGGTCTATACCTCCCTAAGTCCAAGTACCGATGAAAACATTATTTACATAAACCGCCGCAAAGCGAGTGAATCAGCGCATTTTTTTTATGTTTCCAAGTATTCAAGCTAATTTAGTCGACTAAATACCCACTTTCCTTCGATTTTCACCCGTTTTCAACGTTGGATTAGGCCACTGTTATCGACTGCGAAATATGAAAACAGAATTACAAAATATCTTTCCGTTCGTTCGTGCGAGCCGTAGAGTGAAACCGCGTCATCCTGCACTAAGGCCACCATCTCAATCAGCATACCAGGACCGCGAAATCTTTTATTGGCTTATAACTCGACGGTGCAAAGTCAAAAATTAAACACACACATCATCGTGCAGGTAATAATATCAGGCATCCGGCGATATAAGTTAGAAAGGGGAAATAATACTTTGGTCGCTAAAGGGGCCCGAGCCGTTGCGGCCTAACACTATCCGAGGCGTGGCACTCCGGCCATGAAGCCGCGATTTATTTAAACACTCATAAAATGACGATACAAAGTCCGATAACGTCCAACATACCTCAAAATGTCCAGGTCACGTTCCCTGTTAGTGCGTGAACAATCCAACGCTTGGCGAATTCTGCTTCGCAATGATAGGAAGAGCCGACATCGAAGGATCAAAAAGCGACGTCGCTATGGACGCTTGGCCGGTGGGAGACCATGGCTTGGGAAGCACGGATTCTGGTTACCCTCACAATCACTTGGGGGGGGGGGGACAATCGATATGTTGTCCCCCCCCTTGATAAAAAGTGGGGGGGACATGTCCCCCCGTCCCCCACCAATCGACGCCCATACGAGTCAGTAAGTGACCACTATATTCGTTATAGGTGTGTGTTGGGTAGTCGATCGAGTCGGAAAAAAAAAAATTTTGATCTACCCTTATTATCAGTATTTCCGTCGATATGTTTGTCTGTCTGTCTGTTGGATAGTCGATCCAGTCGAAAAAAAAAAATTTTTTTTAATTTTGAAATTTGTTCTACCTTATTATCAGTTTTTCCGTCATATGTTTATCTGTTGGGTAGTCGATCTAGTCGAAAAAAAATATTTTTTGAGATTTGTACTACCTTATTATCAGTATTTAAAATGGCGATTTCAGTTAATACAATGGCGATTCGATGAAACTTGGTTGGTAGGTTCATACCATGACCTAGTTGTGTGCAAATGAGAACGTTGCTATGGACACCACCGTTGCTATGGACACCACGTTGCCTAGCAACGGGACTTTGAAATTTGAAAAATCATAAAAAATATTTTTTTTCGAAAATCAAAAATCGGGCCACGTGCGACTGTGGGCAGTACATTCAGCCATATTGTCAAAATTTTCAGCCGGATCCTATGAAAACTGTCGGAGAAGATAGACTTTGAATGAACCTGGTCGAAAACAATAAAAACGAAGTTCGTTATATCTCAGAGACTATGAGTCAGATATACATGAAACTGGTATGGTAGGTTCATGGTATGTCCTAGTTATGTGTGAGAAAGAACCGTTGCTATGGACCCTCCGTTGCCTAGCAACGGCCGAAAAACGTCTAAATGGGGGGTATTTTAACGAAAAAACACTCTGCAGCATTAACCCTTGGAGCTAGAATCATGAATTTTCTTGTGCTTAATCCTCAGGTCATTCCCCATTGAACGGGCCCATCGCATCAGGTTATATTGGGTAGTCCACTACCCATGTCCGCCTACCGGCTTGTCTGTCTGTCCCGAGCATAGCTCCGTGGGTTTTGATCCCGATCTTGATAAATTAGGGTGCGAGGTTTGTATCATGATCTAATTGTGTTTTCCAGAGAATGGGCGTGCTGCGCCATTATGGGCGGAGCCACGCCCAAAAAACATGTGTTTTTAGTGGGTAGCCGGTTTCAAGTTACATCTTCTCTGAGGGGGTTTGTCGAATCTGGCAGGGGTTTCAGTATTTGGTTAGCCCAATGGCACCTGCATAGCCCCACGGAGCTCGATTTTTCATTTTCGTCCCAAGGTCAAGGTCACAAGGCACGACCACTTAGAAAATGTCAAAAAAAATCAATAAATTGGGCATCGAGCTCCTAGGGTTTTCAACTGTTTCAAACGAAAGTTGGTATGCAAGTAGTGCTCTTTGAGTACTCCAACTTTCATCATTTACGTTTTTCCCGATTCCCACCAGTTTGCCCGTGGCGTCCCCTCGAAGGTCAAAAAATAAAAAAGGCGAACCGTGTACATTGCTTGTGAACCATCGCAGTCTCCAGACTTATACCTACAGTGTTTGTTCTTCCATCTGAATTGAATTGAACTTATTTTAATACCATTCTGAATTCAATTGAATAATAATAAACGTCATGGGTCAGGGTCAGGTGTCCGATCAAAGCGGGGTTGCATCAAAGTGGGATGTCTTGGTACCCGGTCATCACTGCCAGCAGTTATAAAGTGGCAGTTCTAGTTTGTCTCATTAATTACGTAACACACCAGTACACAAACACCACACAAAATACACCACACAAAATACACCACACAAAAGAAGTCCTGGCGAGGGTCTGCAATCTCCGATTGCTCTTTTTCTTGTTACTTTTTGTATTACATGTACTAACAGAGTATCCGCCCGATGGGCGATCTTATTCGAAGCATGCAACACGTTCTTCTGACGCATACCTTTATTTGGGTGGTGTATAGTCAACTGACAGCTCTGTCTACGCAAAAAAAAAATAACCTGGGCTACGTACATGAAACAAAAACATACCTACTGCTTTTACCTAATTCAAAACACCTCACTGTACAGGAAAACGTGGGGACAGGAATACTACACTGTAAATAGTTGAGACATGTAATACCCTGCCCCACCTGGAGGCGGCGCTCTTCGATACACATTTACAAAGAGAATTGCATCCACCCCCCTCCCCCCACACCCCTCCCAAGACCACCAGCAAAAATAAAAACACCCCTATACACTAATTGGGGCCATGCTGATCCTCTGTAACAAGTCTGGATGTAATTGGCCCAGAACTGCAGGAGGAGTAGCATGACAAACAAACAAACCCACAAACACACAACCACACAAACACCGATCCGTGAGTTAAAGTAAGGATATCAAATTATTTTATATTAATACAATAATAAACAGTAATAATACAAAGATGTACCTTTATCATGAGAATATAGAGAACACCAATGAATAAAATGTACAATATTTTTTAAACTCTCGTTTTCGTCAAGTTTACTTTGAATACAAAGCAGCCGTGCATGGGCTTTGAATTTTCAGATGTTTTGTGGTTTCATTTGGAATCAGTTAGTTCCTTGCTCAGGGTCATGAGAATGAGCAATAAAAGGTCACGGATGATGGCATATGGGATCATTACCATCCACCAGCAATCAATGCCAGCAGACTGGTCCATGGATAATTAATGTCCCATCCCATGGATGCTACACTCATGATGTAACATCTTGCCTTTGAAGCACCAGGAAGACAGCTTTCTTTTGAGTTGAGAATCTAACTCAGTCTAGACGGCTCTAAGAGAATCGAACTCAGACGAGAAGGCTCAACTCAGACGATATGCAACCTCTGCACCATCTCCTGTCAGATGCTCTTCATTCAATTTTTGTGCAAAACAGTTGGGTTATTAAGGATCATTATAATTTGGCTTCCGCTTTTAAATAAAACAAATCAAAACCCTTTATGTGTAGCAATCATTATGTTGGAAGCGATGATGAAAAAAGATTTCAGAAAAAAAACATTAATTTTAAGAAGACATCATGCACTGTTCACTAAAATGACGATACGAATGGTCTAATTGAATCTCCATGCATACGAGTATTATGTAATTCGTATTCATATGTATGAGCCGTATAATTTATTCAGCAAGGGCTGATTCTGATTGTGTTGCTGTTGAGATAAATCACCACTTTCAGCAAAGGTTGGCGATGTTGAATTTGTATTACTGGAGCTTTGCACGGATTATTTTTTTTATTATTTGCTGAACTTGAATACATTCTTCATGGGAAATGACTGAGGATACTAAGAGCTTTTTAAAGACCTATTTTAAGACCAATTCCATAAATTTGTCTTTCCATTAAAAATATATCTTTTCAGGTTGAAGTTTGTTATAAATTTGGGTACCAAGCCTTTCAGGCAGCGTAACCTATTGTTTTTATTGTTTATTAGCTCACATGGAACGTAGTTCCAGGGAGCTTATGGGATAGCACGTCGTCCGTCCATCCGTCCGTCAGTCCGCCAGTCCACAAATATTTGCAACTTCTTCTCTGAAACTACAAATACTGCTTTTATGAAACTTTACACAACCTTCATCATCCTGTACGTACCCAAGGTTGTTCATGGCATTAAAAAGAAATAGAGTTCGAGGAGGTTACGGGGGGGGGGGGGGGGGGGGGGGGTGCCCCACAAAAGAGGTATTTGCTTTCTTCTCTGAAACTACACACACAATTCCGTGAAACTTGAGCACGCCATGATGTACCAAAGATGATTCATGACAATAAGGAAATTGGTGTCTATCTAAGGGGATGCACAGGGGGGGGGTTCCCCCCTCCCAAAAATATGTATTTGCTTTCTTCTCAGAAACACAACACACAATTCCGATGAAACTTGACCAACACTTTATCACCAATGATGGACTAAAATTTGGTCATGACATTAAAAAAAATTGGGGTATAGGGAGGTCTATGGGGGGGGGAGGGGTTGCCCCCAAAATATGTATTTGCCTTCTTCTCTGAAACGACACACACAATTTCGATGAAATTACCTTCATCACCCGTGATGTACCAAAGTTTGTCCAGCACATTAAAAAACAAGGACAAATGTGTCCAAGAGCCGCGTCATAAAGGTTTTTTTCTTCACCAGAAGAACAAGAAGAAGAAGAAGAACAAGAAGAAGACAAGAAGAACAAGAAGAAAGAAGAAGAAGAAGAAGAAGAAGAACAACGCGGAGCTCTCTTGGAGCCAGCGTTCGCAACGCGACGCGGCTAAAAAATCACGATCTAAGGGGTGTACGGGGGTGGGGGGGGTGGAGGGCAAAACATGGATGTGCTTTCTTCTCCAAAACTACACACACAATTTCAATGAAACTTGACCACAGCTTTCATCACTTGTGATGTACCAGAGTATGTTCACGCTATTTATAGAATTGGGTTTGAAGGGTATTTACGGAGGGGTGGGGAGGATTGCCCCCAAAATAGGTATTTACTATAACATTGGTTCATTGGTACATTTTGCTTATTCCATCCCATGTTGACTTCCTCTTCAGTAGCAATATTCTACAAGGTGAGCACCCAGTCATATTACACCTATTTTTTCTCACCTGGAACATATTTCCGGGAGCGCTGAAAAATGTGGGGCCAGTACACACCCCTGACAAACTCCAATAACAACTGGAAACTAGAGGGGGAGCACTCGGAAGAGTGCAAAACCTCCGCCGCCAATACTGCTAGGTCACTCAAGTGAACCTGATATATATATTCAATTTGACGTCAACAGTGCCCACAGAGTTATAGTTTTGCAACTTTCCCTTTTACTTTTAACTTTTACATACTCAATTCATTCGTCATAACTAGATTCCTTGAGACAGAAATTGATTTTACGTGGTATATCCACCTTAAGTTCCAAAATCAGCCGCAATTATAATTTTAGCATGTTTTTTGTTGGAAACACTTATAACATGTAGAAATGCAAAAAAAAAAAAAATTCAAATATTTTTTCAAAATGGCCGCCATAGCGGCCATATGGATTTTGGACCACGTCCAAAATCTAATGGCATGATCCTTGGACCATACCTAATCCCCCCACCAAGTTTCGTCGAAGTCCGTCGAGGAGTTTTTCCGTAATACTGTTCACAAACAAACAAACAAACAAACAAACTAGAGGGGAGCACTCGGGAGAGTGCAAAACCTCAGCCGCCAATACTGCTGGGTCACTCAAGGGGATCTTATATCTTATTCATTAATATGATGTCAACAGTGCTGACAGAGTTATAGTTCTTTTCTCCAACATTTTTTTTGAGGGGGGGGGGGGGTTGGAAATCACTTAAAACATGTAGAAATGCAAAAACAAGAAATCGAAATTTTGTTGAAAAAAAAGTTGCAAAAATTTTTTTTTTCTCTAACAATTTTTTTTTTGGGGGGGGGGGGGGGTTGGAAATCACTTAAAACATGTAGAAATGCAAAAAAAAAATTATTTTCTCTAAAATTTTTTTGGGGGGGGGGGTTGGAAATCACTTAAAACATGTAGAAATGCAAAAAAAAAATTTCTCTAACTATTTTTTTTGGGGGGGGGGGGACCAAGTCCAAATCTAATGGCATGATCCTTGGACCATACCTAACCCCCCCACCAAGTTTCGTCGAAATCCGTCGAGGAGTTTTTCCGTAATACTGTTCACAACAAACAAACAAACAAACAAACAGAAAGGGGTGAAAACAGTAACCTCCGATCTTCGATGGCGGAGGTTAACAAACAAACAGAAAGGGGTGAAAACAGTAACCTCCGATCTTCGATGGCGGAGGTTAACAAGTCAGAGATGGTACCACAATCTCACAGCACTCTCAGTACAGAGTAGAGTTCAGACATCAGATGATCCGTTTTGGTGGCACCCCACGAAGACCAAGAATCCTCCAGAGGGCATCCCGATTCACTGAATCTAACACTTCACATAGATCAACATAGGCTGCAAGCAGCCCCTGCGGAAACTCTCG
>CM068961.1:45851013-45870163 GCA_035128595.1 Eptatretus atami
ATATCGTATAGAAGAGCAACATTAGAAATACAGTGAATTAAGTAACAAGTGGCGATGAAATGTGCCCAATATTGGCACGTGCCTTGCTAGTATGGCTCCCCTACACCATCAGTATATCATATTTCTCCAAATCCAGCACAGGGATGTCGGGCCACCCATTCCTTCCTGTCAAATGCAGACTGCCACAACTGTTGAGCCTATGTCTTGTGGTCTACCTCAAGCCAATGTACCCAGTTGCTGCGGGAGCGGCATCGGAGCTGTTTCCAGTTTGGGCCAGGGTTTATTCCTTCACGAATGTCGATGCTTAATTTGAGGGCAATTTGTTTGGGTGTGTTGTCTGGCAACCTCCGAACATGCCCAAAAATGGAGTGGAGCCTATGCGAAATGGTGTTGCGGATGTCGACACCGGCGCTTTGTGATATTGTCTTGTTAGTGACAAAGTCAAACCATTGGATTCCAAGGATGTGATGCTGGCACCTCATGTGGAAGGCCTGAAGCTTCAGTCTGTCCTCCACAATCAATGTCCAGGTTTCACACCAATTCAGGAGCAATGGCAATATACAGGTGGTGTATACTCTGAGTTTTGTTGAAAGACAAAGTCGTTTGTTCCACCACACATGGTTCAGCTGGCCAAAGGTTGATGAGGTGAGGCCCATAGGTCAATGAATGTCAGGTGAGGAGTAGCTTGTGGAGTCTATATCATATCCAAGGGACCTGAACTTCTCCATTGCTGCAAAGATCTGGCCTGCAACAATGCCTGGTGGCAGAGGTGGGCCGGGCCGATGTTCTAAACCCTGGTTTTTACCCAAGAAATGTGCATTCCCATTTTCCTGGCCTCTTTCTCAAACCCCTGTCGCGATGTTGGCCAGTGTTCGGGCCTTGCAAGGAACAAGGCTGCCTCATCAGCATAGTCCGGATCCGTAAAGAGTGCACTACCAACAGTTATTCCAAGGTCTCCCTGACACCGGCTCTGGGTAAAGGTATTCAGGATAAAGGATAAAGGTATAACGAAAACAAAGGTATTCCAGCTGCTTACAGGGCCTTCCACAGAGAACTCCAATCTACTGAGTACTTTGGCCTTCCCACCCCTCCTCCGTCCCCTGACGACATGGATATGAGGCTGGACTTTGGGGGGACTCTCCTCCACCACTGACACCAAAATTAGAAATGAAACCAAGTGAATCGGGTATGATGGTCCACCCCTCCCCTGTCAAATAATGTGAACATTAGGGAAAGGAAGGAGAAAAAATACTGGGAAAAACACATAACTACAGTGGCAAGACAAGAGCATGCATAATGGCAATGATATTGCAAACATTTGATGAGTACAGGGGGGAATATGATTTTTTTTTGGGGGGGGGGTGATGGGAAGGAGAGGTTACCACTCCAAACGAACTCCACAGGTAGGGGTTCCAAAAAAAAACACTCCACATAAGGTAGCACAGGGTAGCATCGTCCGAATTGTCATTAGGCAGTGATGGACTAAACTGCCACCTCCGACATGTTGAAGAGGTAAAACAAAAGAGGTAAAATATAAAAAATACACATTGAAGAGGTAAACAAAAAACACTTAAAAAGAATAGGCCATTGTGTGCCAGTTCTCTCAAAGCTCCGAATCTATGCTCTTGATATTTCCTGGGAATTAAGCTCTAAAAGCACACAGTGTATTCCTTGCTCAGGAAAATTGTATTAGCAACAACTACTCCTGTATATCAAAAAGGACATTTGTCAGATTGAGTTGAATTCTCAAAAAGCAAGAGCAATTCACAAAAACAGTTTTTTCATTTTTTTTTTTTTACACAAAGTCTAGAGTCATGGAAGAATGAGGTGGCAGGGGTAGATGGTGAAGCACTGACAGTGGAACAGTGGGCCATCAGAACACAGAGACACAACAAGGGGATGAAAGAACAGGAACGGGCGAGAGATCTGAAGAATTCCTTCAGTTTAATGACTGTCTAAATTCAGACCATAATGCATCAAGAGGCTGTGACCTCTTCAATCATTCAATCTCTTGGTTTCTGAGAGAGAGAGAGAGAGAGAGAGAGAGAGAGAGAGGAGAGAGAGAGAGAGAGAGAGAGCGAGAGAGACAAGAGACAGAGACAGAGACAGAGACAGAGACAGAGACAGAGACAGAGACAGAGACAGAGACAGAGACAGAGACAGAGACAAAGACAGAGACAGAGATTGAGACTGAGAGAGACAGAGAGATAATAAATTTGAAGCAGAGTGAAGGAAAAGGAAAAGAAGAGGGAAGGAAACATAGCAACCTGCAAATATATTGAGAGACGTATCGGGGAAGGTTAACGAGCAGAGAAAAAAATCATTGGTAGATATGGAAGATGATCTCCGATGGTGCGGTGTGCTGCCAACATGAAGCCCTGGAGGATAGCGTGGGATTGAACTAACTGAGGAAGGCGAACCCAAATGCAAAGAAGGCGAAAGAAACAAAGCAGTGGAAGTGAGCAGTAAGAGTGTAGGCTGAGATGCTTCCGCCTTGTGTTTCACATTGGGCGAGGAAACTAAAATCTATGTCGATGTATTATTCAATATTTGCTCAGAAAAGCTTTTGTCACCAATGTTTTAAAATGCTTTGTGGTGTCAGAGCCAGTGAGAATGTCACAAGCACGAAGGGAAGCAAATATTGATGATAAAATTATATCATCTCATCCATATTGTTAGTTGACATCGATAAAGGCAACAAAAAGATGGTTTCTCTAAGGATGTACTGCTTCGTTGCTTCCTACTTTGCATTGTTTGCCTGCCTCGGGGACCAGTTATCACACAGCTGTTCGCCATTGCCTCATGGGCTAGTAGCTTTGTCCTGATGTGACAGCTAACTTACCTGACAGATTGAAAGTATGTACATTGTACAGTCAATCATTATTGCATGTAATGGTGAAACGATGCCCACCAACAATGTTGGTTATCCACCAGCAACTGATCCAAACCTATGTGCTTTCCAAACACACAGATAACTGCCTTCCTGTTATTGCACTTCCAAAATGACATCTTTCTGACCAACTGAGGATCCTGAACTTACATAGTCACTGCCATTGTCATTAACCTGATTATATATAGTTGAGAGGAATCTTGTCTTAACTGGGCCGCTTACGCACGACTGTCTCCCAGTTCGCAGTCTTGGTTCTAGTGAAGACAAGACTTCTCTAAATGCGCATCGACTACTCAATTCGCTCAATTTAATAATTATCTTAAAATATTAAATTTCCTCCTTTCAGTGTAAAATGACAACCTTGTTATTCTTCATAAATTTATACAAGTCCGTTGGGTTTTTTTGAACCATCCCATTCACTCTTGTATAGCGACTTAATCACACTTTACCTATTACATCACAACAAAGGAAACACGTCACTCAGTCCGTGGGCCCGATATGAAAAAGTCAGATACTGCATAATGAAACTTTCTTTCCAACATTTTGTCTTTTAACTGAATCCTTCTACACATCGTCATTTTTACAACTGCTCCAATTGATGTACGAACGAATATGTCTGTTTAACTCTCCCCCAGTATATTTTAGGCCACGTATTTACTGATCAACCCTCATACATAATGTTTAAAAACATAATCACATGACTAAATGTTTAAATGAAGTTGTGAGGATAACGACTTGAGGAAGGTCATAAGTTTAGCATCATTTGTAAGTTTGTTTTTGTAAAACAGTTTTAGACAATGATCACACCTTTTATTAACTTTAACCCCCAGCACTCTCTTTTCATGTATCTGGAACTTGGAAAACAATAAAATGAAATTATATTCAAACCGTTAGGAGCCTTTTAGCTCAATCCCTAAGACTCGAGAATCAATCATTGTCGCCTTGGGACATTATTAAGAGCCAAAGCCTTCTGGTCTGAAAATCTCGACTTAACATATGGCTGGCAGTGTGAGTACAGTGAGGGTAGTGTGTCTGCTTTGAGTATACAATGCACGGGCTTTCGAGATGGACTTGTAATCCGTTAAGTTATCGTGACATCTTATAAACAGGAGAGGCAGAGCTATCCATCAAAGTCGCCTAGATTTGAGTCTTCATGTCAGGAAGTATTGAGCCGCTGATGGATGTAATTTGGAAGGCTAAGAGGTTCGGTTACTGATAAGGCACACGCAGGCCGGTATCACGTGTCGGCGTAATAGCGTAACGTACACTGTGTTTATGGTACGCTAATAAAGTAACAAGCCCAGCGAAGGGACCATAATAGAATCTGCGCAACACGAGACTGCTTCTGGGACGTCTCATGCAACACTTGCTCCCTGGAACGTGTGTCGATGAGAATGGAGGATCAAGGCAGCATTATTGCGGATTTTGAAAGTTTACGCATTCGATGCGATTCAGCAGCAGTTGCTTGCACGGATAGCACGTCTGCACTACCCTCTTGTCACCATGAGTACCCTTTGTTCCCAATCAAATGGAGGACGTGCCATGTGGAGTATTTTCCGAGCTCTGATGTAGTGATTTGTGTTTTCCAGAGGAAACACCGCGACTGTATCTGGTGGTGAAAAAATTTGGAATTTTTTTTTACATATGGTTTGAGCATTTTGGGATTTATAACAATGACTTCTCCATGATCAAGCATGCTGCGATGGAACTGTGGTAGAGGTGTGAAACTGTGGTAGAGGTGTGATACAATATTGTCAGCCACCTGTTAGGTACCGAGGGAAGTGAACGGGGGTGTGGGTCAGTCATGCATACGTGGTGCGTACAGGTGGGTGAGGATGTTTGGAGATTGCTTACGTATGAATCACATCTTCAATTATTCGTTTGTGACACCTGGCTGCAAGTTGCGTCATCCATGAAGACTTGCCTGTGCCGCTTTATCCGATGCACCCTGAAGGTTATAAGGCAGGAATTTGCAGTGTGGTCAGGGTGCCGTCACACAATGGCTTGCACCGTGGGGTCTTTAACGTCCACCAGCGAGTGCTTGCAATTAAGGAATGCCAGCACAAGGCTTATTAAGGGGCTGCGCACAAAATGCGTGACTTTTTTGGAAGTTTTTTGACACCCTCTCTCTCACTTCCCATGATGCTCGGTGATGCTTCATCTGACTCTCATTCATGTGACTCTGGGAATGAGAGCAATGTCACCTTTTTAAAATTTCGATCAGCTTCTATTCTGCAAGTTTATTTTTTATTTATTTTTAAATCGGTGGCATCCGACAGCTCAGTCAATGAGATAGTGTCACCCTTCAGCTCCCTCCAGATTTTACAAACTTCTCGTTGAAAATCCTGTTTTCTCCATTTTGGAAATGTCATCTTGCAGCTTCAAATTAATGATTTGAACAGCACGTCTGCCATTTCTGAATGAATTCAACCAAAATCAAGGTCGTTCTCAATTGTCACGTCCTGTTGTGGTGAAGGGAAATCCAAGATGGCTGCATCCATGAAGATGAAGTCAAGCAACTGTGGCTCTGACTGAGCCAATAGGAACGGAGCAGGATTTGCCCAAAACCGATGAGTTGCTTCTATAGCCATGCTGCACGTTGAAATGAACCTCTCAAATGTGCATCACACTTCTCGATGCAGGGTTTAACCGATATATAATATGAGTTCCCTTTCAAGAAATTGAATGCAGGAGGAGGCCATTATGCCCATCAAAGTCTGCACTATGTCGTCAACATATGATTAGCTATCCATGCTCTACAGTTTTAAATGATGAGCCTCAAGCAAGGAAGCAACACGTACCATTTTTAAAGTCTATGGCATGATTCACCCAGGGTTCGAACCATTGACCTCCCAAACTCAGAGTGGACAATCTAACCATTATACGGAGCTTTCTTCTAAAAGTGAATCAAACATTTCGGGAGAGGCAGTCACATGTAGCTCATGAAGTGTTGAGGATCTTCAAAGTGCAATTTCTGAAATATTTTGATGTGGGCTACTCGATGATACTGCTTTCAGCCAATCTATTTAGCCATTCCTTACACAAGGAACTCCAATGCAGGAGGAGGCCATTAAGCCCATCAAGAACCTTTTTACTTTTCCTTCATTCAAACTTTATTTTGTGGAAATTCTTTGGGTAATCATAAATGTTTTAATTGTAGCTAATAATGGACTTTAGCAATGTTTTGGGGGCACTAGGAACTAGAGCTCCTGCAAGAGATGAAAGAAACATTCAGGTGGACACCATAGCACCTGTCAGTTATAGATAACTCAGTTATGAATGAGAGCATGGATGAGGCTGAAGAGTTAAGAAAAAAAATAAGGTTTTGAACCACAAACTTCAAATACAATAAAACTCTGATGAGTTTCAGCAGCTAGAATTTCAAAAAACGTAATGAAAAATGGTCAGGTCGGGTATCTCAACCATCTTTAAGAAACAAAAAAACTTAACCGAATCAGAAAAGAAACAACCACTCTTCTGCATGTGGTTAGAGGGATTGGGGTAAGGGAGTTTTCCCAGGTATTTTAGTGCAAGTCAGACTGTGCCGCCACATTCCGAGTGACTTCCTGCATCATGCTCCTGCCCTTATCTCGGCAGGTCAGCTGCAATGTGTTGTGCTGAAGCACTACATTTGCTTTCTCTATCTGGATAGACAATGCCGCTGATAACCCAAGGATTCTGCCAAAGCTGGAGTGCCTCAAGGCAGTGTTTTGTGTGCAGTCTTGTTCTTCACATTCATCAATGATCTTTCTGGTTCCCTGGAAAATCCTGTCTATCTCTTTGCCGATTATTCCATCCTCTGCCGTATCATTTCTCATTCTTCAGACAGGTAACAGCAGCCTCTTCCCTCTCTGCAGGCCTTGACAGAATCGAGAGCTGGTCCAACGCTTGGAATATGTTTTTCAACCCCGACAAATCCCACACACTCACCGTCTCTCCGAAAGGACCATTTGGCAAAGCCTCCCATAAACTTCCGAAACAAACAACTTGAAGAGGTTAATTAGTCACTCAAACTTTTGGACCTCACCATCAGCCATGATCTTTCTTGGGCATACCACATTTCCTCGATGGCCTTTATAGCCCTCTCCAATTGGGCATCCTTCAAAATGCAAGGTCATTTCTTCGCCAATCTGAAATTTTGACAACCTACTTTTTGATCATTCACAGCTTGATGGAGTACTGCTTTCCTTTTGGACTGGTTCCCCTACCTCACACCTTGCCCTTCTTGATGCTGCGGAAAACAAGGTCCAAAAAATCATTGGGATTTTCCCACGATGAAATTGAGTGTCTAGGCCCGTTACCTTTGCATCACAGACAGGTTGGTGGCATCTGTATTCTACTGCCTCTTTTTTGGTCTTTCACTCTCTGTCCTATCCCTCCCAGGTTTCTGCAGGCTGCACACATTCTAAAAGTAACCCCCTTCTTGTTATACTCTCAAAATCCAGGCATACTGCTCACACCCATTCATTTGCTCCTCTTTTCTCTCACCTGTAGAACCAACTTCCCCAATCTATTTTGCCCTATTCTTCTCTCCAGGGCTTCAATACAGCTGTTCACCACTACCTCAGGTCATCCCCAATCCATACTAATGATCTCTTCCACTCCAAATGAACCTATTCCCATGCACTCCCTTTTTTCCAGGTTATTGTGATTTCCCCCCCCCCCCCCCCTCTCCCTCACCTCTTTTCATTTGTTAGTTATTGGTTCGTTTGTTCCTTTTCTGTTTCATCGCTGCTTTCCCCTTCCTCTTCTTGCTGTGTTTCATTCAGTTTGTGTACAGCTTGTTCACTACAATGTGTCCTTATCCCCCTCCAGTGATCTCACTCTCACTTTTACTCTGCTGTTGGTGATTCCCCCTTTCAATTTTGTTCCCTTCCATTCTGATATAGCTCTTCCACGAGCCTCAATTATGGATGCAAAACAAAGTTTGGCTGACCTAATTGATTCTTGAGCTATTTCGACAGAGAAGAAACCCCCCTCAATGTTGGCCCAATTAGCTGTAGTATTCCAAGATCAGAGGGAAAATATTGGGGGTGGTCCCTTCTAGCACCTATTCCTGAGAATATTTGAGATATTTTTCCCTCTCCATCATCTCAGCTGCAGAGCAAGGGTGTGATACAGCTCTTATGAAGACCACTATACTATGACAGAGGACCAGAAAAATGTACACATCGAGGTTTGACACATTTGTAAGGTCATAAATGATGATGGCTGGCTGGTTTTCTCTCACAAATAGATAACAGGGTTCTTTGCAATACATTAAAGGCATCCCCGAGAATCGTACCAAACTGCAACTGCACATGCATTGGGGAGGGCGGGGGGGGGGGGGGGGGGGGGGGGGGGGGGGGTGATTGGCCCAGTGCCTATTTTGCATGTGGAAGAAGACAGTATTCATTTTCCATATGTTGTATTGGTGTTGTTGTCTCGAGAAGTCCAGGCACAATTAGAGATGATTGTGCAAGAAGTGAAAAGATAGCCCAGGCAAAACCTCAGAGCAGCCACCAGATAATATTCCCTGTCTTTGAGTGCATGAGATAGGTATGATGTTCTGAGATAGGTATGGCCTCCAGCCAAGCTCTTGCCATTCAGTTTTAGTTTTAAAGAGCATGAGATAAAGCCTTTATATCTAACAAGGCAAGAAGGTCCTGCCTTGTCTTTATTTATTTACTTAGAGGTTTGATATATGTTGCTGGAGTTTCTGAAGATTGGTCAACTATTCGCTGAATTTCGGTGGAGTTCCAGGGTAGGTCTGAGTAAAAGTGGGGTTTGATGTTGCCAGGCCAGTCTGGTCAGATATGGGTAGGGGTTTCTCCTCGTTTGGAGAAGTGAGACTCTACAGGAGGTGGCAGAGCAGGAAGATGATCCTGATACACATGCTGAAGAAAGCTTTAGATGACCCGGCAATAGCTTACATGGCCTCAAGAGTGGCTTGTATAGTTTCCTCCTCGGAGCCTGGGAGTTGGATGGCCGATCCTGAAGATTAGGCAGCCCAGATATATATGAGCTTGTCTTCTTGGACTGATGGACCAGATATATATGAGCTTGTCTTCTTGGACTGATGCTGACTGTAATAGAGGAGGTGGAACTGTTCTGTGCAAGTGATTAATTTGTGGGAATCAAACAATGCAAAAGGAGGAACTCTAAAACACTCATCTCACAGGTTTGGGATAGCAGTACTGTACAAAACTAGAAGCCAGGCTCAGCCTTCATGGTGGTGAAATCCCTCAGTGACCAACAAGTGAAATAAACTTTTGGGAAGGGGAGAAGCTGCCCAGCAGTATTGAAGGCAGAAGATGGAGGAGCATCCAGGCAGCCTCATCTTCTGGGTTCTTGCGAATTGCAATGAGGAGGATCCACAATGAAAGCATCTCATATGATTTGAGTTTTTGTTTTACGTGGCTCTGTAACTTTCACAGAAATTGACAAAGGCAGCCAAGTCGGCAATGTCAGAGTTTGTGATAATGCTCTCGTTGCTGCTACTAGAGCTATCATCTCTGTGGACATAGGAGTAATTCCTCACCATTGCAAGATGGGGATATATATATATATAATTGTTACGGCTGTGGAAACTCGCAATACACCATAAAGGTCCTTAGATCAGTTATGACGATAAGTAATTGTGCAGTTAGATTTCCCACCGTTGTTTAGAGGAATTTCCGTGTTCACAGGGCTGTGATCCTTTGAGTTAGCCCTTTTTCTTTTTCTCTATCGTTATTTTGGACCAATAATCCCCCAACAACTCAAACACCGCCACCTTCGCCTCTTTACCTCCACAACTCCATCCCGCAAACATCGCTTCACCGCCATTCTCAAACGACGCCGCCAACAACTCAAACACCACCACCTTCGCCTCTTTACCTCCACAACTCCACCCCGCAAACATCGCTTCACCGCCATTCTCAAACGACGCCCGCCAACAACCAAACTCCCACCACCTCCACCTTTCTACCACACGTCGTGCCATGGGCTGTGAATGCGTTCCTTTCGCCTCAAGAATCGGATCAGGAATGCTTCACGCCCCCTTTGCATCCATCCAATGACCGAGCATCGGGTAGTGTAGCCACGCCTCCAACCCGCTGTGAATGCGTTCCTTTCGCCCCGAAAAGCAGATCAGGAAGGCTTCACGCCCCCTTTTCATCCATCCAAAGACCGAGTCATCGGGTAGTATAGCCCCGCCTCCGAACCCGCTGTGATCCAGAAATTTACATATACACTCCTCCCCCGGGCTATATAAGCGGGAGCACGGCGCAGCTCGGGGAGTCAGAAGTCAAGCGGGAAGTCAGGCGGGAAGTCAAGCGGGAAGTCAAGCGGGAAGTCAAGAGGAAGTCAAGTGGGAGCGGTGCAGTACGTCGGCGGAAGTCAAGTGGAAGTCAAGGTGCGCAGTACGTCGGCAGGGACCCAAGTGGGAGCAGTGGAGTGGCAGCGGCGGATTGTCGGCAGACGAAGTCAAGTCTGCAGTGTTGGCAGGGCAGTCGAGTCGGGAGACGGAGCTCAAAGCCGACGGGAAAGGCAGAAGGGGAGCGCCGGAGAGAGCTCGCCGACCCCACCAGGGGCACGAAGCCAGGCGCAGCTACGCTGACATTGCGGCTTGCCCGCCATCGCTCCACGAGGGCGCGGGTAGGACCCTTCGGTCTCGTGGACCTGGCCGCTCATCCAGGTTCCACGCACATTAGGCCCACGGGCCCGTCTGACTCCCTTGCCTTTGAGGGGGTCTTTCCTTTGCTTTTGTGTGAAATGCGTGTTGTGGCGCCGTGTCTTGTAAAGTAGAAACTGTTTAAGTGCATGTAAATAAACCTTTGCTTGTAATCAGTTGTAATTCTTGCTTTCATTGCTTTGACTGTTATATGTGCATTCCTACTGTATGGCTGTGAATAGTGCTTGCCTTGTCTGAGTGTGGAATAATGTACTTGTCGAACTGTTTCCCGTTTCGTTGCGTCCTTTCCTTTGTTTGAAAGTGCCATCTTACATCACGGAGAATTGGTAGAAGGGTGTAAGCACCGGTAAATAATCACGTCCGTCGGGCGCGCGATAACACCGCTCGGTTATCACTGAGGACGGAACGGACCGCTTAACGGTTTCGTGTCCTAGGCCGGCCAGCGGCGAGGTACGTCGCCCGGTTAACTACCCGCGCAGGTACTTAGGTAGGTCGAGTTTGGCGAACAACCCTATCCTGCGCGGGTGGCCGATTGGCACGATTGTGGTGTGGTCGAAAGACCCACCCGTGACTAGGTCCTGGCGATAGTTCCAAGGAGGGTCACGACCGAATTGTCCGTTCCGGTGGGCGACGCGGTCGCGATTTGAGTTACGTGACCGATCGCAAAAGAGGAGATTCTTTTTATATCGGCTTCAGGCACCCACCAACATGCAATTCTCGGATCCAAACGACCTCAGGGGCGGAGCCACGCTCGCCGATTGGACGGAGAAAAAGGGGGCGTGTATCATTCCTGATCCTAAATTTGCATATGCCGATTTTCGTCAGGCGCGTCTGGAGGCGGGGCCAAGCCGCCCGCGCTTCCTGATTGGGTGGATCAGATGTGGGCGTGTAGCATTCGACCCGAATTCTCCCGGAAAAACCGCCTTCTGCACTCGTGGCTCGCGTGTATCGCTGAAGACAGCCCGACGCTCGTGCCCACAGGCGTGCGGGAATGGCCGTAGGAGAAGGTGGTGGAGGGTTTTCGGCGGTGTCCGATGGCCATGGAGCTGCTTGGAATGGCGGTGATGGAGGTTTGCGTAGCGAGTGGTGAAGGTAGGTTGTTCTGCTGGCGTTGTTGTTGTTGTTGTAGTGTTGTTCAAAACAAAGATAGAAACAGAAAACGCCTAACTCAAAGGATCGCAGCCCGAATGAATCACATTAATTCCCTCTAAACAATGGTTTGGGCTAACTACACATGTACTTAAGAATATATCTCACCTACGGGACCTTTATGGTGTAATGCGAATTTCCACAGCCGCAACACTACCCCCTCCCTTTTTACAGACTCGTCCCGAGTCGTCAAATTATCGTGTGCCATCATGTGTAGTTCTCCCTAGTACGTTTTACCTACGGATCCTGAGTGCGACATTCATGGTATTTGTGTCCCAAAATAAATAACTGAGGGCTGAGTAACTAACTAAACAAACTCACTCACACGGACGACTTAAATAAAATTGCCGGCGCTAGACAGACATGCGGGGGCGCACTCATATTACATTACACAAACACAACTTAGCTTAACCTTATAATTTACACTAACCATGGCCCAGGATCAATGGACTCTGCAGGAAAAAGGTAAGAGTCAACAGAAAACCGGTGCACGGGCCGCACTGCAGGCCCGTGTTGCAGCTGCCAACAGGACAGTTCCTGCAGCTTGCAAACTGTTGCTTGCGGATCCTGGCGCGCATGGAAATGAACAGGGGGGTGCAAAGCAAAATTGAACGGGGCTGGTGAACAGGGGCAGTGGGCATGACATGGCAAAGGTAAAGGCAACATAGCCTGCAGAAAAGGCCGTTGCAGGCAAACACAGCCGGCAGACGAACTGGCCGGCACAGGCCTTGCAGCCAGCAGCTGCAGACGAAGTTGGCCGGCCTCTTGCCATGCAGTAAAAACAGTCGTCGGACGATCCGGCCGGCACAGGCCTTGCAGCAAAACACAGCAGACGATCCGGCCGGCACAGGCCTTGCAGAAAACAACCAGCCGATGAAGTTGGCCGGCACAGGCCCCGCAGCACACAGCCGCAAGACGATGAAGTTGGCCAGCCTTTGCCTTGCAGTGGAGGTTGGTGGAGGGAGTGCGGTGGTGTTGGCCACACAGAAGGTGGACTCGGACCTACCCTACCTGTCTTCTCCCACCTATCGCCTTTGCCTGTCACTGTCCATACCCACTCCCTTAATTTGTCAAACCCAATTTAGCCCAACTAATTTCTTTTGTTGTTTTTATTTTTACTTCCCTACTTCCCCACTATAATTCGTCCCCTAACCCCTTTACTGTCTCTGTTCGGCTAACCTATCGTCCCTAGCCTACTCCAACCCCTACGTTCCCTTCCCGAGGGGAATAAGGGAGAGCTAGCGTCCTGTGCAGAGGCCCAACAAAGCCTCAAGATGGCCTCCCCAGATCTCAGCGATCTAACCCAAAGTGGTCCAGCGGCCCACAACGAAAGCGAAGGATGGATGGTGCGGAGGGTACACTTCCTATCTACCCTAACCATTTAACTATTAAACTACCCGGGGCTTTCAACAAGCGCCTCTCGCTTAAGCTATTGGTTCTAACAACCCAGATTCCGTCGCCTGTGTGGTGTCCTTACAGTTTCGGGCCTCGCCCTCGAATTTTCCCTCGTGCCCTTGCACGGTCTCATGGCTGGGACGCGTGGCTCCCTTTGCAGGCACGACCCTCTGCCGAATCCCCTACAATGGCACCCCCGGGCACTAACACTGCCTCCGAGCCTACCAGCTCCCTAACACCGGGGAGTGCCCCATGGCAACTCCCCTGAAACGCACACGTGGCAGGCTGGCGCCCGGGCCCCTTTCCGAGGGTCACCCGTGCCACGACACTGCCACGCGGTAACGGCGCTCCGGGCCCCCGCACCAAGCGGGCGCACCCGTGCCCACTACGCTAACCCGGCCCCATGGGCCCTTGGCCTACCACGGCGACTAGCCGGTGCCCGGGGTACCCACTCAGCGATACTCACCGTTCGCAAGCCACGCTCCCAGCCCGTCAACAGGGCTCCTGCACCCCTCCAAATGGTATCGAGCCTACATTCCCACCAACAACAAAACGACCTCCATTTTGTCAATTTAACTAACCCCGCTAACTCACTTTACACTGACCCGGGGTCCTTGGGCGGGAGTCACTCCTCCCCCAATCACTCATCGCACCATGCATTCCACATTCGCTCCATACACACAGACCCGCTGGCCTCACTCACTCACACGTTTCCACACAACTCACCAACACACACATCGCTGAACTCTGCCATCCTTCTCTCTACCTCCCGAACTAACTCGTGCTCCCACGTCGTCCCTTACACTACAGCACGTTCCTTTTAACACTACGTAGCTAAGCTACGTCCCTCTACACACCCACAGTCTGTCACTGTCCTCCAAATCCTCAAATATTATTTCCCCACCTAATCTCAACTAAAATCCTCTAACTAATCCATTCCACGAGCCCCATGAGGACTTACCCCCTGCCCCATGGACCGGTCTAACTAAGCTAACCCTTCCCCTAATAGTGTCATCCTGTGCCCAGGTAAGGGGATCTTTCACCCCTTACCCGGGATCCTGTTCACCGCGAAAGCGAGGCCTGCCTTTGTTAATTTTTTTTTTTCCAATTCTGCGCAGCACCAGCGCGGCAACTCACAGCTCGCGCACTTTGCACCTTGCCCGTGACGTCATGCAGCTGCACGTGTACCTCGTCCCTCTTGGACGGTACATCCGGCAGGGATTCACCCTCCTGCCGGATTCCAACCCCACGTGCAGCCATGACGTCACCCTGCGCACCCCAAAAGCAACCCTTGCACTCCGAGGGGCCTCCCCACGCGAACACATGTGCTCTGCCCGTTGGAGCTTAACAACAAGCTCGCGTGGAGAACCCATCCGGTCCAAATCAGTTATCCTGCCTAAACTTTGTCCGTCCGCGGGATCGGCAAATCCACCGCTGGCGTTTCCGGACCGGGCTTCACTCCCGCAAGCGAGCACGTGGGGGTCTCGTGCGCTGCACTGCACGGACCGCGCGCTCGCTGCTGGTGAACCGGCACGGTCCCACAACAGCTACGGCCGCTACCCGGCTTCTGTCCCTCTGTCGCCGTCGTCTCCGTTCCACCCACGCACACCTGCGTGTCAGACGCACAGACTCCACTCCATCACACTCACATTCAACCGGGAGACGCGGCTGCATGCTCACGCATGCCGACCGACATCTCCCTCACATACAGAGACCTCACGCACACACGGTCTCCCTCACACGGACCCTCTCACTCACACCCACCTTCCACTTGCACAGGGGGTCTCTCTCACACCATGCGTGCCGGAAAGCACGCATCTCCGCACACTCGCAAACGCACACCCCTGCACCACACATTGGGGATTCGTGGTCCCCACAAGGGTTCCCCGGAGCCTCTAATACCCCCCAAGCTACACGTGCACCTATCCACAGCACTCGTCTTCAACTCGCGTGGCACGACCGAACCCACCTGGTCGTGATTCGCCTCAAGGGGGCAACTCCCTCCCCTCGATCCTGGAGGCAGCCATCCAGCTGCTCACACGGGTCTCCACACGCTCCGCGAGCTCACCCCCATTTTCCTCCACTACCTCTGTGTGTGTGTTTCTGTTCCTTTAACCCCGTCTTTATCGTGCAGTCTCTCCTCTATTTTCTCTACCTCCCGCGTCTCTGTACATTTGTTAGTTTCTGTTGTCTCCTCGTGTCTATTAGAACTCTGCTTCTTTCTGGCGTCTTTCCTTATCTTTACGTAGGTCAACCTTGCTTTCTCCTTAAGTCGCTCCGTCCTTCCCTCTGTTTCACTCCTTGCTCCTTCAGGATCTCCGCGTACCTCATCCTTGCTTTCCGTCTTAATTGTTCTTTTCTCTCCCTCCCAATTCCTTTCACCTCGTGTCTTATACATTTATTAGTTTCTGTTGTCTCCTCGTGTCTATTAGACTCTGCTTCTTTCTGGCGTCTTTCCCTTATCTTACGTAGGTCAACCTTGCTTTCTCCTTAAGTCGCTCCCGTCCTTCCCTCTGTTTTCACTCCTTGCTCTTTCAGGATCTCCGCGTACCTCATCCTTGCTTTCCGTCTTAATTGTTCTTTTCTCTCCCTCCAATTCCTTTCACCTCGTGTCTTATACATTTATTAGTTTCTGTTTCTTGCTGGAGTTCCTCCATCTCTCTGGACTTCAATTTCATTCTCTCCTTCAGTTCATTAATTTCAAACTCGTATAGTTTTTGTTTTCTCTCCCACTCTTCTCCTGCTTCTCATTTTCCAATCTCATCGTTTCTTTCAAATTGCCCATTTCCTTCCTGTGTTTTCATTCGCTGTTCTTTGTCTATCTCCTCGCACTCCAGCCTTGCCTTTTCTTTCAATTGGTCAACCTCAGCTTCATGTTCTTTTTTGTTTCTATCCCATTGTTCCTCTCGTCTTCCTCTTCCCAATCTCGTTGTGTCCTTCAATCTCCTCATTTCTCTCTTCCTGCTTCATTCGTTGCTCCTTCAACTTCTCGTATTCCAACCTATTTTTTTCCTTTTGTCGTTCAGTTTCAAATTCATACTCTTTCAGTTTTTTATTCCACTGTCTTTCTTGTTCCTCGTTCTGCAATCTCATTATTTCTTTCAACTGACAGATTTCTTTCTCCTGTCTCATTCCTTGTTCTTTGTATTTCCTATTCCACTGTCTTTCTTGTTCCTCATTCTGCAATCTCGTGGTTTCCTTCCATTGACAGATTTCTTTCTCCTGTCTCATTCGTTCTTCCATCATTACTCTTCTTTCTTGCATCTCATTCTTTAATCTGGCCTTTGCTTCCAGCTGTTCGATCTTTACCGTGTGGTTCCTTAACGTTTCATTCTCTGCTGTCGTTCTTTCTTCTCTCACCATCCTCAGCTCGTTTTGTAACTCAGAAGTTTTTGTTTCTAATTCCTCCCTCAATTTGCATGCTTCTTCACTCATATTTCATCTCTTTCTTCCACTGCTTCCCTCCTCAATTCCGTCTTTTTTTGCTGTATTTCTTTAGTTTTTTCTGCCATTCCTTTCCAATTCTTATCTCCCTTCCAGGATTTCTATTTCAAAGTGACTTTCCCTTACTCTTTGCTTCAGTAGTTTCCAATTCCTCATCTTGTTTGCGTTTTTCCTTTTCTAGCTTTGTTTTCCTTTCTCCTTCCTCCCTCAATTCTCCCTGCAGTTCTTTTGAACTGTTCAGACTTTTCCAGCAATTCTTCCGTCCTTTCCTCCAGCTGTCTCTCTCCTCTTTTTATCTTCCATTCATGGCTTTCCCTTTCCTGATTGCCTGTTCTTATCTCTTCTTCAATTGTTCCAACTCCCCATCATGTTCACATTTTTTCTCTTCCAACTGTTTTGTGAAGCCCGCTAATGTCCGCCTGCTTCACCTGCCATAACCACGTGGCTTGAAGCGATGGCTGCTGGGAGCGCTCGCTTCGTGTTGCGCCATTCGCAGAGCCATAATTAGCCGCTCGCTCCGTGCTGCGCTGAGGGGCGATCGGCGCCCGCATTATGCGACCCAGTTTGCCGGCAAAGTCCGTGCTCAGAGTATGAGGGTGAGCTCCCTCGTGATTCAACATTACAACAAGTAGTACCATCCCGGGCCATGGATCCTACATTACTACACATATACATTTCTATTACCCCCGGCTCCCGCTCGCCTTGAGACGCCATCTTATCCCACGTAAGGGGTTAAATTTAGTTCGCTCGTAATTTAGAGGGAATCGGGGTCGCGCTTTTCTCACCCCTGGACCGATTCCCTGTGAATTTAGCTTGGAGACGGGAGGGATTAGAATCACACTCCTGTACACCAGTGTTGCGAATTCGCGCGCGTCGGCGTGCGATCGGCCACGTGACTCGAACCGCGACCGGCCTCGCCCACCGGACGGACAATTCAGTCGTGACCCTCCGGTAACGCCGGATCCAGTCACGGGTGGCCTTTCGACCTCACACACAATCGTGCCAATCGGCCACCGCGCGTAGGATAGGGTTGTTCGCCAAACTCGACCTACCTAAGTACCCCGCGGATGGTAACCGGGCGATCGTACCTCGCCGCGTCGCTCCGGACACGAGCCGCTTGGGCGGGCCGTTCCGTCTATCGGGATAACCGAGCGGTGTTATCGTCGACCGGACGGTTCAGATTATTTACCGGGCGTATCCAGCCCACTACGAACCCTTTTACGTGATGCAAGATGGAGTTCAATTAAGAAAAGACGAGCGAAACGGGAAAACAGTTCACACAATGCACATTTATTTCGCGCACACGGAGCACCTATAGCACGTATTACACCCACAATTAGCGAATGCACATATATCACATAGAACAAAAGAAATGCACAATATAAAAGGAGTTAAAACGACTAACGAACACACGGACCACTTATACAGTTCTACCTTACAAGACACGGCGCCACAACACGCATTCACACCGAAGCAAAGAAAAGACCCCCTCACAGGCAAGGGAGTCAGACTGGGCCCGGTGGCCTAATGCGCGTGGAACCTGGATGAGCGGCCAGGTCCACGAGACCGGGGTCCTACCGCGGCCCTCGTGGCGAGCCGCAGAATGTCGCTGCACGGCGGTGCCCCAGTTTCGTTGGCACCTCTTGGAGTAAAGTGGGAACGGGGCCCCTTGTGCACTCTCTCAGCGCGGGGGAAAGGGGGAATTGTTGATGCTCTGGGGAGGGAGTATGGCTGGCTTGCTCGAGTCCCGCGACGCGCGACTCAACGCGACCTCGTCGCCGACCTCCTCGTCCGGACCCGAGCCTCCAGGTCCTCCTCAGCCGATCGCCCTCCGCAGCCGTTCGCCCCGTAGCCGTCTGCCCCACCTCTGCTTCGAGCTCCGTCTCCCGACTTCGCCCCACCGACACTGCTCGAGCTCCGTCCCCGACTCTGCCCCACCGATCTGCCTCGACTCACTGCTACGCTTCTGCTTCGCGCTCGTCTTTTTATCGGCTTCAGGCACCCACCACATGCAAATTCTCGGATCCAAACGACCTCAGGGGCGGAGCACGCTGCCGATTGGAGGGAGAAAAAGGGGGCGTGTATCATTCCTGATCCTCAAATTTGCATATGCCGATTTTCGTCAGGCGCGTCTGGAGGCGGGGCCAAGCCGCCCGCGCTTCCTGATTGGGTGGATCAGATGTGGGCGTGTAGCAGCATTCCCGACCCGAATTCTCCTCGGAAAAACCGCCTTCTGCACTCGCGGCTCGCGTGTATCGCTGAAGACAGCCGCGACGCTCGGTGCCCACAGGCGGTGCGGGAATGGCCGTAGGGAAGGTGGTGGAGGGTTTTCGGCGGTGTCCGATGGCCATGGAGCTGCTTGGAATGGCGGTGATGTGAGGTTTGCGGTAGCGAGTGGTGAAGGTAGGTTGTTGCTGCTGGCGTTGTTGTTGTTGTTGTAGTGGTTGGTTCAAAACAAAGATAGAACAGAAAAACGCCTAACTCAAAGGATCGCAGCCCGAATGAATCACATTAATTCCCTCTAAACAATGGGTTTGGCTAACTACACATGTACTTAAGAAATATATCTCACCTACGGGACCTTTATGGTGTAATGCGAATTTCCACAGCCGCAACAA
>CM068961.1:45870188-45888045 GCA_035128595.1 Eptatretus atami
ACGCCGACGGGCGCGAATTCGCAACAATATATAATAAATATATATATAATACATATATTATATATTGTTACGATTTCGTCCGCCCGGCGTGCGATCGGTCACGTAACTCAAATCGCGACCCGGTCGCCCACCGGAACGGACAATTCGGTCGTGACCCTCTTGGAACTATCGCCAGGACCTAGTCACGGGTGGGTCTTTCGACCACACCACAATCGTGCCAATCGGCCACCCGCGCAGGATAGGGTTGTTCGCCAAACTCGACCTACCTAAGTACCTGCGCGGGTAGTTAACCGGGCAATCGTACCTCGCCGCTGCCGGCCTAGGACCGAACCGCTTAAGCGGTCCGTTCCGTGCCTCAGTGATAACCGAGCGGTGTTATCGCCGGCCCCGACGGACGATTATTTACCGGGTGCTTACACCCTTCTACCAATTCCTTCCGTGATGTAAGATGGCATTTCAAACAAAGGAAAGGACGCAACGAAACGGGAAACAGTTCGACAAGTACATTTATTCCACACTCAGACAAGGCAAGCACGTATTCACAGCCATACAGTAGGAATGCACATATAACAGTCAAAGCAATGAAAGCAAGAATTACAACTGATTACAAGCAAAGGTTTATTTACATGCACTTAAACAGTTTCTACTTTACAAGACACGGCGCCACAAACACGCATTCACACAAAAGCAAAGGAAAGACCCCTCAAAGGCAAGGGAGTCAGACTGGGCCCGTGGCCTAATGTGCGTGGAACCTGGATGAGCGGCCAGGTCCACGAGACCGAAGGGTCCTACCCGCGCCTCGTGGAGCGATGGCGGGCAAGCCGCAATGTCAGCGTAGCTGCGCCTGGCTTCGTGCCCCTGGTGGGGTCGGCGAGCTCTCTCCGGCGCTCCCCTTTGCCTTTCCCGTCGGCTTTGAGCTCCGTCTCCCGACTCGACTGCCGCCAACACTGCAGACTTGACTTCGTCTCCGACACTCCCGCCGCTGCCACTCCACTGCTCCCACTTGGGTCCCTGCCGACGTACTGCGCACCTTGACTTCCACTTGACTTCCGCCGACGTACTGCACCGCTCCCACTTGACTTCCTCTTGACTTCCCGTTGCTTGACTTCCCGCCTGACTTCCCGCTTGACTTCTGACTCCCCGAGCTGCGCCGTGCTCCCGCTTATATAGCCCGGGGAGGAGTGTATATTGTAAATTTCTGGATCACAGCGGGTTCGGAGGCGGGCTATACTACCCGATGCTCGGTCTTTGGATGGATGAAAAGGGGGCGTGAAGCCTTCCTGATCGCTTTTCGGGGCGAAAGGAACGCATTCACAGCGGGTTCGGAGGCGTGGCTACACTACCCGATGCTGTCATTGGATGGATGCAAAGGGGCGTGAAGCATTCCTGATCCGATTCTTGAGGCGAAAGGAACGCATTCACAGCCCATGGCACGACGTGTGGTAGAAAGGTGGAGGTGGTGGGAGTTTGGTTGTTGGCGGGCGTCGTTTGAGAATGGCGGTGAAGCGATGTTTGCGGGGTGGAGTTGTGGAGGTAAAGAGGCGAAGGTGGTGGTGTTTGAGTTGTTGGCGGCGTCGTTTGAGAATGGCGGTGAAGCGATGTTTGCGGGATGGAGTTGTGGAGGTAAAGAGGCGAAGGTGGCGGTGTTTGAGTTGTTGGGGGATTATTGGTCCAAAATAACGATAGAGAAAAGAAAAAGGGCTAACTCAAAGGATCACAGCCCTGTGAACACGGAAATTCCCTCTAAACAACGGTGGGGAAATCTAACTGCACAATTACTTATCGTCATAACTGATCTAAGGACCCTTTAGGTGTATTGCGAGTTTCCACAGCCGTAACAATATATATATATATATATTCCCCATCTTGCAATGGTGAGGAATTACTCCTATGTCCACAGAGATGATAGCTCTAGTAGAAGCACCGAGAGCATTATCACAAACTCTGACATTGCCGACTTGGCTGCCTTTGTCAATTTCTGTGAAAGTTACAGAGCCACGTAAAACAAAAACTCAAATCATATGAGATGCTTTCATTGTGGATCCTCCTCATTGCAATTCGCAAGAACCCAGAAGATGAGGCTGCCTGGATGCTCCTCCATCTTCTGCCTTCAATACTGCTGGGCAGCTTCTCCCTTCCCAAAAGTTTATTTCACTTGTTGGTCACTGAGGGATTTCACCACCATGAAGGCTGAGCCTGGCTTCTAGTTTTGTACAGTACTGCTATCCCAAACCTGTGAGATGAGTGTTTTAGAGTTCTCCTTTTGCATTGTTTGATTCCCACAAATTAATCACTTGCACAGAACAGTTCCACCTCCTCTATTACAGTCAGCATCAGTCCAAGAAGACAAGCTCATATATATCTGGTCCATCAGTCCAAGAAGACAAGCTCATATATATCTGGGCTGCCTAATCTTCAGGATCGGCCATCCAACTCCCAGGCTCCGAGGAGGAAACTATACAAGCCACTCTTGAGGCCATGTAAGCTATTGCCGGGTCATCTAAAGCTTTCTTCAGCATGTGTATCAGGATCATCTTCCTGCTCTGCCACCTCCTGTAGAGTCTCACTTCTCCAAACGAGGAGAAACCCCTACCCATATCTGACAGACTGGCCTGGCAAAACATCAAACCCCACTTTTACTCAGACCTACCCTGGAACTCCACCGAAATTCAGCGAATAGTTGACCAATCTTCAGAAACTCCAGCAACATATATCAAACCTCTAAGTAAATAATAAAGACAAGGCAGGACCTTCTTGCCTTGTTAGATATAAAGGCTTTATCTCATGCTCTTTAAAACTAAACTGAATGGCAAGAGCTTGGCTGGAGGCATACTATCTCAGAACATCATACCTATCTCATGCACTCAAAGACAGGGAATATTATCTGGTGGCTGCTCTGAGGTTTTGCCTGGGCTATCTTTTCACTTCTTGCACAATCATCTCTAATTGTGCCTGGACTTCTCGAGACAACAACACCAATACAACATATGGAAAATGAATACTGTCTTCTTCCACATGCAAAATAGGCACTGGCCAATCACCCCCCCCCCCCCCGCCTCCCCAATGCATGTGCAGTTGCAGTTTGGTACGATCTCGGGGATGCCTTTAATGTATTGCAAAGAACCCTGTTATCTATTTGTGAGAGAAAACCAGCCAGCCATCATCATTTATGACCTTACAAATGTGTCAAACCTCGATGTGTACATTTTTCTGGTCCTCTGTCATAGTATAGTGGTCTTCATAAGAGCTGTATCACACCCTTGCTCTGCAGCTGAGATGAGGAGAGGGAAAAATATCTCAAATATTCTCAGGAATAGGTGCTAGAAGGGACCACCCCCAATATTTTCCCTCTGATCTTGGAATACTACAGCTAATTGGGCCAACATTGAGGGGGGTTTCTTCTCTGTCGAAATAGCTCAAGAATCAATTAGGTCAGCCAAACTTTGTTTTGCATCCATAATTGAGGCTCGTGGAAGAGCTATATCAGAATGAAGGGACAAAATTGAAAGGGGGAATCACCAACAGCAGAGTAAAGTGAGAGTGAGATCACTGGAGGGGATAAGGAACATTGTAGTGAACAAGCTGTACACAAACTGAATGAAACACAGCAAGAAGAGGAAGGGAAAGCAGCGATGAAACAGAAAAGGAACAAACGAACCAATAACTAACAAATGAAAAGAGGTGAGGAGAGGGGGGGGGGGGGAAATCACAATAACCTGGAAAAAGGGAGTGCATGGGATAGGTTCATTTGGAGTGGAAGAGATCATTAGTATGGATTGGGGATGACCTGAGGTAGTGGTGAACAGCTGTATTGAAGCCCTGGAGAGAAGAATAGGGCAAAATAGATTGGGGAAGTTGGTTCACAGGTGAGAGAAAAGAGGAGCAAATGAATGGGTGTGAGCAGTATGCCTGGATTTTGAGAGTATAACAAGAAGGGGTTACTTTTAGAATGTGTGCAGCCTGCAGAAACCTGGGAGGGATAGGACAGAGAGTGAAAGACCAAAAAGAGCAGTAGAATACAGATGCCACCAACCTGTCTGTGATGAAAGGTAACGGGCCTAGACACTCAATTTCATCGTGGGAAATCCAATGATTTTTTGGACCTTGTTTTCCGCAGCATCAAGAAGGGCAAGGTGTGAGGTAGGGGAACCAGTCCAAAAGGAAAGCAGTACTCCATCAAGCTGTGAATGATCAAAAAGTAGGTTGTCAAAATTTCAGATTGGCGAAGAAATGACCTTGCATTTTGAAGGATGCCCAATTGGAGAGGGCTATAAAGGCCATCGAGGAAATGTGGTATGCCCAAGAAAGATCATGGCTGATGGTGAGGTCCAAAAGTTTGAGTGACTAATTAACCTCTTCAAGTTGTTTGTTTCGGAAGTTTATGGGAGGCTTTGCCAAATGGTCCTTTCGGAGAGACGGTGAGTGTGTGGGATTTGTCGGGGTTGAAAAAACATATTCCAAGCGTGGACCAGCTCTCGATTCTGTCAAGGCCTGCAGAGAGGGAAAGAGGCTGCTGTTACCTGTCTGAAGAATGAGAAATGATACGGCAGAGGATGGAATAATCGGCAAAGAGATAGACAGGATTTCCAGGGAACCAGAAAGATCATTGATGAATGTGAAGAACAAGACTGCACACAAAACACTGCCTTGAGGCACTCCAGCTTTGGCAGAATCCTTGGGTTATCAGCGGCATTGTCTATCCAGATAGAGAAAGCAAATGTAGTGCTTCAGCACAAACACATTGCAGCTGACTGCCGAGATAAGGGCAGGAGCATGATGCAGGAAGTCACTCGGAATGTGGCGGCACAGTCTGACTTGCACTAAAATACCTGGGAAAACTCCCTTACCCCAATCCCTCTAACCACATGCAGAAGAGTGGTTGTTTCTTTTCTGATTCGGTTAGTTTTTTTGTTTCTTAAAGATGGTTGAGATACCCGACCTGACCATTTTCATTACGTTTTTGAAATTCTAGCTGCTGAAATCATCGAGTTTTATTGTATTTGAAGTTTGTGGTTCAAAACCTTATTTTTTTCTTAACTCTTCAGCCTCATCCATGCTCTCATTCATAACTGAGTTATCTATATACTGACAGGCTATGGTGTCCACCTGAATGTTTCTTTCATCTCTTGCAGGAGCTCTAGTTCCTAGTGCCCCAAAACATTGCTAAAGTCCATTATTAGCTACAATTAAAACATTTTGATTACCCAAAGAATTTCCACAAATAAAGTTTGAATGAAGGAAAGTAAAAAGGTTCTTGATGGGCTTAATGGCCTCCTCCTGCATTGGAGTTCCTTGTGTAAGGAATGGCTAAATAGATTGGCTGAAAGCAGTATCATCGAGTAGCCCACATCAAAATATTTCAGAAATTGCACTTTGAAGATCCTCAACACTTCATGAGCTACATGTGACTGCCTCTCCCGAAATGTTTGATTCACTTTTAGAAGAAAGCTCCGTATAATGGTTAGATTGTCCACTCTGAGTTTGGGAGGTCAATGGTTCGAACCCTGGGTGAATCATGCCATAGACTTTAAAAATGGTACGTGTTGCTTCCTTGCTTGAGGCTCATCATTTAAAACTGTAGAGCATGGATAGCTAATCATATGTTGACGACATAGTGCAGACTTTGATGGGCATAATGGCCTCCTCCTGCATTCAATTTCTTGAAAGGGAACTCATATTATATATCGGTTAAACCCTGCATCGAGAGTGTGATGCACATTTGAGAGGTTCATTTCAACGTGCAGCATGGCTATAGAAGCAACTCATCGGTTTTGGGCAAATCCTGCTCCGTTCCTATTGGCTCAGTCAGAGCCACAGTTGCTTGACTTCATCTTCATGGATGCAGCCATCTTGGATTCCTTCACCACAACAGGACGTGACAATTGAGAACGACCTTGATTTTGGTTGAATTCATTCAGAAATGGCAGACGTGCTGTTCAAATCATTAATTTGAAGCTGCAAGATGACATTCCAAAATGGGAAAACAGGATTTTCAACCGAGAAGTTTGTAAAATCTGGAGGAGCTGAAGGGTGACACTATCTCATTGACTGAGCTGTCGGATGCCACCGATTTAAAAATAAATAAAAAATAAACTTGCAGAATAGAAGCTGATCGAAATTTTAAAAAGGTGACATTGCTCTCATTCCCAGAGTCACATGAATGAGAGTCAGATGAAGCATCACGAGCATCATGGGAAGTGAGAGAGAGGGTGTCAAAAAACTTCCAAAAAAGTCACGCATTTTGTGCGCAGCCCTTAATAAGCCTTGTGCTGGCATTCCTTATATTGCAAGCACTCGCTGGTGGACGTTAAAGACCCCACGGTGCAAGCCATTGTGTGACGGCACCCTGACCACACTGCAAATTCCTGCCTTATAACCTTCAGGGTGCATCGGATAAAGCGGCACAGGCAAGTCTTCATGGATGACGCAACTTGCAGCCAGGTGTCACAAACGAATAATTGAAGATGTGATTCATACGTAAGCAATCTCCAAACATCCTCACCCACCTGTACGCACCACGTATGCATGACTGACCCCACCCCGTTCACTTCCCTCGGTACCTAACAGGTGGCTGACAATATTGTATCACACCTCTACCACAGTTTCACACCTCTACCACAGTTCCATCGCAGCATGCTTGATCATGGAGAAGTCATTGTTATAAATCCCAAAATGCTCAAACCATATGTAAAAAAAATTCCAATTTTTTCACCACCAGATACAGTCGCGGTGTTTTCCTCTGGAAAACACAAATCACTACATCAGACTCGGAAAATACTCCACATGGCACGTCCTCCATTTGATTGGGAAAAGGGGTACTCATGGTGACAAGAGGGTAGTGCAGACGTGCTATCCGTGCAAGCAACTGCTGCTGAATCGCATCGAATGCGTAAACTTTCAAAATCCGCAATAATGCTGCCTTGATCCTCCATTCTCATCGACAACAGTTCCAGGGAGCAAGTGTTGCATGAGACGTCCCAGAAGCAGTCTCGTGTTGCGCAGATTCTATTATGGTCCCTTCGCTGGCTTGTTACTTTATTAGCGTACCATAAACAAGTGTACGTTACGTATTACGCGACACGTGATACCGGCCTGCGTGTGCCTTATCAGTAACCGACCTCTTAGCCTTCCAAATTACATCCATCAGCGGCTCAATACTTCCTGACATGAAGACTCAAATCTAGGCGACTTTGATGATAGCTCTGCCGCTCCTGTATAAGATGTCAGATAACTTAACGGATTACAAGTCCATCTCGAAAGCCCGTGCATTGTATACTCAAAGCAGACCCACTACCTCACTGTACTCACACTGCCAGCCATATGTTAAGTCGAGATTTTTCAGACCAGAAGCTTTGGCTCTTAATAATGTCCCAAGGCGACAATGATTGATTCTCGAGTCTTAGGATTGAGCTAAAAGGCTCCTAACGGTTGAATATAATTTCATTTTATTGTTTTCCAAGTTCCAGATACATGAAAAGAGAGTGCTGGGGTTAAAGTTAATAAAAGGTTGATCATTGTCTAAAAACTGTTTTACAAAAACAACTTACAAATGATGCTAAACTTATGACCTCCTAAGTCGTTATCCTACAACTTCATTTAAACATTGTCATGTGATTATGTTTTTAAACATTATGTATGAGGGTGATCAGTAATACGTGCCTAAATATACTGGGGAGAGTTAAACAGACATATTCGTTCGTACATCAATGGAGCAGTTGTAAAAATGACGATGTGTAGAAAGGATTCAGTTAAAAGACAAATGTTGGAAAGAAAGTTTCATATGCAGTATCTGACTTTTCATATCGGGCCCACGGACTGAGTGACGTGTTTCTTTGTTGTGTAATAGTAAAGTGTGCATTAAGTCGCTAATAAAAGAGTGAATGGGATGGTTCCAAAACCCAACGGACTTTAAAATTTATGAAGAATACAAGGTTGTCATTTTACACTGAAAGGAGGAAATTTAATATTTTAAGAATAATTATAATTGAGCGAATTGAGTAGTCGATGCGCATTTAGAGAAGTCTTGTCTTCACTAGAACCAAGACTGCGAACTGGGAGACAGTCGTGCGTAAGCGGCCCAGTTAAGACAAGATTCCTCTCAACTATTATAATCAGGTTAATGACAATGGCAGTGACTATGTAAAGTTCAGGATCCTCAGTTGGTCAGAAAGATGTCATTTGGAAGTGCAATAACAGAAGGCAGTTATCTGTGGTGTTTGGAAAGCCACATAGGTTTGGATCAGTTGCTGGGTGGATAACCAACATTGTTGGTGGATCGTTTCACCATTACATGCAATAATGATGACTGTACAATGTACATACTTTCAATGCTGTCAAGGTAAGTTAGCTGTCACATCAGGACAAAGCTACTAGCCATGGAGCAATCGGCGAACAGCTGTGTGATAACTGGTCCCGAGGCAGGCAAACAATGCAAAGTAGGAAGCAACGAAGCAGTACATCCTTAGAGAAACCATCTTTTTGTTGCCTTTATCGATGTCAACTAACAATATGGATGAGATGATATAATTTATCAATCAATATTTGCTTCCCTTCGTGTTGTGACATTCTCAACTGCTCTGACACCACAAGCATTTTTAAAACATTGGTACAAAACCTTTTCCTGAGCAAATATTGAATAATACAATCGACATAGATTTTAGTTTCCTCGCCCAATGTGAAACACAAGGCGGAAGCATCTCAGCCTAACACTCTTACTGCTCACTTCCACTGCTTTGTTCTTTCGCCTTCTTCTGCATTGGGTTCGCCTTCCTCAGTTAGTTCAATCCCAGCTATCCTCAGGGCTTCATGTTGACAGCAACACGGCACCATCGAGATCATCTTCCATATCTACCAAGATTTTTCTCTGCTCGTTAACCTTCCCGATACGTCTCTCATATATTTGCAGTGTTGCTATGTTTCCTTCCTTTCTTTTCCTTTTCCTTCACTCTGCTTCAAATTTATTATCTCTCTGTCTCTCTCAGTCTCAATCTCTGTCTCTGTCTCTGTCTCTCCGTCTCTGTCTCTGTCTCTGTCTCTGTCTCTGTCTCTGTCTCTGTCTCTGTCTCTGTCTCTGTCTCTGTCTCTTGCTCTCTCTCCTCTCTCTCTCTCTCTCTCTCTCTCTCTCTCTCTCTCTCTCTCTCTCTCTCTCAGAAACCAAGAGATTGAATGATTTGAAGAGGTCACAGCCTCTTGATGCATTATGGTCCCTGAATTTAGACAGTCATTAAACTGAAGGAATTCTTCAGATCTCTCGCCCGTTCCTGTTCTTTCATTCCCCTTGTTGTGTCTCTGTGTTTGATGCCCACTGTTCCACTGTCAGTGCTTCACCATCTACCCCTGCCACCTCATTCTTCCATGACTCTAGACTTTGGTAAAAAAAAAAAAATGAAAAAACTGTTTTTGTGAATTGCTTCTTGCTTTTTTGAGAATTCAACTCAATCTGACAAATGTCCTTTTTGATATACAGGAAGTAGTTGTTGCTAATACAATTTCCTGAGCAAGAATACACTGTGTGCTTTTAGAGCTTAATTCCCAGGAAATTCAAGAGCATAGATTCGGAGCTTTGAGAGAATGGCACACAATGGCCTATTCTTTTTAAAAGTGTTTTTTGTTTACCTCTTCAATGTGTATTTTTATAATTTTACTCTTTTGTTTTACCGTCTTCAACATGTCGGAGGTGGCAGTTTAGTCCCATCACTGCCTAATGACAATTCGGACGATGCTACCCTGTGCTACCTTATGTGGAGTGTTTTTTTTGGAACCCCTACTGTGGAGTTCGTTTGGAGTGGTAACCTCTCTTCCATCACCCCCCCACCCAAAAAAAAATCATATTCCCCCTGTACTCATCAAATGTTTGCAATATCATTGCCATTATGCATGCTCTTGTCTTGCCACTGTAGTTATGTGTTTTTCCAGTATTTTTTCTCTTCCTTTCCCAACTGTTCACATTATTGACAGGGGAGGGGTGGACCATCATACCCGATTCACTTGGTTTCATTTCTAATTTTGTGTCAGTGGTGGAGGAGAGTCCCCCCAAAGTCCAGCCTCATATCCATGTCGCAGGGGACGGAGGAGGGGTGGGAAGGCCAAAGTACTCAGTAGATTGGAGTCTCTGTGGAAGGCCCTGTAAGCAGCTGGAATACCTTGTTTTCGTTATACCTTTATCCTTATCCCTGAATACCTTTACCCAGAGCCGGTGTCAGGGAGACCTTGGAATAACTGTTTGGAGTCACTCTTTACGGATCCGGACTATGCTGATGAGGCAGCCTTGTTCCTTGCAAGGCCCGAACACTGGCCAACATCGCGACAGGGGTTAGAAAGAGGCCAGGAAAATGGAAATGCACATTTCTTGGGTAAAAACCAGGGTTTAGAACATCGGCCCGGCCCACCTCTGCCACCAGGCATGTTGCAGGCCAGATCTTTGCAGCAATGGAGAAGTTCAGGTCCTTGGAATATGATATAGACTCCACAAGCTACTCCTCACCTGACATTCATTGACCTATGGGCCTACCACCATCAACTTTGGCCAGCTGAACCATGTGTGGTGGAACAAACGACTTTGTCTTTCAACAAAACTCAGAGTATACACACACTTATATTGCCATTGCTCCTGAATGGTGTGAAACCTGGAACATTGATTGTGGAGGACAGACTGAACTTCAGGCCTTCCACAATGAGTGCCAGCATCACATCCTTGGAATCAATGGTTTGACTTTGTCACTAACAAGACAATATCACAAAGCGCCGGGTGTCGACATCCGCAACACCATTCCGCATAGTCCACTCCATTTTTGGGCATGTTCGGAGGTTGCCAGACAACACACCCAAACAAATTGCCTCTCAAATTAAGCATCGACATTTGGAAGGAATAAACCCTGCGCCCAACTGGAAACAGCTCCGATGCCGCTCCCGCAGCAACTGGGTACTGGCTTGAGGTAGACCACAAGACATAGGCTCAACAGTTGTGCAGTCTTGCATTTGACAGGAAGGAATGGGTTGCCCGACATCCCGTGCGGATTTGGAGAAATATGATATACTGATGGTGTAGGAGCCATACTAGCAAGGCACGTGCCAATATTGGGGCACATTTCATCGCCACTTGTTACTTAATTCACTGTTATTTCTAATGTTGCTCTTCTATACGATATGTCTTTAAAAAAAAAAAAAATCACCATGACATTGTGGACCATAACCTCCACAATCTAATGCTAACAGACAGGATAGCTGCTTAAAAGCCACATCTAAAATGTTTGTAAATGGATCCAATTTCATCTTTTTTTGCATGCCTAGGCCACATGGAATTTGTACATATATCACATGTACCATAAATACATCATGAGACATTAGTTATTTTTACATTAATTATATGATAAGATAATAGACATATCAATGCAATATTTGTGACTTCAACCTGAGATTACATAAGTCATGTACTCAGATGACAATGTCAACACACAGAAAAATCCAAATCTAACCACGCCATATTGGAACAACTCAAGGAAAGTATCCTACAAGTCCATACACAGCTTGAGGTGGCCTGTTAGTATTCAGCTCTGAACCCCTGGCCTCATGATACAGCAACTGCTTTCGTTGAGGATTTTCTGTACTGGTGTGGTGTGAAAATCTGAGCTCTCATGTCCACCTCACTCAAAGCTGATTTTCCAAACGGGATTTGTTGTGTTTTTTATGTTGTTGTGTCTGTCAAAGTGTTGCTGTTCTATCCCGTGCAATATTCATGTAATTCGTTGTTTTTGCTGTTCGTTTGTGTTTGTCTCGTGTTGTTCAAGGCCTGACACAGGCTATCCTCGATATATCCTCGAAAGTGTGAAAATTATTTGTGTCCGTGTTTCACGTTTTGTTTCTTCTTCCGGGTATCTTGCTTCTACTTCCTCAACATTATCTTATTTCCTTTCCTCGCTTCTCAAAGTCAAAACAATAAAACAAACAAACAACAATGAAAAATCACTCATGGTAGACATGACTTCGTGAATCGGTAGAGCGCACACCTCTGCTAGGCCTGAACAGTTTACATTTTGTAACCCACACTGATAGGTCTGATCTGAATCCGGACCCTCAACAAAATCGAATCGGCTTTGTTCTTGTCACCTAACCGAACTTTCCACCTCATTTGTCACAAGTCGCCACACCTTTTGAGATATCATGCTTACAATCGTTTCGTCTCTATCTCTCAAGGGGAAGAATCACTTTAAAGATTCTCTTCGAATCCCGGATCCGATTCAGATCTCACCAAGAATTGAGTCCAATTCTTAACCAGTAGGCCTCCCAACCTCTCCACCAGGTTTGTGAATCAATCCATAACCTCTTGAAATTGCTATGTATATCGTTTTGTTTCCTTATCTCTCCAGGTGAAAATCCGCTTTTATAAATTCTCAGATCGGATCCGGATGCGAATCTTCACCAACATCTAGCGTTGCGTCCGTGACCGATCACCTAACATACAAAAAAATCAGGAATCGATTGCTTGAAAGACTGTGGCTAAAAGTTGTGTCACAAACAGACAGACAAACGCACAGACAAACAGACCAAAAAAATTTTTTTCGCCAAAGTAATAAAAAAACTTTAGCTTTTCACTCCCAACCAATTTTTCATTTCGACTTGAATGTCCTCTCTTCGGTCTATATTTCCCCCCACACCTCTTTTCCAATAATTTCCAAACGATCTACATATATATAAACTCTCCTTCTCGTTTAAAAGCATTTACATCAATTTTGAATAAATAAATGTCATTCTTTTGATATCCTTCAAAATGCTACCGTTTTCCTTCCAAACCACGATAATATCGTAGATCTCTTCTTCCAAGGTTATTTTCAAAGTGTTGTTCCGCTCAGCACTTGTCCACCAATTCATCCTTTTTATTTCTGCACGTACAGCACAGTGTTTCTCTGTGCATTCAGGCAAGAGGATCTTATCTCCATCCATGAATCTTTATCTCCATTTGTCAAGTTGGGATTCTGGAAACCAAAGGCTTTCAAGATATTGGAATATCCTATGCTGAGCTGAGTCTATGGTCTATCACTATCGCTCGAGACAGGTCATTGTCTCTCCTGTTTCTACGGCCTCCTTTCTGGTCTGCACGCCTCTGCTCTTCTTCCGTGCTTTGTCCCCCAGGTTTCTTCAGGCCACACATGGTCTACCATCAACCCCTTCGGTGAACGACTAAATCAGGACCTCCTGCCACCTCCACTGCATTTGTCCTCTTTTTCGCACCTGTGAACCAAATTCAATATTTCTTCAATATCGCATTAATTCCCTCCCAGATCTTCAACACAGCTGTTCACCACCTTCTCAGATCGTCTTCCAATATAACGATTTTTTTTTACTTTCATAAAGTAAAAACGAATATACAGACCCCACCTAACCCCAACCCATCCCCAATCCCTCCTCCTCCAACCCTCCGAGTCCTCATTATCCATCCTGTCCACCCCATGCATCCTCTCACTGCACCTTATCGTTCGGATAACCATTGTTTGTACAAGTCCTCCCTATCTTGGCCTTCAACTCCTGCTGTTGGTTTCCCCTCCTCTTTCAAATAGTTCCTGCTTGCTTATCTACTTAGATGTCCTTCTAATTAGATTGTGAAAGTACAATCTAATTCTATGAATGTTTGTCAGCCTTTGATATAGCAATAGTATATTATATATAATAGTTCATCGATAACATGGTATAATGTAAAATATAATTGTTGTAATATATGTAGTAATATATTGTTGCGAAATTCGCCGGCCCGCGGCGTGCGATCGGCACGTGACCGAACCGCGACCGCCTCGCCCACCGGACGGACAATTCAGTCGTGACCCTCCCGGCTAACGCGGGATCCAGTCACGGGTGGCCTTTCGACCTCACCACAATCGTGCCAATCGGCCACCCGCGTAGGATAGGGTTGTTCGCCAAACTCGACCTACCTAAGTACCCACGCGGATGGTAAACCGGGCGATCGTACCTCGCCGCAGGTCGACTCCGGACACGAGCCGCTTGGGCGGGCCGTTCCGTACTATCGGGATAACCGAGCGGTGTTATCGTCGACCTCGACGGTTCAGATTATTTACCGGCGTATCCAGCCCACTACGAACCCTTTTACGTGAAGCAAGATGGAGGTTCAATTAAAGAAAAGACGAAGCGAAACGGGAAAACAGTTCACACAATGCACATTTATTTCGCGGCACACGGAGCACACCTATAGCACGTATTTACAGCCACAATTAGCGAATGCACATATATCACATAGAACAAAAGAAATGCACATATAAAAGGAGTTAAAACCGACTACACGACACACGGACCACTTATACAGTTACTACCTTACAAGACACGGCGCCACAACACGCATTCACACCGAAGCAAAGAAAAGACCCCTCAAAGGCAAGGGAGTCAGACTGGGCCCGTGGGCCTAATGCGCGTGGAACCTGGATGAGCGGCCAGGTCCACGAGACCGAAGGGTCCTACCGCGCCCCTCGTGGCGAGCCGCAGAATGTCGCTGCACGGCGGTTGCCCCAGTTTCGTTGGCACCTGCTTGGATAAAGTGGGAACGGGGCCCCTTGTCGGCACTCTCTCAGCGCGGGGGAAAGGGGGAATTGTTGATGCTCTGGGGAGGGAGTATGGCTGGCTTGCTCGACGTCAACGCGACCTCGTCGCCGACCTCCTCGTCCCCCGAGCCTCCAGGTCCTCCTCAGCCGATCGCCCTCCGCAGCCGTTCGCCTCCGCAGCCGTCTGCCCCACCTCTGCTTCGAGCTCCGTCTCCCGACTTCGCCCCACGACACTGCTCGAGCTCCGTCTCCGACTCTGCCCACCGATCTGCCCTCGACTCACTGCTACTCTTGCTTCCGCGCTCGCTTTTTATCGGCTTCAGGCACCCACCACATGCAAATTCCTCGGATCCAAACGACCTCAGGGGCGGAGCCACGCTCGCCGATTGGACGGAGAAAAAGGGGGCGTGTATCATTCCTGATCCTCAAATTTGCATATGCCGATTTTCGTCAGGCGCGTCTGGAGGCGGGCCAAGCGCCCCGCGCTTCCTGATTGGGTGGATCAGATGTGGGCGTGTAGCATTCGACCCGAATTCTCCTCGGAAAAACCGCCTTCTGCACTCGCGGCTCGCGTGTATCGCTGAGACAGCCCGACGCTCGGCGTGCCACAGGCGGTGCGGGAATGGCCGTAGGAGAAGGTGGTGGAGGGTTTTCGGCGGTGTCGATGGCCATGGAGCTGTTGGAATGGCGGTGATGTGAGGTTTGCGGTAGCGAGTGGTGAAGGTAGGTTTTTGCTGCTGGCGTTGTTGTTGTTGTTGTAGTGGTTGGTTCAAAACAAAGGATAGAACAGAAAAACGCCTAACTCAAAGGATCGCAGCCCGAATGAATCACATTAATTCCCTCTAAACAATGGGTTTGGGCTAACTACACATGTACTTAAGAATATATCTCACCTACGGGACCTTTATGGTGTTAATGCGAATTTCCACAGCCGCAACAATATATATATATATATATATAATATATATATATATAATATATATATATATATAATATATATATATAATATTATGAAGATATATATATATACATTATCAACAGTTTTGAATGGAATGCTTGCTTGAGTGCTTAAGCCACTTGATGAGCACTGCACAAGAAACTTTCAGCCATATCAAAGAATTTGACCCTCAAGGGGGAGATTTCAACACGATGCGTGGCAAATTGGAGGCAATAAAAAGTGGGTTGGTAGGAATTGAAAGCGGGTTTTATTTTAAACATTTACTTTTCCAAAACGTGGTTAAAATGCTATAATTCACTGTCGGTGACACAAAATACACCAGAATACTGAGATAGACGAGTCATGAAAAGGAGGTCCCAAGTAATACAACTTCAAACTCGGTGATTGTGGTGGCACCATATTAAATATTGTTCTCTCCACACCAATTAACACCGATGCTGGATGAATGGACAGAACTGGCTTTTACTCCCTTCGACTGTGTTCAACCCAAATGGAAGCGGCTCGCACACGCGGGAATCACAAGCAGCACACAAGACTCTAAGCTCTGATTTAAAGGGTTTTATTTCTCAACCAAATAAATAAAAAGAACCAGGGAATGGTGGAATCACAACGGAGGGTTGTGGAAGGGAAGAAAGGGGAACACGTTATTGATAAATAAATAATTATATACAATGAGACTACGAAACCGATGGCCCCACACACCGGATTCAAGCACAGACAGGGATAGGGGATGAGAACCAAATGAGGCCTTAGCTCTACTGGTGGATGAGGAGGAAGCAGGTCCAAAGGGCAGGAGAGATGAACAGGCAATGAAGCAGGTGACTACACACCCGGGCAGGGCGCCAAAGGCACACGAGCAGGGCGACAAAGACAAGAGCGGGACGACAGAGCAGGCACAGGGCAAAGGGAGGAACACGAGAAGGCAGGCAGGCAGGAACCATGGACAGAGGCAGGACCACGGCCAAAAAACAGGTTCCTCCTCGAGGTCATACATCAACTGATCTTTAGTGCAATCCCAATTCTCTTGTCCTTGCTTCCCTTCACACCTAACTAACTCTAATCAGACACTCCAGAACTCCTCGCTCTCATGAGCTCTCCCGAGAGGTCCCAAAACTTCACCCTCTCGGGGCAACTCCAGGTCACAGCCCTTCTCGGGAGGTGATCCAAGCTCCACCCTTCTCTCTCTTCACTTAGGCCTCACTTCGGTGCCTCATCCGGTGGGACAAACAAGAGGTTATAGGTATGATTCCTAACCTCAATCCCTATATATGACAAAGCTTCACCTTCCATATGGTCCACATTTAAACAGACAATTCTTAAGCTACGTTTCACTACTTAAATCACATCAACATGGGCAAACTACTCATACACGGACCATACTACTCTCTACATTTCTATCTTTTCTAGGGTAGTAGGCTATTTCCCCCCACCCCCCCCCGCCCCTACAAATGTGAGAATGCCCTTTCTCTTTTATGAGCAGAGGAGGGGTTGGAGAGGGGTGGACAGAGAGTTGGGGTTCAGGGGATGGAGTGGAGAGCAAAGATAGGACAGAGTTGAGAGGTGGAGGTTGACATTGTAGCGTCAATGGCTCAACTAAAGTCGAGCTTGTTGAACTGGGAGGTTAAAATCCCGCATTGTACTGAACAGTTTTAACTCCTGTGGAGACGTTCAGTATTATGGCGGACTATGCGCACGTGGTTGTGAAGAGAGACACGAGAACCTTAGCTCTTGTAAAACAAACGGGTTTATTCCCAAACCAAAGAGATAAATCAGGGAATGGTGATCGTGATGAGACAATGGTGGGTTGGGATCGGGAAGAAAGGGGGAACACAGCATCAACAAATAAATAATTATATCCAGGGAGAATAAAACCTATGGTGCCACATTCCAGACTCAATCACAGACGGGAAAGGGACAAAACCGGGGACTCAGCTCTGGTGGTAGCGGTGGGGAGGATGGATGCGGAGCAGCCATGTGCAGGCGATGAGGAGGGATGAGTAGGTGATAATATGAGTATGAAAGTTAAAAAAAAACTTTATTGTGAAGAAATCATTGTGGCCTGTTCCAAATCAGGGCATGGTTGAGCAGGCCAAAAAACATGGCGGCTTCAGACCCCATCGAGGTAACCCAGGAAATGCCTTAAGACCCCATGGAGAGGGAGGTGGCCGAGGATGCGCCTGATAAAGGATATAATTAAATAAGGCCGTTAATCATCTTCAAAAGGGGTGTTTTAATGAACCAAAACACCCAATTTTCTCTCATGCACTCCCTTGGAGTTCCCTTTGGATGCATGCAAAGTTTCATGCTGATAGGCATCATGGTTTTGGAGTTATGGAGGTGACACACGCACTGACAC